>CM053026.1:534434029-535171529 GCA_028564925.1 Lithobates sylvaticus | reverse complement strand
CGATCGGTAGAGCGAGAGCAATAATTATAGCCATAGACCTCCTCTGTAACGCAAAATATGCAACCTGTAGAATTTTTAAAAGTTGCCTATGGAGATTTTTGAGTGTAAAAGTTTGACGCCATTCCACGAGCGGGCGCAATTTTGAAGCGTGACATGTTGGGTATCAATTTACTCGGCGTAACATTATCTTTCACAATATATAAAAAAATTGGACTAACTTTACTGTCTTATTTTTTTTATTCAAAAAGTGAATTTTTTCCAAAAAAAGTGCGCTTGTAAGACCGCTGCGCAAATACCGTGTGAAAAAAAGTATTGCAACGACCGCCATTTTATTCTCTAGGGTGTTAGAAAAAAAACAATATATAATGTTTGGGGGTTCTAAGTTTTTTTTTTTTTTTTTTTTTTTTTTTTCTAGCAAAAAAAAACTGTTTTTAAACATGTAAACACCTAAAATCCAAAACGAGGCTGGTCTTAAAGTGGTTAAAATGTCACCTGTGCAAAGCACATTTTTTGCAAGTACCAAGAAATGGGTTTACTTACCAGAAATGCAGTGTTCATTTATAGGAGTTGAGTGGTGATTGAATGTTTACAATAGTAATGACAATCTCCCTATTAACTCATGCAATGAACATGAGCTGACATATTTAGAAGTCCACTCTGGGTGACAGCCATAGCTTCTGCCATAGATACGGTGCAGATTGTTGCAACCAAGGGACAGGCTTGTTCTCTTACTTTGCTCTCACCCGGCAAACCTGCGAAATCTATAGAAAAAGGATGGCACCTCAAAGGACTGGGGATGTTCAAGATTTAACACTTTATATTCCTGGTGTTTGCTGTACCATGTACTTGTATGAGAAATTGTCCTGTTCTTGTTTCCTTTGTGTGAAATCCCTGGTGGCCCTGCTAATCACTGCTTTCCTATTAAAAACTGACAACACGAAGCAGGAGAGCACACCGTTGTCAGTTCTCTAGCTAGGTGCGCCTCAAAGATGCTGCTTGCAGGACTTTTTTTTTTTGTTTTTTAAACGTACCGCAAGTGCACTGCTCAAGCGCCTCAGTGTGAAAGTAGCCTAAATGTAAGCTTGAACTAAAGTTGCTCTGAACAAACCTCAGTTTTTCCCCAGTCTGTGTTCTCCAATCTCTATTGGCTCTTTGATCAGGGTTGTATAATGTGTACATGATTTTTTACTGCTTTGATTAACGCACAACTTTTCTTTTCAGTTCTTTTGTCAATTTGTTCACTGTTGTGTGACCCAAACCCAGATGACCCTCTAGTGCCAGAGATTGCACGGATCTACAAAACAGATAGGGAAAAGTGAGTATAGCTTCGTACTTTTAAAATCTATTTTTGTTTCATCATTAACATTGTGCTCTTTACCAGCTAGTATTTAGCTATAGATAATTAATTTTATTTTTTCGATACTAGGATTTCTAAAGTTGATAGTTTCATCGTGGTTTTTGTTAAGGTAGCTTGTTCCAAAAGCTCTGTTTAAATTGTTAGGTACAATAGGCTAGCAAGAGAATGGACAGAAAAATACGCTATGTGATAGGGTAAGAGTTTTGGAAATTTTGCAATATTGAGTGATGCATGGATTTAGGTAAGTGTTATTGTTTTTCCATGCACCTGTACAGGGGTCTGTTGGTTTTGTGACCATTAGCTTTCGATGCTGCTGCATGGCTTAATATGTTAATACCTGTAATAATAGAAAAGCAACTAATTGGCCTGTGTATGGAGTTCTTCTTGATGTCTTTGTGAAACCTGTAAAGTGTGTTCCTTTTTTTTTAATTTTTTATTCAATAATAAAAAAAGAAATCGTAATTGAAAATGGCATTCTAAATCAAGAACTTTGTACACGTTCCATTAGAAAATATCAATCGGACTTGTAGTTCTTTTTTGGTTACAAGTTAAAAACTTGGATATATCCTTTTTTTTTTTTTTATTGCTCTTTAAACAGTGTCAGTTTGCAGTGTGCTAAATTATAAACCTGTTTTTATATGCATTGTAGTTGACAATAGACCAAAGCATTTGTTTTCATATTGTAGAGCTTTTTAAATAGCTGATTAAATTGTTTACAAAATTCTTCAGCAGATAACTATATTGCAAATGTTAAGAGATTGGCTCAAGTTTTCAGTACCTGCTAACTTCGTTAGAGTGCACTTTTTGTTACTTCACTGTAAATGCATAGGGTATAAAATTAACCATGAATCCCTATTTGAGATGTCAGTCTTTTTTTGATTTGGAGAATATACAGAAATAATTGGTGTGGGTGTTGGTTATTGTATGTTATGTTTTTTATATATATTATATATATATATATATATATATATATATATATATATATATATATATATATATATATATATATATATATATATATATATATATATATATATATATATATATATATATATATATATACACACACAGACCTATATTCAGCTTCCTATGTGTGTGTATATACCCTAGGTTCTAAAGGTTGTATCATGAACACTGGAGACCTGTTAAGAGCCCATGTCAAGAGACTTCAATGGGCAAATGCAGCATACGGTTGACATTAGATTAGGACGCTGAGATAATCCAAATTTCCTTTCTGTTGCACTTTCCACTCATAGGCTTGTATGGGGAAAAAGTTCTGAAGTCAACACTGGCCCTGAAACATGCATGTACTTCTATTAATCCGTTATCTGTATGTCTTAAGCATACGTGATACAGGCTAAGTATTCATAGACCCTTTGTTATAGGCGCCTGCCTTCAGATGATTGCACAATGGTGCAGCTTTTGAGGACACACTCCTGGGTGCCTCCCCTATAACCCTACTATGGGAGTCCTATAGTTTTCACTAGTGTGCTAAGGTGATGGCTCTTTTCCCTTCACTGAGAAATCACTCTTAGCCTAATGCCTTAATTTTTCTTTGAATTCTTCAAATTGACCGTCTCACTGCCTTCTAATGCCACAAATAGAAGAAGTGCATCTGGATCAGGTCAACCTCTGGACTTGTACCCAGACCCTATGCTGTAGAGATAGATGGCATGTAATTTTTTTTTGTATTTGATCTGCATGGGTGTTCACCTTGGCAACATGTAGTAGTTGGTGTTAAGATGCTATACAGATCCATTGCTGTGGTCCATCCCTATGGAACCCAGTCCCTGAACACTTACTTTTTAAGTGTTATTATCACCATGATTGAAGCCTGGACTTTACATACAATCCAGCATTATAGATGGGTACGACAAACTCACTATGCTGCTGACTATTACTGGTAAACACTGAGGTGATTTGACTTGTAGTCTATATGGTGTATGTTTTTCGAATTTTGGTGCTTACCTCTGGCTATACTCTGGCACTTCCCGCCCATTTGTCACAAGTATTCGCTACAGGGCAGTCTAAACCAGGGTTGCTGCATTCTTGACGTGCTAATCCTATATATTTGACAAGCTACTTTGTAAATACCTTCACATGTTGCTATGGCAGAGAAGATGCGAAAGGGAGCCTTTGCAAAACCACAGGCAAACCTTTGCTCTGACGAAGGCTCACGCAGCACACTATCTGAGAGGTGATGCACCAGAACAGTAGCTGTCTTTAACACTGCATCCAATTGTAGCTTTATTTCAGGCACAAACTCTTTCCAGTTTCTTTTCTTAACTCTGTGCAGTGAAAAGTTTAACAAAGTGAGCCTTCCATCTCAGTTTTGAACATTTCGCTGTCCATTTTTGAAGATGTACCTCCTTTTCAAAGTTTCTGCAGATAAAAAAAATTTGAGATGCTCTTAAGGGTTGTCTTTACTTTTGCAGGTCCAGCCTTGTAACCAGCACTCACTGCAATTTCTGTATGTCAAACTGCACCTAACTGGACTGGGGAAATTAACAAGGACCGTGTTCAGGAGCATGCTTTAACAGAACAAATACAACAACCACCTTTCGCTCTGCTCTTTTTGTGTGGATGCCCTAGAACAATTCATGAGACGAATTTCCAGAATGGCTCTAATCTCCATTCACAAGCACAGAATGTTGTGGCTAAAATTCTGGACAGCTGAAGCCTGTAAAAAGCGCCTCAGGTGTATCCCTTTTTAGAGAGCACCTAACTACTCTACTCAGCTTTTAACTTTAAAGGAAGTCCAGGCTGAGCTTTTTATGCTGGGCTTCTCCTATGGGTCACAGGAGTGCAATTCATTTTGCACTCCTGTGACCTGTTTTCAGCAGAGAGCGGTCTGAAGTCCGCACTCCGCTGACGTTACCAGGATCAGTCGGGGCAGCACGTCATCCTGACTTGGCTTAGTCTGGATCCACCAGCCGCCTGGACTGATGGCAGTTTCAGCCTCTCAGAGAGCTGCTGGGACAGCCACTCCCGCCCCTGCACAGATTAGCGTTCCAGTGATAGTGGCGGTGCCGAGAGGATAGCTGCTGATTGACAGGCAGCAGCTCTCAGCTTGGGGAGGTGAGGGAACCGAACCATTGGCGATGTTCAGTGGCTCGGTTCTCGTGAAGAGGTGGCGGGGACAGATGCAGCATCGGTTTGATGCTGCATCCACCCAAGTATGATTAGGCAAAAAAAAACATACTTCTCCTCTCTTAACCTAACTTCAGACCTTCCTTTTTAGATGCAAGACTTGAGCCTCAAAGCCCAGCAAGTCTTCTACAAAGCCCACTTCCCAATGAAGGGGCACCCTTACTCCTAGGAGTTGGAAACGTCTGTTACCATTTCCCTCTGGGACCCAGACGTGTGGGTTCAAGCTGTGATTTCAAAATGGGGGCAGAAATTGGAGTTCAAAACTCTACCCCTTTTTACAGCCTTCTTTATTTTATTCCTTCAAATCAGCCAAAATGCTGCAGCATGCCCTATGCTGTCCCATCTCCGAGTAGTTGAACCAGTACCTCTTCAAGACCGTTTCAAAGGATTCTATTCAAATCTGTTTATGCTACCAGAGCCCAACTGAGTTATCGTAATTATTCTGAACTTAAAATCAGTCAACAAATGCCTACAGATTTCCAGAATTTCACTTGCAATCTGCAAGGTTAATTGCCTCCCTGAGGCAGGGGGAATACCTGGCATTTGTAGACATCAAGATGCCAATCTACATATTCTCATTTATCCACCTTAGCAAGTGCTTTCTGCACTTTGCAGTGGCAGATAATCACTTCCTGTTTGGGAGCAAAAGATTTGCCAAAAAAGCAGTTCCGCAGAGTATTCACTAAGGTCCTAGAACCTTTTCTGTAACCTGGATTTCCTGAGTTCTGAGAAGAGCAATATTTTCTAGACAACCTTCTCCCGAGAGCTCAGCAAACATCCACAGGACAATTCAGATGTGCTTTGGTTGGGTGATCAAAAGTATTCCAGTCCATCACATCCCAGGGAACATGGTCACTGGTGGAAGATGAGCTCCCCATCAACATCCTGGAGCTCAGAGCAGTTCACTTGGCTCTACAACATTGAATGCCTCTGCCTTGGGCTGCACACCTGTTTGTTGTAGGGTCTGCGATTTAGACATGATGGTGAATTTATCAAGTCTGGAGCAGACATAATCTGGCACGGCTGTGCATGCGCAGCCAATCTTCAGCTTGTTCAGTTATGCTGTGAAAATGATAGAAGCTGGTTGACATGCGCAGCTTCTTTAGTTTAGATAAATTCCCCTCTGAAACGGCTATACAGCCAAGCAATTTAAGATTTTTAAAATGTTAATCTACAGATATCTTTAAAGGGGTTGTAAAGGCTTGTGTTTTTTCACCTTAATGCATCCTATGCCTTAAGGTGAATAAACTCCTTGCAGTCACCAGCCCCCTAGCCCGCCCTTTTTAACTTACCTGAGCCCTGATTTTCCGTCGGCGCGTCCCGACCTGACCCTCTCTCCACGGGTTCCCGGCTCTTGATTGGATAGATTGATAGCAGTACAGCCATATGTAATTTGTACAAACATACATTTCAGAAGCAAATTACTAAAAAAAAGAGGTGCAAGAGTTGACATATATTTCATGGCTAAAACTTCACTTTCTAATTCCAAGCCAATTTCAACTGGGAATTTAAAAAATAAACTATTGGTTGCAAGTTGTGCTTCCAAATATGCATGTGCTACAGCAGCATTCCACACCACCTGGAGGTTTTAGTTAGTGGTTCTAAAGGCAGTTTTACCATAATACAGAGAATGCATTAAGGTAAACTCCTTCTGCATGCAGCCACCCGAACATGTGAGCCTGATTGCGAGCCAGTGATGTGCATGAGAGCAGCGGCGATCCTGCTGCTGTCAATCACAGCCAGTGAGGGGAGGGACGGGGCGGAGTGCACACAAGTACCACCATAGAAAGTGGCTTGCTATGGGGGAGGACCAGGAGTGCCAGAGGGGACCCCAGAAGAGGAGGATCAGTGCTGCTCTGTGCAAAACCATTGTGCAGAGCAGATGAGTATGACATGCATGTTAAAAAAAATTGTGGCTTTTAGAATCACTTCAAGTCATTTGCATATTTTTTGCTTTTAAAGGGGCTGTAAAGGCAACTTTTTTTTTTTTTTTTTTTTTGTTTTTTAATTGACAAACATGTTATACTTCCACTGTGCAGCTCGTTTTGCAGTTTGTCCCCGAACCTGGTTTTCTGGGGTCCCTTGGCGGCTGTCTTGGCTCCTCACTGCAAGAACTAAGCACCTTCATGCGAGCTCTCTCGCATGGTGGTTAGTTCTTGCTGGCGAGCTCCCGTAATACAGCCAGTGGCTATAGCTGCTCACTGTATCACTTGGCCCCGCCCCCCGTGCGTCATCGGCTGTAATTGACAGCAGCGCGATCCAATGGTTGCGCTGCTTTCAATCCATCCACTCTAGCCAGTCAACGGCCAGGCTGAGCGGCGAAGAGGAGATCGGGGGCGAGCGCAGTAGGTGAATGGGCTCAGATAAGTAAAACGAGGGGGCTGGGGGGGCCGGTATTGTCGGAGGGTGTTTCACCTTAATGCATAGGATGCATTGAGGTGAAAACGCGAACCTTTACAGCCCCTTTAATCCTATATAGTAGCCTAATAAATTAGATATAAGCTGTCATCCTATAAACTCTTCTCCAACCAAACTCCAATCCCATGCTTTTTTAATTTTACTCCACTGAGCTGTGGTCCAGGTCATCAATGCTCAGTCTGCCTCTTTGCGGTTTGCAGCGAACCTTGTGGCTGGAAATCTGCGTGTGTGTGTGTGTATATGTATATTATATAATCGATGGATGCATGTAGTGGTGCGCTTTCTTGCACATTGACACGCATTTTGATTTTTCATTAAACCACTAATTTTCATAGGTGTTTTTCCAGTCTTATGTAGAATTTGCTGTTTGCATACCCATGAATGTATAAAATGTGCACTTTTATTTCTTTAAACACTTGTAAATAATTACATATCCTAATAGCCATTTTTAATATTGCCAAAACCTTTTTTTTTCTAGAGCAGTTTTTGCTTTTTATTTTTTCTTTTCAGAAGTGTTAAATGCACACAAGTCAGTTTAATGAACAATGGCATTGGCTCATTATACAGTTCTTTGTAGAAGTAGATCTTTGCATCTAAAAATGTGGAAAATAAAGTTGAAAACAATTTGTGGTATTTTTAAGATTGAAAACTGTGCATTAGACTAAAATGCATTTTTTTTTTCTTTCTGTTTTTGTCTATTAATGTCGTCTTTAATTTTTCCAGGTACAACAGAATAGCCCGGGAATGGACTCAGAAATATGCTATGTGATGCTACCTTCAAGTCTGAATAAACCTGCATTATAGCTGGAATAAACTTTAAATTACTGTTTTCCCCTCCCTTTCAGACCTCATCTACTTACCTTCCCCTCTCTATTTTTTTTTCGTTTTTTTTTTCGTGCTGCCTCCCTTCATGCACATGCTCACATGGGAAGACTTTTAGCTCAATATTGGACAGAAACTGCTCTAGACTGTCAAGTAGTTACCAGAATACAATTGCCCAAGATTCATAATTGTATCAAACGGAGCATGTGTTAAAATGTGGCCAATGTCTTCACTGTAACTTGGTTATGAGACTAAATCCATCTTTCATTTCTCACTGAAATGGTGAAGATAGCGCCTCTGGGCTAGGGAGGGGAAGGTGCTAAGCAGAAATAAATTAAACATAAACAATGCCCAGTTGTCTGTCATTGTATAGAATACAGGACCATGGAATTGCTCTGGATATTTTGGTCCAACCCTTCAGCTATTTCAGACTTCATGATGTACTTTATGCTCATAACTGATGTTTGGGTGGCGAGTTGGTGAAATTTATATAGCGGAACAGAAGTAATGTATTTTATGCATGTCAATAAATATGACAAATTGAAATTGGAAGGTGAAACCCCATTTAATAACAGGATCAAAAGTTTTGTAATTTTTCATTGAGATTTTTTTTTTTTTTTTTTTGGAGGCCGAGCTATTAGTTGATCTATCTTCCAAACACTGTTAATATAGCACTGAATAAAACCATTCAAGCGTCGATGGATGACTGATCAACTAATAGCTCTGTTAGTCTTTATTCTTCAATAAAGTTGCATAAACCAATCTGCTAGCAGCCTGAATTAATCAATGTTTGCAACCTTACTTTCTTTGTAAATTCAAGAAATGTGTGTGTATATAAAGTATGGATTTTGTTCTGTTTGACGTCAAATGATAGTGTAAAGTTCACAAGAACAAAAAAAAAACTTTTTTTTTTTTTTTTTCCTATGTTCTTTTAAAGTTGTTGAAATTGGCGTATCATAAGCAGAATTAGCTTCTGCCCATTCTGGGTGGAAATATCAACAACTGGTATTGACTGGCTGAGGAGGGACTATTGTGATTTAAAGTTTACTGGTCACGTAACACTTAACGTTCATGGTATCTTATTTAATAAGTTTTTCCTGAACTCTGCAACATTCTGCTGGTGACAGCCATCAACCCACTGGCAATGTGTGGTTGGCACCATCAGAACTTGGTGAAAGCTCACACGGCCGTACTAATTTTCCACGACAGAATCCTGCTTGGCCATTGGCATGGGGGACTGGTGTCGTGAAGCTTGTTTAAAAGTGATTTTTTTTTTTTTTTTTCCTTAATGTGGGATGTTCATTAGATTGAAAGGATTATTTGCTCTGCTGTTTACAAAATACGTATTTTAGTGCAAACAACAAGTTTAATCTCTAGATGACTTATCATGAATGAATAAAAGCAGTACTGTTGTTTTTTTCATTTCACAATAAAAAGCTGTCTGTGCCACTTTAGTTCCTCCCTTTTTGTTAAAACGAACATCCTTATAGTACCTTAACAGGGCTTAAATGTGGCTTAGGGCTGCTGAAAATTGGGTATTATAATACTGAAGATAATAGAATTTTTGGTTAGGAAAGACACAGGTGAATTTTCAATTGGTTCATTTTATATGGTGGCATTGCATGCACACATGAGGCTCAAACAGCTTCCAGAGCATACCTCTTGCTAATCGGTGTGCCAATTTTTATTTTTTTTTGTTCTTTTAACCTTTTTGTCTTGGTTGATTCCCCTGCCCTGTTTTTTTTTGAAATGGTCAGTGACTTCTATAAACCTCCAGACAGCCACTATATACAGTAGGGAAAATGTATTTGATCCCCTGCAGATTCTGTAAGTTTGCCCACTTACAAAGAAATAAGGGGCCATAATTTTTATCATAGGTGTATTTTAAATGATAAAGACAAAATGTCAACCAGAAATTCTGAAAAAACGCTATACAAATGTTCTAAATTGAGTTGCAGTTCAATAAGTAAAATGTATTTGATCCCCTACCAACCACCAACTCTGGCTCCCACAAGCTGGCTACATTATGTGCTCATGTGGTAAAGATTAGTCCTGTCTATTTAAGAAAGTGCTCCCAACGTCAACTCGTTATATGTAATGAGACACTAAGTGGTTGGATACATTAACACCAGCACAGCATTATTTGTTTTGAGATGTATGACGCCTGTCCACAGAATTGTTCTTCCATTCACAAGCTTGGGCAAAAACAAAGGGCTGTCAAAGGATGATAGACAAGATTGTAGACCTAAATTAAGCTGGAATAGGCTGAATGACCATCTGCAAGAAGCTTGGCGAGAAGGAGATAACTGTTGGAGCAATTATTTTCAAATGAAAGAAATACAAAAGAATCAATCACCCTCGGTCTGGAGCTCCATGCATATTTTGCCTCATGGGGTAAGGATGATTGAGAACAGTGAGGATCAGCCCAGAACTACACTGGAGGAGCTTGTGAATGGCAAGGCAGTTGGGACCATAGTCACCAAGCTGCCATGGATTGAAATCCTGTAGCGCCAATGAACAGCTAAAAGATTCAGAGAAGGATTTGGAGAAAATGCTGTGGTCAGATGAGACCGAAATGTAGCTCTTTGGCATTAACTTGACTCACTGTGTTTGGAGGAAGAGAAATGCTGACTACGACCCTAAGACACCATATCTACACAAGTATGGAGTTGGAAACCTTTTTGCTTTGGGGCGGTTTCTCTGCTAAAGGTACAGACCAACTTTGTCATGTTGAGGGGCCAATGAACAGGGCCACCTATTGTAACCTTATTGCCTCAGCCAGAACACTGAAGATGGGTCTTCCAGCATGACAATGACCCAAAACCTACTGCCAAGGCAACAAAGGAGTAGTCCGAAAAGAACAACCACTTCCATACCGGGCCTATTCTGGCACTTCTCTCCTACATGTAAAAAATCATAACTTTGCTAGAAAATTACTCATAACACCCAAACATTTATGTATGTTTTAGCATACATCCTAGGGAATAAAATGGCGGTTGTTGCAACTTTTTATCTCCCACGATATTTGCGCAACAGTTTTTTTGTATAATGTGAAAGATGTTACGCCGAGTAAATATATTCCCAACATGTCACGCTTTAAAACTGCGCACACTCATGGAATGGCGCCAAACTTCGCTACTTAAAAAATCTCCATAGGCGACGCTTTAAATTTTTTTTTTTTTTTTTACCAGTTTAGCATTGGAGGTCGTCTAGTGCTTAAACTGTTGCTCGCGCTCTAATAAATGGTGATACCTCACATGTCGTTTGAACGGTGTTTACATGTGTGGGCAGGACTTGCGTGTACGTTTTTTTTTTTTTTTTTTAATCACTTTTGATTAAAAGTAATAGGAATGGTTTGTGACGGGTCCTCTTTATGGAGAGATGTGGGGTTCAAAAGACCCCACATCTCTCTTCCAGGCTGGAAAGCATGAGATGGAAAAATTCACGATCCCATGATTACTAGCCGCAATCGCGGCTTTGTTTACAACTGCGGCCCGGGCCTCTGATGGTCATGGAGATGACTGACTGACCACCTGGTCACCAGTCAGCTCTATGGTCGTCATGCGGCGGCAGCCGATTGTTACTCCAATGGCATGGGAGAGCCTGGAGAAGCCCCTCCTGTCAGAACAATCAAGCAGCGGAACTGCTGATATGATCATTCTTATGGTGCACAGAATCGCTGGCTGAAAACAAGGGTTTCTGAATGATGCCTGTAGCTTCAGGCATCATTCAGATATTCCCACTGAAAAGCAGATGTCATATGACATCCTTGGGCTGTTAGTGGTTAAGGTGATGGTGTGGCCTAGCCAGTCTCCAGACCTTAATCCTATAGAAAATTCATGGAGGGAGCTGAAACTTCAAGTTGCCAAGTGACAGACAAAAAACCTTTTTAAGGATTTAAACATCTGTAAAGGATGGACCAAAATTCTTTCTGAGATGTGTGTGTACACCTGCTAACCAACTACAAGAAACATCTTGCCTCAGTGGAGAAACCCTTCTTGGCAAGCACAAAGTAATTTTTTGTTTTGGGTTCAAATACTTATTTTAGGCACTGAACAACTCCTCCATTTATAACGTTTTATATATTCTTTTTTTTTTTTTTTTTTTATTTCCCCCCCCCCCCCCCGGTTTTTGGTTGATCTTCTCTTGCCATTTAAAATCTATGCTAAAAAGTATAAAAACAAACCTAACATACTAAGTTCAAGGACTTTATCAGTGACAAAATAGGTATGTCAAAAGGTTTTATTATACAAAATGTATACACATAACATGAAAATATGTAAGTGTACCACATACTATTATGATCTAGCATAGTTCCTTATTTGTGTGTTGAAATGCACATGTGTCAAAGCTACAGCGCGCTACTAATCAGTGGGGCTGATGTTTAAAAATACAAAGAGCATCAATTTTTCAGTTTTGTCATTTTATAGTACTTGCATATTTTCATGTGTATATATTTAAAATTTTGTATAATAAAACCTTTTGACATTCTATCTATTTTGTGGTACTGAGAGTCCTTTTAACTTAGTATGTTAGGGTTGTTTGTGTAGTCTATTTCCAGGATGAGGTACTGGACATATTCTCTCCATTATCAGAGGCCCTCTATTGAGTCCCCTCCTCCCAATTTTCCTTTTAGTGATAAAAATTATAGATCCTTTTAATTTTCTTGTAAGTGGGCAAACGTAATATATCTGCAAGGGATGAAATACATTTCCCCACTGTATATGTTACTAGTTGGGGGGGGGGGGGGGGGGAGAGAATCATCTTGGTAATTATGAAATTATATTTTTCGTCTTCTGTAAAATGTTTGTATTGAACTTTTTCCAGGTATTGTCACTGCCCCCCCCCCCCCTTCTGTTCCCCTTATTCTTGTATCGAAAAACTGTAAATATTGCTATTAACGTATTGGCTCAAAGCTGGAAAGGGTTTACAAAGCAAAACACTTGTCAACATATGACCATCTGCTTTTTTTTTTTTTTCCCCCCTCTATGCTAACTTTTAAAAAGCTTTTATATAAAAAAAAAATGTATAGCAAAGTTGCTTTAATTAGAGCTTCGTTTTATTTTGTCACATGGTAGTTTTTGAAGAAAGCTTTATCCTAATGCCATACTTTTCCTCAGCCACAGGGAAAAATATTTAGGTGTGTGTGTATAGATGTATATCTATTATACAGTTGTGCTCATAAGTTTACATATCCTGGCACAATTTAAATTTTTGGCAATTTTTCAGAGAATATGAATAACACGTTTTTCACTCGTGGTTAGTGTTTTGGCTGAAGCCAGTTATTACCAATCAACTGTTAATCATAACGGCAACAGACTATCCAAATTACCCTGATCATAAGTTTACATACTCTGGTGATTTTTGCCTGATAATATGCACACAAGTCGACACAAAGGGGTTTGAATGGCTATTAAAGATAATCATCCCCACCTATGATCTGTTTGCTTGTAATAAGTGTGTGTATAAAAAGTCAATGAGTTTCTGGACTTGTATCTTTCATCCAGTGCTGCACTGATGTTTCTGGATTCTGAGTCATGGGGAAAACATTGTCAAAGGATCTGTGGGAAAAGGTAATTGAACTGTATAAAACGTGAAAGGGATATAAAGATATCCAAGAAATTGAGAATGCCAGTCAGCACTGTTCAAACTCTAATTGAGAAGTGGAAAATTAGGGGTTCTGTTGAAACCAAACCACCGTCGGGTAGACGAACTAAAATTTCAGCCACAACTGCCAGGAAAATTGCTTGGGATGCAAAGAAAAACCCACAAATAACTTCAGGTGAAATGCAAGATTCTCTGAAAATGTGGTGGGGCTGTTTTAAGATGCTCAATAAGGAGGCACTTGAAGAAAGATGGGCTGCATGGTCGAGTTGCCAGAAGAAAGCCATTACTACGCAAATGCCACAGAGTATCCCGCTTACAATACACCAAACAGCACAGACAAGCCTCAAACCTTCTGGCACAGAATCATTTGGAGTGATGAGACCAAAGTTAAGCTTTTTGGCCACGACCATAAACGCTACATTTGGAAAGAAGTAAACAAGGCCTATAATGAAAGGTACACCATTCCTACTGTGAAACACGGAGGCGGATCGCTAATGTTTTGGATGTGTGAGCTACAAAGGCACAGGAAATTTGGTCAAAATTGTTGGCAAGAGAATGCAGTATGTTATCAAAATACTAGAGGAACATTTGCATTCATCAGCCAGGAAGCTGCACATGGGACGTACTTTGGCATTCCAACATGATGATCCAAAACACAAGGCCAAGTCGACCTGTCATTGGCTACAGCAGAATAAAGTGTAGGTTCTGGAGTGGCCATCTCAGTCTCCTGACCTCAATATCATTGAGCCATTCTGGGGAGATCTCAAACGTTTAGTTCATGCAAGACAGCCCAAGAGTTTACAGGAACTGGAGGCTTTTTGCCAAAAGGAATGGGCAGCTTTACCATCTGAGAAGATGAAAAAGCCTTATCCACAAAAGACTTCAAGCGGTCATTGATGTTAAAGAGGGCAATACACGGTATTAAGAAACCGGGGTATGTAAACCTTTTGATCAGGGTCATTTGGGTAGTTTCTGTTAGGATTTGAAAATAGTAAACACAGTTGATAATAAATGGCTCCAGCAAAAGATGATCATGAGTGAAAACTGTTTATCATTCATATTCTCTGAAAAATGGCCAAGAAATCATAAATTCTGCCAGGGTATGTAAACTTCTGAGCACAACTGTGATTTTTTTATTTTATATAATACATACACAAAAAAATATATATATATATATATATATATATGTGCATACTCAGGTTTAAATCGGGAAAAGTTTAGGAATTACAGCTCTTAAGAATAGCCACCCCCCCCTCCCCCCCCCCAAGGAACTAAAAGTGATTGGACAATTGAATCAAGCTGTTTTTCATGGCCAGGTGTGGGTTATTCCTTTTTGTTTGTTCATCATTTAAGCAGGTAAAAGGTCTGGAGTTGATTCCAAGTGCAGTATTTGCATTTGGAATCTATTGCTGTGAACCTAAATCATGCGTTCAAAGGAGCTGTCCATGCAAGTGAAACGGCCATTGTAAGGCTTCAAAAACTAAACCAATCCATCAGAGATAGCAACATTAGGAGTGGCAAAAATCAAAAGTTTGGTACATTCTGAGGAAAACACACTGGTGAGCTCAGCAACATAAAAAGGCTTAGACGTACACGGAAGAAAACAGTGATCGATGATCCGCAGGATCCTCTCTATGGTAAAGGAAAACCCATTCACAACATCCTGACAAGTGAAGGACACTCTCAAGAAGGTCGGCGTATAATTGTCAAAGGCTACAATCAAGAGAAGACTACACTAGAGCAAATGCAGAGGGTTCACCACAAGGTGCAAACCATTCATAAGCCTGAAAAATAGAAAAGCCAGATTAGACTTTGCCAAAAAACATCTATAAAAGCCAGACCAGTTCTGGAAAAGTGTTCTTTGGATGGATAGAACTAAGATCAATCTGTACCAGAATGACGGAAAGGAAAAAGGTGTGGTGACGGTTTGGAACAGCTCATGATCCAAAGCACACATTGTCATTTCTAAAACATGGTAGAGGCAGTGTGACGACATGGACATGCGTGGCATTCAGTGGCTCTGTCATTCGTGTTTATTGATGTGACAAGCAGCCGGATGAATTCTGCAGTGTTTAGAGACTGTCAGCTCAGATTCAGCCAAATGCAGCAAAGTTGATTGGACGGAGCTTCACAGTACAGATGGGCAATGATCCAAAACGCACTGCAAAAGCAACCCAGGAGCTTTGGAAGGAAAAGTGGAATATTCTGAAATGGCTGAGTCAATCACCTGATCTCAACCCAATTGAGCATGCATTTCACTTGCTGAAGGCAGACACCCACAAACAAAGAACTGAATACAGCGGCAGTTAAAGCCTGGCAAAGCATCAGAAATGAGAAAACCCAATCTTTGGTAATGCCCATGGGTTCCAGACTTCAAGCAGTCATTGCCAGTAAAGGATGCTTGACAAAATATATTAAAAATTAACATTTTATTTGATTACATTTGAGCCCCTGAAAATGGGGGGACTGTAAAAATGGTTGCAGTTCCTAAAATATTTACTTACTTTTATATTTATGTTCAACCCCTTGAATTAAAGCTGAAAGTCTGCACTTCGCATTCATTTGGATTGTTTCATTTTTAATTTTATTCTGGTGGCATACAGAGCCAAAAGTGTGAAAATTGTGCCTGTGTACAAATATATACTCTTAACTGTAGGTTGATCGTGCTTTATTTTTGTGGTCTCTCTACCATTTGCCTTTGTCAGTGTAATAGGACATGACTGTTTTTAGGATAAAATGCAGAAATCCTGGAAATATGCACTATGTAGTAGTATGATAAAGTCCAGCCTTTTTTTTTTTTTTTTTAATGGCGCAACAGTGACCCATGTACTTACGACAAGCCTCCAGGCAAATTAAAATGTGGATAATTAGCATTTTTGGTAATTTTGATGCTTGCATACTGAGTGCTTTTGCTATATTTGCATGCATGAAACCCTCAAATTGACAAATGCATAATGGGAAAAAAAAAAAATGATGCATTGGAGTAGGTATTAAAATGAGCCAATCGCTTCTGTGTGGTTTTGCACGTGCTGCCACTCTAGTAATGTTAAAAATGCACTCTGATTTCAGTGAAGTCCTGTTCAGTCAACCACAGCCTGCATTGTCCACAGCAATATTATGATCCTAGGATATTTTTTATTTTTTTTTGCATCAGTGTGTCGTCATGACAAGTAGTGCATCTGTCAGATTGTCAGTGCTGGACTGAAAATAACACCTTTCACACACTGAAGGGCTATTTACCAAATGAGCCTGTCCACCCAACACTGGGAATTTCTAAAGCTGTCACAAACTTCTTCAGCATGTGATTAAATGTTTGATGCATTGGTGATTTTAGGTTGCTTTACATTTGTAAATGTGACCCAATATTGTGGCTAAGGAGATATCAAATGACAACATTTTGATCCAGCAGTGTATAAGGTACAATCTAATTGCCTGACTCGCATGCAAACCCCTGAAATACAACAAACACCTGTACAAGCCCTTTTTAATTCTATGAAGTGTTTCTAGTTTTTGTTTTTTTTTGGTACAAAAACACCATTGATGGTTTTGGGGCTTTTTTTTTTTCTTCTGTTTATCCGTGTGAATATTTTTAGCACAATGCTGAGATTAAACACAGGAGGAAAGTGACTTTCAGTCAAATTTTGGATGCAGTAACAGAGCTGGCCACCAGCCCAAAATGTAAATTAACAGCTGGGAAAGGACTGACTTTTAAGGCTACTTTCACACCGAGGCGCTGGGGGTAAAGCGGCGCTATATTTAGCGACGCTTTACCGTCGTTTTAGCGGCGCATTTCGTCCGCTAGCGGGGCGGTTTGCTTTGCAGGCGGGTTTGAAGCGCTGCCCCATTGTTAATGGGAGGGGGCGCTTTAGGAGCGGTAAATACACCGCTCCTACAGCGCACCAAAGATGCGGCTTGCAGGACATTTTTCAGCGTCCTGCAAGAGCACTGCTCCAGTGTGAAAGCCCTCGGGCTTTTACACTGGAGACACAGCAATGGCTGTTTGAAGGCGCTATTTTTAGACCTTTAGCGCCTGCAAAGCGCCTCAGTGTGAAAGGGGCCTTAGGCCTCATGCAAACTGGATGTTATAAAATTCCACGTTTAAAAACACAAGTTATTTTAGCATTGTTTTTGCATTAGCGATTGTCAGCGTTTGCATTTTTTTTAGCAAAACTATACTCCCGCACAAGCTTATGGCTCAAAAATGTTCATAAGCGCTGAATGACTATTTTTTTCAGTGGTTTTTAGCTTGTTTTTCAGTTGGAGCTTTTTACAGCTGAAAAATACAACTAGTTCTGTGTTTTATTTTTTATTCCCCCCCCCCCCCTCCCCCCGTCAGAAAACACCCCTGTCAGAAACTGCTAATAAAAGCCGGTGTGCGCATGGACACGTAGGATAACATGTTTGGGGAGGGGTGGCTGTAGAAAATAAATGCTTAATGGTACCAGAGCATACCATTTTTTTTATTTTTTATCTCATTGCTTTTAAAAAATGGTTTATGGTATCTGTAAATAAAAATATATATAAATAAAAAAAAAAAAAAATAAAAATATATATATATATATATATATATATATATATATATATATATATATATATATATATATATATATATATATATATATATATATATATAAACAGATCTATTTAAAAAAGTATCTTATGGTCCCATTAAAGTATAATGAAAGGCAAAACTTTGGTTTTTGGATTGAGTGGAGATGGATTAGAACACTCAGGTTTTTATTGTGTAAACAGTAAAAAAGGGGGCTGCGCTGAGTGAAAAAAATATGTATAAATAACAGTGATTGTAACAACCAATAATGTGGCAAAAGAATATAAATAAATTAATCTCGCCCAGTATATAAATAGTGAACAAAATTACTAATGAAGCAATAAGGACTGCTATATGTCCATCAGGGACATAGCCAGTCTAAAGATATCAAATGTGGTGACAAACAGATAATGATCACTAAAAGGAATGTCCAAGTATAACTGAGTGTCCAATCAAGTACAGCAGTAAAGTGACATCCACGTGTTGTAAACGGTGACTTTTCCAGAAATTCAATTTTATTGTGATCTCATTGAAAGTGAAAAGAAGAAAAAAAAAAAACGAATTTTTGAGTTGTCTTCAGAAAAGTAATATAAGAAAATATTTTAATGGGGGGGGGGGGGGGGTACACTTGTTCTGGTGACCTGGGGAGTCTCAATGGATTCCCTTAATGTGCAGGGATTTACTCTTCCTGTTTTGTCTGACTGGAAGTGAAAGGAAATTCCAATTCATTTTAATACTGCAATAACGGAGAAGTACAAATCATACCAGTAATTTATGTTTTAAGGGGTTTGTCATCAAACAGGATTTTTTAAATTTATTTTATTTGTATTTTTTGGGAGCTCTGATAGGTTTGTACATTTTTATTGTGATTTTGTTAATCAAAGCTGTTATATAAAGATATTTAGACTGCATCTTATAGTTTTGTGGGTCTTCTTTTTAAAAGCCTTTTCTTAAAGTACATTTATGGACCCAGGAGCTGGCTTCTGGAACATTGGGTTATGCTGCTGCCTTCAGGAGATTGGCTATTGGTGAACAAGAGCTGTAAGCACAGTTCAGTATAACCCCTAGCAGTCCTGTAGCTAATAGTTGATCTGCAGAAATAAAGGAGTGGAACTGGTGTTCTATAAAGTACTCCAAAATTATTTTACCGGTAAGCTAAATCCTATATGTATATTGCAGGATACAAGTGCTGTATCCTGAAAAACAGGTCCATGTAAAAAAAAAAAAAAAAAACAACAAAACGCAGAGCTTCACAGCTTAGGATGATGCCTGAAGAACCTTCTCACCAAACGCTGATTCTGCTGAGGAATAAATGTCCCCCTGGTAAAACATGTGGAATCAAAGACCAGGCTTCAGCCATGCAAATATGAACTAAAGCATGATACTGAAAACCCCATGAAGCACTAACAGATATGTTGGTGTGCTTTTGACCAGGAAAAAGTGAACTTTGCTTTTTTTGGTGTAATGGGCTTGAGTAGATTAAGCTACTAAGACTGGTGGAAAGAGAAGCTAGCTGCTCCCTGTGAGGGCCTCCAGGAATGACAAAAAGACTGATGAAAAGGGTCTATAATTAGGAGATAAACACGGACAGCACCTCCAACAATGATCTGAAATCTCTGTATGATGTTTGTGTAGGATCTAGGCATGGCAAAACAATGTCTCTAGCTTAGCCTTTTTAACCAGGGTGCTTTGGCAAAATGCCTAAGAATTTATCAAAAATTGTATACAAGCCAGCAGGTAGACCAAGCTGCAGGGTTTCATTTTGCACCATTAGGACTTTTCCAGACACTGGCATCGTAACAAATGATATCAGTTGATAAGGAGAATGTCTGTTGCCTCCACAGCACTGGGGTCATATTCGCTTATAGAGCGAAATTGAGGGAGAAGAGAAACATTGGTATACTAGTCAGTACCAGTGTGCAAAAATTTATTTGTTTGGGAAGAAAAACAAGCAACCTCTAATGTTGGCCTGTGTGGATGTTGTTGCATTATGGAAAACTATTTTTTTTTACAATTTGTGAATGGGGTGCCTCAATGCTGTCATTTTAAAGGGTGCCTTAACTGAAAAAAAGGTTGAGAAACATTTGTCTAGGTTAAGGCAGAAGGAAGAAATTACCTTGGACAAGTTTCCCTATGGATCAAAGCAACCTTGTCTTTGTGTAACAAAGGGTTCTTTACAGGTTTAGGTCACCACGCAAAAACTGGTGCAGAAGTGATGGTGAAAAAGGGTAGACATGGGAGTATCCCTAATGGGGTCAAATGGCTGTCTCTAAAGAAATGGCATGATTAGATTGTTCATTGTCACCCAATGACTGAGATCTCAATGTGAGTGATTTTCCTGTTTTTGAAGGCCTTCACCAAGGAGTGAAATAAATGGTCTCTGGTAAAAACCCACTAAGCCTAAAATTTGACCCTTAATGGTACTCTAGGTGAAATGCTGATCTAGGCCAGACTCGAAGAAAAATGGAATTTGTCCCATGGAGTACTTTGCCTGGGTGGAATTTTTCATTTCTGGTGCCAAGTGAAGTAAGCTTTACAGGTGTGATGTTAGACCTTGTTAGTCCTTTTCCTAATCTTTGAGAGCAGAGGGATGACTGCATCTGATAGGCTCCTGTGCCTTAGGACCTTGGCTGCAACTGCCAAGCCATTAAAGAAAAAGTGACAAACAGGTTGGGGCTGGCATTGTATAGAAGTTTCATCAGAGTAGTGTGTCCCACACAGAGTATTCAAATGATGCAGTGAAGGTCTGTGAATGCCCTCCCTTTCAATTCTGCAAAGATGACAAAGGAGAAGCATTAGCAGGGAAAATGTGTGGCGCAAGTTAAACTGATTACATGGAGTCACAGGGCATCCAGAAAGAAGGCTGGAGGGTAGAATCCTGACAGCAAATCTGTCCAGTTTGTTGAACGCCGGATGCCAGAATATTCATGGCCCGTAAAGTTTGGACTGAGCATGCTTGTCCTACAGTTTCAAAATGTTGAGTTGCAATGGTCTGGAGGGAAACTGGGCTTAAGGACTGCCTCAATAAAGGGCCACTATCGGGCCCAAAATCTCATCCAAAAATGGATGGTTTGGTAGCTCCTGGACCAAAGTGTCCAAATAAGACAAGTTTTTCTGGAGGGGGGAGCCAGGATATGCATGTCCACAGCGCAGGCATTTCTGATGTTTTGCTGTGGTCTAAGGCCTACCCATAAGGCAGATATTGAAGCAGGAATGCCTCCCATGATGAGTGGCTGCTGCAAAGCAGGGAATGTTAAAGATTACGTTCCCCTGTAAAAGAAAAAAAAAAGTGCACATTTGCAAAGGACAAAATAGTCCTTTGCCCCCCCCCCCCCCCAGCAAGCAAGTCTCAGCCAGCAAGCATTCTGCTTCCTAACCCTTGGGGAATCTCAGTACAGCATGCCCTGGCTTAGTCCAGTGGTGTTCATACAGTATTGTTCCCTGAGGCAGATGGGTAAGATATTGGGGACAATCCTAATCCAGTGGTCTTTAACCTTTTTGATGGGCATGCACCCTAAAGAGTCTAAAGAGAATTTCACAAGGTGTAACATGGCCGTCGGCCTGTATCGTAGCCGAAAGCTAACTCGGCATGTTGCATCATTTGTCTAGGTGAGCGCCTAACAAAGTCCAGTTCTAGAGGGCAACATTGCAGGCCAGCCCCACACCTTGTTTCTGGGTATAGTCCCCCAAGGCAAATCCAAAGCTTAGCTGATACAGATATTGGCTGCAAAGAAAGCAGCACACAACCCAAGCTTTCAACGTACTTCTCCAGGGTCATGTGGTCAAGTTAATAAAACCAGGGCAGAGTTCTCTGTATTTCTGCCTTCACCATGTCGAGAGTGATTTAAAGCATTGTTCCTGATTGGTCCGGAACAGCACACATAAAAAATGGATCCGCTTCCCATTAAAGGCATAGAAGTGGTGAGTTTTATTTTCTCACTTATGCTCTAGATTAGATTGGGACATGAGTAGGAGGATGCAGTCTGACATTTTGATATACATTAAATCGTGTACTTGTGGTGATAGTACTTGTGTATACTTTAAAATAAATAAATTTGGACCAAGCTCTGTTTACATCACATGATCAGCTGTCATTGGCTGACAGCTGATCACGTGGTAAGGGGTCGGGCTTGACCCCTTACTCCAATCTGTGATCATAGACTCGCTGATCAGAGTGCCCTCCCTGCAAATTAAGTCCACGCTGCAGCTGTCTTTCGTCAATAGCACGGACGGCAAGTGGGTTAACCACTTTAAGACCAGGCCTATTCTGGCACTCCTCTCCTACATGCAAAAATCATATATATTTTTTTTTTTAAGCAGAGCGCCTAGGGTCTAAAATGGCACTCATTACAACTTTTTATGTCACACGCTATTTGTGCAGCAATTTTTCAAACGTGTTTTTTATTCATTTTATTTTTTTTTGGAAAAAAAACTCATGGAATTAAGAAAAATAGTTAGCCCAATTTTTTTGTATAATGTGAAACATGTTCTATCGGCTGAGTACATAGATACTGAACATGTCACACTTTTTAAAATTGTGCACACTTTTTTAGAGTTAGGCTGGGTTCACACTGCTGCGGTGCGGGAACGCTGCGAATACACTGCGAGTTCCCGCACCGCATGTCTCCCGCCGGCAGTTCACACTGCCCTATGCGAGCTGCTGGGGGTGTCAATGAAATGTTAATGACACCCCCATAGCAGCTCGCATATCGCAGTGCGATCTGCAAACTCGGACAGGAATCGGATCGCATGGTGAGAACACCATGCGATCCGATTCTGCTGCGGAGCGAAAAAAAGGGTCCTGTCCGATTTTGGGCCGAATGCGTTGCGAATTCAGCCATACTATCTGTATGGCTGAATTTGCATCGCACAGAGATCGCATATGATTTGAACTGCAGTGCGGTGCGAATCATATGCGATCTCCCGCACCGCAGCAGTCTGAACCCGGCCTTAGAGGAGGACTTGGGCTTGAATTGTTGCTCTTGCTCTAAGGTTTGCGGCAATACCTCCATGTGTTGCTTGAACGCTGTTTTACATATGTGGGTGCGACGTACGTATGCGTTTTTTTAGCTTTCAATTTTTTATTTACCTATTTAAATTTTTTTATCACTTCTATGCCTATTACAAGGAATGTAAACATCCCCTGGAATAGGGCAGGTCCTCTTTATGTAGAAATGTGGGGTCTGTAAGACTCCACATCTCTCCTCTAGGCTGGAAAGACTGAGATAAAAGAAGAAAAAATAAAATAAAACACTATCTCAGACTTTCCAGCCATAAAGTTTTGACCAGCCTCCGTGGTATTGGTCTACGGTATTCTCCATGGTAAACTTCCGACCCTGGCGGATTCCTTCTCCGGCTTGCCTGAACAGCTGCTATGATTGTTTTTATGGTGCAGGGAATTGCAGGCAGAAAAATTCAGATATCTCCATTCAAAGTCCTGTGCAGCTGCTCCTCCTCAGCTTTCACACAGTGTAAGCCCAAACTCTACAACCACCATGTGCTGCTGAAATGGGAAGAAAGATTTTTTAACACAATCTGCACTTTCCAACGAGTGTAGAAAGGGAAAGACAGCTGCTACACAAGTAAATCTTATGTAGGAGGATTTGTTTCATCTGTGTATCATCTGAGGCTAGTCACTTCACTAGGTATAGGAGAGGGTTTACAAGCACTTTTTAAAAGGTTTTTTTTAACCCCCAAACATATTGTATACATTTTTTTTTTTGAGAAAAATTGTTTGTTTATATATGAATTTGAATGCAAAAAACACAATATATAACCCAGTTTTTGATAATAAAAATAAAATAAAAATGTTTGGTCGAGTAAATGTCACGCTTTAAAATTGCGCACACAAGGTGCGATACTTAAAAATCTCCACAGGCGACGCGTTTAAATTTTTTACACTTTACTTGTTTAGAGTTGGAGAAGGTCTAATGCTAGAATTATTGCTCTTGCTGTACCGTTCGTGATACCTCATGTGTGGTGCGAACACCATATGCATTTGTGTGCATGACCTACTTATGCATTCATGGAGCGATGAGGGCACTTTAAAAAAAAATATATATTGTCCCTTTTTATTATTTTTTTTATGACTTTTATTCCTATCAATAGAAATGGAATCCTCCCTTGTGATAGAAATAAGTTATTGATGTCATAATGTAGAGGATAAGATTTCCTTTCATTTGTGCCCAGTCTTGCCACACAGATTTACTTGAGCCCTGAGCAATCCTCTTTTATTGTTCAGTTAGGCCCCTTAACACTGGGGCGGGAGCCACGGTGACGGTCAAGCAGCGCTATATTTAGCGCCGCTTTACCGTCGTTTTAGCCGTGGTATTCGGCCGCTCGCAGGGCGGTTTTACCCCCGCGATCGGCCGAAAAGGGGTTATAATCCCTCGCAAAGCGCCGCCGTAGCGGTGCTTTGCGGCGGTATTGCAGCGGTATCCCATTCAAATCAATGGGAAGGAGCGGTGAATACACAGCTCATATACCGCTGCAAAGATGCTGCTGGCAGGACTTTTTTTTACCGTCCTGCTAGCGCACCGCTCCAGTGTGAAAGTCCGCTGGCTTTCACACTGGAGTGAATGGGGCCGGTTTTTTCAGGCGGTGTACAGGCGCTATTTTTTAGCGCTGTACCGACTGAAAACTGCTCCAGTGTGAAAGGGGCCTTAGAGAAATCTTGACAAAGTCTTGAAAACTTTGTCAAATACGCCCCCTTGCTGTGAGTGACAGGCGATTTTACATATCTCATGCACTAGCCTGAGACAGGCACATCCTGTGTAAAAAGTTCACAATTCACATCCCCCTCCCCTCCAGCTCTCCCAGGATTGGCTGCCTTTACTGTGTTTTGACTGGATGTTTTTCATCATGGGATGTGATCTACAGACCAGGGTGAAAGGAAATTTATTCTGCAGTGAACAGAAAGAAGAAGATAGGGGAGATGTATGTAGTCAGAGCTGGGCAGAGTAGAACATCCAGTGATCTGATGATTGTTATAGTGCAGTGTGTGTGTGTGTGTCTGTCTGTCTGTCTGTCTGAGGTCACCTGATCACAGTTGCAACAATTCTTTCCATCACCAGGATTTGTTATGTGGGGGAGGGGTGGATGTCTCACTTTTTATATTAACACCCAGTAAGGCTGAACGAGCTTAGAGCCAGTTCACACCAGTGTGCTGTACGATATCGCATGTGATTCCCTACCGCACTGCAGTGCAAATCACGTGATGTCTGTGCTGTGCGATTTCAGCCATACAGATAGTATGTGTGATATCACATTCGGACCAAACTCGCACAGGACCCTTTTTTTGGTCCGCACCAGAATCGCATGGGTGTTCACACCTATGCGATCCGATTCATGTCCTAACTGTCAGTTCGCAATACGATATGCGAGCAGAAATGGGGGTGTCGTTAACATTGTATGACACCCAGCAGTTTGCATATGGCAGCATGAACTGCCGTGCGAGTCGGATGCGATGTGGGAACTCGCAGTGGATTCGCAGGGTTCCCGCATCGCACCAGTGTGAACCGAGCCTCAACGCATACAGCCTACTAATGTCACCTGACTGCTCCCAACAAGGCTGTGATTTGGTAATCCTGCGAATACACTGTGGGTTCCCACATCGCATCCGACTCGCAGGGTAGTTCACACTGCCATATGCAAACTGCTGGGGAAATGTCATACAATGTTAATGACACCCCCATTTCAGCTCGCATATCGCACTGAGAACTGACAGTTAGGACATGAATCGGATCGCATAGGTGATAACATCCATGCTATTCTGGTGCGGCCCAAAAAAAGAGTCCTGTACGAGTTTGGTCTGAATGTGATGCGATTTCAGCCATACAGTTTGTATGGCTGAAAGCGCATCGCACAGACATCGCATGTGATATAAACAGCAATGCGGTGCGAATCACAGGAATGCAGAGTGTACAGTGGTGGGTAGTACGTGCAGGATGGTGAACAGTGTCAGATTATTTTTTTTATTTTACAATTAAATTTTTTTTTTACAAAAGGTTTTTTGGGTCCAGTGGATTTTTTTTTTTTTTTATATATAAATTTTTACAATTACATTTTTTTATTTATTCATTTTTTTTTTATATTTTTTTTTTTGTACTATTCTAACAATGATGGGAGGGTGGGGTTATATTTTTTTAAATATATTTTTTCACAGTGCTTTTGGGAAAGGGGGTGGTCGGTGTCAGTGGGGCAGTGGATGGAGTCCGTGTCAGTGGGGCA
Source organism: Lithobates sylvaticus (assembly GCA_028564925.1). Classification (NCBI taxonomy): domain Eukaryota; kingdom Metazoa; phylum Chordata; class Amphibia; order Anura; family Ranidae; genus Lithobates; species Lithobates sylvaticus. The sequence goes on along the minus strand of CM053026.1, from coordinate 535,145,397 downwards.
GTGGATGGTTGTTTTTTTTTTTTTTACAATTTTTGAATATTTTTTTATCAGCCCTGTTGGGGGCTTTGGTGACATGTCAAGGGTCTAAACAGTGACCCCTGCTATCTTCCATAGTGGTGATCTGTGCGATGGGAAATCTGCACCGATTTCCGCCCCCCCCCCCCCCCCCATATGGCTTTTCAGGTGACAGCCACGGGAGGGAGTGAAACAGATGATGAAAAGCCATGCAGGGGCTTTTCAGATGTCCCATCGCACCGATCATCACCCAGTATCACTCAACACTGTAGTTATGACAGGGGGGTTGTGAGCGCGCTCTGCTTTTACCCAGAACATGCTCTGCCTCTCCTGCACACTCTGACCAAAGGGGCGTGTAGAGGTTGGGCGGGGAGTCTGCTGACAGCATGACTCTGCCCACCGAGCTCTGAACAGACCCGCTCACTGAAGCTGTACTTTTTGGGGGTTTCTAACGGCTAAAGTGGGGACATTTGGCAGGTAAGGATACATGCAGGAGGCATGTATAGCCATATAGATCACCACTATGGCAGTACTTTAGAATTTATGAGAGTGGGTTTACATCCACTTTAAAAGCATCAAATAAAATAAAAAAAAATAATGCTTTTAAAATTCTTTTTTTTTTTTTTTTTTTTTAAATCCGCACTAGATTGGAAGGTTTATGATGTTGCTCTGGTTCTCTTAGATCATTGAGGTGAGGAGAGATGATCTGGTCTCTCCTCACCTGTGTCCAGCTGCACGACTTGCCACCAGATGGTTTTCCAGGCTCGCCGGTGAGAATGGTAAGGCTGAGAAACATCAGCAGGAGCGAACCGCTCAGATTGCTTTCATCTAAAAGAGAATCGCCAGCTAAAAAAAAAAGTTATGGCTAATGTATGTTAACCACTTCACAACCGGCCCATAGCCAAAAAAACGGCTACAGGGCGGTTGCTTAACTCTGGGAGGGCGTCATATGACGTCCTCACAGAATTCCCCTCTTGCGCGCCCCCTGGGGCGCGCACTCGAGAACATCCGTGATCATTTGATGACGCCGGTTGTTCTCCCCTCCTCTCTCTGTACCGATCGGTGGCAGCAGTGCTGTGGGCGGGATCTGTAGTGCCCACAGCCTGCCCTGCAGTCACCACCGCTCCATCCATGCTCAGCCATCCCTCCATACCCTGCAATACACAGCAATAGCCTGCAGTGTATTGCAGGGTATGGAGGGATGGCTGAGCATGGATGGATGGATACCCAGCAGTACTCTGCCATACCCTGCGAATCCCTGCCATACCCTGCGATTCCCTGCCATACCCTGCGATTCCCTGCGATTCCCTGCCATACCCTGCCATACCCTGCGATTCCCTGCCATACCCAGCGATTCCCTGCCATACCCAGCGATACTGTGCCATACCCTGCGATACTCTGCCATACCATGCAATACCCAGCGATACTCTGCCATATTCTGCGATACCATGCAATGCTCGCTACGATCGAAGCCAGGATCGTTTTTTTTATTTTATTTCAGGCTTTCCAGCCTAGAGGTGAGATGTGGGGTCTTATTGACCCCATATCTCACTGTAAAGAGGACCTGTCATGCCATATTCCTATTACAAGGGATGTTTACATTCCTTGTAATAGGAATAAAAGTGATCAAAAAATTTTTTGGGGGGGAAAAAAAGTGTTAAAGTAAAATGAATAATAAAAAAAAAAAATGTAAAGCGCCCCTGTCCCCGTGTGCTCGCATGCAGAAGCGAACGCATACGTAAGTCCCGCCCACATATGAAAACGGTGTTCAAACCACACATGTGAGGTGTCGCTGCGAACGTTGGAGCGTGAACAATAATTTTGGCCCTAGACCTCCTCTGTAACTCAAAACATGTAACCAGTAAAAAATTTTAAAGCGCCGCCTATGGGGATTTTTAAGTAGCGAAGTTTGGCGCCATTCCACGAGCGTCTGCAATTTTGAAGGGTGACATGCTAGGTATCTATTTACTCGGCGTAACTTCATCTTTCACATTATGCAAAAACATTGGGCTAAATTTACAGTTTTGTTTTTTGTAAAGCACAAAACGTTTTTTTCCCCAAAAAAATACGGTCGAAAAATTGCTGCGCAAGTACCATGCTAGATAAAAAGTTGCAGCGACCGCCATCGTATTCTCTAGGGTCTTTGCTAAAAAAACATATATAATGTTTTGGGGTTCTATGTCATTTTTTAGCAAATAAATGATGATTTTTACATGTAGGAGAGAAATGTCAGAATTGGCCCGGGTGCTCCAGAACACCTGATGGTGCTCCCTGCATGTTGGGCCTCTGTATGTGGCCACACTGTGTAAAAGTCTCACATGTGGTATCGCCATACTCGGGAGTAATAGCAGAATGTGTTTTGGGGTGTAATTTGTGGTATGCATATGCTGTGTGTGAGAAATAACCTGCTAATATGACAATTTTGTGAAAAAAAGAAAAAAAATCTTGATTTTGCAAAGAATTGTGGGAAAAATTTACAACTTCAAAAAACTCACCATGCCTCTTTCCAAATACCTTGGAATGTCTTCTTTCCAAAAAGGGGTCATTTGGGGGGGGGGTATTTGTACTTTTCTGGCATGTTGGGGTCTCAAGAAATGAGGCCGTCAGTACTTCAGGTGTGATCAATTTTCAGATATTGGCACCATAGCTTGTGGACTCTATAACTTTCTTTATAACTTTCACAAAGACCAAATAATATACCCCAATTTGTACTTATTTTTACCAAGGATATGTAGCAGTATAAATTTTGGCCAAAATTTATCAAGAAAAATTACAAATTTGCTAAATTTTATAACAGAAACGAATTTTCAGTCTTTTTTCTTTTATAGCGCAAAAAATAAAAAACCCAACGGTGATTAAATACCACCAAAAGAAAGCTCTATTTGTGTGAAAAAAAAGGACAACAATTTCATATGGGTACAGTGTTGTATGACTGAGTAATTGTCATTCAAAATGTGAGAGCACCGAAAGCTGAAAATTGGTCTGGTTATTAAGGGTGTTTAAGTGCCCAGTGGTCAAGTGGTTAAGGAGATTTGAAGTGGTTTGGGATAGTGATCTTATGAAACCAATTATTATCACATAGTTATTTGGCTTTTAAATCATAACAGAAATCACCATGATCAAAAGTTTACACACCCTGGAATGTTTGGCCTTGGTACAGACACACAGGTTAAATTGACAAAGGTTAATTTCCCAGATTAAATTGCAATAAGTGTCTCTGTATAGATAGTCTGAGTTTGTTAGCTCTCACTTGGATGCACTGAGCAGGCTAAATACTGAACCATGCTGAGCAGAAAATAACTGTCAAAAGACCTGTGTAACAAAGCCATGGATCTTTTATAAAGATGGAAAAGCATATAAAAGAAAATATACAAGAGCTTGAATATACCATTCAGTACTGTTCAATCAATTATTAATAAATGTAAAATTGGGGATCTCGTAATACCAAGCCAAGATCAGGTAGACCAAGAACGATTGCAGCCACAACTGGCAGAATTGTTTGGGATACAAAGAAAACCCACAGGTATCCTCAGGAGAAATACAGGCTGCGCTGGAAAAAGACGATGTGGTTGTTTCAAGGAGCACAGTATGACAATGGTTGAACATAAATGAGTTGCCAGAAAGAAGCCATCATAAATCAATCATAAGTGCTATGTTTGGGAAGGTCAACAGTGACAAGAATACCATCCCCACTGTGAAGCATAGTGGTGGCTCGCTGATGTTTTTTTTTGGGGGGGGGGGTAGCTTTAAAGGCACGGGGAATCTTGAGAAAATTGACAAGATGAATGTTGCATGTTATTGAAAAATATTGGCAGACAATTTTCATTCTTCTACATGAAAGCTGCGCAAGGGACACTCTTGGACTTTCCAGCATGACAAATGACCCTTAGCACAAGGCCAGGTTGACCCTCCAGTGGTTACAGCAGAAAAAGGTGAAGGTTCTGGAGTGGCCATTACAGTCTCCTGACCTTAATATCATCGAGACACTCTGGGGAGATCTTAAACGTGCGGTTCATGCAAGATAACCAAAGACTTTGCATGACTTGGAGGCGTTTTGCCAAGACGATTGGGCAGCTATACCACCTGCAAGAATTTGGGGGCTTCATAGACAACTATTATAGAAGTGTGTGTATATACTATATAATAATATATATATTATTTTTAATGTTTTTAACCACTTCAGGGCACTTGTACCCCCTTCCTGCCCAGACCAATCTTTGAATGAAGGAGAACTGAGCAATCAGTGGTGTTTGACTCAGTTCTCGCTACAGAGCCAGTGGGGGACAGATGAAGCATCAGATCAATGCTGCAACCACCTAGAAGAGTATAAATATATATTTTTTTCCCAAAGCAGTCCTTTAATGGCAAAAAGTGTTTTAAAGCATAATACTAATTATATTTCAAAGCAAATGTTTTTTTTTTTTTTTTTGCAATAACATGGTGTAGGCAGAGTTTAACCACTTCAATAAAGGACATTACCCCCTTCCTGCCCAGACCAATTTTCAGCGTTCAGTGCTCTCACATTTTGACAATTACTCAGTCATGCAACACTGTACCCAAACTACATTTTTATCATTTTGTTTAAACAACTAAAGCTTTCTTTTGGTGGTATTTAATCACCACTGGTGATTTTTGCTAAAAAAACAACAACTTTCATTTGTTACTTTTATAAAGTTTAAATAAATAAATAATTGTTCATAAATTTAGGCCAAAATGTATTCTGCTGCATTTCTTTGGTGAAAATAACCCAAATCGGTGTATATTATTTAGTGTGTAGGAAATTTATAGAGTCCACAAACTATGGTATATATCTGAAAATTGATTAATTCTGATGTACTGACAGCCCTATCATTTCCTGAGGCCCTAAAATGCTAGGACAGTACAAATACCTTTCAAATTACCCCTTTTTTTGGAAAGTGCACAGCCAAGGTATTTAGTAAGAGGCATAGTGTTTTTTTTTTTTTTTTAATTTGTAACTTTTTGTCATCGTTTTTTTTTTTTTGAAATTGTAACATTTTAAATTTTTTTTATTTAATTTTATTATCATACTGTCACTAGTGCAGTACAGCACTATCATATAACTGGTGTTCCAGTGATCAGGGACACTGACTGGTGACAGTACGAGAAAAAAAAAACTGTGACCAGAGCAATATAATGTTACCATCATCAGGATTTTTTATGTTTTTTTTTTTTTTTTTTTTTTATACGTTATGCTTGCTTATAGCAGTGAATTACATTGCTATAAGCAGGCATTTTACTGAATGAAACTGATTCATTCAGTTTGTTTTGATTAGCTGTGATTGGTCAAATCTAATCACATGGTACAGATGTACAATTGTGTTGCTAGCTGTGATCGGTCAATCAATGGCATGAAAGGACGCCATCCAATGTTTACAACTGTCATGTGACTTGCTGTGATTGCTCACATGATACTGGCAGCGATCCAGTACACTGATCAGTCATCCGCTGTGTCCGGTGGACACAGCTTGTGTCAGATTGTGCCGCTGTTCGGTGCTTTCTGAAAGTACATCATACAACGTCTACTCAGGATGGTAAAGTCACCGCCTGGCCATCTTTCTGCTATAGGCCTGCTGTTAAGGGGAAGGTGTCGTGGCTGACTAAGAATTTCTGGACTGCCTCAAGTGTCTTTTTCCAGTTCCCCTATATCCTTTTTGTGAACTTGTGCCCAAAACGGAAAGTATTTTGCCCCCTGGCTGCTGCATCCTTAATAACCATGACTCATGACTATTAGCGGGATTCCCCCGCTGACAGCAGAATATAAACAAACCAGTGCCAGTGTTTACATTTTTTTTTTTAAACCGCATTGGATTCCTACTGGGCCCTTTATGTCTGGTATGGATTTGAAGGGGAGCCCCTTGCCAAAATTTGAAAAGAAACAGCATGGTGTCCCCCCAAAATCCATAACAGACCCTTTTCCTAGCATACAGCCTGGCAAGTCAGGAGGGGGGGGGGAGGGGTTGAGCTAGTGCCCTCCCTCTCCTGAACCATATTCGGCAACATGCCTTCAACATTGGGGGTGCTTTGGGGCAGGCTGGGCTCCTTCTTCTTAAAGCACCTTGTTGCCATGTTGATATAGGGACAAGGGCCTCTTCCCTACAACCCTGGGTGGGTTAACAAGGGGACACCCAGATCCCGCCTCGCCTCCATTTGAATGAATATGGGGTATATTGTAGAGATAGTTTTTGACAAGTTTTTTAGTAAAAAAAAAAATCACATGCGCTGTCAGTCCGCGGGGGCCTAGCAATGCTAAATATACAAAAAAAGGGACGGATTCACCCACTGTCAAATGTGAACCTGCCCCTTTGTTTATTTAATGTCAGTGGGAACCAGACATGTCAGACACTGCTGACAGCAGATGAGTCATTGGTTGCGAAGGACACAGTGGATGCGAGTCTGCCCCGCTCCTTAGCAACCAGCTATTCTTCACACAGAATTCGGATCGGATCAATGTTTTCTATTCCATTCAAATCTATCCGAAAAGTTGGAATTCTTTGTTCGAAAACGATTAAACTAAATGAAACTAAACAAATTCCGAAACAAATCAACAAAACTAAATTAGTAACATAACGAATCTATGCAAAACAAAACTGATTGAATTTTTCAATTCTGCACGTGTCTAATGTCCTCAAACAAAGAGTTTTGTATTGCTGTAAAATGTGAAACCAGATCAATAAATCATCTAGTGAGCATCTCCAGGCTTTGGAGACGGTCCTATAGAAGTCTTTGGCAGGCCATACATTATGCAATTTTCATTATTGCTTAATTGCCTCATCCACAACACAGTCAGGAGCTATTGTATTCTGACAGCAGGGAGCATGGAGAGCCTTACCCACCGGCTAAATACAATAACCACTGCTGGCAGCTATAGCCGCCGGCAGTGATCGGACAAAAAAAAAAACCTGACAGGCTGGTTGTACTAAAGTTGATAGATTGATAAACTTTAATACAACTAGCCTGACCTTTCCTTAGAAGAATTGAAAGTCGGCCGGTTCCTGCTGAACTGGGCAAATTTTGATCTGTCTATGTCCGGCTTAAGGCATACTGCACTGTGTTTTACTGCACTGGAGGAATGCATGCCACCGCAAGGACACATAGAAAACAATTGTTCTCTATCTGCTCTGTTCAGACAACAATGCTGGTGTTATGTGCAGTGTGCTGCACTGCGTTAAAATGCTACAGTTATGCATATTAATGCAACGCAACATATATAAATATATGCAAATGCTCATTAACACAACACAAATCTATTGAGAAAAAAAGCTTTTTAATATTTTGTCCCTTGCGGTGTAAGTCATCTTAGAGGGGAAATAGAGCGTGTGCAATAGAAAGCTGGCTAATGAGGTGTCTCAGTGCCAAAGTTTATAGAAAAACATTGTAAATCCTGGTATAAGGTCCAAACTGCTCTTTTCTCTTTTCTCTTACATTGTGTGAGCTATGGATGCACTCAATAGTGTTGTTTGGATTGCCCCATTTTTGCCACGCCATGGTGCAAAGAATTACAGCCATGGCATATGTACACACCCTTTGGCTGCCTAACGGGGGGGGGGGGGATGAAGGGGGAAAGGGGGCATGAACCTGCAGCCTAACTGCTTGGTTTTACTGTCCCCCCAACGGCTAGTGTAAATGAGGCCTTAAAATATTCTGAAAGATGACAGTGTTGATTAATAAAAGACCAGCAGATGGCAGTAATGCTGCTTAGTATATGTAGACTAAGCAGCAGGGAGCTCATAATATTGTAGAAAGGTATAAACTAGAGCCTGAATTAGCTTTTTATTGCTGCCTGTGTTCTCGGTGGATATTGCCGCACTTCATGTGTCAGTGAAAATGCTGTCCATGGTTGAAAAGAAAGAAATTGCTTGATTCCCCCACCAACGCAGTCTGTGTTGAGGAGGGAATCCCTCCCGCAGCGATACCAGTGGAGAGCCTTCCCTGTCAGCAGAACACAATGATTTTTGTTGCCGGCTTATAGCCTGCAACAATAATCATTTGGGGAAAAAGCCTACAGGCTGCCCATACATACACTATATTAGCAAACGTTTTGGGACGCCTGCCTTTACACGCACATGAAGTTTAATGGCATCCCAGTCTTAGTCGTAGGGTTCAATATTGAGTTGGCCCACCCTTTACAGCTATAACAGCTTCAACTCTTCTAGGAAGGCTGTCCACAAGGTTTAGGAGTGTGTCTATGGGAATGTTTGGCCATTCTTCCAAAAGTGCATTTGTGAGGTCAGGCACTGATGTGGATGAGAAGGCCTGGCTCGCAGTCTCTGCTCTAATTCATCCCAAATGTTTTCTATCGGGTTGAGGTCAGAATTCTGTGCAGGCCAGTCAAGTTCCTCCACCCCAAACTCACTCATCCGTCTTTATGGACCTTGCTTTGTGCACTGGTGAGCAGTCATGTTGGAACAGGAAGGGGCCATCCCCAAACTATTCCCACAAATTTGGGAGCATGAAATTGTCCAAAATGTCTTGGTATGCTGACGCCTCGTACGCGGTACAATTGTTGGCCAACCGAGCGTCTGATCTTTGTCAAAAGGGCGTGTGCCAGGATCTTGTCTTACATACTAACGTTACACAATTGTCGTGCCACAAACATGAATGTAGTGACGTACTACAAGGAATTTCAGCTCTTGAGTGCCACCCTTTGGGCACCTTCTGCTAATTTCGTGTTTGGTGAGCATTGATTCCGAGCATGCATGTTTGTACTTTCGACTTTGGATTTGTGTACTGACCATACGAAAATCTGACATCAAGCTGGTGTCCACCGAAAATTTACTAGCCTGTCATCCAACATTTGTTGCCCGAAAATTAGACAACAATTGTCAAAATGAGCGTACTAATGGTAAGATTTTAGGACAACAGTCTGTCAACAGAGCCTGAGGAAGAAGCATGCATGCTTTCGAAAGCGCGCACCTCCCCGCTGACCCTGTACCCGGAAAAGATGACATCGCTGTAGCTGTGTTCCTGTGTGTGCAGAATCTCATCCCCGATGACCCTGAACGTGAGTTCCACCGCCGCAATCGGCCCAAGGGAGGACACATAGACATCTCAAGCCACCTACATCAGGCACCAGACAGCTATCCCCTCCGGGACAGCGCGGATGATGTCACTATATGATATGCCCAAACTTATCACTTGTTTGTGAGTGTGTTTTCACCTATTTTATTTTCTAATTAAACAGTTCTAACTGCTACGCTTAGAAGGCGCTGCTTTTTGTCTTTCTATATGTCAACAGACAATCCCCTGAGAACAATCGTACTGTGTGTACACAAAAGTCGACAGTACAAACACGCTTGCTCGGAATCAATGCTCACCACACACGAAATTAGCAGAAGGGGCCCAAAGGGTGGTGCTCAAGAGCTGAAATTCCTTGTAGTACGTCACTACGTTCGCGTTTGTGGCACGACAATTGTGTACCATTAGTATGCAAGACGAGATCAGACGCTCATTTGGCCAACAATCATATCGGGTGTGTGAGGCTTTAACCACTTCGCGCCCGCGCTATAGCCAAAAGACGGCTTCAGCGCGGACGCTGCCTGCCTGGTGGACGTCCCTGGACGTCCTACTGTTTACTTCACTAATGCGCGCTCCTGAGAGCATCGGGGAAGTTCTGTGCTGGCCGTGTCCGTCGGACACGGCCAGTCACAGATCGCTGTAAACGGCCAATCACAGCGGCCGTTTACAGCGCGATCGGCGTGTCCAATGAGAGATGATCCCATATGAGATCATCTCTCAGCGCCGCTCTCCCTGCTCACACAGAGACAGCGTGTGAGGAGGGAGAGATGAACGGCTGCAGTGGCGCTGTAAGTAAAAAAATAAAAATAAAGTGTGATCTATTCCCACTGCCACCTGTCCCCCCTGCCACTTGTCCCCAGTGCCATGTATAAGTGCCATCTGTCAGTGCCACGTGTCATCAGTGCCACATTAGTGCCATCTGTCATCAGTGCCACGTATCAGTGCCACCTGTCAGTGTCACGTGCCATCTGTTATCAGTGTCACGTGTCATCAATGCCACGTATCAGTGCCATCTGTCAACAGTGTCACGTGTCATCAGTGCCACGTATCGTTGCCATCTGTCATCAGTGCCACGTATTAGTGCCATCTCTCATCAGTGCCACGTATTAGTGCCACATGATATCAGTGCCACGTATAAGTGCCATCTGTCACCAGTGCCACATATTAGTGCCATCTGTCAGTGTCACGTGTCATCAGTGCCCCGTATTAGTGCCATCTGTCATCAGTGTCACGTGTCATCAGTGCCCTGTATTAGTGCCATCTGTCATCAGTGCCACCTGTCATCAGTGTCACGTGTCATTGTCCTGGTGCTCCAGGGCCTTCAAAAGTGTAATAGGTAGTCAACAAGTTAGATGTGTAATTTATGCTCCTAGAACACGTGATGGCGCTCCCTGCATGTTGGGCCTCTCTAAGTGGCTAGGCTGTGGAAAAATCCCACACATGTGGTATCGTAATACTCAGGAGGAGTAGCAGCATGTATTTTGGGGTGTCATTTGTGGTATACACATGCCATGTGAGAGAAATAACCTATTGCAATGACAATTTTGTGGAAACAAAATAAAAATAAAAAATAATTCATTTTGCAAAGAATTGTGGGAAAAAAAATGACAACATCAAAAAGCTCACCATGCCTCTTACTAAATACCTTGGAATGTCTACTTTCAATTTGGGGGGTATTTGTACTTTCCTGGCTTGTTAGGGTCACAAGAAATGAGATCCAGTGCATCAGGTGTGATCAATTTTGTATGATTCGCACCACAGTTTGTAGACTCTCTAACTTTCACAAAGACCAAATAATATCCACTAATTTGGGTTATTTTTACCAAAGATATGTAGCAGTATAAATTGTGGCCAAAATTTATGAAGAAAAATTTATAATTTGCTAAATTTTATCACAGAAACAAAGAAAAATGTGTTTTTTTTCAAAATTTTCGGTTTTTTTCATTTATAGCGCAAAAAATTTAAAAACCCAGAGGTGATCAAATACCACCAAAGAAAGCTCTATTTGTGGGAAAAAAAGGACAAAAAATTAATTTGGGTACAGTATTGCAATTGTCATTCAAAGTGTGAGAGCACCGAAAGCTGAAAATTGGTCTGGGCAGGAAGGGTGTTTAAGTGCCCAGTAAGCAAGTGGTTAATCTATCCAACCAATTTGTATACAATCAAGCAGGACCTTGCACTACATTTGAAGTTGAGCTAAAGGAGATTGTACAATCAAATTGTAAGATTTGTGGTGAACTTAAAGAAGATTGTACTATCTGTTTAACCATTTCAGCCCGAGCATCTTTTTGAGACTTGTTGTTTACAAGTTAAAATAATATTTTTTTGCTAGAAAATTACTTAGAACCCCCAAACATTATATATATATTTTTTTCAGACACCCTAGAGAATAAAATGGTGGTCATTGCAATACTTTATGTCACACCGTATTTGCGCAGCGTTCTTACAATCGCAATTTTTTGGGGAAAAAATACACTTTTTTTTAATTAAATAAATAATACAACAGTAAAGTTAGCCCAATAAATTTGTTATATTGTGAAAGATAATGTTACGCCGAGTAAATTGATACCCAACATATCACGCTTCAAAATTGTGCTCGCTTGTGGAATGGTGACAAACTTTGGCACTTGAAAATATCTATTGGCGACATTTAAACATTTCTACCTGTTACCAGTTTTGAGTTTTAGAGAAAGTGCTAGAATTATTGCTCTCTCTTGAACGATCGTGGCAATACCTCACATGTGTGGTTTGAACACCATTTTCATAGGCGTTCACTTCTGCGTGCGAGCTCGGCAGGACAGGGTGCTTTAAATGTATTTATTTTTTTCTTTTTCTTATTTATTTGACTTTTTTTTTTTTTTTTTTTTTTTTTACACTGTCCTTTAAAAAATTTGGGTCACTTTTATTCCTATTACAAGGAATGTAAAAATCCCTTGTAATAGAAAAAAAGCATGACTCTTAAATGTGAGATTTGGGGTCAGAAATACCTCAGATCTCATATTTACAGTAAAATGCTATAAAAAAAAATATAATTGAATGTCATTTTTTTTTGCAAAAAAAAATTCCTCTTTAAGACCATTGGGCAAAATTGAGGTTTGACGTTGCTTCCGCCATGTTATGGACCTGGGTGGAAGCCATCTTTCTCTCACTCTGCATCCAGACTCAGAGGGGAAAGGACACGATCGTCTCTGCCGCTCCCGACAGCTCCGATAAGCGGTGGGAGTGGCCCGTTCCCGCCCCTGATAAAAGTGATCTTGTGGCAAATCCGCGAAAGAGACCACTTTTATCTTAACCACTTTCCGCCCGCCGCACGCCAAATGACGTCCTCGGCTTTGAGTAGGGATATATGAATGACGCCTGTAGCTACAGGCATCATTCAGATATCGTCTTTTAGAGCCGGCGAATCTGTGCACCATAAGAATGATCATAGCGACTGTTCCACCGCTTGATCGTTCTTACGGGAGGTGAGAGGGGATGTCCCCCCTCCCGCCACCCTCCGTTGCTTCTACCGACTCACCGATACGATCGGTGAGTCGGACACAGGATCCACCAGCCCCAGATGTTCAGAATAGAGATTTCCGGCGGACCAGATGGTCACCGGAGTCTCTATGATCGTTTGGAGGCCCGGGGGCGATATTATGACGTCACCCCCGGCCTCTGTATTAAAAAAAAACGGCGCCCACTTTTTTTTTTTTTTATTTCAGGCTTCCCAGCCTAGTGGTGAGATGTGGGGTCTTATTGACCCCATATCTCACTGTAAAGAGCACCTTTCATGCCATATTCCAATTACAAGGGATGTTTACATTCCTTGTAATAGAAATAAAATTGATCCAAACATTTTTTGGGGGAAAGAAAGTGTCAAGCGAAAATAAATAAGGTAAAATTAACAATAAAAAAAACTTTTTTTTTTTTTAAAGCGCCCCTGTCCCCGTGAGCTCACACGCAGAAGCGAACTGTGTTGGTAGGCAAGTGGTTAAAGAGAACCGCACGCCATTTCTGAAAGTACCCATTTCAATGGGCAGGACAACTGATCATAATACAGATCGATCAAATGATTAATAGATAATTTCTAGTAGATCATATTTTCAATCGATACCATGATTGTTGCATCAGTCAAAACTTTATTAGATAATATTATTATTAGATAATACATTTCTTGTTTGTGATTGCTTGTACCTAGCTTATTTAGAAAACTGATACTTGTATGGCCACCGTTACTCTTATGAAAGGTGCCGTCAGTAAGCTGTGTGTGTGTGTTCTGTAAGCATGATCATGAAGCTGCCTTTGTTCACATACTCGATTTCACTTCCTTCTATATAAAACCACCCCTGGAATAAGAGTCAGCATGGTAACCCCGCCCTGGTCAGGCACTAGTCATAACACATGACTGCACAGCAGAAGGAGGAAGCCAGTATCTATAATAAAGCCATTGCACACAGCAATCTGCACACAATCATGGGGATGAATTGTGTATACAGCTGACTGCAGATTTCAGCAAGTGGAGATCAGCTACACTGCCAGCAAATAAGAGTCACTCTGCAGCTCTGGTTAAAGCCATGGCTATAGGCTTGGATTCAGTACTAAGGTGTGCCAAGTTGTGGATGGTTTTGGGACTTCTGCAGGTTACGTATGGCGGCAGCTTGCGGGACCGTAATGCTAATGTACAGGTGTACAGCTTGAATGGGAAATGGGCTCTCCGTAATTCAAACAGCTCTATCAAGTTGTATGGTGACGTGCCTGGCTGTGTGCACACTGCATTATTCTCCTGGGGGCTCATAAAGGTATGGACTTTCTACTCCTATTCATTTTTTCACTAAGGCAAAACTCTGAAAAGAGAACATGAGCAGGTAGAAACAGTTTCTGATATTGCTGATCTCCTTCTAAAAAATGCTAGTTTTCTGGCTGCCTCTGGCCACAGTACTTTCTGAGACCCTGACAAATAAAGATGAGCTTAGGCATCCTCCAAACACTTATGCCGCATACACACGATCGGAATTCTCATCGGAAAAAGCTCTGATGGTTTTCCCGTCGGAATCCCGACGAAATTTTGCTCAAACTGTGTTGCCTACACACAGTCACACCAAATTCCGACGGTCAATAACACCGCGACATACAACACGTTCGACGGCACTATAAAAGGGAAGTTTAATGCTTCCGAGCATGCGTCAAATTGTTTCCGAGCATGCATCAGAATTTTGCGTGTCGGAATTGCATACACACGATCGAAAAATCCGATGGAAAGGTTTTCCGTCGTAAAAATTAAGAACATGCTCTCAATCTAAAGTCCGTTGGAAATGCAGACAGAAAAAGACCGATGGGCATACACACGGATGGAAAGCTCACATCGGACTGTTTCCATTGGAAATTCTGGCCGTGTGTACGCGGCATTACTCTAAAGTCATGAGGTTTTTTTTTTTATTGTTTGTTTTTTTTTACACACTAATGAGGTACGGGTTGAGTCATTCGCACCCCACAGCTCACCTCTTTTTATGTGAGCTGCAGTGGTGGAACGACCCAGCCAACAGCTCACTGGACTGTAAAAAAATTTAATAAAAAGCGCAAGTTCAACTAGAGGTGAGTTCGGAGGACACATAAGCTAATTTCTGACAAAAGTACTGAGGTCATTTAAGCCCTATTTTGTCATTGCTATTTAAGTCTGCCTAAAGCTTGCTATATTTCTTATTTGTATTTAAAAATGTATTGAGTGGAAACTGGGTTACCAAGCTGCTAGCACTGATCTTTTAGGCCCCTTTCACACGGACGGATAGAATGGTGCTTTTAGCTGCGGATTTTCTAGTTTTCTACCGCAGCTAAAAGCACACAATGCTTTCCTATGGCCCCATTCACACACAGCGTTTAGCTGTGATTTTGTTACATGCGGTTCGGTGCGAATAGAAAAAATTGAATTGAATGCGTCCAGGTGCGATGTAGCGCAGCTATATGCACATAACCGCAGGTAATCGCAGTGTACTATTTCTCCTGCAGATAGCAGCGTCAACAAGCAAAGAAAAACAGGAAGCACATCAGAAATATCAATAATGTTCTAAACGCAGCCGCATGTAAACGCAGATAATCGCAATGTACAACTGCAAGTGAGCGCTGTGCCAGGATTCTCTGAATTTCAAAATAACAAAACATGCTTTTAACAGCGGCAGAACAGCCGCCCGAGTGAAAGGGGCCTTAAGGCTGGGTTCACACTTAAAACTGACAGCAAGGGTCCGGTGCGTCCCTGTTCTCTGTTTCCGGGATGAATGGGGCCCGAAATTTTTTAGCTGAATTCAGCCCATAAACGGAGCCAAGGACCCCTGTGCAATTTGCTCCGCAGCCACCCCAGACATGTGTGAACCGGCTCAATTAAGAGCCAGCCACAATCTCCCGAAAATGCGAATTGGATGCGGAGAAACCGGCATCCAATTCGCATAAGTGTGAACCCGGCCTAAATGAAACCTATGCAAAGAAAAGCAATAGAGGCTTTCAATGCTGACCTCTCCCTCCTGTGGTTTGTTTTAGATTTGAATTTTTATCTACTAAAGTGTTGCTAAACCCACAACAGTAAAATCAGTCTGTATATACAGTAAAGCATACTTGTTATACTCACTGTGGAACCTAAGGGGTTAATTCCCCCCCCATTCTATAAAAAAGGCTGTTTGATCCTGTATGCACAGATCCTCCTCCTTCTTCCACTGACTCCAGAACAGGTCCAGATAAAACGGAGCTACTGGAGTCAGGCTGCACATGCTCAGTTTGGTGTGTATTGCTAGATGGTGTTTGTTTGGTATTTTTTTTATTTTTTATTGGGAGAGTGCATGTGATCAGCACAGGGCCAATCGGCACTGTCCAGACAGAGGGTCAGGGGGCCTGCATCCTAATGGGACAGCAGCTCAGTGCAGTATGAAAGCCCCTGTATGTTTTGAATGAACACTGTTATATAAACTATAGTTTTACAATAAAATAGAATCAGTCAATTGCAATTGTAGTGTTAATGTGCTGTGCCAAGTAATTCATTATTTTACTCTTTTAAGGATCCTAACTTGCGTTTCAATGATATTGCTTACAAATGGATCGCACGTGATGAATGGATATACAGCAAGGAGTTTACACTTTCTCCTAATATCAGGTACACATTATATAATAAAAGCCAAGTAACTGTTTAAAGTGGGTATAGGGTTGGTAAACTGGGGTACAGTTTCAATCTGACAATCACTTCTGACTTTATATTAGTCAGTGTCAGTGTCTATTTTATTTTTTATTATTTTTACAATTTAACTTTTAGAATATTTATTACAATGTTTCCTATTTTATCTTTTTTTTATTTTTTATTATTCAACCCTGTTGGGGGGTAGGGGGGTTTTGGTGAGATGTCAGTGGTCTAAACAGACCCCTGACATCTCCCCTTTGAGACAGGAAAAGGGACTGAGGATAGAGATCCCCCCCACTACCTTTCTCAGCAGCTTCAGCTGCACTAAACATGAATGGACAGGAGACAGTGGCTTCTCTCCATTCATAAACTGAAGCATTGTAAACACAGGACGGGACAGGGGAATCAGAGGAGCACACAGAAGGGGACCAGAGGAGGACGGGGGGAATCAGGAGCACACAGAAGGGGATCGGAGGAGCACACAGAAGGGGACCAGAGGAGAACGGGGGGATCGGAGGAGCATACAGAGGGGGACCGGAGGAGGACGGGGGGATCGGAGGAGAATGGGGGGATCGGAGGAGCATACAGAAGGGGAACGGGGGGATCGGAGGAGCATACAGAAGGGGAACGGGGGGATCGGAGGAGCATACAGAAGGGGAACGGGGGGATCGGAGGAGCACACAGAAGGGGAACGGGGGGATCGGAGGAGCACACAGAAGGGGAACGGGGGGATCGGAGGAGCACACAGAAGGGGACCGGAGGAGAACGGGGGGATCGGAGGAGCACACAGAAGGGGACCGGAGGAGGACGGGGGGATCGGAGGAGCACACAGAAGGGGAACGGAGGAGGATGGGGGGACCAGAGGAGCATGCGGAAGGGGACGGGGGGTTTGAAAGAGCACACAGAAGGGGACTGGAGGAGGACGGGGGTGGGGGGAATGGAGAAGGACGGGGGACCGGAGGAACACAGAGGGGAGCTGGAGGAGGATGCAGGGGACACTCGGGAACAATCGGTGTGGCGACGGGGGAAGTTATAATCACTGATCGCCCTGTGTGCTTCTCCTCCTCTCCCCCCTGCGGCTTTCAGCTGCTTTATTGAAAGCCACACAGGGAGATCGGTGATTATAACTTCCCCGCTGCCGCACGGATTGTTCCTGAGTGTCCAGGTTTTGGACTAGGCATCGGGAGCATTTGCACGAGTACAAGTATCGGTATTGGGACAACCCTAGATAAAATCAAACTCTGAAATTGGTTCAGAAACGTCAAACTAAATAGACAATGTGATCCCATGCCCCCTTATTACACACAAATTTGACACGGTTTATAGATATCCTGTTTAAAGCCTAGTACACACCATTATTTATTTTTTTTGTTCAACCCAGCCATTGGCTGAGAGCGCTGATCGGGGGCCGGATGGCCGCTAGTTTACCAGCATGCATATTCGACAGGAGCCAGCCGAACGTCAGATCGGCTGCCATACACACAGGCCAAATTCCGGATGGTTTTTATTGAACTGGCCAATGTAGCCTGACATTCGGCCCTTGTGTACTAGGCTTAAAGCTTGTAAATTGTTAGCAAGACTAACAGGGCAGGGAATAACATTTGATGCATAAAACAGATCCCATACAGCGGTTTGCCTGGAGTTCTGCTTTAAAATAAATCTTTCAGTAATTTTGCAAGTCTGCATTGACAAATTCTTGAGATCAGGCAATACAGCAACTGTACAATTTTTGCCTCAGCCTAGGCTGAGATTAGTCATCAGTATGCTGCAAGTAGAAGTAGGCATTTCCTTGGTTCCTTCTCTCTGTGATCAGATTGTAACATTGTAGTAAATCAAAAGGTGAGAGGCTGCAGCAGCAGGTTGATATATGGCAAACAATTGTGAACACAACCAAGAACTGTACAGACCCTGCGATTTACATAATTGTGCCATCCTTGAATCAACTTCTTATGCGCTTCTTGAGAGAAATACAGATATGGGCATTTTCAAGGGGAGTACAGGGGGTGCCCGACTTATGAATGCCCGACCTACGAACAACTCCTACTTTATGAACCGGGCGCTACGGGGACCCTCTGCCGTTCTGCGCATGCGCGGCCAGCCTCAAAAAATTTCGGAAATGTCCCTAGTTTGCTGCGCATGTGCAGAACGGCATTCGACGGAACATCGAAAATGTCCGTAATTTGCCACGCATGCGCAGAACGGCATTCGACGGAACATCGGAAATGTCCGTAATTGTCGTTCTGCGCATGCGCGGCTGACTTACGAACATTTCAGATTTACAAACAGGAGGAAAGTCCCTAACTGGTTTGTAACCCGGGGATCCCCTGGTACTGTGAACTCTATGAGAGGTGTTAAACACCTGTAAGTATTAAACTTGTACATTACTAAGGATGCATATACGGTACTTAAAGTGGCTGGAAAGGCTGAAGGTTTTTTACCTTTATGCATTCCATGCATGAAGGTAAAAAAAAAACCTGTGTACTGCTTTCCCCACAGCCTCCCTTTATACTCCAGCAATGTGCACAAGAGTCTCAGCTGTCCCGGATCTCTCTCTCTGCTCATTGGTTGAGACAATCACAGCTAGTGAGCCAATGAGGAGAGGGCAGGGCCGAGCCGTGGCTCTGTGTCTTATGGACACATAGCGGACACAAGCTGCTTGCTATTGGGGGCACTGGTCAAGGGGCAGGAGCCAGGAGCACCGATTGGGCACAAGAGTAGAAGAGGATCAGGCCTGCTCTGTGCAAAAATATTGCACAGAGCAGGTAAGTATGAAATGTTATTTACTTTTTTTTATTTATTTTTTTAACAAACCTTTAGTATCACTTTAACTTAAAATGTACCTGATGGCCATAAATGAATCATGTTTGTTTGTTCAACCAGGGGGTTGCACGAAAGAAAATGACTCAATTCCTCCATCCACACACTCAATGTGGATAGGGGGATCCCTCCCCTGCAGAGTCTTTGTATTCTGACAGTTGGGAGACTTCCTCGCCGTTAGAATACACTGATCAGCACCACGACTTCCAACAGGCTAGTTGTACACAAGTAAATTGATAGAGTACAACCAGCCTGCTCATACATGGATCAATATTCAGCTGGTCCCTGCTAATTGGGACAAATTTTGATCCATGTATGGTCAGCTTTAGGTTTACTATAACATAACATAAAAATTTTTAATGTCCTGCTTATTTCTCCTTTTATATTGGTCTTAACTAATTTTGAAACCATAGAAGGGAATGACGTATTTAGTATAAAGCTTTTCGTGGAAGTCTGTTTTGTTCCGTCCTTGACTGAAAAGTCCTTGCCATTTCTACTAACTGCTTCTATCCTGCAGTGATAATTTTTGTTCTTGTATCTTATGCCACGTACACACGATCGGATATGCCTCCAGCAAAACTCTAATGAGAGCTTTTTGTCAGAAAATGCGACCGTGTGTATGCTCCATCGGTCTTTTGCTGGCGGAATTCCAGCCAGCAAAAGATTGAGAGCATGTTCTCTATTTTTCGGTTGGGAAAAGTTCCTATCCGAAAATGCGATCGTCTGTATGCAATTCGGACGCATGCTCGGAAACAATTCAACGCATGCTCGGAAGCATTGAACTTCATTTTCTCGGCTCAACGTAGTGTTGTACGTCACCATGTTCTTGACGGTCGAAAGTTCAGAGAACTTTTGTGTGAACGTGTGTATGCAAGACAAGCTTGAGCGGAATTCCGCCGGAAAAAACATCCAAGCTTTTTCTGACGGAAATTACGCTTGTGTATGCTTGGAATTAGAGTTACAGTTAAAGTCTCTGCTGATACAAATGTTCGTGATCTAACTCGGGGATCCCCAAACTACGGCCCTCCAGCTGTTACAGAACTACATGTCCCATGAGCCATTGTTAAACTGACATTCACAGACATGACAAGGCATGATGGGAATTGTAGTTCCTGAGCAACTGGAGGGCCATAGTTTGGAGACCCCTGATCTAACTCATTCTTTAAAGAAGCAACTGATCAAAAATTGCAGCTAGAAACTAGTCATTTTTGTCACCCTCCTGAATTAAATGTGTTTAACTTTCTAATGTCAAGAAGAGGCAAAACCTAAAATGAGTGAGCATCTTTACTTAAAATGTGGAAATCCTATTTTATTAGGCTGAGTTGTTATTTTAATGAACAGCTTTACACTGTTTGTAGAACCAAACTAAGAATATGACAAACGGGTTGTAGTCAACCAAGGCAAGAGCAGACACTGAGAATGTGGTTTCTGAAACAACCTATTTTACTACACACACATTACATCGATGGCTAAAAAACAAATGCAGCAAAGCCTAATGCCGCATACACACTAGCGGAATTTCCGTCCGAAAAATCTTGGCTGTTTTTTCCGATGGAATTCCGCTCAAGCTTGGCTTGCATACACAGTCACACAAGTTCTCTGAACTTTCGGCTGTCAAGAACGCGGTGACATACAACAATCTAACTCATTCGTTAAAGAATCAACTGATCAAAAATTGCAGCGTGATTTTTTTTTTTTTTTTGCGCAGCCGAATTGCATACAGACAATCGCATTTTCGGATAGGGGTAGTCCATGATTTTGAAGCATACAGTAGTAATAAAGTAGTATAAATATAGATATAATCGAAAAAGGAATTAATATATATTGTAGTCATAATCATCAGAAAATCTGGGTGCAAGCAAATCAATGGACATACATACATGCAGTTCATAATAGAAATACATGAATTAAAATTGCCAATCAGAATGACAAAATCACATGAAATGAGTACAAACTCGATAGAACAAAATTGTTAATATCAGGGATTAAAAATAAGCTTGATTGTGCAACCTTAGTTTGAAAACCCGACGCGTTTCTTGGCTTCATGCCAGTCATCAGGGGTGGGATGCATGTTTAAAGCGGAGCTGCACCCACACAAAAAATATTAAAAGTCAGCAGCTACAAATACTGCAGCTGCTGACTTTTAATAAATGGACACTCACCTGTTCCTGGTTCCAGCGGTGTAGGCAGAATGTGACAAGAGACCGCTCGTCTCTCGCTGCCCCGCCGCCATCCTCTGTCAGGGAATCAGGAAGTGAAGACGCAACGTCTTCACTGCCCGGTTCCCTACTGCACATGCGCGAGTCGCGCTGCCTGCCTCTATTGGTTCCCGCTGTGTCCTGGGAACTGTGTGTTTCCCAAGACACAACGGGAACCCTCGGATATGGGCGGGCATCCTCAGATATGGGCGGGGGAGATACCTGTATTATACGGGTATCTGCACCCCCCTCCCCCCTGAAAGGTGCCAATTGTGGCACCGGAGGGGGGGAGGAATCCGATAAGCGGAAGTTCCACTTTAGGGTGGAACTCAGCTTTAATACTAAAAGAACAAAGGGATATAACAAATATTAAATATATGTGGAACCTCAGTTAAATAGAGAGAGGATATCAGCTTGATCTGCTTAGTTGGAAGAATTACTTACAAAATAGCCCAAAGATTGGGCAGAACTACCAGCAATGGGATCTGTTATGGTCTGGGATGCAACTGTCTCATCCGGGGTTGAGGCAGGATTCTGACCAACCCCCCAACAATAGACATTTGTCAGAGGGTGGGCCAGGGGGATCAACAGCTAACCGACCCAGACGCCCTCAACACTGGTCCACTAGGTTCAGAATATACATGTGTTGACCCAATCTGTGAAAAAATAAAGATTGATGTATAAATAAAAAAGAAAAAAATGACTAAATAAAAATGGTGTGTGCCAAAAAGGTGGGGTAGGGGTTAATGAAATATAAAAATGTGTTGAAAAAAGGAAAAAACTGAATATGTGTAGCGCAAGTTAAAAAGATAGAAAAAGAGAATCCAAACTCGCCCAATGGGAACATGTGGAAATGTGTGTGCAGTGCTCAAGATAAATGAATATATATGTGCAATGAAGTAGAAATGGACTCTATTACCTCTGTGTTGAATAACAACTACTAAAGTGTGGTCCCTTCGTAGTGGAGGAGTGAACCGTCTGTCTGTCGGTCCCAGCTGATGTACCCCGGCCCATGGGCGGGTCCCCACCAGCGTCATGCAACGTCATTAGCAGCTGTGAGGAGATGAGGGAACACTCACAGCTGAGGATGATCTGTACCTCAGTGGGTGTCCGCCCATCTCAGCTGCGGCGTAGGTGGACAAAGAATAAACAGACTCCCACCTTGCGGCGTCTATTGGCGCCGCTTGAGGGGCCTGTTTATGCATGACGCCGATGCGCTGAAATCGAACCCCACCGCCCTCTAAAGTTTATGAATTTATCAACTTTGTTCTATCGAGTTTGTACTCATTTCATGTGATTTTGTCATTCTGATTGGTAATTTTAATTCATGTATTTCTATTATGAACTGCATCTATGTATGTCCATTGATTTGTTTGCACCCAGATTTTCTGATGATTATGACTACAATATATATTCCTTTTTCGATTATATCTGTATTTATACTACTTTATTACTACTGTATGCTTCAAAATCATGGACTACCCCTAGGGGTCATTGACTTTAAATTAAATCCAAATCAGTTTACCTACTCACATGTATTTACTATCTTTATTTTTTCAATTGACATGCTTCATTTAAAGTCCCATTTCCCCCTTTTTTCCTATATACAGTAACCCGGGATGGAAGCATGCCATTGATATTTGTCATTGCGACTAGGTCACTTTTCTTAAAAAAAAAATGTAAAATAGTTTGTTATGCCTCCTTCTGTGCTCACAGGGAGATACTCCCCCTTGGCGTACTACTATTACTGTATTTATTTTTTTCTGCTCTATAAGCTTACCTATCTTAACTGCATTGTCCCAAAAAATTTGATAAAATTTGATCTGCATGGATAGACTCCTGGGGTGCAGGTGTTGACCTGCCTTTGTAGCTTTGACGCAATCTGGACTACCTGCTGGCCTATCCTAGTTTTTATGATGCAAGCTCCTACCCTGTTTCCTTTCTTACTTTTCTTAACTTTCCCCCCTCCCCCCCGTTTTTCTTTCCTTGTCCCCTTCCCTTCTTCCTCCTCTCCTCCCTCTTCCAGCTTCCCTCCCCCACTGTTCCCTCCCCCACTGTTCCCTTCTCTACTGTCTTGTTGTCCCCTCTTCTTGGGTTAAGCTGGGATTTTTTTTTCCCCCCTCTCTTGAGGAGTCCTGCTATATGTCCCCCTTTAGAGGTTGAGTAATTGCACTGGTTTATTCTATATTGCAACTGTGTATTATGTCTTTACTTATTTTTTTTTGACTATTGCTGGATGATGCCTACGTTTTTTTCTGCACTTTGGTGACTCTGTAGCTTTTGTACTTTCTTGATATTTGACAACTTGAGTTGTTCATGTATCTAGAAGATTTTAATAAAGTTCTTTGAATTTGAATTATTTTTTGAATTATTTTTTTATTATTTCAGACCCTTTCATAGTTGTTTGTAGCGCTAAAGGAGTTTGTTCAGTTGAATTGTAGCGTGTTTTCAGCATTGGGGACTGCTTTTGGATGTGTTCCTCAACCTTGAGTTTTGAACCTTTTTACCTTAGGGTGATCCTTCTCTCACTTTTATTGTCCATGGTGTACAAGAAAAGAAAAATGTAAATAGAACCTGGTGTGGTGGGGGTTCCCTGTACCAGCCTCCCTCTCATTCCCTTCCTTCTCTCCTCCTATAGTATGGGCCTTTTTACCCTTTTTTCCCTCTCCCCCTTTTAACTTTTGTTTTCCCTTTCCCTTTCCCCTTTTTAACTTTTGTTTTCCCTTAAGTTATGCTTAAGTCACCTGGTCCACAGCCAAGGGATCCCAGGCTCTCCATTCCCCTTGGTGTGCCTTCCACATGTATACTGAATGTTCCTTCCCCATTAGAGATGTCTCAAGGGAAAATAAGGCAGGGGTCAGGTGGAGAGGAAGCTAGACGTCTATGAAGTGGATGCTTTTCACCAACCTCCAAAGCTGCCTTTGTCAGGATGGGACAGCAGCGCAACACTCGTATAGTGCTTAAATCTCATTGTGAATCTCATTAGGAATTTGGCATCGGCTCTTAACAGCTCAATCAGTATGATTGTGTGCCAAGATGGAATGATCTCCTCTGACGTGATCTATTGAATCTTCATTACTCATATACTAACCATCCTTGCTTTCCATAGCAGCAAGATGATCTGTACTGCTTTGATGCAATTTAACAGAAGCTTTGTCAAGCATGCTTTGCTGTTTTGCCTTGCTACTCTGCTAAGCTCTTACTACATATGCTCTGTGCATTTAATAGTGGACTAAAGGTGGAACGCACAATGTTACCTATTAGGAAAAGTGTGGCTCCAATAAAATGAACTCCCATAAACATTGCGGCTAAACACAGGTTTATGTCTATGCCATACAATTACCCTTTGATCAGATAATGGTTGGTATTACTTACTGCCAGTCACTCAGGATGTTTTTTTTTTCTGGTTAGAGTAATGATGTCAAAGGATCTTTGAAGAAGGGGGGCTTGGTATGAGTGGTCCAGATGCAAATTAGTGTAATCTGGTGACAACTTTATCTTTTGTAAATTTGATGGAAGGTAATGCATTTCAAATTTTTTTTTTGCTGTTAAATTTGCATACTATAGTGCATTAGTTCCAATTTGTAACCTCTGGTATGTGAGCCATCAGGGGTCCCGTTGGTCCCTATACTCCATTACTTTGCCATCGTAATTCTGTATAAGTTACATATTGGACCTTACAGGTGGTAGTTATTGGGCATGGAAATTAGCTGCTAGGCCTCAGTAGTAAAGCATGGGAGGAGGCTCATTCTCCACCATAACTGGAGGCAACGGATATTGTGTAGTAGTTTTGACAGAGTAGAGTGGTAAGGGAGCACGGGGAAGGTTAGTATATTAGTATAAGTGGGCTAGGAGCTGATGGTATATGGATCTTTGTTAGAAGACAAGAAGTGATTGAATACCAATGACTAAAAGGCATATTGTGGAGAAAGATTTGCTTTTAGATGGGATTTTTAAACAGCAGTAATTTTGTCCTTTTGTTTTATAGACTTTGGCAGAAGGTCGTTTTGGTTTGCGAAGGGATAGATAGCATTTCTACAATTACTTTAAATAATATTCCTGTTATGAAAACTCAAAACATGTTCAATAGATATGTGAGTAATTCGTTTTACGTTCCTTTTTTATATTGTGTTGAAGTATGCGTGTTTTTTGTCCTGTATAGAAAAATGTATGTGCCTAACTCTATCCAAGATATAACACTTCCAACCACAAAGGAAATAAAGCCGCTCTCCATTAAAAACCTTGTGTATATTTATTGAAGTATTCCAGTCTCTACGAATAAGCTCTGAAATGAAACGCGTTGAAGCTTGTGGATCGGCTTGTGCATAGAATACTTCAATAAATAAACACTAGGTTTTTAAATGGAGAGCGGGTACCTCCCTTTTGTGTTTGGTAACGGACTTTGGGGTTTATTTACTAAAGGCAAAGCCACTTTGCACTACTGGGAAGATCTGAGGGGAAGATCTGAAAAGAGGGGAAGCACTGCTGATTTTATTATCCAATCATGTACAAGCTAAAATACTCTTTTTTATTTTCCTTGCATGTCCCCCTCAGATCTACAGGGACTGCACTTCCAAGTAAATAAGCCCCCCCCCCCCCCCCATCTCATTATCAGTTGTAAATTGGATTTAAAAAAATTCTGTCCTGACAAAGGGCTAAAGATCTAGAAACCAGACTTTGCCATTGTGTGTTAGGCTACTTTCAAACTGAGGCGTTTTTCAGGCGCTTTAGCACTTTAGCACTAAAAATAGTGCCCGAAAACTGCCACTGGAGCAGTGCGCTTGCAGGATGAGGGAAAAAAAGTCCTGCAAGCAGCATCTTTGGAGAGGTGTATACACCGATCATCCACTGCCCCTGCCCATTGAAATCAATGGGCAGCGCTGCCGAAGCAACGGTGCTTTGCGGTCGATTTTAACCCCTTCGTGGTTAAACAGCTTTACCGCTACTGTCCCCACCGGCTCAGTGTGAAAGTGCCCTTAATGAGAGGAAACTCTGGGGTTGATTTACTAAAACGAGTTGCCGCTGTGCCGCTGTGCATAGTAGCCAATCAGCTTCTAACTTCAGCTTATTCAATTAAACTTTGAAAAAAAAAAAAAAAACCCAGAAGCCGGTGGCCGCGATCGATCCAGAGAGAGAGACAGAACAGGGATCAGCCAGTGTAAACAGACAGATCCCCATTCTGTCAGGGAAGTAGAGAGATCTGCTGTTCCTAGTGATCAGGAATCTTTCGCTCTTTCTCTCTTTTCTCTTTCTCTCTTCATCCCGGTTAGTACACTGCCCCCACAGTTAGAAACGCCTCCCTGGGATACACTTAACCCCTTATCGCCCCCTAGTGTTACTCCCTTCCCTGCCAGTGACATTTATATAGTAATCAGTGACTATTTTTAGCTGTGATCGCTGTATAAATGTCAATGGTCCCAAAAAAGTGTCCGACCTGCAGCAATGTCGCAGTCCTGCTAAAAATAGCTGATCACTGACATTACTAGTGTAGCACTTACCCCCGAAGGAGATGCTGGTAATTAATTGGGCCTGTACTCTGCTTCTCTTCCCCTTGAGAAAGATTCTCAACCCCCTTGACACAGCTGTATAACAGTGTTGGTGTGAAACCCAATAGTAATAACAACCCGGCAATAATATCAGATATTGTACTATTACCATTACCTGGGTATCCGCCTCTCCACCTGCTATAAAAACGGACAGTCTCACACCAATTGTATTTTAACCACACAATAAGTTTACCGGAAACTGGTTTTAGAATGTAATCGCAATAATGATTGTAATATACAGAGATATAACAGTAGTAATCAAAGGACATTTAACTACTGAGACTCAATGATATAAGGGGTAGCACATGCAGGCTTGTCTCCAAGGGGGACTGATGCTAAAAGTGGTAAAACCTTGACACTGGGCACTTTCCCACTTCAGTACAGCCACACAAACACACACAACCTGTAGTCAGCTATACAGTACTGAATGTTAGTGTATTAAGGCATATATACTCAATGGCTCCCCCTAGACTGCAATACCACCACTTGTGCACAATGTAGGGTGAAAGGCATTATGCTAGGTGATAAGTCTCTTGTCGTCTTTCTTCAGCTAGCTCATTTAACTGCAGTATTTGTAATCCAGTGAGCAGATGACAAAGTAATATAAAGCGATAGATAACTGCAACTTGGATAAGCAACACGCTTAACTTCTTCTTCTGATGTGAATTGCAACTGCAGTGTCACTCAGTAGTTAGTGGAGTGCAGGCTTTGAGGCCTGGTTAAGCACAGTCTATGTAAGTGAGACCGCTCTGTAGAACTGCAGGTCTCAGCAGCACTCTGAAGTAGTCTGCACCGTGTAGTTAAATATTATATAAATCTTGGGCAACAGCCCTCTCGCCACACCAGGCCCGGACAGTTGGATTTGCTCCGCTATCATGATATCAGCACCGTTACGCTGTACCGATCCGCGAGATGAACATCCGTCAGGTGTTCTGGATCCTCCGACCCGATCACGCTGCTGATCCAGAATGCTGTGATGTAAACTAAACTTCTCCGGTGGCTTTTGTTCCACTCCGCGGCTCCTCCGAACACACACCCACAGGTCCCTGCAGACAGGTCTCACGTCCCAGGCGGAAGAGAGAGAGAATATGGCTGCGATGGGGCTTTTATTTCCTACCCAGCATGCAGTTCTGTGACTTGGCTTCATGGGTAGGTGAGTGAGCACTGTGGGTAAGTGAGTATTTTCCATAAAAACATTTAAGTCACTTCCTGCATAGGCTTTGCTTTAATGTGAAACAACACAAAATCTTATTCACATTGAACTAGATTGACCACTAGGGGGAACCAACACCAATCAACACCAAACAACATTATAGCATTACATTGCATTAGATGGCAAAAACTTCAGCGCTACACTAGTAAATATTAATAAAAATGGCATAAATATATCCCCTATTTTGTAGACACTATAACTTTTGCGCAAACCCATCAATATACGCTTATTGCTATTTTATTTTTTTTTCTTACCAAAAATATGTAGAAGAATACATATTGGCCTAAACTGATGAAGACTTTTTTTTTTTTTTTTTTTTTGGGGGGGGGGGGGGGGATATTTATTATAGCAAGAAGTAAAAAATATTGTGTTTTTTAATTTTTTTATTTTTTTAAATTGTCACTTTTTTTGTTTATTATGGGAAAAAATAAAAACCGCAGAGGTGATCAAATACCACCAAAAGAAAGCTCTATTTGTGGGGAAAAAGGTACGTCAATTTTGTTTGGGTACAGCGTCGCACGGCCGTGCAATTGTCAGTTAAAGTGTCGCAGTGCCGTATCGCAAAAAATGGCCTGGTTAGGAAGTGGGTAAATCCTTCTGGGGCTGAAGTGGTTAAAATACCACTTTGACAATTTTTTTTCTGGATAGTTACTTTTTACTGTTAGTTATTTTTTTATTTTGGCTTGTTTTAAAAACTCTCTGCTTATGCTAAAAATTATGCTTAAATACCACAATACCGCCATGCATTCATTTTTTTTTTTTCACAGACCATTGATATCACCAAATATATTTTAGAGAAAAAAAATTATATTGAGATTAAATTGGAGTCGCCTGTGCAGTGGGCAAAAGAAAAAAGCACAAATCATTCTTATATTATACCTCCTAATTGTCCTCCAGATGTTCAGAAAGGAGAATGTCATGTTAACTTCATAAGGAAGGTAAGTGAGGACTCTGAAAGGTTTTACCTTGTAAGCAACTGAAATATTTTTTATATTTTGTCTATCCCTGAATTAAGCTAATCTGTTATCACTAACAAGTACATAATCATATCTAAAAGATGTTACATAGTAGTTAGAGTAAAATAGCAAAGATGATACATTACCTAGCAGTTCTGTCCGTCTTCCTAAATATGTTTTTTTGGCTGGATCCAGAGAGAGGGAGACAATTGGCATATTTCCCTTTTTATCATACACAAGCATACTGCACACACCAGAATGGACAGCCCTAATTTAGGTTTTCATCCTGCCGTGAATAGTCTCTTGTCCAATCTGCATTTTTCTTAGGATTCTGCCATGGATCGCTGACCCCCCAGCAAATGGCGCCATCATGCTGTAGGCAAGCTTTCTGCCAAAGGTCAGTCTCCACAGCGACAGCCTCTTGTTTTTCTTTCTTCTTTCTTCTTCTTCTTCTTCTTCTTCTTCTTTCTTCCTTCTTTTTTTTTTATACACTACAGTACAAACATAGAACACAAAGGAGCAGAGAAGGCAACATACCCACTCCGTCCGGTGGCCACCCAGGGCCAGTAACTGAACTAACATAGTTCAACTATCCAAAGTCAACTTTCCCCACCCTCCCTCCCCCAAACTCCGACCAACAGCCAAATCCAGGAAATCCAAAGTAATAACATCCATTGATTCACCAAGGTGATAACATGTCATTTATCAGGCGGGATATACAACACTAGCTGAGGGAATAGATGGGAAAGTACCTATGCAGTCATTTGCCGTAGTATCCCATGATTATCCACTCCATGTCATCCAACTGTAGGGACTATATCCCCTAACCATACATGTATTTAACCCACAGTAGAGAAAGAGTCAAGCCATGCCTGACATACTTTATGGAATTTTTTCCCACAACCCCTCGACATATACATTGCTCGATAAAGATTGATCACAGAGTTTAAGAGTCCCTTCCAATATGACAGCTCAGGAGCACCTGGCTTTTTCCATTGTAGCAGGATAGCCTTCTTACCATAAAATAACCCTATATTTAGCAAGGTGCGATGTGCCAGAGAGGGAACAACCTCTACCAAACCAAGAAGACAAACCTTGGCGTCATAGGGACCAGAACACTGAGGTCCTCAGAGATACAGGAGTTGATCCCAGACCAGAAGCTCTGGATCTGTGAGCAGCCCCAAAAGATATGTTCCGCATTTTCGGCAGGAGACTAACACAGGAGGAGACCCCAGATGGGTTGACTCCGAAGTTAGTCAGTGGTTCCAGTCCTCTAATGCCTGTACCCACACAGTACCCCAAACAAATTGTTCCAAACAGAGCACGACTCACCCAGCCAACTTCTGCCTCTCTCATAGAACATATCCGCCGCTGGGGAGAGGCCTGGACTGGCTCTTCTCCCTGGAGTCTTTTCAGCCGCTGGAGAGAAGACAGGGTGACTGGGCTCACTCCATCATGCTGTTGGGGATCTGGGCCGACAGCCCAGCATCCCTGGGGTATACAGGTGGGGACTGCAGTCCCATCCCCCTTTACAGGAAATCTGCCCTCTGTTAGTTGTGGGCAGAGGCCAGCAGCACTTTGTTCCGTTGCCAGCAGTTCAGGTGGGTGTAGGAGCTTCCCTACATCACCTCCTCCAGCTAACTGTTGGGGAGAGAGGCCGACTGCCCCAGCTCCCTGGAACTCCGCAGCTGTTGCTGGTGCTGGACAGAGGTGGGTAGCACTCTGCCCTGTTGCCAGCACTTCTGCTGGGGACTCCACATCCTCCACACTGGTTAACCGTTGGGGCAGGAGGCTGGCTTCCTCCACTCCCAAATTGTGTAGCTGCCATTGGGAAGGGGAGCCGGCTGCTTCCTTTTCCATTCCCTCATCTGGCTGCTGGGATGACATGTCTGTGGTATTGTCTCCCAGGTGCACGGATCTTTGCTGGGGAGGAAAGACCGCTTTCTACACCATGGCCGACTGTTGAGGAGGGACAACAAACACCTCCTCTCCCTTCTCCCCCTGTATCTGCTGCTGGGAAGTGATCGCCACCTTCTCACCTTGAGCCACCAAAACTGACACAGGTGTGGGGCAGAGGTCTTGGACCCTCTGTCCGGTGACCAGCGCTTCAGCTGGGGAAGTTCCTTGTAACTCCCCAGATACTGCTGTTGATGCTGGGCAGAAGTTACCAGAGCTCTGCCCTGTTGTCAGCACTTCAGGTTTGGGGACAGCAATCTCCAGAGTTTCCACTGCTGATTCTCTTGCATGCTGCTGGACAGGCATATTCCTCCATCCAACCTCGTTTTGTGCAGTAACAGGTTTGTCAAGGTCAGTCAGCACTTGCTGCATCCGCCATAAGACCTCCGCGTCCATAGCTGCGGGGCAGGTGGGCAAAGCACTCTGTTACTATGCCACATTGCTGACTCTTCAGCCAGGATTTCAGAACTGTCTGCTGGTATTTCCTCATAGTCCCAGGCAAAGGGAGCCCCACCCTGCTGCTGAGCAGAGTCTAGCAGCTGTATGTAGGCAATCTCCAGCTCCCATTCCTGAGCGGCCAGGAACTCCAAATCTTCCTGTGCCCAGAGCACTTCCGAGACGTTCAATCTTTGCTCTCTGTGCTCCATTATTTCCTCCAAACGCCACTCCAGATCACTCCCAAAGTCGGGGTCCTCGGACAGCCTCCAGTACAACAATCCCAGGCCATTATAATCAAAGCCTTCCGTGGGCCTGTCATCCGCTGTCCACGGGCACACTTGGGCTACATACCACCGGAGGGCTCTGTAGCTCTCGTCCAAACGCATTTCTGCCCGGATCAGCCTGCTTAACTCAGCTGTCCACTCTTGTTTCGGTTGTTCCCCCAATAACAGCATTCGTACTTCATACTGCGACCAGTACCTTACATGGATGGAGGGGAGAACTTTTCCCTGGTGTCGCTGCTCACAGGCTAGCGCTTCTTTCCAGAGTTGTAGGCGAACAGAATCATACCATCCCAGCAGGACCTGCACCGATACTGATCCTCTGTGCTGTATCCGCATCTCTCGCAACCTCCTTCCGAATTCCTCTTCCATGACGTATCTGTACCTCTGCTATCCGGGCCTTGGATCCAGGTGATGGTTTGGATGTGTTCACGACAAGGAAGCACGATCCCAACGCTGCCAGCCAATTGTGACGGACCTCGTACCCAAGATGTCCGCCGTAAATGCTTCCTCTGTCTGGTACCACACAATCCAAGACCCTTTAGCCCACCCAGTCACTAGACAACACCAGTGTAGGGCACATCAGGAATGACTCTTTATTTGAAATGTCACACATATATACAGCCAGATGACTAAAGCTTAACCTAATTAGCATGAGCTAATTATCTTAATCAACACTGGACTCCTTCATTCAATTGCAGGGTTAATTAGCACATACAACAATAGGTGAAATACTCTTACAAGCCAGACTATATTCATTAACACAACAGACAGGTGGCTGGAGTTCATGAGTCATGACATTAGCGTCTCTTGCTAATATGCCAAATACACATACAGATTCTATGTGTATTGGGGGCCAGCATGGACCTGAATCCAAGTACCACCAGCTCAGGGGTCCCAGGCTTGCAGCTCAAAGAGCACTGTTCCCCCAAATGCCAGGGCCCATAATCGCAAGGTAATAGGCTCGCGTTCAGTCCCCTCCAACAGCCTGTGTCCCAGCCAGGTCTGTCACAGACAGAATCTAAAGCTTTTTTTGATGTCTATAGAGACAATGACTTTGTCTGGGGAGTCTGGGGTATCCAGCTGCAGATGCGTGAACAGCCTATTCAAATTCATGTCTGTCGACATCCCAGGCATGAATCTGGTCTGGTCAATGTCCACCAAGGACAGGATGACCTTGGGCAAACGGGATGCCAACACTTTAGTGAGGATCTTCAGATCCATATTGAGTAGTGCTATATTGTAGGACGATAGGAAGAACATTCCTGAGGGTCCTTGTCCGGTTTCAAGAATAGTACCATATAGGCCTCCATCATTGAAGTCGGTAGGGCCCCTTGATCTAAGCAATGAGCGAAAAAGCATGTTCAGTCTAGGGGCTAACTGTTTCAGGTATAATTTGTAGAAGTCTGACGGAAATCTGTCCGGAGCCAGAGCCTTCTGGTGTGGAAAAGCTAGTATGGCCGCTTCAATTTCCAATACTGAAATACTATCATCTAGGAGATTAATATCAGAATCTGACAGTCTAGAAAGGGAAAGCCCCTGTAGCAACTCATCCAACTCATCCAAGTCTCATATGAGGGAATAGGAGAATATAATGAAGAGTAATAGTGCTTTCTTTTTTTTTTCTCTTATAATACTCCCCTGTGAAGATGTCTGGCCCAGGTGACTTATTGTTAGGTAATGACTCTATAGTCTTTTGGATTTCTAGAGGGGTGAATGGCAAGTTCAATTCTACAAGTTGTTCCTGAGACAGTTGGTGGAGTTTTACCTATTGTAGGAACTCCGTAATCAGTTCTGTATTTGTTTGGCTAGTGTTGGGATCTTGGTTTAAATTGTACAGTGAGTTATAATGATCACTAAACTCAGTTAGCGCTTGCGGGTGGTATAGTTTAGCTTTAGTGGATGGGTGGTGAATAAAAGAGATTTTAGTCTTCTGTCTCTGGCCTTTCAGTTTACATGCTAATATTTTGCCGGCCCTATTGCTCTGGGCATAAGTCATTTTCAACCTCCTTGTCCAACAGGAGAGAGCGTAAATCATGGCGAAGGTTAAACAACTTTTGGGAAAGGGCAGGTGAGGGTTTGCTTTTGTTTTGTGTGTCTATAATGTTGATTTCCTCTATGAGGTAATTTATTCGTTGCTGCTGTCTCTTTGCCCTAGCCCCCAGTTTAAATTAAAAAAAAAAAACGTATATATGCATTGTGGGCGTTCCGCAATGTAAAATGGTCATTCACTGCAGTAGCATTGTTCTCATAAAACTGTCAGATGACCTTCTAAATCTGATTTGGTATCTGAGAAAATGGAATGGAGTCGCTGAGCACGTGCACTCAACTTCTTTGGTCGACCATGGCGAGGCCTGTTCTGAGTGGAACCTGTCCTGTTAAACCGCTGTATGGTCTTGGCCACCGTCCTGCAGCTCAGTTTCAGGGTCTTGTCTTCTTATAGCCTATGCCATCTTTATGTAAAGCAACAATTCTTTTTTTCAGATCCTCAGAGTTCTGTGCCATGAGGTGCAGACAGGTAAGCGAATTGACGCTGGCAGACGAGCTTGCTGCTCATGGAGTTCTGTGCATTATACTATGATTGTATGTGAATACCCTCATTGTTATCAATAAAAGCTAAGTTTATTCAAAATACTACACAATCCGGACCCCCTCTCTTTTCTGATATCTCCCTTGCACCCACTGAGAGACAAAGACATTTCTAGATCTACAGTGGCCCAGCACTATGGTAGAAGGAAGAAGTGAATCTTACAGATTTGTATATACTTACCTCATTACCGCAAGGTAAGAGGCCGTTGCTACCAGTGTGTGTTTTTGCACAAAGAGGAGTTTACTATTCCTTGGCACCTTTTGTTTGCACCTTGATGTCCTTTGTACACAATAGAAAGGACTGTATTGCTGTTTTGCACTAACTTATTTGCACTCTGCACTGAGGGACTGTTTGCTGGTTTTTGCACAGTTCATTTTGCATTTTGCACATTTATATTTGCACTCATCGTATTTACAGAAGAAATATTCTAGTGTTTCAACATCATTTATTTTGCACTTTGAAATCAGTCACTTTACAACCCACTGTGGCTATTTACATTATTGATCTATTTTTGTTTATTTATTCATTTGCATGTGCACTGCTACCTTCTTAGCAGTACATTTTTTTTTCTACAGAAGAATTATTGTGTTTTCACTATCTATTTTGCACTTTGTTACCAGTCACCAGCTACTTTTAGCAGTATTCTTTGATTACTAAGCACTTGGGGTAAAGCTGTCCACATAGACCATCCTCTGCACCGCCGGCTCTCACCGCTGGCTGTCTGCAATGGTGACCGTGAAGACTACGCTGCAGTAGAGCGATTTGAAAGCAAGGCTTAAAGTGCTCATGGAGAGCAGCATGGAAGGGATGACGTCGATGGTGGTAAGGAGGATGGCCTATATCAGAGGTGTCCAAACTTTTTTCAAAGAGGGCCAGATTTGATGAAGTGAACATGCACGAGGGCCGGCCATTTTGCCTGACATTCTTTGAACCATTAAAATTCGGTCTAAGTGGCTTCGTTTTGGAGGGAGGAGAGGGGATGGGTAATGTGAGGACGTGAGGACGCGATTGGCCTCATGGAGGGAGTGGCCTGACCCACGTAACATCAGAGCAGAGTGAGACCGAGAACATGCAGAGCGGGTGGAAGAGGCATGACTCTCGGCAACGAATCCCTCCGCACGAGGTAGACGCCGCACCAGCCGGCCGACGTCCCTGGAAGTAAACGGCGCGCTGAGCACACTGATGCGCTGAGAGAGACAGGAGACGCCGCCGCCGGACAGAGGCGGCTGCCTTTCTTTCCATCATCCCCCGGTTCACTTCCTTCCCCAGCGCTTTCTCCCCCCTGCTCGGTTGGATGCCATACACATCAATGAGACGTGCAGCAAGGTAACAGCAAGGTAAAAGACTGCAAGATACCTAAAACGTGACACCCTGAGAGTTTTTTATTTTATTTATTTTTTGTGGGGTGTTTTCTCGCTCTCCTTCTTCTTTTTATTTTTATTTTTATTTTTTTTGTGTGGTTCCCTCTTCAAGGCTATAAATTAGATTTTTTTATATTGAAGGAAAGCGATAAAACTAGATATAAGACACGTGACACTGGTCAATCTGGACATATATGACTGCAGAAAACACTATCTGTGTATGGGTTAAGACAGTACATATAAATAAGTCTCTTACAGGTCATATAGTCCTGGTCTCTTTCCTTAACCTTTCTTTTTTTGGAAAAGACAAAACGGTATAAGCCGACTCACAGGTGGGGATTCCTAGCAGGGGGAATAAAAATAAAAATCCCAGGCCAAAATAAATAGTGAGGCCTGAAGCGACGTAGAGATATAAGGAGGAGGACCCGCCCCCCCACCCCCCTTTTTTTTTTTTTTCTCTTCTTCTTTTTTTTTTCCCCCCCATCCCTCCAAGTACTTAATATCGAAGGAATTTTCAACAAAACCCTCTCTACAAATCTCAATATAATTGCGCAAGAGCCGGGGTATTTACCTTTAGTGCAACTTTCAACTGGATTGGACTAGGGCCTATAGGCCGTAGCTTGAAGTTCTCTATCCTCTTAGAAACTACGTATTATATTAAAGAGGACATCTAGTATGAAAGGCAAGACCACGAAAGGAGCCGAACCTAAAACTCCTAAAGACAAAGCAAATACAAGTGTAATTACACATTATATGGTAAAAGGACCAAGTCCGAAAAGCCCAGGCCTAGGCCTAGGCCCAGAAAAACAACAAATGAGCAAACAAGCTAAGAAAAAGGAGCAAACTAAAAAAAAAAGTGGCTGAAGCCTCAGGAGGGGAGGTTACCCTAGAATCCGAGATGGATAGAAGTACCCCAGTGGAACATGCTATGAACCCCCAGATGCCAACTAAATCGGAAATATCTGAGATGTTATTGAGAATGGAAAATTCAATCAAAAAGGAGATCTCAGCACTTCGATCAGACTTAAGCCACCTACTAAACCGCATAGAGGAAATCGAGAATAAAACAGATAAATACACCCAGGAGATGATCAAGATACAAGAACAGCTTAGGGAGACAAAGCTGAACCAAAGAAGATTGAACCATAAATTAGAGGAAATCGAAAATCAAAATAGAAGACAGAATTTAAGAATACGCGCACTTGCGGAAGAAAACGGCGAAGATCTTCGAAAAACAATAAGAGATCCTCAAACCAGTTTGGAATAAAAGCCCTGAGATGGAGCTGAGAATAGACAGGATATATTGAGTCATGAAACCTCAACATATTCCAGCTGAAAGCCCTAGAGACATCCTGGTAAAGTTTCAGAACTATGAGGACAAGGCGGCAATATGGAACAATCTAAGAGGAAAACCCCCATTAAAAATCAATGGAACAGAACTGCAAATTTTTTTAGACCTGGCCCCAGAAACGCTGGCCAGGAGGAGATTACTTAGACCTCTATTAACACAACTGAGAGTAGATAATGTGAAATACATCTGAGGTTTCCCGGCCTGCCTGGTGGGCTACAAGGAGGGCAGATCCGCAAAACTTAGATTTCCAGAAGAGCTCCCAGAATTCTGTAAAAAATTAGAAATACAAGAGATTGAAATCCCAGAATGGTCGCAAAGAGAAGGGTTAGGTTAGATTGTTTATTATTGAGGGATATACCCCCTTTTATCCCTTTTTTTTTTTTTTTTTTTTTGTCCTCGGGGGAGCGAGATTGGGCCGGGGGGAGAACCTTGGAAAACTGAGGGAGGAGAGCTCTGCACCGTACACTGTACGGGCACTCCAATCGCTACAACAATACGGAGAAATAGCAAACTTTAAAATCAACCTGAATAAATCGGAAATCTTGAATATAAATATGGAATCTAATGAGGCACTTTGAAGCAGAACAAGGATCAAGGAGGAATGGGTATCCCAGATCTAAAAAAATACTATTACGCGGTCACGGTGTCACGCGCAATAGAGTGGGTACGGGAAACAGAAGATAAACACTGGGTTAAAATGGAGAGTATCATAAGTGAAAAAAGTTTAAGAAAGGTAATTTGGATTCCTCCACATTTAAGAGGTTTGGGCACTAACACACAAAAAATAACAAAAAATGTATTAAAAATATGGGATTTATTACACAAACAATACAAATGGAAGTATAATTCTCCGTTAATGATTTTGAGTGATAATGAGTATTTTCCACCAGGAAAAAGACACGTAGGGGGTCAATGGTTAGGGGAAAACACACAATTGAAAGACATAATAGATAAAGGAAGATTAAAAACACTAGTAGAATTGCAGCACAATGTAACACAAATAAGAATAAATGAGTGGCGATATCTACAGTTGGTCCATTTTGTAAGAAGCCTCCCCCAACCGATAAGAACAAAAGAAAATTATACAGCACTGGAAAAAATCTGCGCTGAAACAGGGACAAAAAAAAAGAAAACAATATCTCGGCTATACAGAGCTATTCTTGCAGAGGAGGAACCGGAGATACCGCCTTTTTTCTTAAAATGGGGCACGGAATTGGGCGCACATGATTATATGCACAAAATTAAAAAAATATTGCAACTAACCCATAAATCAGCTATTGACACCGTGACGGCGGAGATGAACTAGAAATGCCTCCCCAGATGGTATAGGACACCTGATAAACTTAACAAATTTCATATAGATAACCCACAGAATTGTTGGAGGGGATGCAATATGTTGGGCACAATGGCCCATATTTGGTGGGAATGCCCAAAAATAAAAAAAATTTTGGAGAGAGATTCTAAGCCTCATAAAAACAATCACCGATGTTACTATAAAGGAGGATCCTTGGATATGCTTATTCCATGGGACCGACGACCCAATTAAACAATATATAAAAACACTGATCCCCCCAGATGCTAAATGCAGCCAAGGGTCTTATCCCGAAAAAATGGCAGAACGAAGAAGCACCAACCAAAAGAGAATGGGCTCTAAGAATGGAAGAAATATATCATTTCGAAAAACTGAGATATAATGGAGAAGAAGATGATCTGAAAAAATGGAAAAGATGGGAGACATTTAAACAAACTTGGAAATACGTCGAAACGATTATATAAACAGTAGGAAATAGAAAGAAAAAGACGAGAGGTATTGGGAAATCGGGAGGGGGGGACTGGGGGGGGATGCGAGGGAAAAGAAATAGGAAGGAAAAAGAAAAACTCCACACACTATAAAAGAGTAACAAAAATCTAAAAGAGATTAGAACAAATAATGTATAAGTCTCACGATTTAAATTTCTTAGAAATAAAACTCCACAATGATGTGAAATATAACGAGAGATAAAAATGAACACGAAGTTAAATAATAATCTCTTGAATATTGCTGAAGTGGAAAAAAAAAAAAAAAAAAAATTCGGTCTAAGTGTGTTCGTCCGAGCACTAATGCACTGCCCAACAAGAATTCTCTTGCCTTTGTCGCGCTCGTTCCCGACACACAGGCGAATGCTCTGCTCTTTAGGGGTACCTTTTAATTCTTGATGGTACCCCACACATTGGAAAACGTGGGGTGCTTTTGGTGCAGTGCAATTTAAAAAAATAAATATTGGGGACTTGCATTTTTGTGGGTAGGGAAGCCCATTGAAATGAATGGGCTGTCCTACACGCAGCCACACAGATGTGAACCAAGGGCTTGTTCACATGTCGGGTTGGAGGGGCAGTAAAACCACATGGTTAAGCTGTTTTTACCACCCCCAACTTCTCCCACTTTAGCTGCAGAGGGAGCAGCTGGGGGTGTACACATGCTGTGGCTGC
The DNA here is from genome assembly GCA_028564925.1 of Lithobates sylvaticus. NCBI lineage: Eukaryota > Metazoa > Chordata > Amphibia > Anura > Ranidae > Lithobates > Lithobates sylvaticus. Next base: position 535,106,032 of record CM053026.1, on the reverse strand, counting down.
AGCTGGAGGTATACCCAGGCTGAATGGGGCTGCACTGCAACTACCCCGCAACTGTGTGCATTGCATGGTTGCGGTATAGTGATACTGCATTTACGGGCTTAAAACAGGTGGTGAGGAAGCAACATAATGCCTCTTTACTGCCTGTCAAATGCCTGAAAAGCAATCCATACATGGATTGCTTTTCAGAGGAGCAGCAGTCCTGGCTGCAATCACAAACAAGCCCTACAAAAGCAGTTCTGATGGTACAGAAATGGGGCTGTCCGGATTAAAAGTAACATATACATACAGACAAATATACACAGGTATACATACAGACACATGCACACGCATACAGACATACATACAGACACATGCACACCCATACACACACATATATACATACAGACACATGCGCACACACACACAGACAGACCCACATGCACAGACACATGAATAAAGCCCTTTTAAAACTAATCTAGCTTCTAGCACAGTACTGTACCTTTCCAGCTTCCTCATTCAGCCGGGTACTGCACTTTAGGGGGAAGCAGAGAGCACAGCACACTCCCCTGCACTTTACAGGCTAACGGAGCATCTCACAGTGCCGATGTACAGTTTGGCAGGGGATCGGGCTCATCTGACAGCCCTGATCCCGCGGCACACTGGTTGAGAAAGGCTTGTTTAGATAACCAGGCGGGCCGCGATTGGCCCACAGGCTGGACTTTGGATATGCCTGGCCTATATGGACAGTTTTACCCCGGATGCTGCATACTTAGATGTTCCTGTTTTTTAAACGTCAACCATGTGAGTTGCTAAATGTTTTACCTTCATTAAATATAACCATATTGCTACACTCAGAAGTGCCTCTCTTCTATACGCAGTTGTGACATAACGCTACTTGTATATGAAGAAATCGCTTGTATATAAACTAAAACTTTTGCTTGTCTTGCAAAACGCTCTCAAACCAAGGTTTTAGTGTGTGTGTGTGTGTGTTATATTGCAAATGCTTTGTATTAAATTAAAGTGCAGCGCTCATCAAACAAAACGTATAATATAACGAATACCAGTCCAGTATGTGTGTCTATAATAGAATGTCTATGCATCTACTGTGAATTGTAGATGAAATCTTCATAAAGTTTAAAGAATACCTCCTAGGTGTAAAAAGCAACACTCCATGCTCTGCCACCAGTGTCCAAATCAAAGGCTTACCAGAATGGTATGACCCTCAAAGAAGTCCTATAGTGTTTATAAGAGATTAGGTCAAATCCTGGATATACTGTATGATGTCGCCACTTGAACATATCTATCGTCAGCCACTCGGAGGGAACGTGCATGGAAAAAAGACTGAAAAAAGAATGCTAATCACATATATAAAAACATAGACAGCGCTGTGCAAATCGTATAACAAATATTCTGGTTTGGGATTGCCAGATTACGTGCACTGTTTTTTAATTTGTGTTTTTAATGTTCTAGGCTCAGTGTTCATTCAGCTGGGACTGGGGCCCCTCTTTCCCCACTCAAGGCATCTGGAGAGATATTAGGATTGAATCTTATAATCTTGTCAACATGGATTATATTTCCTACATGACAGTCTTTGGTAAGTAGTTTGCTTCATGGGTGGACATATACCTACAGAATTCAATATATTCAGAGAACATGCATATCTACTGATATCTTAAACTATTGGATGGGGTAGTGGATACCTTTTTAATATAATAATCAGACCTCTGATAGCAGCCCTTATTTTAGTGAATGGCTAAAAATCAGCTTTTATCCTCTCTGCCTGACCGTCCCTCAATCTCAAATTACAGGAATACAAGCCAAGTGAAGTCCACATTCACCCACTGCACAGCAGATTGGTTTATCAGTGCGAAAACCCCAAATGATGATGCTTGCAGTTGGGCCAACGTTTTTCGCTAATCCTTTGAAGTGCACAGCATGTAAATTTATACTTCAATTGGCCTAAATACCGAGAACATTAGCCAAGAGATTAGCTATTTTGGTTATTGGGTATTATACAGCAAGATCCTTGATGACCAACCTAACCATTTAGCATTATTCACAGGAATAGGCAATCTACACAAGTATATTTTCATTAGTTGCAATTTTATTTTTTGTTTTGCATTTTAGATCCAAATTTGTAAGTTATTATACCTTCCAATGTTCCCAAAAAAATCCATTGCTCAGAAGGCTTCCTAACGGAAGAAGTGACTTCAGGGTAAATACCCTGCTTATATAGTAGGTTATAGGTCCAGCCCCCTCCATGTAGGTTTTTATAGCATAAACCACCAATTCCTAGCAAAACTACTATGCCTAGTCTGTTGAGGTCAATAACATGAAAGCATTCTATACACAGGTCAGTATTCTGAGTCGGTCATACACCCTGTAGCTCCTATTGGGAGTATTTTTATTTTATTACATTTTTTTAAAGGCTTATAATGTTGGGTTGTTTAGCATGGCGCCTTCTGCATGAATAACTAAATATGCACCCGTCTGACACATATAATAAATATGGTAAAACAATATTAGTAACTCGGATTTCATGTTTTTAAGAAGACTATCTATTGTCATGGCTCTTCACAATCTCATTAAATAAATGTTATCTCAGTGCACAACTGCTCACTGTGCCACAGTCAGCCAGCCCTCAACTAGAAGACAGGGCTTCAGAATCAGATTGTAAATCATGATTAAGTAATGATAACATTTTATATACAAAAGCAAAATGTAAAAAATACCTTTTACAAATACAAGTAGTCTGGCTAACAAAATGTCAGAGCTAGAACTTCTGTTTCCTGAGGAACACTTTGAGTTAGTGGGAGAATCAGAATCCTATTTAGGCATGCCTCTGATATTCATTTCCAGGAGTATACTCTGTTTTGGGAGGAGTGGATTAATAGAAAAGATGATGTAGTATGCCTATATGTTAGGAGTGATTCGGAAGTGAGTAAGAGTAAGTATTTTACTATTAAGAGTGCATAGCCATTCATAAGAGTGCAGCAAAATGCTTCATGCAAGTGCATTAAATGCTAAAATAGGGGAATATGTTGTAAGCCCCAAGATGAGGACAAGATTAGCTTCTTTCACAGACTGAAATGGCTCGGTAATGTTCTTTTAATGGGGAATTCTATTTACCCTGATATTGGTTGGGTTAATGGAACTGCACCTTTTGTAAAGATTTGTAATTTCTTGAATCTATTGCAGGATAGTTTCATGATCAGATGGTGGAAGTTCCAACTATAAAAAAATCTGTTGGATCGATTTGTTTCACACAGAGCTCATTACAGATTTGCAAATTGGAGATAATTTTGAGTAATTGCTCATTACTCAAAAAAACCCTAGCAACCTCTGGAGGATCGCTATGTTCCAAGTTGAGAAAGCCTGGAGCTCTTTTCTCCAGGAAGTGGTATTAGCTGAGAGTTTTTTTTTTTTTTTAAGGACAAGAAGGTTCTAGGACTGCTGGGACAGTTGCTGATGCTGTTCCCAATGCATCCAAACCTGCAAGATTTCTTTGAGGTATATGGACTATGTCGGCACTAGGTAGTAATCACAAATCATAAGTGATAGAAAAATATACAAAAGTTTAATAACAAAAATTATATATACTCATAAACATTCAATTAAAATCGTATACACCACAACTAAACAACAACTATCGGGTTTCCCCGTAGGATTTATGTTGAGGAGAGATGTGGAGGGGTTCCTCTACCGGTTTTGCAGTGAACCGCTTCTTCAGGAGGGTGGTCTAAAAGTGGACGGTAGATTTGCATGAAATAAAACAAACAGAGCGAGAGAGTATAATGCAATAACACTACGTTTACATTTGATTATAAATGAGGAAACCAGCTCACCCACACGGACAGAAGCAGTAGATCACAGGACCCATCAATTCCCCCTGCGAGAGTGTTGAAGCTTTCAATTTTTTTTTTCATCAGTCGGCATATTATACAGGGCTATAGGAAGTCTTACATATGATAGGAGGTTGATCCAGGGATTTATCCAATTACTGGTGCGAGGGTAGGAAGGATTTACATTTTTTACCTTACTGTAAACTGCCCTATGTGTGTAGAGGGTTGTTTTTGCCTTCCTCCTGGATCAAACACAAAAAAAATTTCTCTCTCATTTAAACTTTATGGATGTCTTCTTATCCATTTTTTTTTTTTTTAACCCCATCAGCTATGTAAGCTATGGGCCAGCCCTGCTTTGAAACTAGGCAGCTAGTAGTTCTTTGTTTGGTTTTGTAGCCAACCTTTGAATATTTGGCTGACACGATTCTGCTTTTCTTTCCCATGCTTCATTTTGAAATGCTTTTATTTAAAAAAAATGTTGTATAACCTCTCCTTTACAGATAATACTACATCACAATGGATGATTATTATTGAGCCTGTTTTTGATGTTGTTGCTGAAAAACCTCTTCATGGACACGTGACAGTCAAGGTGCCAGACCTTTATCTTGATCACGCAAGTTATATAATCATAGGTCCTGGACAGCAGACATATGAAATAATGATACAAATCAGTGAGGTGAGCAGGCCATGAGGTTTTGGCATTCTTTCCATACCAATCAGAAAAATTTTGCAAATTGTGTGTGTATACAGTATATAGAGTACTGTGCAAAAGTTTTAGGCAGGTGTGAAAAAATGCTGTAAATGAACAATACTTTCAGAAATAGAGATGGTGGTAGTTTATTTTTATCAATTAGCTAAATTTAGGGTGACCACCCTTCGCCTTCAAAACCGCATCAATTCTTCTAGGTACACTTGCACACAGTTTTTGAAGGAACATGGCAGGTAGGTTGTTCCAAACATCTTAGAGAGCTAACCACAGATCCTTTGTGGATGTAGGCTGCCTCAAAAATCCTTCTGTCGCTTCATGTAACATTGATGTTAAGATCAGGACTCTGTGGGAGAAATACCATCCCTTAAGCACTCCTTGTTCTTTACACTGAAGATAGTTCTTAATAACATTGGCTGTATGTTTGTGGTCTTTGGCTGCAATTCTTCCATGAAGACCACTTATGGCCAGACTTCTCCTGACAGTAGATAGGTGTACCTGGGTCCCACTGGTTTCCACCAGTTCTGTGCTGATGGCCCTGCTGGACATCTTCCGATGTTGAAGGAAAGTAAGCATGATCTTTTGATCTGCTGCATTATTTGCTTGGTTGATTGCTTGGCTGCATCTACGGTCCTCAACATTGCCTGTTTTCTTGGTGCTTCTTCAAGCACATCTTGAAATCCTAGTTAGCTTTGAAAACTTTGCCTGGGAGCAGTGGCGTTCCTGCGGGGGGGGGGCAGCCAGCCCTAGGTGCCACACACTGGGGGGGTGTCAGTGGAACGGTCTCTCTCTCCTGTACAGCAGGGGAGGGAGAGAGAAAGTGGGCCAGCACTGAATAGAAAATGAGAAATGCTAAATTAACTAGAAGGTGATTGGTTGCTAGGTGGATTGTTAATATGAAAAATTAACTCCAGCAGTTCCCGCCCTCTGTTCAGCGCTGCTGTGTCTCTCCCTCTGCGTGAGTAAGGTAGGAAGGGGCAGAGCTGTGAAACATGCAGGGATCCAGAGCCGGGGGTGGGGTGTGACTGTGTAACATGCAGGGGGTCTAAAGCTGGGGAGGAGGCTGTGTAATGTGCAGGGGACCAGAGCTGCGCAGTGGGGGGCAGGCTGTGTAATGTAAAGGGGTGCAGGGTGCTGTGTGATTTAAAGGGGTCCAGGGTGCTGTGTAATGTAAAGGAGTCCAGAGTTGCAGGGGGGCTGTGTAATGTAAAGTGGTTTATTTGCGGAGAGGTGGTACAAAGGATGCAGGGGGCACAGTGTTTTTTATTTTTTAAAGTGGGGGCAGATATATGATACGCCCCGGGTGCCAAGTGCTCTAGGTACACTCCTGCCTGGGAGAGACCTTATTGATGCTGTAGAACCACCTTGTGTCTTGTTGCTGTGCTCAGTCTTGCCCTGTGTATGACCTGTGACATGAAACTATCCTCCGCAACCTCTCCTTAGTACTTACTTAGCACTACAGGGCTAAAAATAGCGCCTGCATATCGCCTGTAAAGAGCCTCTCCTGTCTCTCCAGGCTGGCTTTCACACTGGAGCAGTGCGCCTGCAGGACCGTAAAGTCCTGAAAGCAGCATCTTTGCAGCGCTGTAGGAGCGGTGTATACACCGCTCCCTAAGCGCCCCTGTACATTGAAATCAATAGGGCAGCGCCGCTGTTTTTTAACCCTTTTTTGGCTGCTAGCGGGGGTTAAAAGCACCCCACTAGCGGCCGAATAGCGCCGCTTTACCAATGGTAAAACGCTGCAAAAAATAGCGCCGCTTTACCGACGACGCTCGTCCGAGTGTGAAAGTAGCCTTAATGACTGTGTTTTGACCTGCATATGCAATTGATAATCATTAGCACTTGTTTATTACAATTGATTAATCATGCACCTGACTCCAATCCTGCAAAAGCCCTGACTTTGTACTAATGTACAAAGTGTGCAAGTGTAAGGATTAAAGTTGGTTTGAAGCCAAAGGGTAGTCACACCAAATATTGATTTGATTTAGATTTTTCTTCTGTCACTTTTCATTTTGTAAATTTGATCAAAATAAAGAATTAAAATGATAGATTTTTGAAAGCCTTCTTACTTTACAGCATTTCTTCACACCTGTCTAAAACTTTGGCACAGTACTGGTACATATAATAAGTTAATTCTAACATTAAAATGCATAAACAGGCTTGATATCTCTAGTGTTGCATGTTTCCTCTTATAGCTGTACATACCGTATACTGGTGTCAATATCCTAGCTCACTGGTCAATAATTAGACCTCAAAATGGAAGATCTGCATCCATAGGCGTGCACACAGGGTATGCCGGGTGTGCCTGGGCACACCCTAATCACCTAGTGTGCATTAGCATTATCACTCTGTGTAGCAGTGGGGAGATGGGAAAGATCTCCCTCTTACCTGCTCTGCCATAAGAGAAGTGTTTACGCACTCCTCTTTCACTGTGCCAGCAGGGAGATCAATGTGCCAGGGCCATATATAAACAAACTCACACGCATGTGTGTTTGAGCTTAAGGTGCACACCCTAATGCAATAGGTTGCGCACACCTATGTCTGCATCCAAATGTATATGGCTAATGCATTTTGAGTTTTCTCTTCTTCAGGGGGAAAAATGAACACCACATATGAGAGCCATATGTAATCAGTCTATGCCAAAATTTAAAAAAAATCGCCCACCCCGTGAAATTCAATGCCGGTCAGACCCTGAGTAACGAGGAGGAAGGCAGAGATGCAAGGGTCAGCAGGGGCACAAAAGTGTGCTTGACCAGGTCCATCCAAAGGTACTATAATTAAATATTCAGCGCCCAGGTAAAAACTCCATTTACCTATAGATAACCCAGCTGTTGGAGAATCTATAGGTGAATAGATACCTTGTCGTCTGGACAGGTGTAGTGAATCTGAATGTGACTAAATCATCAATACTTATATGTGAATTACTTTAAAGTTCACACTGTGTGTGTGACGCATCTACAGTATCTCACAAAAGTGAGTACACCCCTCACATTTTTGTAAATATTTTATTCTATCTTTTCATATGACTACATTGTAGGAAAGTGTAATTTCTTCAGTGTTAAGTAGTCAGTCTACAGCTTGTATAACAATGTAAATGTGTTGTCCCCTCAAAATAACTCAACACACAGCCATTAATGTCTAAACCGCTGGCAACAAAAGTGAGTACACCCCTAAGTGAAAATGTCCAAAGTGTCTAGTTGGTGTGGCCACCAATATTTTCCAGCACTTCCTTAACCCTCTTGGGCATGGAGTTCACCAGATCTTCACTGGAGTTCTCTTCCACTCCTCCATGACGACATCACGGAGCTGGTGGATGTTAGAGACCTTGGGCTCCTCCACCTTCCGTTTGAGGATGCTCTATAGGGTTTTAGGTCTGGAGACATGCTTGGCCAGTCCATCACCTTTCCCCTTCCCTTGCTTCTTTAGCAAGGCATTTGTCGTCTTAGAGGTGTGTTTGGGGTCATTCTCATGTTGGAATACTGCCCTGCGGCCCAGTCTCTGAAGGGAGGGAATCATGCTCTGCTTCAGTATGTTTATAGTACATGTTGGCATTCATGGTTCCCTCAATGAACTGTAGCTGCCCAGTGCCGGTGTTGTATCATTAGCCATCCCCCATCACGAAGTGTCCGCTGTGTACTGCGCATGCGCAGTACACAGGACACCCTGATTCCAAAAATTGCCGAGGATGAACGGCGCCTGCGCCGTGAGTCCACTTTCAAGCCCCACCATCCAAGTGGACATAGAGTTGGAATATAAAAGAGCCGAGCGCAGCGAGGCCGTGCCCGAAGCGTGGCGAGCGAAGCGTGGCGAGCGAAGCGAGCCCGCGAGCGGCCCTCTAAGTTTGACTAACCCTATGTCCGCTTGGATGGTGGGGGCTTCACCTCGACTCACGGCGCAGGCTCCATTCATCTTCCGACAATTTCCGAAAATCTTTATACTCCGTACTGCGCATGCGCAGTACACTTCGGACACCTAGTGACAGCCGGACACTTCGTGATAGAACACCGGCAGCACTCATGCAGCCCCAGACCATGACACTCCCACCATGACACTGTCTTTGCACTCCTCACCTTGTTTGCCGCCACACACACTTGACACCATCTGAACCAAATACATTTATCTTGGCCTCATCAGACCACAGGACATGGTTCCAGTAATCCATGTCCTTAGTCTGCTTGTCTTCAGCAAACTATTTGTGGGCTTTCTTGTGCATCATCTTTAGAAGAGGCTTTCTTCTGGGACAACAGCCATGCAGACCAATTTGATGCAGTGTGCGGCGTATGGTCTGGGCACTGTCAGGCTGACCCCCACCCCTTCAACCTCTGCAGCAATGCTGGCAGCACTCGTACATCTATTTCCCAAAAACAACCTCCTGGCTATGACACTGAGCATGTGCACTCAACTTCTTTGATTGACCATGGCGAGGCCTGTTCTGAGTGGAACCTGTCCTGTTAAACCACTGTATGGTCCTGGCCACCGTGCTGCAGCTCGGTTTCAGGGTCTTGGCAATCATCTTGCAGCCTAGGCCATCTTTATGTAGAGCAACAATTCTTTTTTTCAGATCCTCAGAGTTCTTTGCCATGAGATGCCATGTTGAACTTCAGTGACTAGTATGAGAGAGTGAGAGCAGTATCACCAAATTTAACACACCTGCTCCTCATTCACACCTGAGATATTGTAACACTAACAAGTCACATGACACCGGGGAGGGAAATGGCTAATTGGGCCCAATTTGGACATTTTCACTTAAGGGTGTACTTACTTTTGTTGCCAGCAGTTTAGATATTAATGGCTGAGTTATTTTGAGGGGAAAGCGTATTTACACTGTTATACAAGCTGTACATTCACTCATTTACATTGTAGCAGTGTAATTTCGTGTTGTCACATGAAAAGATATAATAAAATATTTTCAAAAATGTGAGGGGTGTACTCCCTTTTGTGAGATCTTGTATATAAAATGAGTTTCATTTTTTTTTAATTGAATTCATGAAATAAATAAACTTTTTAAGATATTCAAATTTTATGAGATGCACCTGTATGTGCTTTTGCAGCCGCATTTGCTCGGGCGCGAAGCCCATTCAAATTAATGCCGTGTCTGCGTTTCCTGCAGAAAAAGGTGCATGCACCTTTTTCAAAATGCAGCGCACAGGGAAATCGCATGGTTTTGACTGTGGTTTCCCTGCAGTTCCGGTACTCGCAAATGCGCTGCGTTTTTACATGTGTGGTGGTGCCATTCAGAATGAATGTCAGCCCCACGTTTTCTCACAGCAGTGCATTTTCACTATGGGTGGTTGCGGTGTGGGAATCACTGTGATTCCCGCAGCTACACGCATAGGTGTGAACTGAGCCTTGAAGTCTGATACACCCACTATAGAATTTTTCTTTTGGATCTATTTCTTGATCGGGATGTTGACACCATTTGCAGTCCCAAGTCACACTTACAGTAGATGCTGTGAGATATTGTTTGCAAAATGACATTTAAGCAGAATAACTAAACTCTATGGGGAAATTCCCTTGCAAGGTGAGCAAACTATTTTGCCTTTAGTAAATCAACCCCATAGTCTCAGCACAATATTATATTTTTTCTTTTTCTTCTGTTTTTAGAATGCATCAATAAATTTGTGGTGGCCAAGTGGATATGGAATGCAAAGTGGCTACAATATATCTGTTAATTTTAACATTGGGAATGATCACGTTTTTCAGAAAACAACCAAGGTATGAAGATGTGTTTCTGTTCTTTTATTTTTTTTGTAGTTTACTGCTGTCCAAAGATAACCCCTTTTTAGGTGTGAAATCTCACCTTAACCATTTCCATACCGGGCCAATTCTGGCACTCCTCTCCTACATGTAAAAATCATAATTTTTTTTTTATATATATTCGAGTAAAAGCCGAGTTTTTTTGTCATTTTTTTTTATCATTCTCTGCTGCAGAAAAGTGCTTGACATTTTCCGACCCAACTTTGAGGCCCCGTATCTCGGAGCCACTTGGTGCTAGGAACCCCATTGGAACTAGCACTACAACATATCCAATTTGGGGTTCCTAGCACCAAGTGGCCCTGAGATACAGGGCCCCAAATTTGGTCAACTGTGTCCATCTGCCGCAATGTCATTTCAAGACCCTTTGGGTCCAGAGGCCCCAAATGTTGAAGTTCGGGGGACCTATGGCTGCAAATGGGCACAATGAGGCATGCAAATGGTAATTGTTGACCCTCTTTTCCACTTACAGTAGCTGCGCATTTCTCACCCTAGGCTTATACTCAAGTCAATAAGTTTTCCCAGTTTTTTTTGTGGTAAAATTAGGTGCCTCGGCTTATATTTGGGTCGGTTATACTCGAGAGTGTGTGTGTGTGTGTGTGTGTGTGTGTGTGTGTGTGTGTGTGTGTGTGTGTATGTATGTATGTATGTATGTATGTATATATATATATATAAATATATTGTAATACTTTTTATGTCGCACAGTATTTGCGCAGCAGTATTTGGGAAAAAAACACATCATAATTAAAAAAAAAAAAAAAAAAAACCCTAAAGTTAGCCCAATTGTTTGCCTGCAGCTGCAAGCATCATTCAGATACCTCCACTCAAAGCCCAGGACGTCATATAATTCTTATGAGGGACCTGCCACACCCTTCTGCTTGCTTGCTCACATGCATTCACCATACAATCGATGCCCTACAAACTGATGGTGGGGAGGTTTAGACCTTTTTAGAATGTATATGCATATAACTTGAAGCAGGCTGAATGTATCCAGACAAGCACACGGTCTATATTCTACTGCTTCCTCCTTTACATATTATCAGTCTTAACCAACTTCAAAAACAGACAAAATTAACAGTTTATACTGGAATTATTTCTAAAACTGAGATCTTTGTTCAGTTTGCAGTTCATGCATAGCTGGGTGTGGCAAGATATTTTGTTATCGGCTGTTGTCAGGCTGTCATTTTTATCTGCTATTGTTCTCCAAAGGCTTTACTGGACAGGAAGTAATCTTTTTGTAACAAAATATCACTCTGCAAAACTTCTAAGTCTTTATTCTTGATGACAATGCAAAGGATGGTAAAGATATTCAAGTATAATAACCTATAACCCAACCAATGTAACTGTCCTTCTCTGATGCCAAATGAGTGAAAGAAGAAATCTGGTTGTATTGTGTCCTTTGTGTGGCATAGTGCAAAACCTTGTCTAAATAAATGAACCCTATCTAGAAGCAAATACTTGGGACTTTGTCTATCACATCTCTAGAAATACTTGCAAGCAGCACAACTAGCCCAAATAGCTACTTTCAATGCCACATTCAAAACCCCTATCATTTCAATGGATCGCTGCTTCCAAGTTCTTTGCAAATATCCTGCCAATCTTCCCACCAACCTGTTTAACCATAATCCCGGATTCCTTGTGCCACTTGAATTTGATGTAGATTTCCCCCTTCCTTGTGTGTGTGTGTGTGTATGTATATATGTATATGTATATAATATATGTATGTGTGTATGTGTGTGTGTGTGTGTATATGTATATATGTATATGTATATAATATATGTATGTGTGTGTGTGTGTGTGTGTGTGTGTGTGTGTGTGTGTATATGTGTATATGTATATATGTGTATATGTGTGTGTATATATATATATATATATATTCAATTATATTATATTGAATCCTTTTTATATCCATTTTTATTTCTATAATTTTTTTTTAACTACAATTCATAATACAATATTGATATATGCTTTTATGTGATGAGCTGGTCTCTCTGATTCTATTTCTGACAATTTGTATTTATTTTTTTACATTTTTATTTTATACATGTATATCATTATTACTATCATTTGCGCTTGTATTTTTGAGTTGCACTTGATTTAGATCCCAGTTTCTCCTATCTGGGTATTAATATATGGTCTATTTATGTGAATCTGTTTGGTAAGCACTGCACTGCTATTTTGTCACAATTGGATTGAAGCACTGATTATACTTTGGGTGTCAGCAGCTTGCACTCATTTTTCCTATTTACACAGCGCAGATTTTTATTTCTTTTTTTTCTTAGCTAAGCGCTGCAATGTTATTTTTGTACACTTTTTTTTTTTTCTTTTCATGTATGGTGGACCTGTCCTTGTAGTACACCAATTTTGGAAAGCTGTCTTTCGGATAATGTGTTCTCAGATGCCCCAGTTCCTTTGTTTTGGCTCAACACGCTCTCCTAAATCTTAAACCTCTCGGTAAAACTAAACCCATTTTTATTTTTATATTGCATCTACTTAGAGTGACTATTGCTAAGGCCTGGAAGGCACCCACCATCTCTTGGAATGAAACCAAATCTGGGATAAATTCAGTCGCCCTGCACAAAAAAACTAGAAGTTTCTCTCCACTTGGTTACCCTTGACATCTTTCCTTGTGTTTGCAGGATTTTATCAAGACTGTCTGTATACAGTGTCCAGGAAAGGGCCTTATTTATAGCACTTGTTTATGCTATTTACAGATTTATAGCCCACGGGTTATTATGATGAACCTGGCATTTGTATACAGATATAAAACACACATACCCACCTCAAAAAGTGCCTAATTATGCAGTCAGTGGTAGGCCTGGAAGCCCCTGAACCGGGCTCTGCTTTGTACACACCTTGTAATGCTAGAGAGACCAGAAGTTGGTAAAGAGGTGGCAGCATTCCAATGTGAGATTTAGAAGTGGGAGGGGCATTTCAAAGCTATAACATGTCACTAAAATTTGAGCAATACACAAATGTATGAAGAAACACATTTGCTAAATACCCAAGTTTTTTTATGTTTATTTATTTTTTTCTATATTGGGAGGTGCTACTTTTTTGTGCTACTTTAAAATAAATTATGTATTAAAGTAATTGTAAACGATCACCTTGTAAAACCACCAATTCAGTTTAAAATAGGAATTAAAGGTAAAATATCTGTGTAATGGATATATTAAAAAAAAAAACAATATAAATACTTTTATTTATTTTTTTTTTCCCTTTTTTTTTTTTTTTTTTTTAAATAAATTAGCACATTCCCTCTGTTATAAGCTGCACAAGAGCTGGGGGAAGAAGCACCAGCACACTGAGCTTCCCAGTGAAAGGCTGTGCACTGGGGGGTGTCAGGACAAGTCTGATCATTGGAGGAGAGCAGGTTGAGGTCCCAGCACAGCTAGAGAAGTGACCCTATGTGCTCTCCTGCTGAGTGTGGTCAGTTTTTAATAAGACAGCAGAGGCACTGGCAGGATCATCAGGATTTTTATACAAAGGACGCAATACAAAGGGAACAGGATACTTTCTCATACAAGTAGATGGTACAGCAGGCACATATCAGGAATATGAAATGTTGGGGTTGGAAACACTTTAACAGGACCAAATTCATGAAATGTCTCTGAATTTACACTGCCCTCCACTGCTTTTATTAACATGAAGCTTGTAAAAGCACTGAAAAGCCCCGTGTATAGATAAATGACATGGTATAATATTTTTCCACTTTGTGCTCTCCCACAGATTTACTTTCGCACAGTGGAGCTCATCGAAGAGCCAATTGCAGGTTCTCCTGGCCTATCTTTCTATATGAAGATTAATGGAGTTCCCATATTCCTAAAAGGCTCCAACTGGATACCAGCTGATTCTTTCCAAGACAGGGTTAACTCTGAAGAGTAGGTGCCATGCTCAAGGGAGATTATGGCGTAAAGATTTGTCTCTATGTATAAACCAGTTCATTTTTTTCTTTTCTTATAGTTTCATAATATTCCTATCAATGAATACAAACTTTAAAACAAATAGTGACCTTACTGTCCTTCTGAAGTATTGGCAATCCTGCTTTACATTACTGCATATGTGCCATGGTAAACTGGTACAAACTGCATTGCTGTGTATGGGGGAGATATCATGGAGTAGCAGATATCCCTCAGTCATGTCAAGTAGTCTTCTATATTACTTAGTAGTGAACTATAAGGGCTCATGCACACAAGACGTTTTTACAGCTGCGAGCGCCGCGAGGGAGCGCCGCCGAAAAGGACCGAAGCGCCGCCGAAAAAGACCGAGCCGGCTCCGCTCGCAGTCCCGCCTCCCTGCGCTCGCTCCCGAAACAGCAGGGAGGCGGGCCTGCAAGCGGAGCCGAAGAGTCGGCTCAGTCTTTTTCGGCGGCGCTCGCGCGGTCTGTCTCGGCGGCGGGAAATTTAAACGTGGGCAAGGCTGCAAATGACACTGGGCAAGCTGCAAATGATGCTGGGCAAGCTGCAAATGACGCTTAAATGTAATTATTTTTTTTCCCTAAACTTCCCTCCTAAAACTTTTTTTCCTTTTTAAAATGCCCTCCTAAACATGGGGTGCGTGTTATACGCCGATAAATACGGTAGTTTTTTTATTTTTTTGGTTTTCTTTCTTCTATTTTCATCTGGTAATTGAGCCAGCAAGTCTGTTTTTCACAGCACGAACTCTCCAGCAGAATGTATCAGTTTACATAGAGATTGCATGGAGACAAACCACTTACATTACACTTATTAAAATGATCAGCTTTTATTTATTCACGTAAAACTTTTATCCCAAAAGGTCCATTTTTTTTTTTTGCTGTAACTGATTATAAAGTGTGAGCTGGATTTGGCTTCCATCTATTAGTGTATCTAAATCTGTTAACCAGCTACCCCCCTACCTCCCCACGATGTTGCTGTGCCTCCTGTCCTCATTCCTCCAGAGCTGGAGTCCATGGCAGCAGATTCAAAGTGGCCATGGACTAGATAAGTGAGAGATGAGCGCATTAAGATGGCCTGGGTGGAAAAGACATTAGAAAAGGCTTCTATTTATAATGAAAAGTGGAATTCTGCCTAAAAAAAAAAGGGGGTTAACTTGGCCTTAAATTAGACCAACAAAAAAAAAAAACAGATCTGGAGGTCAAACAAGTTGTGTGTGTGTTTTTTTTTGCACTATTCGGTCAATTTTGTTCCTTTTTTTTTTTTTTTTTTTCTACTACTGCAGCTTGAATGATTGATCAGTTAAAACCCAGTGTGTTATATGTGTCAGTGGTTTTATTTTTATTTCTAACAGGCTCCGTGTCCTGCTCCATTCAGTTGTCGATGCCAATATGAACACTCTACGTGTCTGGGGTGGAGGAATATACGAGAGTGATGAATTCTACAGCTTATGCAATGAATTGGGAATTATGGTAATTTCACACCAAGCCACGTGTGTGGATTTCTACAAGTTTTAGTGTTTCATGAGAAGATGGCCGTTTCTTTTGAAGTCTGCTGGAATATATAGAAAGTGGCTTCTCACTGCGCATGCGCGAGGCACGCTGCACTTTGTAAATGGTCCTGCAGCCTTCTGACACCTGTGATATGTCCAAGAAGGCTGTGGGCAAAAACCTAAACCAGTTACCTGCTCCGCCCAAAAAATAGATGTATCCAAAAAGTGATGGGGGGTGGAAAAGTGAAACTTCCCTGTTTTTTGGGTAAAGTTCCGCTTTAGTTCCTTTTTAATATCCATCTTGGTGTAATGTCTCACACTGTTTTTTGTCAAAAGATCCCAGTTTGTTTCCTTTATGAGTTTTTACATATATAATATATATGTGTATATTAATTTGTTGTTCTGGTAGGTCTGGCATGACTTTATGTTTGCATGTTCTCTTTACCCGACTGATGACTGGTTTTTGGACACAGTGAGAGCAGAAGTCACCCATCAGGTAAAAAGTCAATTTGTTTTATTATATTATAAATTGAATAACTTTCCAAAAAAATTTTTTTTTTTATTTTAAACTTGACCATATACATTACTGTTATAAATCACATACAATAACCTTGCGAATGATGCACAGCACAGTCAGGGCAATAACAAAGGATCGTGGGGCTCCTAAGCAAAAAATGAATGACCTCCCTACTGTCATTGATCATAATATAAAGCATATCAAAATCAACTACAAGTAGCAGAAGGACTATCAGTATCTGCAAAGTCAATACATTACTAAGGAGTAGAACTACAAGCAGTGTCAGGGAAGGGGGGGGTAGCTAACCGGTCTGCTTTCATTAGCTAACTAGACCCTTTCAGCATCTCCGATTTAAGGGCCTCAGTGTAAATTCTAAGCCCCCCACCTTTTCAACCACCACAGCAAAGAAGAGACAATTGTGTAATTGTATAAACCCAACAAAACAAAAAAAAATGACTAAGTTGCCGCTTACCAATTCTTAGATGTGGTGGCTGCTTTAGTTTCCTTTTCTGTTGTCACCTGGTGATCCTGCAAATAAGTCTGTTATTTTTCTACTTACTTTAACAGACCAAGCTGTTCAGAAAGAGTAGCAATTAGAGGGTTGGGACAAACCATTTAACACTGATAGAGGTGCTTACAATGATCGGCTTTTATTCATTTATGTACAACCTTTATCCCAAAAGGTGAAAAATTGTTGGCTGTAACTGTTTATAAAATGTTAGCTGGCGTTCAGCTTAGTCAAATACATCTAAATCTGCCAGGCTAAAACTACCCTCTCCCCAGACTGACAATGCTGCTGTCCAAAGGTGTCTGCGTTACTTCTTCATCCAGATTGCAGACACCCTAAGGCCCCTTTCACTTGTACGACTTGTCCTGCGACTTGGGACTGCATGACAAGTTGTACCCCATGATTTCCAACGTGTACCGTTCATAACTGCAACTTCAAGTCGCAGCAACTTCAAAGTAGTCCCTGCACTTTGGTCCGACTTTGATGCGACCTCAGGTCCATAGCCCTCAAGATTACATAAGCATTGCTGCAAGCCGTGTCAAAGTCACCCGACTTTCAGGTGGTAAAAGTGTGAAAGGGACCTAAAGGCTGCAATAAATGGATCGTAATTTGGCCAGTTCAGCAGGGACTGGCTGAATATTGATCCATGTATGGGCACCCTGGTTGTTCAGAAGTTCAACTACCCTCTCAGGTTTTTCCTGAACGATCTATAGCTGGCAACACTTGGAACACAATAGCACAGTGGGAGTGATTTTCCGTCCACCGTAATTATGTGGATGGGGGAATCAGATTTTTATTTTTTTTTTGCATTCAACCTACTGGTTGAACGAAAAAAAAAATGATAAACGTGTGGGCTGCTTAAAGCGGACCTTCAGTATTTTTTTCATGTTTCCATCTATTAAATCTTCTGCCCTTGTTGTTTTAACTTTTTGGATAGTAAAACGTTTTTTTTTTCTGCCAGTAAATACCTTATACACTTCCTGTTTCTTGTTTGGTAAAAAGCCTAGGCTTATGACATCATGCACAGCTCTCTCTCACTCTAGTGAGAGTTTGCCAGGAAGGGAGGGGGGGGGGGTGAGTCATAAGAGGGCCAATGAGAGCTGCAGAGCTGGAGGTGTG
This sequence comes from Lithobates sylvaticus, assembly GCA_028564925.1. Taxonomy (NCBI): domain Eukaryota; kingdom Metazoa; phylum Chordata; class Amphibia; order Anura; family Ranidae; genus Lithobates; species Lithobates sylvaticus. Next base: position 535,088,201 of record CM053026.1, on the reverse strand, counting down.
TGTCTGTGTAGATCCAGGAAGTTAACAGGCAGCAGTTTCAGCTGCCCACAGTTAAAATGGCTGCAGCCAGACTTGGTGAAGGAAGGTTTCTGCAGCATGTTTGGCAAGTACAGAATCACAGTGTGTATGTGTGTGTGTGTATATATATATATATATATATATATATATATATATATATATATATATATATATATATATATATATATATATATATATATATAGTGTGTGTGTGTGTGTATATATAAAATAATATGCAAAGTGGTTGGAGGGAAGCTTCAGAATGTCAACAATGTTTTTATTACAAATTACTGCAGCAGTATCTCTTTAAGACAGGAAGTGTATTACTGCCTGGATCACCAGGTGAAAGATTGGTAAGCTGCAATATATTACATTTTTGTTTTTGGGTTTAATATTGCTTTATTAATACAATGAGGGACATGTGTTCTTTTCACATGAGCAAAGATTTTCTATGTTTAAAGCGGAAGTAAACCCATCGATTTAACAGTTTAAAAGAAAAAGGCATGCCGGGAATGCTAACTGCACATTGGCTGTGCTCTCAACCAAACAGTCAAACCATCCAATGGCTGGTGTTATAACGGATCACATGTGCAGCACCGTGGCAGTTGAAGGTTAAGCAGAGGCAAAGATGGCAGCTTCCTTGGCTGAAAACGATAGGGGGGTTTACTTCCACTTTAAATTGTCTCACCAGCCACTCACATGGGGCCCCCTTCTACTCCCAGGCTCTTAGTAGCTATGTGGGCTGCTATGGCTATTTCTCACTGATCACACTACTAATTCTGATGTATAAAAACAAACACGTTTTTACTTTGATTTATTTAAAAATTGAAGTGCAAATCTTTTACACTTGTAACCATGTTTTTAATGGCAGTCCTGGTACTGTTGTGCTTAAAATTTTAGTTTTAAATGTGTAAAGTTTCTGTACTTTTACAGCAGTTCATCACACTTTTTTTTAATTCTTTTTGTTACAATGTTGACCTAGATCAGAAGATTGAAATCTCACCCCTGTATTATTGTCTGGAGCGGTAACAATGAGAATGAGGCTGCAATTGCCAGAAATTGGTTTTCAATACCTAGTTCTATGAGAGAGGTGTATGTACAAGACTATATTACTCTCTACATAAATACCATTAGAGAGCTGGTTATTAAGGTAAGTAATAATCAAACACTGGAAGGTTTTTATGTAAATTCAATTTTGCTCCTGTGATGCAAATCTGATTTTTAGTTCTGTTTTTATGGCCAGATTTTCATCTTTGACTAATCAAAGAAAATGACAGCTAATAGGAGCAAGCTACAGTACTAGTGGTATTTTGCAGTTCTGATTAGTCACTTCCATGATTGTGTGGTTACCTACCAGTGGCTATGTGCTACCATGTAGTTGTTCCTACTATTAATTTGAAGGTGATTATGGACTTTCAGATCACAGAACTAGAACGTGTCCATGTAGATTTATTGCAATCGGAGCCAGATCATCCAAACAGCAACCTAAGCAGGAGTCTAGGGTCAGGTAGATTTTAGGCAATGGCGTCACTAGGGGGGCAGAGGGGACCCTGACCCCCTCCCCCCAACATTATGCTGTGCCCCACCATATGACAGTCTTTCTTGTTTGCATTCGTATCGGATGCGCCGCATCTTAACACACTCTCTATTGAGTGGGAGAGTGTCCCCAGTCAGCTCCCGCATAATGCGAGCGCTCACACAACCACGGCTGCCCGATCTGCTCCTTCCCCTGCATCCTCATTGGCAGGGAGAAGAGTGAGTTGCAGGAAGGACTCCACCAGGACTCTCAGTTACTGAAAAAACAGACTGATTTCTCCCGTCTATAGGACAGGAGAACCAGCCTGTAAATTCCAAGAGATGCCAGACCAGCGCTGTCAATTGCAGGGGCAGGACAGCAAGAGGAGGCTGGGGAACCCCACAGTGGCAGAACACCAGGGCCCCGTGGCAAGAAAACCTTTGCAACCCTGATAGTTCTCCCACTGCTTTGGACCCTTATATTTTCTTGGTATGCTGGTGACATATATCTCTTGTTTCCTGCCACCCTAGGGGGCCCCAATACAGTAGGAATGGAGCTCCCTGCAGAACATGTGAAAGGGCCCGTTGTGGGATCGTAGTAAAGGACCCCAGGATAGATATATATAGAGATAATTGCATTTTATAGTTGCCCCCCCTACTTTTGTCCCTGTCCTCCCATGTGCCCCCCCTAAATATAAAAGCTGGAGACGCCACTGATTTTTAGGGGGCCCAAATACAACCTTCATGCTCCTGCAGTAAACACATGAGGAAAGTACAGCTGGCCAAAACTGTTCACTTGCCTTGCACTACTCAAGAGGGATACACTTGTAGGGAAATTGGTGTCTGATGAGCCCATGCCAGTACAGCCATTGCAAATTGAGAATAGGGAACTTAGCTGTGCCTATTGCAATCCTTATCAATGTCAATCGAAGAAATGGGAGAGCAAAGCTGTTACCTCGCCTAGAGTCTCATTCAGCCCTTGTTCACACTGCCACGGCTTTCGAATCCAACATCTCTGCTTGACTCCATTGTGGCTTGCATATGACTTCATTAACAGAAGTCAATACAAGTCGTGTTGAAGTCGCCCCAAAGTAGTGCAGGAACCTTTTTTTTAAGGCTGAGTCGCACCGATTAGACCAGTTCCATTGCGTTAATGGGGCACGACTTGTCATGCGACTTTGAACTCTCAAGTTGCATGACAAGTCATGGCAGTGTAAACCGGGGCTTAACCTTAATCCCTCTCGGATTGCAATAGTCACTATATTAATAAAAGAACATTATGATGATTTTGATTAATTCTATTTTAATTCTATTTTTTTAAATGTTAATAAACTGATCCTTTGTAAAACAATTGTTTTGTAAATAAACAATTGTTTGTGCCTTTTCATCCCCACCCCTCTCACTTTTTTTTTTGTCTTGTCCCGGGGATAAAAAATGAGGAGTAATCTCTCCGGTTGAGGTCACATGCAGAATTAAAAGTCTTATGCCCCGTACACACGATCAGATTTTCCGACAACAAATGTTGATTGTGAGCTTGTTGGCGGAAAGTCCGACTGCGTGTATGCTCCATCGAACATTTGTTGTCGGACTTTCCGCCAACAAATTTTGGCTAGCAGGTTCTCAAATTTTCCGCCAACAAAACTTTATCGGAAATTCCGATCGTGTGTACACAAGTCCGACGCACAAAAGTTCGCGCATGCTCGGAATCGGGCAGAAGGAGCCGCACTTGCTATTGAACCTCCTTTTTCTCGGCTCGTCATACGTGTTGTACATCACTGTGTTCTTGACGTTCAGAATTTCCGACAACATTTGTGTGACCGTGTGTATGCAAGACAAATTTGAGCCAACATCCTTCGGGAAAAAAATCCACGTTTTTTTGTTGTCAGAAAATCCTATCGTGTGTACATAGCATAACAGTTAATAATACCACGGAGTCCCTTGTAAAAGAAGGCTAGCCTGGTAATTGGACATGTGTTTCCTGGAAATGTTGGTATTTGACATATTCATGTGAAGAAAACTGCACAAAGCAATGAAGTAAAAAAAAAAAAAAAAAACTGAACTTCTGGAAAGTTTTTACTGTCGTTTGCCTTTTCATCCCTACCCCTCTCACTTTTTGTCTTTGCCCCCGTACACACGGTCGGAAATTGCGACCACAAAATCCGGATTTTTTCCGACGGATTTTTTCCGACACAAAATCTCAAGCACTTTTCTGCAGCAGAGAATGACATTTTCTGAACCGACTTTGGGCCCTGTATCTCGGGGCCACTTAGTGCTAGGAACCCCATCTTTAGATATGTTGTAGCGCTAGTTCAACTGGGTTTGAATGCCAAAGTTGTCGGAAAATTTTGTCCGACACTGGTGTTGCATACACATGGTCGGACAAAGTTGTCGGAAAATTCGAACGTGGTGACGTTTGTTGTGTAGGACGGAACTACGTAGAGGCTAGTAGCCAATAGCTTTGGGCTCGTAATTTGATCTGAGCATGCGTGGCACTTTGTCTGTGTCAGAATTCTCGACACACGATCAGAAAAAGTTTGATCGGATTTTGTTGTCGGAAAATTTGAGATCCTGCTCTCAACATTTTTCCGTCAGAAATTCAGACGGAAAAAGTCCGATGGAGCCCACACACGGGCGGATTTTCCGAAAATATGGTCCGATCGCACATTTTCCGTCGGAATTTCCGACCGTGTGTATGTCACTTATAAAAGAAGGTTAGCCTGGTAATTGAACTAGATTTATACTTCTCGTTCCCCTGTCTTGGAATGTTGCTTCTTCACTGCTCCCAATCTGTTGCAGGTATTCCACAGTTTTTTGATGTGTGAATACCTGCTTCTCCTAAATAAATAAATAAAAGGGGGAAAAAGAGCTTCTTTTTACTAAAAAGCCACCTTTTTACCGATCCCAGCCGGTGCTGGTATTTGACCCTTTTGGGTAGATCGATTACCTGCTGAACCTGCCATACACAGTGGTTCCTTCTTCCCAAATGTCATTGCAGGACATGTAGTATAAGCTAGCAGGCTGAACCACTGTGTGCAGCAGGAGAAGCAGGTATTCAACTCACCCAGAAGGGTCAAACGCCTGCAGCAGCCGGGGAGCAGCGAAGCTTTTTAGTGACATCAGAGTGCTTCTTTAAAAGTCATCTACATTTTTGCTCTCTGCTTTCATTTAAATTTAATATTGAGTTTATTTTGTGCTTCTGTACAGATGGATGGGACTCGTCCTTTCATTTCTTCAAGCCCTACCAATGGGAAAGAGACAATCAAAGAGCATTGGCTTTCCAAAGATCCGTATGACAATCACTATGGTGACACACATTACTACAACTATGTCACAGACTGTTGGGATTGGAAGTCATACCCTAGGCCTCGCTTTGCTTCTGAATATGGTTTCCAGTCTTGGCCATCTTTTAGTACGGTCGCTCAGGTAAAGCAAGTCATTTCATGTACTTGATTATTTATTAACGTTGAATCGGGTCATTTAAGTATACCCCCATTTAAAAGTCACAAGTATAGTTTGTTAAATAGATTGAAAATGATATTCGGTGTAAGTCTGCCTTTGATGCTGCACATTTAGTTTTATTCGTCTTAAGAATTACAGTAGGAAATCGTACTCTATAAAGCAAAAACTTTTAGGCCTTAAACTTCTTAAAGTGGAAGTAAACCCCCCTATCGTTTTCAGCCAAGGAAGCTGCCATCTTTGCTGAAAATCTTTGCCATCTTCTCTGTTTAATCTTCAACTGCCACGGTGCTGCACATGTGATCCGTTATGACACCAGCCATTGGATGGTTTGACTGTTTGGTTGAGAGCACAGCCAATGTGCAGTTAGCATTCACGGCATGCCTTTTTTTTTTTTAACTGTTAAATCGATGGGTTTACTTCCGCTTTAAGTACCACATTTGCCAGCTGATGTTTGGCTTGGTTGCTAGTTGTTATAGAAAACATCTTTGTATAACCCACATTTACCCAATATTGTGCCCTAGATAAGATTATATTTAAATATAGAAACTCGATTCATTTTACTTCGAGGAGAAGAATTTGTGAATCTAATGTATGTAGAACCAATTTGCACACAATATTTCATTCTTTTAATTTGCTTTTTGTCTATTTCAGTAAGCTTGAGTCATATAGAAATGTAGTGGGTGTGCAGCCTTGGCTATATTGATACCAGCACACTTAATGTAAGGGTGTTTTTTGATGAAGGGGGTCAATCAATACTGTACATTAGGGATGAGCCCAGGGTTCAAAATGAACGCAAGTTCAACTCAAACATCAGGTGTTCGTTCTAAAACGAACCGAACATATGGGGAGTTAGCACCTGAGAAAATTAGCACCGCAAGAAAGCCCCATAATGCACTGCGAGATTGCAGTGCATTGCTGTATGATGATAGGCCAAAGCATGCACCTGACCTGCATGCTTTGGCCAATCACAGCACGCTCTGTTGAAAGAGACATAATTTGCCAAGTTTGCCAATCATGGCTCAGGGGGACTAAGTCCATGCCCCACACTATATAAGGATGCTTACAGAGCGGCAGTGTGTGGTGGTGTTGGCATTGGTGTGGACAGAGAGAGCTTGATTTAGATTAAGCATGCAGGTTATTTAGTTAGTGGCTGTGTGTGTGTGTGTGTGTGTGTGTGTATGTATGTAGAGATAGATAGATAGATGTGTGTGTGTGTGTGTGTGTGTGTGTGTGTGTGTGTGTGTGTGTATGTATATGTATATATGTATGTATGTATGTATGTATGTATGTATATATATGTATATATATATATATATATATATATATATATATATATATATATATATATATATATATATATATATATATATATATATATATATATATAAATAGTAATATATTAGGGCAGGCAGTGTATTAATATAAATATACAGTCTGCTGTATTAATTATAAAAAAAAAAAAATAAATATAAGTATATATATCTACATATATATATATATATAAATTTCTGCATTCAGTATAGCCTATATCTACAGTGCATCCCAGCAAGAGTAACTGTAGGGCTTACAGTGTTCTGGTACCACCCACACCTAAGGCCCAATTTTCTGCAGAGTATATAGGGCAGGCCGTATAGTGTATATATATACTGCTGTTCAGAATATATAGTGCCTGGGGGACCCCCCACGACATTTTCTGAAAAAATTTGGGTGCAGGGTTTCCCTTAATATCCATACCAGACCTGAAGGGCACCTTTGGGATGAATTGGAGTTGAGACTGTGAGCTAGGCCTTCTTGTCCAACATCAGTGCCTAACCTCACAAATGCGCTTCTAGAAGAATGGTCAAACATTCCCATAGGCACACTCCTAAAGCTTGTGGACAGCCTTGCCAGAAGAGTTGAAGCTGTGTTATAGCTGCAAAGGGTTGTTCAACTCAATATTGAACCCTACAGACTAAGACTGGCATGCCATTAAAGTTCATGTGCATGTAAAGGCAGGCGTCCCAATATATTTGACAATATAGTGATCTAGTGACCCTGGTAGAGATTCTCCCTTATTTAGACCTTGATCAGAACAGGATCTGCAGTGAGTGACAACTATTGGGTATTATATAGTCATCTGTTCCCTGTTCAGACCTGTGATCATAGTGACTCACAAAAGTAAGACGTCCAGTATCAGTGGTCTTTGTGGCTCTGAGATGCCATTTCACCAAATGCAGACAGCTGCAAAGGAAGTCAGTGCTGGAAGAATGCAAAACTGAAATATGTTGCTTATTTGTTTAAAGAAAGCTGAATAAGGATTATTTGCAGTTTTACTTGGGTAAATCCATATCATTTTCACAGGGCAGCAGTAATCTTGTTTAGCTCATATAGTACTTAATTTACAAATTATCACTTACAATTCCACTTTTCTGCCATACTTCATGTATGGAAAAAGGTGTTTTACAACACCCACCTCAATGGCCACCAATCACTGCAGCATACTTTGTGTGGTACACATTCCTTAGCTAAAAGAAAACTATCCTTATCGGTTGGTTATGCTTGCTTCCCAGGCCAAAAGTTCCTAGTCCTTCCTTGGTGTGTGTGGTTTTGGGCAGTGGCATACCTAGCATGTTGTCAGTAATGAAGCTGAATTGTGGGTGTGACCAAAGTGCGCTATCGATGGGAGGTGCTTAAAGGGGCATGGTTAACTAAAACTCGAGCCTACTGGCTCTATACACTGCACATATAGGCCATAGTCTTTTTCCCCACAAAATATGCTTTAATTACTGGGCCCTAAGCAAAAGTCCCACACTTACAAACCTGAGATCAATCCGTACAATAAAACTTGTATAAACAATATAAGTGACGTAACTTCAACTGTTTAGTCCAAAATAGTGAAAAAATACAAAAGTTCATGTTCAATGGTGATTATGAAAAAAGAAATCCAAAAATTGACTTGAGGAGTCACCACGAACAGTGCATCCACCACCTAGAAAAGGAGATTGAATACACTTAACATGAGGCAGTTTTAACCAAGCATGTAGTAATGATGGTCAGGATGGTAGTAACAGGAATGGTATCCAAGAGTAGACCCCAAGGTTCTCCACACCAGCCAGGCCACTTGTCAAATGATAAATTCCGACATCCATAAAAAACACGAGACCTCCACATAGTGTGACTGGACCAGAAAAGGAGTCTTTCTCTGCTTTTGACTGTTATGCAGGCAGCCAGAAATGGTGCCGCAGCACAAATGCAATAGGCATTGCAGCTGTGTGCAGTGCACATGGAAGAGAATGTACAACTTCTTGACAATCAGCAGCTGCCCAACTTATTCAGCAGGGGTCAGTGTGTAATGCAGAGAGTGTAGAGTTTTAAAAAAACAAAAAATACCCCCTCCTCCCAGTATAAATATCCCCCACAGTTCAGACCTCCCCTCTCTCCCTTCAGTAGAGGTCCACCTCCCAGCCAACCACCTCAGTACAGAGCTCCCAGTACAGAACCCCCACCCCCCCCCCCACCCAAAATGAATCCCCTATCTGAACTGCTGCTGCATCTTGTGAGGGAGGGGTGAAATTTGTACGGAGTGAGGGAAGTCCTCTTCCTTTGCTCCAGAAGCAGCACTGCAGTGCAAACACAATAGATACTACAGCGGTGTGCAATATACACAGAAAAACAATGTTGAGCAGATGGTGATAAATCAGCGGCAGCCCATCATTTTTGTGGTCTTTGCCCCACAGCACCCTGCAAGCATTGGCACCCAGTGTGGACCGCACCCCCTAGGTAAGCTCCTAGTTTCAGGTGGTGTTTCAGATTCTGAAAAAAAAAAGTAGAAAATGCGTATTGGATGAATCCCGCAATGTATTTAATATTGGGCCTAATTTAGACAGAATGTTGGTTGTGCAAATTCTGTACTGTGTAAAATGTTTTCAACCAACCTTTCTCAATCAGGGCTCTGTGAAACCCTAGGTTTCCTCTAGAGGTTGCTAGGGGTTTCCTGGCCAATGAGCAACTTCTGCCTCTCGAGTAAGTAACCACTGACAACAGTTTTAAGCTATCTCTAAGGTGGATTGCTCCCAATGACCACAAGTATAAGGGACTATAATACTTACCAATTACCATCACACCAATCTACCAACGATAGATGTAGTAATTAGCAGGGATTCCATGGGACTAGAAAATTATTTGAAAGATTCCTTCATGTTAAAGAGGTTGAGAGTGGCAGTTCTGGACCATAATGTCTGCCACATCCTTCAAGATACTGTATGTGTAAAACTCATTTTTCACAACGTATTCTTCCCCTGCCTTTGCATTAGGAAATGTTTGAGCATGTAATTTATTTTTATTTTTTTTCCACACTTCACTAAAACTATTTGGAGCGGACAACAACAACAAGAGTAATATATTCTGATATGTTTCTTCCTCTTGTATTTCAACTTTTTACTGCATTCTATAAAGGGGACATGTTTAGTTCTTAGCACTTAATGATGCATACAATCATATATCTTCATTCTTAGATCTCTTCTCCTGAAGACTGGTCCTACACCACCAATTTTACAGAACATCGGCAACATCATTCTGGAGGCAACATGCAGATGATGGACCAGGCTGCTCTACATTACAACATGCCAGTGAGCAGTGATCCCATTAAAACATTTCAGGACACATTGTACCTAACCCAGGTAAATCTGTGACTGGTTTACCAAGCTTTCTCTGTGTTTGATGTTGTATGACATTGTTAATGTTGCATGATAGTGACATTTATTGACTAATGTATAGGGAATGTATAGTAGATGGTTCAACAGGGACCGGACGAGATTTGAACCATTTATACCCTAGTGATTATTGCTATAGCCGCTAGGAATAATCACTGTGTTCTCCCGGCAACCGCTAGCGATAATCACTGTTCTCCCAGCAGAGACGGTGGTCCGACCCCCTCCCCCCCCAATCCCCTGCCGGGAGAACACGCAAGCTGATTGGGAAGGATTTCTCCTATCAACACTGTCTGTGTTGATGAAGGAATCTAGCGATTTTCGTTCCTACAAAATGGGGCAGGAAATAAAATTGCATCATCTATGACCTGCCTTAGACTCTATTTAACTTGATCTCCTTCCCCCTGATGTAAACGGCCTCCGTATAGTGCTCCAATAGATTAAGCTTTAAAACTTATCTAAAGTGACAAAGTAAATAATTGAGGGTAGGCAGATGCTCAACTGCAGATGAGATGTGCCATGTCGTTTTTACAAGAAAACAAACTTTCCTGCCTGTTCGCAATTTTCTTTAGCATGCACACTGAGCTGCGTCTAGGCAGGAGTAGAGTTAATTGTTTTGCTGCAGTGGTGCCCCCCCCCCTTTTTTAGGTATGGTTCTACTCTTTGGTGTGGAGGCTACATGTATAGGAGGAGGAGCTAGCCTAGGTGGAATGGAGGCGGGGAATCTGAGAGCTTAGAATGTAGTTGCTATACGGATATAGTTATCCCCTCTGTGGGCACCCATAATAGGGATCTGCGCAAATGTTATAGGGTCTATTCAAACCTTTTTTTCTTTTGTTTTTTTTAATAGAAAACCACCTAATAAGATCGTCATTGCATTGTAAAAGGATCATGTGGTGTCAGTCATTTAAAGCCTTGGGGCCTTTAAAGGATATGAACAGTGAGTTTATTGAGTATTTTCGGCTTCTCTCCAGGTCATGCAGGCGCAGTGTGTAAAGCTTCAGACTGAGTTCTACAGACGAAGTAGGAGTGAGATTGTGAATGGCCTTGGCTTTACAATAGGGGCACTCTACTGGCAGCTAAATGATATTTGGCAAGCTCCTTCATGGTCATCCATAGGTAAGCAAGATATCTGTACCTGCAAATATAATGCAAGCCATAGCACAATCATAAAATGGAATATATGTACTTCATCCAAGCTGGCAGCACTTGGCAGGTACCTCCTTGTATCTGCATTCAAGCTCCATGCATTTCAATGACCTGAATACCTGGCCATTCTGACTCGTATATATTGAGCCTTCTTCCTAAGTCAAATATTTGACTGTAACTGTTCCTCCCACCTTAGAGTTACTGTTAGCAAGTGAGAATACCCATCAAACTGGTGGGTCAAAGTAAGGCTTTGGCAGTAGAATTAGGAAGCTAGGTCAACATCTGCAAATCATATTGTCCCAAATCCTAATGTACCTAATGTGGTTTAGGGATCTGATTGGCACTAAAAATGGTCCAACCTTTTTACATAATTTCCTTCACCTACAGTATGCTGTATGGGATCCTCTCAAGATCTTTTCTCATTCCTTGCCAGGTCAGCTTTTCAGCTGTGCTATTGCTGTCGCCAACCTGATTGCTTTTTTTATTTTTCCTGAAGAGCGTTAATATGGATGTAGATCAAGATAATGGGTGGTTTGATGACTATACAGTATATAAGCCTTTAAATGGCCTTGCTGGCTCCTTTTTTAAATTTATTTTAACATAAAATCTAGTAATTCACAATCTGCCCTGGTTCACACCGGTGCGGCTTTGAAATCGCGGTACTTGATCGTGATTTCAAAGCCTCACATTATTGCAATTTGCACTGCCAATTTCATTGCGGCTTGCAACATTATTTAACAGACGTCTATGCAAGTCGCAATTAAGTTGGTAAAAAGTAGTGCAGGAACCTTTTTCATAATCGCTGTGACATGAGTCGCAATGATATGAACAGTTCCATTGCCAGCAATGGGTGCGACTTGTCATGCAATTTGGAACTGTCAAATCGCATTACAAGTCGCACCGGGGGGCAAGTAGAACTTTGGCCTCCCATTAAAAAAAAAGATATGTTGCAGCATTTAGTGCATATGCATCTCTTCATACCCCTGCAAAGTCCCACAGATCCTGTTGATCCTGCAAGTGAAGTCCATCTAATGCATCTTTCTGTGATGGTGTGGCAACAATGCTGCACTGCTTCTGAATTCAGAGCAGAGCAGCCACTCTCATGTAGGCTGTGCCTGTGGTCTGTCAGAATTTGCGACCTGTCAGATTAGGTAACGGAAGTGACGTTCCGTCAGCTGCGCATGCGTGCCACCGCTACCAGGTTTGCTAACCTGACAGAACATCTGCAGTCAGAAGGCGGGGCAGACCTCATCATGGTACACATACAGAAATAGAGTTAACAGTATAATCACTGCAGATAGACCAGCAGATATAAAGTCTATTGTTTGTTTACTTTATTAGGGGTATTGGTTTACTTTATTGTGCATCACATAGTAACTGTATTTGGTAGCCTTTAGTGCTGGTCATAGATTTTAGATGGTTAGCTGTTTGAAAAACATCTGTTATCCATGCACACGAGCAATTTTGTTTAGGCTAAAAAAAAAACACTGGTAAAAATGCTGGATAAAAAACGCTGGCAATATCTTTTTTAGGAGCGTTTTGGAGCATTAGCATTTTTGTAGTAAAAGGGGGGGGGGGGGGAGCTAAAAAAAAACACTATTGGGCTCCATGCACACTGGCTTAAAACAATGTTGCTTCTACGGGAGTTTTGTGTTCTCCCTGTAGAAGCAGCTCGTTGGTATCCTATGTGTCCATGCATATTAAGAGGCATATTTTGAGTTTAATGTTTAGAGGCAGAAATAAAACCCTTCTGGTTCATGTTTCTGATTGGAGCTTACAGGCAGAAAAAAACGTAGAAAACTCCTAAACGTGTCTAAACTTTGTACAAGAAATGCTCCTATATATGAGTATTTTTTACTCCCGAGAGAACAGATGTTTTTTTAAAGCCCAGTGTGCATGGAGCCTTAGTAGTGTTTAGGAGCGTTTCTACCAGAAAAACACTCTACCAAACTCTGAAAATGTTATTTTTTTCTGCTCCTAGACGCTAAAGCTCAAAAAATGCTAGTAGCCTAAAGTAGTGTGCATGGACACATAGGATAACTTACTCTTAGACCTTTCTACTGCCTTTGATACAGTTGACCACCCCCTCCTCCTCAAAAAACTAAATTTGCTTGGTCTCCATAGCTGTGCTCTCCGTTGGTTCGAATCTTACCTATCTCATCGCACCTTCAGTGTCACTTACAACTCCACTTCCTCCTCTCCAACTCCTCTTACTGTTGTACTGTAAAATTCAAAGTACTAACAATAGTTTACAAAGCCATCCATAACTCTGCCCCCAGCTACATCACTAATCTAGTACCAAAATACCAACCAAGCCGCTCTCTTCGGTCCTCCCAAGACGTCCTGCTCTCTAGCTCCCTTGTCACCCCCTCCCATGCTCGCCTCCAGGATTTCTCCAGAGCTTCTCCCATTCTTTGGAACTCTCTACCCCAATCTGTCCGACTGTCCCCTAATCTATCCATCTTTAGACGATCCCTGAAAACCTTTCTCTTTAAAGAAGCCTATCCTGCTTCTAACTAACACTGTTTTACTTCCTCCATCAACTCACCCCCCACAGCTATTACCTCTTGTATCAATTGACCCTTCCTTTTTAGATTGTAAGCTCTAACGAGCAGGGCCCTCTGATTCCTCTTGTACCAAATTGTAATGTAATTGTAATGTCTGCCTTTATTTTGTTAAGCGCTGCGCAAACTGTTGGTGCTATATAAATCCTGTATAATAATAATAATAATAATAATAACACTATTTATTTAGCTTCTAGCAGCAAACTGCTAATGGCTTCTAGGAGCTTAAAAAAACATGCTAAGTTGAACACTCCCTTCATAAACACATGCACACTCATCGTGTACAAGTATAAATGTACAGTATTGGTGTTATTTACTAAAACTGGAGAGTGCAAAATTTGGTGCAACTCTGCATAGAAACCAATCAGCTTCCATGTTTTAATTGTCAAAGCTTAATTGAACAAGCTGAAGTTAGAAGAAGCTGATTGGCTACCGTGCACAGCTGCACCAGATTCTAAGTGCTCCAGTTTTAGTAAATCTCCCCCTATGTGTTGGCTGGTAATGGACATGGACCTCCACTCTATTTTATCTGTGAATACTTCTAATCCACAGGCTGTGAAATAGAAGTTCCCAACTTAGCAAGTAGAGTGAGAAATGTCACCAGCACACCATGGGTCTCCAAAATTGGGTCCAAAGCTTTATTCAGCGATCACATTGCAGACGGCAACATTTTGGAGCCTCGCAGGGCCCCTTAATCAGCCATGTGATACAGAACGGAAAATATTTACAGAACCATCCACCAATCACTGATGGTTGTTTCTATATTTTCTATTCTATATCACACTTTGATGAAAGGGGTCCTGTGAGGCTCCAAAACATTGCCGTTTGCTGTAACGATGTGATCACTGAATAAAGCTTTGGACCCATTCTGGAGAGCCATGGTGTGCTGGTGACATTTCTCGCTCTGATTGTTCACGGTTCCAGGTGGTGGACGCTTCAGCACCCATTTATACATACAGCCACTTCTGCAGGAACACGTGCGTTGGGAATAGTGCGTTGGCAACTTGGCAAGTAGATTTTTCTCCCCAAGGAGGATTCCAGAAAATGTAATTAGTCAAATCATCCATTACAATATTGCATTTTTTTTTTTTTTATGCATGCCTTCTTTTATCTTTAAGAGTATGGAGGGAAGTGGAAAATGCTTCATTACTATGCCAAATCTTTCTTTGCCCCTGTTGCTACAAGTGCATTTGAAGACGAAGATATTTTATATATTTATGGAGTGTCAGATCTTTTGAAGGACTGTTCTTTCAAGCTTGCAGTAAGTCTTTTTTTATTTTTTCATGTATAAGATACAGATGTAAAAACCTTGCTCTGACTTGTGAGTTGGTCACCGGGGGTACTTTTTAGATATGGCAGAGGTCAGGGCAGTAATACACCAATTACAAAAACTTTTAGAAAATTTGGAAAACATGGTTTCATATTCAGAAAACCAAGATCTAGTGTTCAAATACAGACACTGCGGTTGTTGGGGCTTACACTAGATCATATAACTTGCCTTTTTTGTCCCCCAGTATTATAAACTACAAACCAAAAAAGCTGGCAACCTGGTACATTCTTGCATACTTTACACCCTTCTTGTAAGGATTTACAAACAGGCACAGTAATAGTAATAGGGCTTTGGCTAAGGGCATGCTAAATGGAGGAGAGAACAAAGTGATGGAAGAATGAGCTCATTTGTACTGCTTCTCATTCACTGTCCAGTGGCAAGCTGGGGGAGGGTCATGACTTGTAAATGTTGTGAAATGCAGCAAAAGGAAATTAGGTCTCCTGCCCTGCCAGAAAGGGCTGTAATGTGTTGCACAGCAGTGTATGTTTTTCGAGCTGGATGGACAGAAAGCCAAATCAAAACCTGTATGTATGTATGTATGTATGTATGTATATAAATATAATGTGTGTGTGTGTGTGTGTGTATGTAGCACTTACCCCCGAAGGAGCTGCTGGTTTTATTGGGCTTACCGTTACCTTCTTTACCTCGTCTCCGTCTAGGGCAGTGGTTCTTAACCTCGGTCCTCATTACCCCCAACAGGCCATGTTTTCAGGTTTTTCTTGATCTTGCACGGGTGCTCTAAATCAGTGTCAATGGCTTGGTAATTTGGACAGCTATTTTATCTAAGAGAAGTTACAAAAACATGGCCTGTTTGGGGGTAATGAGGACCGAGGTTGAGAACCACTGGTCTAGGGTTTCCCGTGGTTGATAGCTCAAAGAAATGCAAAAACTGACACCGAATCTTCCTTTTGGGTTATTTATTCAAACGATAACACGGTCTCTTAATGTAGGGTAGAGGGTTAGGAGGAAAGATTAGGTACTTTTGGACTGCAAGAAAAGGAAGTCTCTTATTGTAGAAATCCAGAGAATAACTGTTTCACAGCTGGATTCTCACCACCCCCGGATAGACCTCCTCTCACTAGGCCTAACAGCCGGCAGGGTGTTAAGTAAATGAAAGTCTGCCACAGACTTGAGGGTAGAACTGAGGGAAATAAACAAATTTAGAGCGCTATCATACGGTACCAGTATCTCTCATCCGGTCCGTCGATTCCGTACGAGTGTAGATCCATAAAGTGTCCTTCAACTTAGCCTCCAGGCTCCTTCAGAGAAACCAGCCTTGTGCATGGCCTCCTCCTGAAGAATCCTCCCCTGGATGCTCCTCCAGTTTCTAGGCCTCTCCTTAGATGAGACGGCATAGGACCACCTTTGAATCATTAGGCCCTGATATCTATTCAGGCCTGTCCCTGCAGTTGCTTCGCCTCGAGCTATCCAGCCTCGAGACTTGGAATTGCATGAATCCACTCCCCAGGCCAGGAGGGCCCTGAGGGCTGGTCAGGAGGAGCAGGACCAAACAGACAGAAGATACCTTCTGGACCGGAACCCTGAAGCACGTGATCTCAGTACCTTAAATACCCCCTCCCAGAGTGCACAGCAGGATAAACACTCCCACTGGGCTAGTTCTGAGAGAAAGAATGGTATCCAATACACCCAGCTAAACTGCATTCTCATACTTGCCGGCGGTGACAGCGACACCTGCGGCCAAGTAGGACTTAGTGCAATCCAGCTAGACTGGTACTGAAATCATAATTTAGCAGAATTAGCTTCAAAACCCAACTGTGGTTTCAGGAACATTTAATTTTCAAAAACACATAGCGTATGCTCGTCAGGAGCTATATTATATATTATATATATATATAAAAATGTCTCTGTATTTAGCATTTTGCCTGGAACCCTTGCCTTTTAGCTATGTACACGTTACTTTTAGCCACAGGAAACCGAAAATAGCAAGCCCAAATAACAGGACATAATGTCCAGTGACTGGTGATTTGGTTTATGTTGAATGGAGCGCCCCTTTAAACTAGCAGCTTCTTGATTTATATCCCAATGCTACGCCATCCTGCTACAATCTGTGATGGAGCGGCATCCTCTGGGGGTCAGGGAGAAATGGGAGGCTGACACGGGACCCTTAGACGGGGAACAGTGGGAAGAAATATGCCAGGCGGTGGGTAGCAGCTCTCTGAATATTTCACAACGATTAACTCAACTATACATCCTTCTCAGAACGTACTATACCCCCCATAGGCTGCACTTGATGAACCCGCAATTAGATCCCATATGCACCAGATGTAAAAGAGAACACGGGAGCCTCATTCATATGCTGTGGCGCTGCCCCAAATTGCACACTTACTGGAACGCAGTGGTGACCACAGTTAACACTGTGTTCCAAATATCACTCCCGCAGGATCCGAGAGCCTGCCTCTTGGGTGCTCTGGGAGAATATGGATGGGGGGAAAGCTGCAGGGAGGCAGTACACAGAGTCTTATTCCAGGCCAGGAAGCTGATTATGATACATTGGCGGGCAGAGGAACCCCCGACCACAAAGGAATGGATTGCAAACATAGGTAGGACTTTAACCGCTTCAATACAGGGCTTTTAAACACCCTTCCTTACCAGAGCACTTTTTGCGATTCGGCACTGCGTCGCTTTAACTAACAATTGCGCGGTCGTGCGACGTTACACCCAAACAAAATTGACGTCCTTTTTTTCCCACAAATAGAGCTTTCTTTTGGTGGTATTTGATCGCCCCTGCGGTTTTTATTTTTTGCGCTATAAACAAAAGAAGAGCGACAATTTTGAAAAAAAAACACAATATTTTTTACTTTTTGCTATAATAAATATCCCATTTTTTAAAAAAAAAAACAATTTTTTTCCTCAGTTTAGGCCGATACGTATTCTTCTACATATTTTTGGTAAAAAAAATCGCAATAAGCGTATATTGATCGGTTTGCGCAAAAGTTATAGCGTCTACAAAATAGGGGATAGATTTATTGAATTTTTTTTTTTTTTTTTTTACTAGTAATGGCGGCGATTTGCGATTTTTTTTTTTTTCGTGACTGCGACATTGCGGCGGACACTTCGGACACTTTTGACACATTTTTGGAACCATTCACATTTACACAGCGATCGTTGCTATAAAATTGCAATGATTACTGTGTAAATGTGACTGTCAGGGAAGGGGTTAACACTAGAGGGCGCTGGTGGGGTTAATGTGTTCCCTGATAGGAGTGATTCTAACTGTGGGGGGGGAGGGGACTCAAGGGGAGGAAACCGATCATGTGTTCCTCTGTACTGGGATCACATGATCGGTCTCCTCCCCGCTGACAGGACGTGGAGCTGTATGTTACACACAGCTCCACGGTCCCGCCCGGTCCCGTTGTTTTAACGGGCAATCGCGGGTGCCCGGCGGACATCGCGGCCGCCGGGCACTCGCACCGGGTCCCGAGCGATGCCGCGCGCGAACGCGGCGGCGCGCGCGCGCCCCCCAGGCGGCCGGGAATCCGAGGACGTCATATGACGCCCACCCAGGATGGTAGATCCACCTTGTGGGCGTCATATGACTATACGCGGGTATTGAAGTGGTTAAGGATGGAAAAACTGATCTATCAACACAGAGGTACCCCACAAAAATTTGAGAAAAATGGCTGGATACGCCAGGCTTGGCTCCAGAGGATATGGTAATGGACAGACTGCTGGGATTAAATTAGGATTGTGAATACATGCAGTGCAGTAATGATGAATAAAGGAAAAGTGATATGGAATGGTGAAATTTGCCATGGCACACTGGTCAACTGAAACTGCACTGATAATGCTGAAACCTTTGTACTGTATGGACAAATTGTATTGTTATTCTGAATTCAATGTTGCTTCAAGTGTACTGTACCTGTGCAATTTAAATAAACACTTTTGTTGGATAAAAAAAAAAAAAAAAAACTAGCAGCTTCTTCTATATTGTGCAAGACATCTTTGGTGTTTTAAGTGTTATTTTTATCTTCTTCAGCTTAAAGTCTACAATTGGGATTCTCTGATACCAGCATGTGAAACAGTTACAGAAGATTTTGTCATAAAATCTGGCAGTTCTGGACAAGTTTACCAGGAAGCCGTTTCAGGATTACTAAAGAGATGTAACAACTCCAGCAGACTGAATGCTGTGCTCATTTACTATTTGTTACATGAGGGAGAAATTTATGGCACTAAAAACTGGCATTTCTTCGGTTCACCAAAAGAAGCTGAAGGGCTCCAGAAATCCAACATTACAGTAAGGAGAACTTATTGACAAAATGCATAGGTGTTGTTTTTTTAATTTTTTTTTATTTTTTTTATTGGATTCAAAATGATAAATGCTGTTTTACCCATACCCCGTTTACATACATATGTTCTATTGCACATACGGGTTCCTGCACTTTGCATGTTCGATCTCTGCTGTCTTGTTGCTTCTCTTCTATTCTGAATGAGCCATTAATAGAATTAGCACACATTTACTAGTAGTAAAATAATGGTTGGAAAAAAAGGCAAAACGTTTTTTATTCCTAAATCATTGTATGATGAAGCTTAAAGGGCCAATAGTGTGAAAAAATACTGTATTCTGTTAAGTTTATGCAGCTCATCTAGTGATATATGAATTCC
The DNA here is from genome assembly GCA_028564925.1 of Lithobates sylvaticus. Classification (NCBI taxonomy): domain Eukaryota; kingdom Metazoa; phylum Chordata; class Amphibia; order Anura; family Ranidae; genus Lithobates; species Lithobates sylvaticus. Next base: position 535,068,855 of record CM053026.1, on the reverse strand, counting down.
TTTTTATATTTCACCGGCGTGTATTAATACTTTTCTCCACATTTATATGCAGACTTGGCTTTCCAGCAAAAGTAACTAATGGGGGTTAGGAAAAAAATGAAGCCGTTTATGTGCTGGCTATACTAAATGCACGTAGTAAATTTTATTATAAGCCATTGAATCTGAAGTTTGGGTATGGATATTTTTGCATAGTTATGCCCCGTACACACGTTCAGACTTTGTCCGCCGGACCTAGTCTGGCGGGACTTCCCCACACACGCCCGGACTTCCGAGCGTGTGACTTGCCCACACACGCCCGGACTTCTCCGGCGGACAATCCGCTGGAAAAAGTCCGCGGGAATGAACGGACTTTCCGATGAGCGGCAAGTCCGTTCATTTCAAAAGTCCGGCGGACTAGCCTACTAACGGCAGGATTGTCCGCCGGACTGCCAAGTCCAGCGGACAATTTTAAAACAAAACGAAAAACCTAGTCCGCCGGACTTTTGGCGCCAAAAAGTCCGCCGGCGCCCACACACGAGGGGATTGTCCAGTGGACTTGAGTCCAGCGGACAATCCCACGGGATAGTCCCTTCGTGTGTACGCGGCATTAGACTGGTCCAACTTAGTCCAATGTAAGCATGCATGTGCCATACCTAGAGATCACCGCCCCGCTATCTCATCCAATCAGAGAATGTTTTACCTTCATTGAGAGGATGCAAAATGTTCTCTGAATGCTCCTGTGCGATCAAGCCACCTCCTATGTTCACTAAGCAGCAGGGTAGCAGGGTTGTTTTTCTTTTTTGTTTTTTTTTTTTTTTTACCTTAAACCCCCTTTCACACTTGGGTGTTTTTCAGGCGCTTTAGCGTTTAAAAAAAGCACCTGAAAGAAGCCTCATCTGCAATCCCAATGTGAAAGTCTGAGTGCTTTCACACTGAGGCACTGCGCTGGCAGGGCATCAAAAAAAGTCCTGCAAGCAGCTTCTTTGCAGCGGTGAAAACACCACTCCTAAAGAGCCCCTTCCCATTGAAATCAATGGGAAACGCCTGCAAAGCGCTTTTGGCAGCAGCGCTTTTAACCCTTTGGCCACTAGCGGGGGTTAAAAGCGTCCCGCTAGCGCACAAAAAACGATGGTAAAGCGCCACTAGTTTAAGCGGCTCTTTATTAGTGTTTTTCGGGTGCTAGCAGTGTGAAAGTGCTCTTAAAGCACTTGGGCTTTCAAATTGGAATTGCAGACGAGGCTTCTTTTAAGCGCTTTACAGGCGCTTTTTTTAACGCTAAAGCGCCTGAAAAACGCACCAGTGTGAAAGGGGTCTAAGTGCAGCTCCCCCCGCAGTCCCTGCTAAATACTCACCTGAGACCAATCTCGGTCCAGCACTGTGCCGTCTGCAGCATCTCTTCTCCCCTCTCCCACCTCTTATAAGCTTGACTGAGAGCAGCGGTAGCCATTGGCTTCTGCTGCTGTCAGTCAAAACCTGTGAGTAGGGGGCCAGGCCGAGCCGGGCTGTGTCTGAATAGACGGAAACAGCCTGTCTTAGGAGCGAGCCTGCACAATTGCCCCCATGGAAAGCGGCTTCCCATGGGGGAATGCGGCAAGGGGGAGGAGCCAGGAATGTCGGCAGGTGACCAGAAGGAGGATTGAGGCTGCTCTGTGCAAAACCATTGCACAGAGCAGGTTAGTATGACATGTTTTGACATATCAGTTTTGTTATTTGAATTTTATTTTTAAATTGAGCCAATAATATTGCTTTAACTACTTGGTAAAGCCTGGGGATTTGTAAAAGCACTTTTTACTTACCTGATGCCGTGCTCCTGCAGGCTCTTCTGCTCTGCTAAACCGGCCCCCACAGCCTCTTCTCCCCTATACTCTGGCGGTTTAAGGTCTTCTGATGTCCTCAAGGGTCCATAGCCCTACATTGGACATGAGGACACTGAGAAACAGCCCATCACTGGAGCATGGGAGATCACTATGTACCAGGGAAGTAGAGGATCAGGTGAGTAAAGTGCGTTTTACCATCCCCTAGACCTAAGCAGTTAACCCTTGCAGTGCAGGTGCAGACTTTGTTCTTTAATTCCTGTAGATTTAGGGAAAATTCAGTTGCGTAGCTCAACCTTTGAAGTGGTTGCAACATAGAGGAAATAACAGTATATCAGAAAAGATTGGTGCTTTTCAGTGTATTTTTAGCTTTCTGTTTCTTTACGTGACTATCTAGCTATAGATTACAATATATTAAAAGATACCAGCGCCACAGGTGTGTGCACAGAAACGAATGGACCACTGCTCAGATTATTGAAAATACAATAAACAAGCAATGTGATATAGTACGAGTAGCGCAGGTCCGTACATCAATCCTCAATATTATTGTGCAAAATATATACGCATATAACAATATATATAAACTATCTGCAAAAAAATATATCTCCAATGTAAAAGTGCAAATCAAACAAAATGCAAAAATACATAATTAAAGTGCTTATATGATCCATATAATATCTTTAAAGTTTTTAAAGACACTGAAAATGTCATCTGTGACAGCAAAATAGAAAATGAGTTCAACAAAGTTGATGTGAAGTCCAAAAAAAGTTCTCTACTGTATATCCAAAATCCTGTGTGCTCCACCGCAGTGCGAATCCTTCACTACTCCTACTAAAATGAACTCGCTAGATGGGTATGCTGGTAAGATTATAAACCAGCAGACATGCCAGAATTCTCTCCCAATAATTGCCGACTGCAACTCAATCTCCTCATGTGGTCAGTATCCCATCTCACAGATTACAGTAACCAATGTGTAAGACAAAAGGAAGTAAGGAGGCTTCCATAGTGTAAAACAGTATAGGTTCCACTCACATGTAGAAAGTGCCAACCCGGGACTAGGGAAACACGCTCAGCTTTGTTTGCTCTTCAATGTCAGGCTTGCCATAGACCGCGAGTATGAACCGGCACACGCAACGTCTTCAAGCAGTAGCAGATTACAGTTTTCTCCAAGTGAATTGTGCCAGAACAGTTTTTATATTATTGGTTCATGCTCTTTTATACTTAGATTTAACTATGGGGCATACCTAATAAATTCGTGGGGAAATGAGTACTGATTTGGCTGTTTGCAGATATCTTTTTTTTTTTTTTTTTTTAATTAGCCTGCTCGGTAGAAATGCAAACCAGGATTATGGTTGCAATGAACAACAGAGATGCTTTTCTTGATTGAATTTTATTAAAGCAAAGTTCCACCCAAAAATTGAACTTTCGCTTGAAGTGCAGGTGACCTGCCCGACATGCCACATTTGGCATGTCATTTCAATCTACTGTGACACGTCACAGGTCCCAGAAGATTGCCCAGCCATTCACAGCGCAGCTCGTGAATGCCCGGCTGTGTAAGAGAGTAAGAATGTCGGCGCCTCTGAGAGGAGTGGGGATTCGTACGCCCGCATCGCTGGACTGTGGGACAGGTGAGTGTCCGATTTATTAAGGCCCCTTTCACACGGACGATCCGTTCAGGTCCGCCTGTCAGTTTTTTTAGGCGGACCTGAACGGACGCTCCATAGACCTCTATGGGGAGTCGGATGTCAGCGGTGACATGTCTGCTGACATTCGACTCGCTCCGATCCGAAAAAGTGTGACGGAGGAAAACCCTATTTTTTCATCCGTCTGCGGATCGGATGACGAACTCTGCGGTCCGTCATCATCCGATCCCCCATAGGGGAGAGCGACGCTCTGACAGGTCCTTCACAGCACAGAGTGTAGAGACAGACCTGTCATCTTCCTGCTCAGCGGGGATTGACGGAGCGATCCCCGGCTGAGCTGAGCGGGCTCCGTACACGGACACGTCCATGTAAAAGAGCCCTAAGTCAGCAGCTACACTTTTTGTACCTGCTGACTTTAAATTATTTTTTTTTTTCCGCTTTAAGGTAGAACTAAAGCAAAAGTTGTTTTTCTTTTTTGACAGAGTAAAGGAGGGTTATAACTTGTGTCATTCCATTGGGGAGATTTCCCCCTTCCAATTCCATAAAAAAAACAGGAAGTGAGAAGAAATCCCTCCAAAGTCAATCCCTAGCTGTCACCAGAGTACCAGAACTAGTGTGCTCAGTAATTTTCTTCCTGTGATCCAGACTTTCTGAATGCCCCTTTTTCTCAGACAGTGCAGTGTGCAATTCCAAGCACTGTTCTAGGCACTAATCCCATAGAAAGTGGCTCAACAGAGTCATGGGACCAGGCTGCACTTCTGTCTGAAAACAATATAAATAGTTTAATTTCTTTGAAACAAAATTAATTTGACTAAGATTTATAGGTAAATTGAATATGTTTCCTCTCTTTAACACATTAGCAATTTAGTGAATGATGATTAGTATTTTTATAGGAGTTTCTAAAACATTTGATGACATTTTTGAAAGGACTCATGAAAAGGTATCATGAAGTAATCATCCACCATGTTGTGTTTCTCCAGGTATCCATTTATCAGATGAACCAAGGGACCTACGTGTTTACTCTAATTAGTACCTACCCAGCTCCTTTTGTATGGTTGGATGTTGGAAACTTAGCTGGAAGGTTCAGCGATAATGGTTTTCTTCTAACGGAGTACAAGACTGTCATTTACTTTTTTGCCCAAAAACCAACTACAGTTACTGACCTGGAGAAGACCTTACACATAACTACTCTTAGGGATATATACTGATATTGAGACGGATACAAAGCAAAGCAGGAGTAAAAAACTTTTCTTCTAATAAAACAATTCACTTATATTTTATAAAATTTCATCACTACTTATTATTTGGGCTATTCCTTTTTTACGTTTCCATCATTGGCCAGAGTATTGTATATTTCAATTGTGACTGGAAAACATGATTGTATGATTCTCTTACAGACTTTTTTTTAACTCCCATCATGAATAAAAGGACAACACAAAGCCTTGCAGTTTGGGTATAAAAAAAATAGCAATGTTGTTGGCTTACTGTATAATAACCACAGGCAAAGATATAGGTTAAAGGGAGCCTGTGAAAGCAGACATTTTTGTTTCAAGGCGCAGGCACTAAAGCGGTCAATGACAAATGACTGTTTTGCGTAGTCTTGCTCTTACAATTTTTTTCGTATGAAAACAGTACTAATGAAAACGAAAATCGGATGTTGTGTTCACATCCGCCAAAAAATTTACAGTCTGTACATCCAGCTTTTGTCTGACGAAAAAGCAAAATCCTGCTGTCGAAAGCATCATACTAACGATCCGACAATCGTATGAATTTTTCCATCTGATTTTCCTATCGTGTGTACGGGGCTTTAGTCTATACTTTGTAGAACCACCTTTCGCTGCAAATCTTTTTGGGTATGTCTCTGCCAGCTTTGCACATCTAGAGGGTGACATTTTTGCCCATTCTTCTTTGCAAAATAGCTCAAGCTCTGTCAGATTGGATGGAGAGTGTCTGTGAACAGCAATTTAAGTCTTGCCACAGATTCTCAATTGAATTTAGGTCTGGAATTTGACTGGGCCATTCTAACACATGAATATTGTAGCTCTGGCTGTATGTTCAGGGTCGTTTTCCTGCTGGAAGGTGAACCTGCGCCCTAGGCTCAAGTTTTTTGCAGACTCTAACAGGTTTTCTTCTAAGATTTCCCCCATAACAGGCTCCATCCATCTTCCCATCAACTCTGACCAGCTTACCTGACCCTGCTGAAGAAACGCTTTCCCACAACATGATGCTGCCACCACCATGCTATGCACATCTGAGTGGCTAATTTTTATAATTTTTTTTTTTTTTTTTTTTTACTCCTCACTTAAAAAACTGTACTACCCCAAGAGATTGGTGCTTCTTTCCCCTCTCCCTCTCGTTTTTTTTGTAGCGTGGGTTTCACAGCCCGCATGGACGACAGCAGCCTTGCATCTCTCTTGGCGTTAGTTACTGGGTTTTATCCCTTTAGGCTAATTTCAGCCATTTATCTCCTGGACTCTTAGGGACAGTACAGAAGCTACCCTTCTGACACCCTACAGAGAAGGGTAGCGCTGAGAATGTTGTTTAGCTAAATACAAATGCGTGCCACACTTTTCAGATATTTATTTGTAAAAAGAATTGAAAACCATGACATATGGACATTACAATAAAACAAAGTAACTGATAAACCCTATTGAGGGCCATCTGACCAATATAGATCAAAATCACGGTCAAACACTGTATAGGGGGTTGGCATAAGCTCAACGCAAAAGTCAAAACCAATAATCGGCTCAAAAAAGGGGTTAATATTTATAGTATGAACACATTTAATCGTATGAGTTTGACTTTTGAATCTAAATATGTCTGCCTACCAACTGTACCTCTAGTTTCACCAGCAATGTTCAATAAAATCGAAATAGAGAAAAATGTCAGCAAAAAGCTAGATAAAAATGTAAAGGGGGGGGAGAAGAAAAAAAAAGGTGAGAAAAAAAAGAGGGGGAATGACCACAGAGGCCACACGCATAACACTGACAAAGAATTCAAAGAGGAGCGTTAACCAGACCATCAAAGTTAGAGCAAACGCAAGGTTCCAGAAGACAGCAGGGACCATTCAGAACGCGCAGCGCAACTAGCGCATGGGTAGTAGGGAACCAGGCTGTAAGGCCGCAAGGTTTCACTTCCCTATTCCCTTACTGAAGATGCTGGCGCCTCCACCCGGAGCAGAGGGATGGGTCAGCTTTGGGTGAGGACATCGCGGGCGTCCTGGACGGACAGGTAAGTGTCCTTATTTTAAAAGTCAGCAGCTACAGTATTTTTCTTTTTAGCTGCTGACTTTTAATTTTTTTTTTCATGGCAGAACTCCGCTTTAAGCTAATTATCTCTACTGAATTTACAGCAGCTATATTTTTAATAGATTTTTGAGGTTTTGTAACTTACAGTTACAAAGCTTGGCACATGCTTTCTAAAGTGTGATTTACAATTTCTGTACAGTTTTCTGTTATTTCTTGTAACCTGAAGCAAGTCATATCATTAGAATTTTCACGGTGAAATGAGATTAACGAATAATGCAGATTTTAGTGCAGATCCAAACTTAACCATGATTGCCATTTTGCAGTGGCTCAAATTTTAAAGAATATATTTAAAAAAAAAGATTAATGATCTGTCAGAGTTGATTATAAATGACCACGCATCCAAGCCCACCTCCATAGATTAAAGAGAAAGGTTAAAAAGTGAAGTGCAGGTTTAAAAAAAAGAAAATGTATATGCGCCTAGATGGCTGCCGCATCGATTCAACGCTGCAGCTGTCTCCCACTGGCTCTACACCAAGAATTGAGCAATCAAAGACAGCTGATCACTAATTCCCCATGTTCACTCCCATTCAACATTCACTAGATTGGCAGGTAGTGAACGGGGTGGGAGTGGCTGCCTAAGTCTCTCAACGGCGTGCTGAGAGGCTGAGTCAGCTGCCATTCAGGCATCAGAGCTGATCCTGACATAGTCAGGATCCCTGCAGAGCCTGGACCAGCTCTGTGACATCAGTTGACAGCGGGCTTTACCCTTCTGTCAGCTGAATCTGGGTCACAGGAGCGCAGAACTAAGGCACTCCTATGACCCACAGGGGAAAGATGGCCAAAAGAGCTTTTAAGGGCCAATAATCCATGTAATAATATTTGTGCCTGAGCACTACAGGAAGTCTGAATATATTTCTGAGGTCTTTTTAGGGTCTAACACAACTGGGTACTACTAACAAAGAACATTGATAACTCAAGAGCTATACACTGTCTACCCTATAATAGGACATTACGTGATCTTTGCCTCAAGCTCATTAATGTTTTGAGTTATAAATATAAAACATGCTATCTTAGATAATAAGAAAAGAACATGTTAAAATAAATGGACAACCATTTTTTGCCTTTATCTTTTTTATTACAAAAGGCACAATAAAAAAAATTACTTAAAATATATAATATTTATACTGTATTAAAATAAGACATGATTAATAGACATGACATTTAACCCACAGCAATATGTAAATATATTTAAAGTTCAATATCTTCTACTCACAAGTGTAAAAAATAATATGCAGAAAAGTCTGTATATTTTAACTTGTACATTATGTGCAACACCCAGTAAGGATCAACAACTCTCCAATTAAGCGGCCTAGAAAATCAATTGGCCTATTAAATTAGTAAGTGCAAGGAGGATGTCGGTGTGAGTCACCAATGTCTTTGGTTGCGGTGTCTACATTATTTACCAAGGTGGGGAAAAGATGCGATGTCATTACAGTGTTGGCAGACCTACCCACCTGCAGCTTAAAGCTTGGCGTACATATACATTCATATTTATCTGCAAAGTGCTTTTCTTGCTTAGATAAGTTATTAAGGGGTCAGACAGTATGGGTCCCCATAGCATTGGGCTACTTACATCTGCATCATGATGCAGGTGCTGAACACCTTTAGTCGTTACATTTCATTCACACCAGCCTTTTCTCACCGTTGCTGGCATTTTTTGTGTAACATTGACATTCTTTGTGAGACCAGTGTTTTACCACACTATAAATATGCCTAAAAGTATAGTCCTTTTCTGTGTGAACATCAGTTGTTGCAAATGAGTTCAGAAAGAGGGGCCAAGTGTTCATTCTCTGCATTCTGCAGTTCACAATATGAAAGGCTCAGCTTTTTGAAGGATGTCTCTACTCCGCTGTCACACATGCTGTCATTATACTGTTGCGTGTACTCATCAGATGGTCCTCTATGATGATCTATGCAAACAAGAATACGGTAAGGTTTAACTATAGTGCTGTACACATTAGACAAAACAACATTATGACGTCTTTCTTCTAAAGGCTAAGGTTTTTAAAATGATTACCAGTTTTATTAAATGCCATCATGTACATTCAGAAAATGGATTAGATATTAGCCAGAACAATTACAGACAGGAAGTAGATCATACCATAGTGAGGGTATGGGGGTGTAAGGGATGGACATGTAAGCAATCTCCTGTTGGAGGTACAACTCAGAACAGCTATCACCTCTCCTTAACTCCCCTGCGCAGTGACACCTACATTAGGAAAAGGTCAAGCAGACCCTTCCATAATCTATGCCTCCTTTGGTTTGTTTACCCCACAGTCAGTTCTGACTTTGAGTGCCAGTGTCAGGCAGTCAGTGTGGCCATCTACAGCAACTGAAAAGCAACTTTTGGCTAGGTTCAAGTAGTTCTTAATAGTGACACTTTTACAGAGTGGTGCTATTACTGCACAAAGTTCAAAAATAATTTAGTAGATAACGAAATGGGAGGCAATTACGACCAATTGTAACTGTGTAGCAGGTGGTATGTTTGCTGCTGCTACCCCCTCCCTTCCTAACCTGTCACGGGTTGTTGATGTTGTCGGCTTTACAGACGACAGCCTCCCGGTAGCCAGTAACACTGACAGTTGGCAGAGCCTAATGGGGAAGCTCAGAAACTAGATTTTTTATATCAGGTCCACCCTCTTCTTGTGATTGACAGCAGGCAGATTCTATAGCCAGTAACAGACTGTCGATTAGCTAATGATAACCACTGTTTGCTGATAGGGAACTAGTATCTCTGCCCACCCAGCTTCAAAAATCCTCAGCTGCTGCGCTGTCGGTTTGTCCATAGAGACACTCTGGCCTCATTGTGCCTGCACATGTGGTGCTTGCCCCAAATTCATGTACCTGTTGCAATCGGTTGCCCACACTGACATTTGTCATGTGGAGGCATGACGAAATTTAAAAGTGTTAAATTTATGAATTCTCCTGTATGTCCCAATTACCATTAATGCTGTGTCAGATTCTTCCAGCTAAAGCTGCTATAAAATGTATAATTTTGTACGTTCATACTCTAGAGTAACTGAGTAATCTGCTATTCAGTTCACGTTTCAGATAAGCCTTACTTCTCAGGCGATTAAATACTGGAGCTTATAACTGCAGGGAATATACTGTATGTTTATTGTGCTCATAAAATCAATCCTCGCCCATCTCAATGTTGCAGTGCTGCATTAATGCACAAATAAACCCTCAGTTTAAATCGCCCACGTACATCCAAGGTGCATCAAAGCAAAATGTGTTCAATTTCTTGCAGATTGCTTTCTTTCTATATCAACCACTGCCTGAGTAGAAAAGCCTATCCCCTGCAACAGCTGAAGAGTGGGACCCTTGCTCTATGTGGGGATGAAGGTGATTCAGAGTTCTGACATGCCCAACTGCTCTGTGTGAGTGCATGCACTGCTGTTTACTACAAAAAGCAGCTGACCACAGGTCTAGGCAGCATGGTGACAAGTTTGAGGATCTACGGATATCTCGTTGCTTATTTTGTGCAAGGAAAAATAGCTGCTTATAGTTTTTTTTACTGCACTGAAAGTCCTCGTTAGGACCCCCCCTTTTTATTTTACAGTATAGATGTACATAGGTGATTAATCAAGACTGCATGTACCTTACATAGCTAGGCATACAATTTTTCTGTTTAGTTTTCACACTAAATACATTTTTCACAAACAAAATCTGGCTGCCCTCTGAATATACATACCACAATCACCTTGTTCCTGAGAGATTTCAGCCGAAGGATCATCCTTTTGGGATGCATCAGAATGGCTTGGCTGTGACTTTTCAATGATTTCAATAGCTTCAGTGAATGACATCACTTTTAAGGCAGCTAGAAGTTCGGAGATTGTCCCTCCAGATACCTACCAGAATAGAAAAACATACCTGTCACATTAATACATTTTAGCTTTTATTGCCACTTGTGCTCCTGCTTTCAGTATTATATGTAAACTGAATTGTACAGGTTTGGGTTACACAGTGATAAAAAGTCACAAAGCAAAAAGTCTTTTGAAGAAACATATGAACAAGTATTTAGGTATCAGTACATGCAACCAAAATATCAGTCATAATGTTATGTCTTACAACATAACAAATGCGCTTAAAGTAACACTATAAAAAAAACTTGCATTGCTGTATTTGTCACAAAGTCCTTTCCTTATAGTTCTTAGGACACAGGAATTCAGAGAATGTTGGGGTAAACTACGGCCTACAGGAGGATTTGGACAATGGCAAACAAAAGCAGTGGCCAGCCTTATATAATCCCTCCTACTCCCAGCATGCTTGAGTTTGATAGAAATGCAGTAACAAAAACATGATCATGTACAGAGAGGTGGGCCCAGTGTACTTCAATAAACTCCAAGAAATGAATATTACAATGAATGCAAACAATCTCATTTCTTTCACATTAATTGAGGGGGACATGAATTTAGAGACTGTTTTGTTGTCCGTAAACAGTCCAACTCAGGGGTGGGCAACAGCAACAAAACGATAACACCCCCCAAAAAAAAAAAAAAAAATGCGTATCATCCTGATGGACCTTATGCCTAAAGGAGGCATTAGATGAGACCTTAACATCCACTTGGAGTAAGTGTGAACAGAAGACCAAATGGCAGCCTTGACAATCTGCGAAACAGTTGCCAGATGCCGAAAAGTCCAAGAAGCACTCACAGAGCTAGTGTGCCTTGACAGAAAAGGGTGGAACTCTATCCTTGAAACCATAAGCTTGAATAATGATCTTACTGAGCCATCGAGAGAGAGAGAGAGAGAGATTGATTTCCAATAGCAGCAGAAAACACACATAGTATGAGCCATATCCAGACAATGGAAAGAGATCTTCTGGTGAACTGTAGCTGGACAGAGGACAGAATAACAATAATGTTCCGGTTGAGGCGCAGTGCCAAAAACCATGTTAGGAAGGAAGGAGGTGATATGCCTTAATACCAGCTTGTCCATTGTCCAGAAAGAATTCTTTACAGGACAAAGCTACCAGCTCAGACACACAACGTGGCTACAAGAAAAGCAATCTTGTGAATGAAAGTGGAAAGGGTAATCACCCTGATAGGATCAAAAGACACTGAGTGCTGAAAGAATCAAAATCAGATCCCATGGAGTTAGCACTAGGGTTGCACCGATACCGATACTAGTATCAGTGCCGATACCGAGTATTTGCCCGAGTACTTGTACTTGGGCAAATCCTCCCGATGCCTGACCCGATACTTTTTGTATGAAGAGGCGGCTCCTGGAAGTAAGTGGGCGGAGCAGAGAGCGAGTCCTGGCAAGATAGCTCAGGGTACAAAATACACACCTTTAAAACTCATGAACCGGCTGCTGGTAGCAGTAAAAGGCTCAGGTGTCCGAAGGTTACCGTTGACATTATATCGGGCAATGGACATGGGATAGCAGGAATATCTGACCTCCATTCTTTGCAACAATTATAGAAGTAGCATATCTGCTCATAATGGTCTTCAGGCAAATTTTTGTGTCAACTTTATGTGATTGGCTAGGAAATTCTGGCCAATTAACTTATCTGCACAGGTTGCATGAATGTCACCTGATCCAGTCATTCTTTTGTGTACTATTCTTTTTTTTCCATTTTTTTTTTTATTTAGGGAAAAAGGCGGAGGCACAAATGATCTCCACCATCAAGCAGAACCCACATTGCATAGATAAACATGGTCCACAAAGTCCAAGTTTTCAATTACACCTCTCGTTTTTGTTGCGAACTCAGTACCAAATCTTCCATCAAGTTAAATTCCGTCTTAAGCCATAGCCCAACGGTGGCTGTGTATTTTTGTCTACTATTCATAGTTACATAGTAGGTAAGGTTGAATAAAGACAATAGTCTATCCAGTTCAACCTGTGAGTGTACGTGTGTCAATGTCTATAATCACTTTTATATCAGCCCCGTGCCATTTGGCTGGCCAAAGACCAGAGCACTCTTTGCAATTCGGCACTGCGTCGCTTTAACTGACAATTGCGGGGTGGTGTGACGTGGCTCCCAAACAAAATTTACTTCCTTTTTTCCCCACAAGTAGAGCTTTCTTTTGGTGGTATTTGATCACCTCTGCGGTTTTTATTTTTTTTTTGCGCTATATAAAAAAAAAGAGCGTCAATTTTGAAAAAAAAAGCAATATTTTTTACTTTTTGCTATAATAAATATCCCACAAAAATATATAAAAAAACTTTTTTTTTCCTCAGTTTAGGCCGATACTTATTCTTCTACATATTTTTGGTAAAAAAAAAAAAAAATCGCAATAAGTGTTTATTGATTGGTTTGCGCAAAAGTTATAGCGTCTACAAAATAGGGGATAGTTTTATGGCATGTTTATCAATAATTTTTTTGTACTAGTAATGCGGTGATCAGCGATTTTTATCGTGACCGCGACATTATGGCGGACACATCGGACACTTTTAGCGCTATTTTGGGACCATTCACATTTATACAGTGATCAGTGCGATTAAAAATGCACTGATTACTGTGTAAATGTGACTGGCAGTGAAGGGGTTAACCAGGAGGGGGCGCTGCAGGGGTTAAGTGTGCCTTAACTGTCGGGGGGGGTGGGCTATGTGTGACACGACACTGATCACCGCTCCCGATTACAGGGAGCTGTGATCAGTGTCACTAGGCAGAACGGGGAAATGCTTGTTTACATCAGCATTTCCCTGTTCTTCCTCTCCGTGAGACGATCGCGGGTATCCCTGCGGACATCGCGGTCAGGCTCACTTAGCTCGCACCTGCTATCCGGACCTCTCGAGATCACGTACAGCTCCGTGATTTTGCGTGATTTCTTCTGTGAAAACGTTTTATCCCTATTGTGGGGTCACCAGTACGGTATTTGTATATTGAAATCATATCCCCTCTCAAGCGTCTCTTCTCCAGAGAGAATAAGTTCAGTGCTCGCAACCTTTCCTCATAACTAATATTCTCCAGACCCTTTATTAGTTTTGTTGCCCTTCTTTGTACTCACTCCATTTCAAGTACATCCTTCCTGAGGACTGGTGCCCAGAACTGGACAGCATACTCTAGGTGTGGCCGGACTAGAGTCTTGTAGATTGGGAGAGTTATCGTTTTATCTCTGGAGTTAATCCCTTTTTAATGCATGCCAATATTCTGTTTGCTTTGTTAGCAGCAGCTTGACATTGCATGCCATTGCTGAGCCTATCATCTACAAGGACCCCCAGGTCCTTTTCCATCCTAAATTCCCCCAGAGGTTCTCCCCCCAGTGTATAGATTGCATTCATATTTTTGCCACCAAAATGCATTATTTAAAATTTTTCTACATTGAACCTCATTTGCCATGTAGTTGCCCACCTCATTAATTTGTTCAGATCTTTTTGCAAGGTTTCCACATCCTGCGCAGAAGTTATTGCTCTGCTTAGCGTAGTATCGTCCGCAAATACAGAGATTGAACTGTTTACCCCATCCTCCAGGTCGTTTATGAACAAGTTAAATAGGATTGGTCCCAGCACAGAACTCTGGGGGACCCCACTTCCCACCCCTCACCATTCCCAGTACTCCACATTTATCACCACCCTCTGAACTCGCCCTTGTAGCCAGTTTTCAATCCATGTACTTACCCTGTGGTCCATGCCAATGGACCTTATTTTGTACAGTAAACATTTATGGAACTGTGTTGAATGCTTTTGCAAAATCCAGATACACCACGTCTACGGGCCTTCCCATTGTTACTGGTTGCATACAGGGAGTTTATTTCTTGCTTTCTTTCTTTTCCATACAACTTATAAGGGAAATTAGGACACTAGGACACCGTTTATCCTGTCCAATCGCTAAACTTCCTTAAACAGCGGCAGCCGGCTACATTTTAGGCATGAAATCATGTACCTATATCCAGCTGAATAAGATAACAGCTCAGATCTACAAACAATTCAAGATATGCTGGTCTAGAAATAAATAAATTATTCTAAACTAAAACTCTTAACAACTCGGACACTTATGTGAACACTCTATGACTATTCTCTGTGGAAATCAAAAATGTCACTGTGTAAAATGTTTCTTACCTCAAAATTGTCCAATAAGGTTTTGGAAGGCTGAGGACTTAACCTGAAAGCATTGTTCAGTATTCCTAGGCCAAGGTTTTGTGCCAAAGTGGACCAGTTCTTGTCTGTGTCTTTACTTTGTAACAATGTATACAGCTTCTGTTTCGTCTCCTCACTCAGGTCTTTCAAGTCTCCTACATAAACATACAGGATTAGTACTTTGCCCCTCGCTGGGGTAATTCGATTCTGTAACCTTGCAAATGACTCAATCATTTTAAATCTGCTAAGATATTTAGTATTTTCACCCTGGCTGAGGCAGTAAATGTCTCATTAACCTGGTACCGTACACCGATCAGTCATAACATTATGAACGACAGGTAAAAATAATAACATTGATTGACTCCTGACAATAGAAAGATATATTAATCAGCAAGGGAACATGTTGCCTCTGAAGTTGATGTATTGAAAGCAGAAAAAGCTGGCAAGTGTAAGGATTTGAGTGACTTTTACAAGGGCCAAATTGTAATGGCTAGACGGGTCAGTGCAACTCCAAAACTGCAGATCTTGTGGGATGTTCCTGGTCTACAATGATCAGGACCTACCAACATTAATTCAAGGAAGGAAAACTGGCAATCTGACAACAGGGCCATGGCCTACTAAGGCTAATTGATGCACATAGGGAGGGAGTGTAGGGTGTAGCTCAAATTGCGGAAAAAGTTAATGCTGGTTCTGATAGAAAGGTGTCAGAACAAACAGTGCATTGCAGTTTGTTGTGTATGGGGCTGCACAGCCACAGACGGGCCAGAGTGCCCATGCTGACCTGTGTCCACAGCCAAAAGCGCCTACAATGGGCACAAAACAAACAAAGCAATGGAGGAAGGTGGCTTAGGCTAATGAGTTCAAGAATGATTTGAGGTACACTACAAGTTTAACACTGACAGAGGTACTGTACTTACAATATTCAGATTTTATTTATGTAAAACCTTTATCAGAAAAAATTTAATTAAAACTATTGCTACAACTGCTTAGAGCACATACAAAACTTTCTCAATCAACATTAAGGCCCCTTCTACACCAGCGGACCGATCAGGTCCGTTCTGTCAGTTTTTTTCAGGAGCCATGGTCCATAGAGTTTTTTTTCTTCAAAGAACAAAACATGTACTTGCCAGCCCGATCCTCATCTTCTTGGCTTCTCTGCTGGTGCTCCTGGCTCCTCCCTCTTCCAAGTACCGCCCCCTGCAAGCCGCTTGCAAAGGTGGGTACTTATGTGGGCATTCTCTCGAGCCCCACTGCCTGTGTCAGCCATAGGATTTGATTGACAGCCGCAGGAGCCAATGGCTCCTGCTGCTATCAATCTGCCCTGCGAGGAGGGAGAGTGCTCTTGTGCACAGTGCAGGATCAAGATCAGGCTCAGGTAAATATAAGGGGGGGGGGGGCTGGGGGGATTCTGCAGCACAGAAAGTTTTTTTTACCTTAATGCAAAGAATGCATTGAGGTAAAAAAAAAAAAAATAAGGCTTTAGAACCACTTTAGGTTGCATAAAGATATGGAAACCTTTCTGTAAATATCTATGAATGGTAATAGTTTGTTTCCTTTAGGTTACTGTACATTTGTGTTTTTAGTTTGCTGGACTTTTTAGTATTATTTGATGATCAACTTTATTATGCATATACTGAAAGCAAAGTCACTGACTAACACTGGAAATGATTAACGCTGGATAAAATACAGATGTAATACCTTGTGGGCAACTGGACGAAAACGCTGTTGTGTATGGCTTTCCATTCAGTATTTCCAGCACCTGTGACATATAATAATGAAAAAAAAAGACAGGAGTAGCACATCACTAGAGCTTAATTATACTGCTTTACATGGAAACAGACAGTTCAATAAAGGCAGACAATACTTGAGTGCACTTTCAGGACCTCTAGTGAAACATAACCAAATAAAGAGTACACAGCGTCATCTGCTAATGTATCTGAGCCAGGGGTAATAACACTGAGTCTGCCTCTCGGAATACATAAGCATCCTGTAAGCTATTTAGACAGAGTTTCAACAGTTGGCCAAGTGTATCATATGAAAGGTGTATCTTCTGATTCTCACCAATTCCATGCATTCATGTCAATTCAATGCATAAGGGTACTTGGGAAACATCTCTATAATGAATGCAGCTGTAGTACTTACTACTAATTTTACAGTATATTGTTTAACATGCACCAAAGATCTGCGTGTGCCATCGGGTTGAAAAGTGAACCTAATAGTATTCACAATAAAGGTCTTAAAGTAATGCTAGGTACACACAGGGAGGTTTTTTTCATTTAACCCAGTGGGCTGAACGAAAAAGAAACCCAGAGAGGTCGATGTACTAAGCGATGTTAGTGCTACGATCTCCCCTGCTGAGCAATTGTGTTCTGACAGGGAAACTGCCCCCCCCCCCCCCACCAGAAAACACTGATGAGCGCTCACAGCCATTGACTGCAAGCACTGATTTCCAGCATCCCCATTCGTTAAAAGCTGGTCGTTAGAATGGCTTCTGTAATGCCCCGTACACACGGTCAGAAATTCTGACGGAAAATGTCCGATCGGACCATGTTGTCGGAAAATCCGCCCGTGTGTGGGCTCAATCAGATTTTTTCCGTCTGAATTTCCGACGGAAAAAATTTGAGAGCAGGATCTCAAATTCTCCGACAACAAAATCCTATCGGACTTTTTCCGATCGTGTGTTGAGAATTCCGATGGACAAAGTGCCACGCATGCTCAGATCAAATTATGAGACCAAAGCTATTGGCTACTAACGTGAACGTAGTCCCGTCGTAATGGAGGAACGTCATCGCGTTCAGAATGATCGGATTTTCCGATAACTTTGTCCGACCGTGTGTATGCAACACCAGTTTCAGACAAAGTCCGTCGGAAAAAATCTGATGGATTTTGTGGGGGGCATTACACAAGCTGCTGTATACACAAGCTGAATGGTTTATGTTGAACCTGACACATGCACACCCAAGCACAAATACAGTCCAACAGTCAATGAGCACATGCCCTAATCTATTGTTTTTTGTAAACCACACGCACTTGTTTAGTTTAATACAATACATATAAATAACGAATTCCCACTACAATAATCAGTTTAACGTAGAGGAGAATCTACACTAGACTGCACCTCAATTCTCAAATTAGTGGCCTGCAAAGTGCATAATATTGGTATTTTAGTGAACACCAGGGTGGTCTTGTGATGTGCTGTCCGTGGACAATTCAGCACCTCTAACTAAATCCACTGTGGTTTATGTGGCAACAAATCAGATATTGCAAAACAAAATATGTTTTAAAATAAATGTCAAAATGATAATAGAGAAATATCTAATGCAAATCATTGCAGCAGTTAACCTCGTCATTGATTGCCATGTCTGTTGGTTTTGTTCCAGGAACAATGCCTTCATCTATATCATTCTCATCCATGTCCTCAAGGTTATACAGTGGTTCACAGTTTTCAATGAATGAGTCCGCACCTTATAGAAATAAAATAAGATATACAATAACATTAATACCTACAAAAATGTGATCTGATCTTCATTTAAGATAATACAAAGACAGTCTTATTTAACAAACAATGCTGGCAACATTTTATAGTTCCATATTTTTTTTGTAAAGAATGGTTGAACTGGTTCGGTAATTTTCTTATGGTTGAAACAAATGTTACCAAATGCAACAAATGCTTGCAATCAGTCATCTGTCTGAAGACTGTATAGTGTACCCTGATTATTGTTTCATACCTACTTCTAGAGAGAGTGGCAATGGTGCTGAATCCCTTCCATTTGTAAATGATCTGCCTGACTGTGAACTGGCGATGACTCTGACAATGAGTCTTTATGAACTCCTCTACAACTCCCTACCAGTCACAGGGCACAAACAGAAATCTGTTTAAAAAGAGCTTGTAACCAAAATATGCTAGGAGTGCAGTTCACATACATATATAAACTTCCTGGAACACCCCGACTATTCACTTTTATTTAAAGATGTCATCATCCTACTGTAGATATTTACATGTTTTCCCACCAGTTACCTTGACTGTTTGAACCATTTGTTCAATAAAGATAGTACATATACTATACAGTATATTGCAATATCTACTAAAAAAAGGCCATCATTACTAATTTAACATAATAAACACTAGATCACATTTAGGTAACAAGCATAAATTAAAAAAAAAAAAAAATCCTAAATCTTCATAAAATGTCTCTCACAAACGTGTATGTTTAAGTGTAAATTTCCAAAAAAAGTCATTAAAGTGTTTGTTGGGTTATCTCCCTAGCCTAAATTTCCTTTAGGAGGCTTTCTGTTTGCTGTAGCGACTATACCTGGCTGACTTCCTTTTAAGAAGCAGTGACACCTATATTATGCTTCTGCTGGATCTTCCATAAATACAGTATATATGGAGAATCCGACACATATACAGTATCTCACAAAAGTATGTACACCCCTCACATTTTTGTAAATATTTTATTATATATTTTCATGTGACAACACTGAAGAAATTACACTTTGAAACAATGTAAAGTAGTGAGTGTACAACTTGTATAACAGTGTAAATTTGCTGTCCCCTCAAAATAACTCAACACACAGCCATTAATGTCTAAACCGCTGGCAACAAAAGTGAGTACAACCCTAAGTGAAAATGTCCAAAATAGGCCCAATTAGCCATTTTCCCTCCCCGATGTCATGTGACTCATTAGTGTTACAAGGTCTCAGGTGTGAATGGGGAGCAGGTGTGTTAAATTTGGTGTTATTGCTCTCACTCTCTCATCACTTTTGTGAGATACTGTATATTCAACTGGTATTACTCAGCATAATGCTAAACAAGTAAGGTCACTAAGATTTTGTTGGCGGAGGAGATATGTATGAGCCCTAAAATACACAACAGTATCAGTGGCACATTTTCCCACTGGAGTATTTGGTACCTTTAATAATCAGCTGAAAGATGAGCACATCAAGCACAATATATACATCAACTTTTATCACTTTTTAATTTGTTATATTTTTGTGGAACTTAAAGGGTTGTTGTACATATAGTATAGTTGTATATGACAGGAATTTAGCCGTGTGCATGTAAACTTTCTTCCTACAGTTACTTTTATTTCAAATGTAATTAATTCTAATAAGGTCCTTTATTGATATTTTTCTCTACTAAAACATTTAAAAATCTTTACAAAAACAAAACACCTCCTCCTCCATGTCTTACTGATGGACCAGAATAAAACCAGTATAGATACAGTATATTACAGATGTACTAACTCACTGAAGTCTCTCTGGATTATTTACTTTTCCATATGTGAAAAAGTAGACCTCATTTATCAAAATGTTTGCATCAGTCATAGATCATATTCAATGCTGTGTAGAAAATGGTGGAGAATGATTTGGATGGTTGATACAAAGTAGTATGAGTCTTATCTCTTGCACTCTAATAAACAAAGCCCTGGTATCCATACATAGAACACATCATCCATTCCCCAAACAATGGGGACAAATCTAGATACGAGCATACCTGCTGCTTTTAAGAGAGCTGTGAGTTTTGTAGAACCTCTGCCAGCTGCTATATGAAGCGGGGTGCTCCCATCATACGTTGTACTGTCTACACATGCATCTCCCTGTGGGAAGGAAGCAAATACTGAGGAAAAGAAGAATACAGACTATACAACCACATATCAGTGACAGCAACAGAAAAAGGAGTTACTCTTCTTTACAGCATTTATGTTGTGTATGGCCCAAAAAGGATACCTACTTTTACACTGGAGTGTGACAGGTTGACCTGAAACTCCCACATGTGGTCAAAAAATCTCTTTATTGTATCTAAAGGTTAAAAACATTCAACATCCAAATACAGTATTCATTTGTATCCAAATAATAAAAGAAACTGGTAGTATGAACAAGACCCACATCTCCTATTCACACTAGCTGTAGCTGCCAGCACTGGAGCCTTTATGGTAGTGGCTGCAAGCACGGACTTGGTAAATACCGCACAGGCCATCTGTTTAACAGTAAATATCTTCTTTTTGGCTGTAAGATTGTGAATCTGCAGCTTTAAGGCCCCATTCACATCTGAGCGTTTTGTAGCTTGAAGCATGAACCCCTTTACTGCCAGTGACATTTTTACAGTAATCAATGCATTTTCATAGCACTGATCGCTGTAAAAATGCCCATGGTCCCATAAATGTGTCAACATTGTCCGATGTGTCCGCCATAATGTCACAGTCCCGATAAAAATCGCAGATCGCCACCATTACTAGTAAAATAAATGAATAATAAAAATGCCATAAAACTATGCCCTATTTTGTAGACACTATAACTTTTTCGCAAACCAATCAATATACGCCTACTGCAATTTTTTTTTTTACCAAAAATATGTACTCTTTACCAAGATCGTAGTCAAACTGACACCCCGCAACAACGATCGCCATAATGCGCACCCCCGGGGGCGTGCAGCGGCTCAAAATTCTGAGGACGTCATATGACGTCCGGTCAGGATTTTAAAACCACTTTGCCGCCGTCTTTTGACAATAGGGCGGGCGGCAAGTGGTTAAGCACCCTGCATATTATCTGACTGGTCAGTCCACATGTAACACTTGATGATTGAGTGACCCATAATCTGTTGAATCTGATGTAAAAAAATTTTTATTCATTTTCAAATTAAATGAAGGTACAAAACAGAGCCTTGGGGCATTCCCCGGTTCGAAATATATATCTGATGTCACTTTGATAATTCATTAATAATGCTTCTAATACTAAAATATTCAGTTTTCTTCATTTTCTTTTTTTTCTTATTTAGAACCCCTTAATTACCCTCTATTACCGCTAGTTCTGATCAATGAAGATGCAGAATAAAACAAGTTTAGACTATAGCTTAGAGAATTGCTCAGGCCCCTTGCAAGTGTATGAGCTGTACCTCCCTGATGGCGGCCATGGACACAGGGAAAATGTATTGAACACGCTAACCTAAATGTATTTAATACTTGGTACAAAATACTTTGTTGGTAATGACAGCTGCAAGACGCCCCCTGTATAGAGAAACTAGTTGCATGTGTTGCTCAGGTGTGATTTTGGCCCATTCTTCCACACAGTCTTCAAACCTTGAAGGTTCCGTGGGCCTCTTCTATTAACTCTGATCTTTAGTTCTTTCCATAGATTTTCTATTGGATTCAAGTCAGGTGATTAGCTGGGCCATTCTAGCTGCTTTATTTTCTTTCTTTGAAAACAATTGAGTTTCCTTGGGATGTTTGGGATCGATGTCTTGCTGAAATGTCCACTGTTTCACCTTCATCATCCTGGTAGATGACAGCAAATTTTTATCAAGAATGTCTTGGTACATTTTTCCATTCATCCTTCCTTCAATGGAATGAAATGCCAGCCCCGTATGCTGAAAAACAGCCCCACACCATGATGTTTCCAACTCCAAACTTCACTGTTGGTATGGTGTTTTTGGGGTGATGAGCAGTGCCATTTGACCTCCAAAGAGTTAAATTTTGGTCTCCTCTGACCAGACTATATTCTCCCAGTATTTCACAACCTTGTCTAAATGTTATGCAGCAAACTTTAATCACTTGCCGACGGCTGCACGACGATGTACGTTGGCAGAATGGCACAGGTGTGCAAATGGGTGTACCTCCATCATCGCAGGCTCCATCATTACAGGCTAGCGGGCACGCGCACTCAGCATGCACTCAGTGTCCGCCGGTGGCCCGTGATCATGGCAGGGAGAGGCAGGACGGGGAGATGCCTATGTAAACAAGGCATTTCCCTGTTCTGCCTAGAGACATGACAGGGATCTACTGCTCCCGGGAGCAGTGATCTCTGTCATGTCCTAGTGAGCCCAACACCCCTACAATTAGAACACACTGAGTGAACACACTTAACCCCTTGATCGCCGCCTAGTGTTAACCCCTTCGCTGCCAGTAACATATATACAGTAATCAGTGGCTATTTTTAGCTCTGATCGCTGTATAAATGTCAATTGTCCCAAAAGTGTCCGATCTGTCCGCTGCAATGTTGCAGGCCGATAAAAAATGCTGATCACCGCCATTACCAGTAAAAAAAAATAAAAATTATAATAAAAATGACATAAATCTATTCCCTATTTTGTAGATGCTATAACTTTTGTGCAAACCAATCAATTTACGCTTATTGCGTTTTTTTTACCAAAAATATGTAGAATACATATCTGCCTAAACTGATAAATAAATTAGTTGTTTTATATGTCTTTTTGGGGATATTTATTTTACCAAAAATTAAAAAATATAGCTTTTTTTTCAAAATTGTCACTTCTTTTTTGTTTATAGCACAAAAAATGTTTATAGCACAAAAAAAAAAAAATGCAGAGGTGATCAAATACCACCAAAAGAAAGCTCTATTTGTGGGAATAAAAGGACGTCAATTTTGTATGGGTACAACGTTGCACCACGTGCAATTGTCAGTTAAAGCGAAGCAGTGCTGTATCGCAAAAAAATGCTTTGGTCATTAAGGGGGTAAAATCTTCAGGGGCTGAAGTGGTTAAACAAGCTTCAACATTTCTTCAGCAATGGAGCCTTGGGTGGTGAGCGTACATACAGGCCATGCCTGTTGAGTGCATTACTTATTGTTTTCTTTGAAACCATTGTACCTGCTAATTCCAGGTCTTTCTGAAGCTCTCCACAAGTGGCCTTTGGCTCTTGGAAAACTCTGATCATTCATTTCGCTCCTCTGTCAGAAATCTTGCAATTTGGTCGTGGCTGGTTTATGGTGAAATTATGTTCTTTTCACTTACGGATTATGGCCCCAACAGTGCTCACTGGAACATTCAGAAGTTTAGAAATCCTTCTGTAACCAATGCCATCAGTATGTTTTGCAACAATAAGGTTGCAAAGGTCTTGAGAGAGCTCTTTGCTTTTACCCATCATGGGATGTTTCTTGTGTGACACCTTGGTAATGACATCCCTTTTTATAGGCCATCAGTTGAGACTGAACCAGCTGATATTAATTTGCACTGACAAGGGGCAGAATTGCTTTCTAATTACTAATAGATTTCAGCTGGTGTCTTGGCTTTCCATGCCTTTTTTTTTGCACCTCCCTTTCTTTATGTGCCCAATACTTTTTCCCTGTGTCATTCCATTTTATTACACATAGTGAACTTATTCGTTTTGGTTTCTTTGTATGTATGGATTGCATGGGTTGCTACCGACATGTGCTGAAAATTTCATGTCAATAGCACCTTTAGAAATATATTTACCTAGAAAAATGGTGACGTGTTCAATACTTATTTTATCTGCTGTAATATTTTATATATATTTACTTTTTTGTGTCATACCAATACAAACAAAAGAAATAAACATGAGAATGCCTAAACATTTGTAATTGTAACAATTTTCTGGGCAAAGTGGTGCATTATCTGACAAAAATAGAGGGGTGCCAATATATTTGGCCATGACTGTATATCTAAAAGCTCCACAACTTGGCAAATGTTACAGCAGTCAAGTGTTATCACAAGACTTAGAAAGCAAACATCTCCATATTCTCACCTCAAGAATAATACAGCCTGCCAGAGAGATGTTGTCCTGTTCAACAGCAAAATGCAAAGGGGTTCTCCCCGACTTCCGCTCCTGGGCATCCACATCTGCCCTCATTAATATTAATTGGCGAAGGCAGCCCATGCTGTTTGCAATCACTGCAGTGTGCACTGCGCTTAAGCCTGGTGGAGAACAAAGAGCTGTTATGGTTTGAGCAGCATTTTCATTTGTTTTAGATACACTGACAAACATGACTATTTCATAATTTTTTTTAGAAATTCTCATACTTTATTAGTCCATGCAGAACTTATAATAACAAAAAACTCACAATTAACTACCAAAATTAGCACTACTGAATACTGTAATTCTAGCGTGCACAACCAGGCAAATACATCTAGAAATGCAATCAAATTACATGTATAAATAAATGTATTCTCCATATAAATTATTAGCATGCATTACTAAACCACATGGCTGATTTTGTTGATTGGCACGGGCAGGCAAAATCACGTACCTATACGTGATCCTTTAAATGCCTGCCCGTGGGTCGCGTCCGCGCCGCCAGCGGCGCGCTCGCGACCCGGTCAGGAGCTCCGTGACCCCGGCCGCGGGACCAGCGGACCCGATCGCTGCTGGTGTCCCGTGATCGGGTCACGGAGCTGAAGAACGGGGAGAGGTATGTGTAAACAAACCTCGCCCCGCGCTTCCTACTCTGCCTGTCATTGATTGGCTGTTTCCAGTCATCGGGAAAGCCGATCAATGATGTCAGACGACAGCCCCGCCCCCTAATGTAAAAAAAAACACACACACGTCACAGCCCATAACCCCTCCCCTCCCCCTAGTGGTTAACCCCTTCACTACAACTGTCATTTATACAGGAATCAATGCATTTAAACAGCATTGATTGCTGTATAAATGACAATGTTCCCAAAAATGTGTCAAAAATGTCCGATGTGTCCGCCATAATGTCGCAGTCACAATAAAAATCGCTGATCGCCGCCATTACTAGTAAAAAAAAAATATTAATAAAAATGCTATAAAACTATCCCCTATTTTGTAAACGCTATAACTTTTAAACCAATCAATAATCGCTAATTGCGATTTTTTTAACCAAAAATATGTAGAAGAATACGTATCGGCCGAAACTGAGGAAAAAAAATGTTTTTTTATATATTTTTGGGGGATATTTATTATAGCAAAAAGCAAAAAATATTGCATTTTTTTCAAAATTGTCACTCTATTTTTGTTTATAGCGCAAAAAAAATAAAAACCGCAGGGGCGATCAAATACCACCAACAGAAAGCTCTATTTGTGGGAAAAAAAAGACGCCAATTTTGTTTTGGAGCCACGTCGCATGACCGCGCAATTGTCAGTTAAAGCAACGCAGTGCCGAATCGCAAAAAGGGGCCTGGTCCTTTGGCTGCCAATTGGTCCGGGGCTGAAGTGGTTAAAAAACAAACAAAAAGAAAAATGGCACCTTTGACCACTAGATCACATGGTTGCCAGCTACCAATCTTTAAGCTGGCCATAGATAGATTCAAATTCATCAGGTTCAGCAATCCACGTGTGGCCTCTCCAATTCAGCCTTCTGACTGATTGAAATAAAGATGGGTAATCTATGGCCAGCTTTAGAGACTGTGTAGAATCTATTTTTTTCAGAAAGACTCTGGGAGAATTACTAAAACTGGTGCTCAAAGAATCTGGTGCAGCTGTGCATAGTAACCAGTCATCTTCTAACTTCAGCTTGTTCAATTAAGCTTTGCCAATAAAACCTAGAACCTGATCAGTTACTATGCAGAGCTGCACCAGATTCTGTGTATACCACTTTTAAGCTGGATACACAGTCCGAATATAGGCCAGTCCTGCCGACATTTGGACCACAGCTGTCCTGAAAGAAGCTGGTCCAAGGAGCAGCTTTTGTTGAAGGGACATGCTGTAAAACCATCATCCGAACAGCGCTTGCAGCCAGTGGCTGGGGGGGAGTCCTCCTGTCAGAACACAAAGGCTGTCGGTCTCTCCGTTTTTTTCTTCCGTTCAGCCTACTGGGTTGAACAAAAAAAAACTGAATGTGTGTACCAGGCTTAAAGAAGAGGTATAACCAAAGCTTTTTTGGCTGTATTTCTCCTATGGATCACAGGAGTGCAGTTTGTTCTGAAGCCCGCTGTCTGCTGACGTCACAGAGCCGGCTCTGAAAAGATCCCGACTATATAATTGGGATGCCTGGATCGGTAGCTAGCTCAGCCTCTCAGTGAGCAGCACACAGCCTGAGCCAGTCGCTCCCGCCCCCTCCACAGCCCAGCACTCCAGGGGTAGAGCAGAGAGCTGGTGACTGACAGTTACCAACTCTCTGCAGCCTGCAGACCAAGAGCTAAGTGATCAGTGGTATTTGATCGCTCCGTTCTCGGTCTTGAGCCAGCAGGGGACAGATGCAGCATTGGGCTGATGCTCCATCCACCTAGGTGAGTATAATTTTTTATTTTTTCATGAATCCCATACTTCTCTTCCTCTCTGTCTTGTAGATTTGTAGTGATATAAGAAGTGTAAAGGTGGCAAATATGGCAGTTCCTTTCTAAGTAATTACATATTACTACACCAGGAAACAAGGATTTTAAAACAATATAGAATACTATAAAAAGGACAGCATTTCCATATAAATATTAAATGTGAACCTGTATCTACCTGGGCTGCAAATGAAGATTCTGCATACTTAACTTTCTGACTGCCCGTGTCTTCAAATACAGCCACTTTGCTGCTCCCTGGCTGATGCAGCTATTCCATGCTTTTGTGCATGTAAATACCCGGCTGCTCCTCCTGCAGCAGGCAGTAATTCCTTTGGCTGGCTCGTTTGTCACAACAGGACAAACCAGTGGCATTTAAAGACACAAGCTAATGGAAAGATACATATACATGGTCTTCTATTACAGGTCAGTTTCCTTTACAAGTGATCCTGTGGTAACATGTTCACTTTAATATGTCTAAAATAAACAATGTACTGCTTCACTTCAGTATTAATTCTTACTATCTTACCGTCGTTGTTGGGAAGATTGATAATCTCAGTTAATTTTGGGTGTTTAAGAAGAATGCCAAGAGTGGTCGCATCCCCTTCCTCACATGCAAGGTGCAGGACAGAATTCCCATTACGATCTAACATTAATGGATCTCCTCCTGCTTTCAGAATAACTTCAACTACATCAGATTGACAAGTGATGACAGCCAAATGCAAAGGAGTCTACAAATGTAGAAAGAGATTATTAGCATAAGCCA
This sequence comes from Lithobates sylvaticus, assembly GCA_028564925.1. Lineage (NCBI taxonomy): Eukaryota > Metazoa > Chordata > Amphibia > Anura > Ranidae > Lithobates > Lithobates sylvaticus. The sequence goes on along the minus strand of CM053026.1, from coordinate 535,041,334 downwards.
TGTTCTATACTGAGCAAGAGCAGTTTATAAACAGGGATCTTCCTCAACTCTCACCTAACAAAAATATGGCATATTGTACATAACAAAATACACAGGCCAATTCCAATAATAAAAAATTATTTTTTCTCAAAAACCATAAATCATCTCACAAATTATACAGAAATACCATTAAAAACATCTCTGTGTGCTTACCGTATATACTCGAGTATAAGCCGAGTTTTTCAGCACATTTTTTTGTGCTGAAAATGCCCCCCTCGGCTTATACTCGAGTCAAGCACTTTTCTGCAGCAGAGGATGACATTTTCCGACTCGACTTCGGGGCCCCGTATCTTGGAGCCACTTGGTGCTAAGAATCTTGGGAATTTGGTATGCATACCCAGTGGAACTAGCACTACAACATATCCAAAAATTAAGTTCAATAGCTAGTGCGGCTCTTCTGCTTGATTCCGAGCATGCATGGAATTTTGTGCATCGGAATTGTGTACACACGATCGGAATTTTGTTGTCGGAAAATTTGAGATCCAGATCTCAAATTTTGTTTGTCGCAAATGTCCGGCGGAAAATGTCCGATGGAGCCTACATATGGTCGGAATTTCTGACAACAAGCTACCATCGAAGATTTGTTGTCGGAAAATCCTATCGTGTGTACAGGGCATAAGACTGGGATGCTATTAAAGTTCATGTTCGTGTAAAGGCAGGCATCCCAATACTTTTAACAATATAGTGTATCCCTTTATCATAAGATAATGCATCAACCCCCGGCTCCTGCCTCTCCTTCCAGCGCTCCTCTTCTTCTTGACCCCCTCCAATATATCTAGCGTAAACAACAGCAAGATTCCATACCTACTTTTGAGGTAGAAGGGTGCTTTTCAAGCATTAGTTTACCTGAAAGATTGGCTTGTCCAATTAGCCGGTGAACAAGAAGTTGGGGGAGAAAAAAAAAATCTAAATGATAGGACATCTTCTGCTTGACACAATGGTGGGGTAGTGACTAAATGTTAACGTGGCTTGGCAAGCCAAGTGAGTGAATTATCACAATAATTATAAAGTATCTTTATTTTTAGCCATGTGACTATAATTTTCAGACTTTACTAGATGCAGCTGAAAATACCGTATTTAACGGCATATAACACACGCAGGCGTATAACACACGCCGTCGTATAACACACGCCAGCGTATAACACGCACCCTCATTTTAAGAGGGAAGTTTGAGGAATTTTTTTTTTTAAGGGTCAATGCCCATCTGCAGCCTGATTAATGTCCTTAATGCAGCCTAAATAAAGTCCTCAATGTAGCCTGATTAAGGCAGTTTTTTTAAACTAATTTTAGTTAGTTTGCAGCCTTACCATCTCTCATAAAAGCAGCCTGAATCAGGAAATCACTGAGCCGTCATCTCCTCTCCACTTGGCTCTCACGTCACACACACACAGTCCCGCCTCCGCCATCTGCATTGGACCAGCTCCTGTGATAGGCAGAACACTGGTCCAATGCTGGTGGCGGAGGCGGGACTGTGTGTGTGTGACATGAGAGCCGAGTGGAGAGGAGATGACGGCTCAGTGAATTCCGGCGTCACTCGTCCCTCTCCGTATTTTTTAACCCTTCCAGCTTGTCTCCTCTGTAATTGTCCCCCGCACCGCTGCTCCAATCTCTGTGTGCTGGGGCTCCCTACAGGAGGCCTGGTGGTACCCCCCGTTGGCAGCCCTGGAGTCCAGGTCTGAGGCAGAGGGAAACCTGGGCACAGCATTCAAATCCCGGACTGTCTGTGTCAAAACCGGACAGGTGGCAATCCTAAGCTACAGTCAGCGTCATTCAAGCAAATTCCTGTGGGCACAGGCTGTCATGGACACAACCCAGTCATGAGACTGACCGGAAAACACCAGAAAATAAGGTATTAATGGATGAAGTTTAAAAGGAACAAGTATTGGAGGTTTTAAAAAAGGAGCCCTGCTTCAAGAATATTTCTCTTAGTAGACAGGAAAGTTGCATACCTGATAAAGATCATTTCGTACATTGATAATCTCTTCACATATGACCCCAGATGTTATTTCCAGAAAGATCTTAACCAGTGCAGCATGAAGGTGAATAATAGAAAGATGAAGGACACTGCAAACAGAACAAACATTATAGAGATTAAATAAAAAAACTGTTGTTTTGGAAACAAAGAAGGTGCCCTGTTGAGTTCCCCTGAAGATGCCAATTGCTTTGTTATAACACTGATTTGATTGTTACAAACCCAGTTCCAAAAAAGTTGGGAAGCTGTGTAAAATCTACATAAAAACAGAATGCAATGATTTGAAAATCTCATAAAACCACATTTTATTCACAATAGAAAATAGAAAACATAGCTAATGTTTAAAATGAGAACATTTTAAGAAAAAAATAAGGTAATTTTGAAAGTAAATACTTTTTGAAAGTAAATACTAATAAGGAAGAGCTAGAAGAACATTTTGCCACTAATCAGGTTAGTTAGAAACAAGTCAGTAACATGATTACTTGCACAATATAATGGTGGAAGATAAGTTTCACTGAAGTCACAAAATACAGTGGCAGAAGGAATAAAGTATAAGCGACACAAGTGGCAAGAAATTGGTCAAACAAAAGAACTTGCTGCTCCAGGTGAGACAGGAAGTCTAATGATATCACGGGTGCCCGCCTCGGCTCGCCTCCTCATATGATCAACACTGAAGAAATGGCTGCACTCCAAGATCCATCAAAATTCTTATTTAATAAACGAACATCCCAAGTGTTACAAACAGTTCAAACGGTAGACGCGTTTCACACACTAACAGGTGCGCTTATTCATTACGCACCTGTTAGTTTCAGTAATGAATAAGCGCACCTGTTAGTGTGTGAAACGTGTCTACCATTTGAACTGTTTGTAACACTTGGGATGTTCGTTTATTAAATAAGAATTTTGATGGATCTTGGAGTGCAGCCATTTCTTCAGTGTTGGCAAGAAATTAGTGACGGGCATTTACTTTATAATTGAAGACCTTTTATTAATATCATATATGGACATTTTCACTTTTGAGACTGTTTTCCAAAAAAAGACAGGATATGTGTATAATTTTATTGTTTGTTACAGGATACTGCGCAGCACTGTTTTATATAACGTTGGTTGGCATATGTGGGAACACATATGGTGTGGGCACCAGTATTTGGCCATATAACTATATGCATATATTTCTTTTGAGGTACTATAATTAATTGCACACATGTTGGTCACTTCATTGGAGATTGTCACAGTTACTAACACTGCAGTAATTGGCTTAGGTTTTGGTGGTTTATTTTCTGATTACTCTTCTGTCTCCTGCTTGTCCCTGACCTGACTGTCAGTTACCGACCCAGCTAGCTTGATCCTTGTAACCTGCTACCCATCTGCCAACCGAGTGCCTGCTGATCATCCCCCTGCTGTCATAACCATCTTGCCAGTCCTGTCGAGTGCCAACCTCCATCAGCTGTCCCTGTTGTTCAGCTTGACTCTGTGGATGCACCAGCCACCTACCGACACCAACTGCTGGAAGAATTAACAGGCACTCATGCCACTCTATGCCATTTTGCTTCCTATTAAATTTCCAAGAGACCTTGAGCCGGAGGTGTAAAAGAGGCCTTCTTCATCATGTCAGGCTCCTCCACCAGGTACATGACAATTTTCCCAGTTTAAACATTTGATTCGTTTTCGATTATGAATAAAATATGGGTTCATGAGATTTGCAAATTATTGCATTTGCTGTTTTTTTGTCGATTTTACACCCAACTTTTTTGGAACTTGAGTTGTATTTCTGGAGTTAGTGACCCGAAACAAGATCAGGGTAGTGATTTTCTCTTGCTTTCCTGATCTGCATTACTGGTCAGTGACTTAGGAACTATTAAAAATCCCTATTTACCTTACAGTCACTAGGTTTTGCCCACAATTAATAAAAAAATTCTTAGAAACAAATACCAGTCTCCCTCCACAGCACTTTCTATGAATCCCAATAGTTCTTTATATCCTGTCTTTCTTGTTCTCTCACTCTCTGGGACCTTCTTTGCACCAGACATAAACTCAAATCTCCTCAGAACCCATTGGCCCAAATCCTCTGTAACCCAGCTTTCACCCTGGGCCTTGGAGCATGGACCAATAAAGGTCTTGTGAGGATAGCTGACCTGTGCTTTATTCAGAAAATCCTGCCATGATCACTCCTGCAAGAAAAATATAATATGCCCAACACAAAACTATTCCACTAAAATCAACCTGTTAATTTCCTGACATTTTGGGGTTCCTAGACATATCTGATGATGATGATATCTGAATATCTCTGCAAAAAATCTGAACAGGATGAGATGCAGGGCCAGATCTGGGGGGGGGGGGGGGTAGAGTGCCAGGGTAGGATGTGTCCCCCAGGTCTCAAAATTCCGTTCACTGATCCATGACCGACTCTGATGCAGACAGTTGATGTAAGGAGGCACACTGATGGGGATACCTGATGTAAGGGAGCACTCTGATTGGGATAAATGATCATAAGTAAGACGAGGAAAATGTCAGGAAAGACCTACTAGAACACTGGAACTTTATTTGAGGTTAATCAGAGGCACTTTAAATGATGGCAGGTGTGTACTGACTTAATTCTGAACACAGCTACATTCCCAGTTATAAGAGGGTGTGCACACTTATGCAACCACGTTATTTTATTTTTTTATTTTTACTCGTCTGCTGCCCCCCCCAAAAAAATGTCATTTTGGATAAAGTTCTGCAATGATTTATCTTTGTCTCATTTTTTTATATCACAGAAACCTGACATTTTAACAGGGGTGTGTAGACTTTTTATATCCACTGTATACATCCAGTGTGTTTCAACCTTCTTCTTTCTATAATTTCCTCTCAACATAAATTATGTGGCATTATAGAAATCTCTAGATCTTCCATGTAAGGGCAAGGGCAATTGGCTTCTGAAACCCATTAATGACCAGCCAACTTATCTATATAATTTGACTGTTGAGACACAAAGAATATGCCAATTTTTATGTGAAGCTTTTAACTGCCATCCTGTTTTCATTTAGACTGGGGATAACAGAGAATGTAAACATTTTAATGTAATTTTAATAGGAAAGATTTAAAAAAAATATTTAACAGAAAAGAAACTATTAAAAACAGAGTCAGAAAACAGCCAGGCAACTAGCATTTCCAGAAAGATGTTAGCAGTGGCAGCTTACTTATTTCTCTCATAACACATTCACATCTATAACTTGATGTCATGCCAGTAACACACTGGATGTCAAGCAAAACTAAGGTCTGTAAAGCTATTTTACTTATAAAAGTTATTTAAAATTAAGTAAAACCAAAGGAGAATAAAAACAAACATAAAAAAAGAATAGAAGAAAGAAAAACAGGCAAAAAAAAAAAATATTCAATTCTTACTTATCCCCATTTTCATCTTGAGCTGCAGCTAGGTGGCGCTGTACTGCCAGTAACATTCTTACATCTCCTGTCACAGCATAGTCGAAAAGGGAGTCAGCATGGTGCTTAGCAACTTGCATGGCCTTCTCCAGGAAGTGGCAACCTGCGATTAAGAGTATTGAGAGTAACATAGCTGTAACGCAGTAAAGATTGCGAAAGTGACATAAGGGACAGCATTTGCTTTACTATCTTTACTATCTATGCTGTGATTTTGATGTGATGTGTATACAATGTCTCTTAGATTGTAATTATGATAATGAGCAGGCCCTATGATTCCTACTGTATTAAATTGTTATTGTAATTGTAAAGCGCTGTGCAAACTGTTGGCGCTATATAAATCCTGTAAAATGATAATAATAATAATAATAATGTCAGCTGCTACAACCTCTTATTTGTCTTGGTCACAAAATATTGAAATACGGTCAGTGAGGCTGGGTTCACACTTTCCAATTCGTATAGCATGAGATTGTGACCTGCTCTCTATGGAGCCGGTTCACACATCTCTGAAGCGGCTCTGGTGCGAATTGCACAGGAGTCTGTGCGTCTTTTGGACCATTTCAGGTCCGAATTCAGCCCAAAATGCGGGATGAAATCCAACCTGGGAGAGGGTCTGTCCAAGCAGTGCATTTAATTCATATAAAATCAGATGGGCAGCTGCTCTACAGCGAAGAATATACTAAAAAGGTTTTATAAGTCAGAGTTTCTCAACCAGGGTTCCATGGAAACCTAGGGTTTCTCCAGAGGCTGCTAGGGGTTCCTAGACCAATGATCAATTTCTGCCTTTCAGATATATTCCCACTGACACTATTGATCTTTCTAGCTATCTGTAAGGGGTTAATTCTTCCCAATGAGCACAATTCCAGAGCTCCATTGATCCCCGCTGAGCAGGCAGATGACAGGTCCGCCTCCGCTCACTGTGCAGGGACGGACCTGTCTGAACCGATGTAATTGTTTAAATGGTTTGCTACATCCAGGTCCCCCTCAACGTATGTGTTGTGCCCAGTTTTCATTTTAGTGTTCACATTGTATTTTTTCCTTCCATCGCTAATCTACCTAAAAAAACGTCTTGTCTCCTCTCTTAACCATTTAAGGACCGAGCCTCTTTTTGAGATTTGTTGTTTACAAATTAATGTTTTTTTTTGCTAGAAAATTACTTAGAACCCCTGCAATGGTATGGAGATGGGTTCCCCTCACTCGTCTCCATGCCACTGACGTGAGAGGATCCGGTAAGAGGCGGAGGGCACCGAAGCGCGTCGGGAGGGGGGGGTGGAGTTTGAGAATTCCAGTTAATGTCAGGCACCTTGAAGTCACCCATAATTAAAATCTCTCACTTCATTGCCATTTAAGTCATCTCACCAATCAACAAGTTATCATAAACTTCATATGTCCTGGGGGTCTGCATACTACACCAATTCTAAGGGCGGATCTCTGGTTGGAAGGCAGACCCAGTGGGTTTCAAGGTTTTTTTATTTATCTTAGTATTTTGCTAATTTTGGCATACATGGCAACTCCCCCTCCCCTCTTCCCTACTCTGTCATTCCTGTATAGTGTGTACCCTGATATAGTTATTTCCCAGTAATTTGAATCCTTGAACCATGTCTCTGTAAATTGTAACATAGGCCACGTTGTTCCTAGACATAAGAGCTGTCAGCTCACAAAACTTGCTGCCTAAACTACGCGCATTAGTACACATTACGTGACAAACACTGCTCATTACTGCGTTATTTTAAAACTTTAACTGAAGTAACTACCTCACCAGCCCAGTCCTTAGTAATATAAATCCTCACATTTGTTTTAACCTGCCGGGGCAAAACACAATTAAATCTCTGGCCCCAATTCTCAGTTTAAATGCATGTCCAAAAATTTCCTGAATTCCATACTAATGCCGTGAACACACGAGCGGAATTTCCGTCAGAAAAAGTCAGATGGGAGCTTTTCATCGTATATTCCGATCGTGTGTATGCCCCATCGGACTTTTTAAAAATTCTGACGGACCTACATTTTTTTTGACGGAACCAATTCCTATCGGGAAAACCGCTCGTCTGTATGCTGTTCCGACGTACCAAAAACGACACATGCTCTGAAGCAAATACGAGACGGAGGCTATTGGCTATTGAACTTCCTTTTTCTAGTCCCGTCATACATGTTGTACGTCACCGCGTTCTTGACGGTTGGACTTTGGTGTGACCATGTGTATGCAAGACAGCTTGAGCGGAATTCCATCGGAGAAACCTTCAGAGTTTATTCCGATGGAAAAAACGCTTGTGTGTACACGACATAAGAAGCTCAGAGCCCTTGTATGAGAGATGCAGACAACCTCTTTTGCACAGCTCAATATCAGACCACCTGCTAGCATCATGACTAACATACTCAAAACCTTCAGCTTTGCAGCAATTCTTTAAAAGAGAAGTGCAGGGATGGCATAAAAAAAAAACATACTCACCTAGATGGCTGCAGCACCAATTGCATCTGCAGCTGCCCCCCCCCCCCCTGCTCTACTCTGAGAACTGAACGATCAAACACTGTTGATCGCTCAGTTCTCCCCCTCAGCTCTGAGCAGAGAGCCATGGCTGTCAGTCACCGGTTCTCTGTTCTGCCCCTCACACAGCTGTGCTGTAAAGGGGACTGAAGGGGCTGGCTCAGGCTCAGAGGCTGAGCCAGCTGTTTGTCCAGGCTTCTGGGCTGATCCCAAGCACAAGGTCGGGATCTTTTCAGAGCCTGGACAGGCTGAGTGATGTTAGCCGACAGTGGATATCAGCCCGCTATCGACTGAAAACAGGTCACATGAGTGCAGAACGAACTGCACTCATGTAATCCATAGAAGTATAGTCAAAAAATCTTTGGCTGTACTTCTCCTTTAATCAAGCATTGCGCTCTTTTAAACAAGTACTTTCCCTTGTTGTCCCTTTTGGACAGATTAGGACTTCTGAAAATGTAAGAGTACTCACTAACTGGTGATGATTCTGGCTCAAAATTTGAAAATCCTTCTATCTAGAACAGAATGTGACAAATCATTTGTTCTAATGTGAACAACATCGACATTGCACTCTTCACTAACTTTCTTGATAATATTTAAAATGCATAATTTATCTCTCCAGTGCAAAGTGCAGTAACCTTTGGCAATTAGAAAGATTTTATTGAAATCTGATTGGTTCATAGGTGACAAAGTCATAACATAAAACACTTCCGGACCGCCGCACGCCGATATATGTTGGCTGTATCTTCTTCTTCAGCGGTTGGTCTGGTTTCCGGTAATAGCTGTTGGCAGCAGCGGAGGCGATCTGGTCCTCTTCCGTGTGTGGTATGGAGATGGCCCCCCACCTGTCTCCATACCATTGCAGGGCGGAAGCGACAGCAAAACATCACTTCCGCCCATAGCTCTTAAAGGGACCTTTTTTTTATTTTTTTTTCAAATGAAAATTTTTATTTTATTTTTTAAATTGCATTTTAGTGTAAATATGAGATCTGAGGTCTTTTTGACCCCAGATCTCATATTTAAAGGTCCTGTCATGCTTTTTTTCTATTACGAGGGGTGTTTACATTCCTTGTAATAGGAATAAAAGTGACACAATTTTTTTTTAAAAGAACAGTTTAAAAAAAAAAAAGTTAAAAAAAATAAGAAAAAATAAAACATTTTTTAAACGCGCCCCGTCCCACCAAGCTCGCATGCAGAAGCGAACGCATACGTGAATAGTGCCCGCATATGAAAGCGGTGTTCAAACCACACACGTGAGGTATCGCCGTGAATGGTTGAGCAAGAGCAATAATTCTAGCCCTAAGTATTGCAATTTGCATTGCATTTTATTTTCTAGGGTGTTAGAAAAAAAATTTATAATGTTTGGGGGTTCTAAGTAATTTTCTAGCAAAAAAAAATGTTTTTAACTTGTAGTCAACAAATCTCAGAAAGAGGCTCGGTCCTTAAGTGGTTAATTAACATTCTTAATTTAAATTTGTTTATCTGTAATATTCTGCATGCATTTAATTTCAAATGCTTCTTATTTGTCATTCCTATGGATTTTACAGTGAAGTCAGTGAATGTATATCTTTTTAATTAACCTATCACCTGTATGGCTTTGGTGCAGTTTGGTAAGTAGTTAACATTTGCAGTGAGGGTCTTAGGTACCCCAAATACTGGCAAAATGTTAAGAAAATAATGAAACAATAAAAAGCAGTGAACAGCTTTCTAAACTCTTTAAACCTACCTAATAACCGATCCAATTATTTTGAATGAGGCAGTTGGTGTAACCACAAGCTGTTATGTGCAGCTGACTGCCACAAAGAGTAGCAAAAGGAGCAGTTTCTTCAAGAATATGTAAACCCAACATTTCATATTCCTGATATGTGCCTGCTCTACCATGTACTTGTATGAAAAAGTATCCTGTTCTCTTTGTATTGCTTCCTTTGTGTGAAATCCCTGCTGTTCCTGACAGTCTCTCTGCTTTCCTATTAAGAACTGACCACACAAGGCAGGAGAACACACCATGGTCAATTCTCTAGCTGTGATGGTAAGCCTGCTCTCCTCCAAAGATCAAACTTGTCCTGACCCCCTCCCCCCCACAGATCAGTGTGCTGCTGTTTCTCCTCCCCCAGCTCTTATGCCGCTGAGAATATAGGGGATGTGATCACTTATAAAAAATGAGAATAAACATTATTATTATGTTATATTATCATTATACATTTTTTGGTATCTATACACAAATGATTTGCCTTTCATTTCTATTTTAAACTGAATGGGTTGTTTTACAAGGTGGGGGTTTACAATCACTTTCAACATAGACAGTATCTCGCAAAATTGAGTACACCCCTCACATTTTTGTAAATATTTTATTCTATCTTTTCATGTGACAACACTTAAGAAATTACACTTTACTACAATGTAAAGTAGTGAGTGTACAGTTTGTATAAAACTGCAAATTTGATGTCCCCTCAAAATAACTCAACACACAGCCATTAATGTCTAAACTACTGGCAACAAAAGTGAGTACACCCCTAAGTGAAAATGTCCAAATTGGGCCCAATTAGCCACTTTCCCTCCCCTGTGTGACTCATTAGTGTTCCAATGTCTCAGGTGTGAATGGGGAGCAGGTGCAAGACCATACAGCGGTATAACAGGACAGGTTCCACTCAGAACAGGCCTCACCATGGTCGACCAAAGAAGTTGAGTGCACATGCTCAGCGTCATATACAGCATACACAGTCTTTGGGAAATAGACGTTTGAGTGCTGCCAGCATTTCTGCAGAGGTTGAAGGGGTGGGGAGTCAGCCTGTCAGTGCTCAGACCATACGCTGCACACTGCATCAAATTGGTCTGCATGGTTGTCGCCCCAGAACGAAGCCTCTTCTGAAGATAATGCAGAAGAAAGCCTGCAAACAGTTTGCTGAAGACAAGCAGACCAAGGACATGGACTACTGGAACCATGTCCTGTGGTCTGATGAGATCAAAATAAACTTATTTGGTTTAGATGGTGTCAAGCGTATGTAGCTGCAACCAGGTGAGGAGTACAAAGACAAGTGTGTCTTGCCTACAGTCAAGCATGGTGGTGGGGTTGCATGAGTGCATGGTCTGGGGCTGCATGAGTGCTGCTGGCACTGGGGAGCTACAGTTCACTGAGGGAACCATGAATGCCAACATGTACTGTGACATACTGATGAACAGCATGATCCCCTCCCTTCAGAGACTAGGCCACAGGGCAGAATTTCAACATGATAACGACCCCAAACACACCTCCAAGACAACCACTGCCTTGCTAAAGAAGCTGAGGGTAAAGGTGATGGACTGGCCAAGCATGTCTCCAGACCTAAACGGAAGGTGGAGGAGCGCAAGGTCTCTAACATCCACCAGCTGTGATGTCGTCATGGAGGAGTGGAAGAGGACTCCAGTGGCAACCTGTGAAGCTCTGGTGAACTCCATGCCCAAGAGGGTTAAGGCAGTGCTGGAAAATAATGGTGGCCACACAAAATATTGACACTTTGGGCCCAATTTGGACATTTTCACTTAGGGGTGTACTCACTTTTTTTGCCAGCGGTTTAGACATTAATGGCTGTGTGCTGAGTTTTTTTTTGAGGGGACAGCAAATGTACACTGTTATACAAACTGTACACTCACTACTTTACATTGTAGCAAAGTGTCATTTGTTCAGTGTTGTCACATGAAAAGATATAATAAAATATTTACAAAAATGTGAGGGGTGTACCCACTTTTGTGAGATAATGTACATATATGGCATTAAAAACACCCTTTATGGCAGTATAATGGTTGTTTAAAGAAGTTGCCAGGACAGGAGGTGGGCAGAAATCCCTCCAAAGGAGACAAAAACATGAAAGCAGTTCTAAGCCTTGACCACTGTATTCAAAAACAACACAAAAAGCTTTGGCACATACAAAACTGTGCTGTGCAATCACTAAATGTAACAACCTGTGCTTTTATTTGCATTTACCTGATACTTTGCAGATTCCTTCTAGTGTAAGTTCTGTTTGCACATCACCTTCTGTGACCAAAGCCTCCAGGCATTTCTGTTTATGCTGGCTGCACAAGGCGTCAGTCTCTTCCTTGACTCCTTCGCACTGTGGCTGTAAAACTGAAAGTACACAAAAGATTTGCATACTATATTATGCTGTCCATAGTCTTTATATATTTAACAGCTGTCACCTGTTTATCAAAAAAGAATGGCAAAGAACCGTGTGGGGCTAAGATATCCTTAACAAGGAAGTCGTTTTTATTAATGGTAAAAGATGGTGTCTGTTTACATGCTTGATAATGCACATCTTATTCCATCAATCTTTTCCTATTGAGGTTCAGCAGGTTTACAAGGACCCTGACAGCAGGTACATTATAATTAAAGGCACCCTTTCTGGTAGGGATATTACAATTGCCAATGTTTACGCACCAAATGAGACACAATCCACCTTCTTCACACAATTTTTTAACAAACTCCAACAATTCCATTCTCCACATATCATTTTAGGCGGGGACTTTAATTCAGTCCTCCAACCCAATCTAGACCGTAGCAAACAAAATCAGAATTCTAAAACTTTCTCTAAAACAACTACTTCACACATAAATGACTTACAACTGATCGACTCCTGGAGAGCATTGAATGTGGGCGCACGGGAATACTCATTCTACTCACACCCACACGACTCATATTCACGCATTGATCACATATTTTGCACCCCTATAATCTTAGCAAACGCACAAGATGCTGCTATACACCCTTGTTCCTGGTCGGACCACCACATAGTCTCCCTTAGCACACAATTTATTGGCCTTTCCCCTACTCCATACTCATGGAGAATAAATGAAGCACTCCTAACAAACCCCATACACCAACAAGAGATCGCATCAGAAATTAAAGAATATTTTTCCATTAACTCAACTCCTGATATCTCCCCTTCCTCACTATGGCTTGCTCATAAGGCAGTATTAAGAGGCCTCCTCATCAAGCGGGCAGCAAAATGCAACAAATTAAAATGGGAAAAAATCCATACTCTTACTAAAGACCTTAATAACCTATATAAAATACACACGAACACGCATGATCCTGTTATCTTCAAAACAATTTCCCAAAAACGTACAGAATTAGACTCACTACTTACATTCAAAGCAGAAAAAGCACTTAGATGGTCTAAAGCAAAATTCTTTTTATCCAGCAATACATATTCTACAATGTTTGCACGAAAGCTTAATCAATCTTTAAAGCCCACACATGTATATAAACTTAGGAATAACTCCAACCAATTAATTACCCACCCCCAAGACATTCTATCTATCTTCAAAAATTTTTATTCAAACCTACTCTCCGCACCTTCCACACCGATCCCACCCTCGACACTCTCCTGGCTAGATAAAATTCCTTTACCCAAATTAACTCAAACACAAATAGAGAAATTAAACGCCCCTTGCACAGAAGAAGAATTACTCCTAATAATTAAGTCTCTTAAGAAAAACTCCGCTCCCGGCCCTGATGGTTTTTCCTCCTTTTACTACAAACAATACCACCAACTTTTAATACCAAACCTTGCAAAGCTATATAATAGTATTCTAAAAGGAGACCAATTCCCTGAAGAAATGTTGCTAGCGAATATGTCCCTTATCCCAAAACCAAACAAAGATCACACGTTACCCCAAAACTATAGACCAATTTCAGTAATAAACAACGACCTTAAAATTTTCAGCAGACTCTTAGCAAACAGATTAGCCTCAATAATCCCCTCCCTGATTTCCCCCTACCAATCAGGATTCATACCAGGCAGACAAATCACTGATAATATAAGATTAGTCACTAACATAATTCAAGACGCAAACATCAACTCCAAACAAGTACTACTATTAAGCCTAGACATCAACAAAGCCTTTGATAGCGTCTCCTGGAACTTCCTAGACATAATACTAAATAAATATGGCTTTAAGGGAGAATTTACCCATGCATTTCATGCTCTCTATCATAACCCCTCCACCAGAATAAGATTACCAGGCTGTAATTCTGACTTTTTCAGAATAGGCAGAGGCACAAGACAAGGCTGCCCTCTTTCCCCACTACTCTTCGCCCTCGCAATTGAACCTCTAGCAACAGCAATCCTTCTAAACCCAGATATTAAAGGCTATTCAACAAACACTGCCACATATAAACTCAGTATGTACGCGGATGACATGATCCTCTTTCTTACACAACCAAATATTGCCCTACCGAACCTCTTACAAACCCTTAATATTTTTGCCTCTTTATCAGGCCTTACAGTAAATGTCTCCAAATCTATTGGTTTACCAATTAACATCCCGCCACCCCAATTAGAATCCCTACGCGCCTCCTTTAGTTTCTCCTGGTCATTTGAATCACTCTCATATTTAGGTATCTTCCTTACCCCCAATATAAATGAACTTTCCTCCAAAAACTATATTCCCCTAATGCAAAAATTAAGATCGACACTTAAAATGTGGAAATCCTTCAAAATATCATTCTTAGGCAGAATCACAGCAATTAAAATGACCATCTTACCCAAAATATTATACCTCTTTAGGGCACTCCCAATTAGACTAAATAAAATAATGATCACCAAATTCCAATCAGATATCAATAAATTCATATGGCTAGACTCTCACCCATGCCTACCAAAAACGGTATTATTCAATCCACAAAGATGCGGAGGTCTCGGCCTCCCAGATTTTTGGCTATACTACCTATCAGCTAGATGGTCTCAAATTGCACAATGGCATATTCCCAATCCCAAAATTCCATGGGTTAGATTCGAAAGAGATTCCATCAAACCCTATTCCATCTCAGGCTTATTATGGGGAAACAAGATCGCAAACCACACCATCGAAGCCCTCAATAAAATAGTCTCACAATCGTATCATCTATGGAAACTATATAGTAAAAAATTCAACCTTATATCTAATTCTCCCCCACACGCCTCCTTCATAGGTGACCCAAAATTTTCCTATAATTTTAACGACCTAGCTGACTTTTCATGGTGGATTAATAATAACCTGACATCCCTTACAAATTTCATAGATAACAATAATTTTACCTCATTCTCTTCTCTAAAGAGCAAACACCAAATTCCTAACACTGAGTTTCATAAATTCCTGCAGATCAGACATTTTTTTAACACATACTTTCAAACAACAAACTCTCCGCCTCCCTCATTTTTCGAAAACATATGTATAAAGTCCCCAAGAAAACCTGGCCTTTTATCAGAGATTTATTCGAACATAATTAACAACACAGAAACAAACAAACTACCATACATGCTCAAATGGGAACAAGAATTAAACATCTCTTTCTCTGTCCAAAACTGGGATACATGCATTAACAACTTGCATAAATGCACTAGATCTATCACAGTTAAGGAGACAGCACTGAAACTATTCACCAGATGGTACTATACCCCAGTCAAACTACACTCCATATTCCCCACAACACCACAAACATGCTTCAGAGGATGTGATTCCCCTGGATCATACATTCATATTTTCTGGGACTGTAATAAGACTACACATATATGGAAACAGCTAGAAAGATTTGCCTCTATAATCTCAGATAACAACATTGTCCTAACCCCACACAGCTGTCTCTTATTCGCACCTGTTACTGGTCTCTCAACACACAATACCAGATTAATACATACAATCTGTGTTGCAATTCACTGGTTAATTGCATATCATTGGAAATCCCAATCCATTCCTTTAGAACATTTAAAAACTAGAATAAACAACGTCAATCTCATGGAAAAAAATATTTCATACCATTCAGAACACTTCACATTTATACAATAAAAAATGGGATCCTTGGTTTAAACATTCCATATCCTTCTTCAATCCAACCTGAGAATGTCTACACATAAATCATCAATCTATCCTTTATAATGTACTATAGACCATATTCAAAACTATTGTACCATTGTTAAGAATTCCTACCTTATTACTTGTACCTTTACATTGTTACATATGTAAAACATATGATTACTGTCAAGTTTCAGCATATTTTTGTACTCTTTTTGTACCACCTTTTGCACTCAATAAAATAGTTTGTAAACAAAAAAGATAATGCACATCTGTGGTATTTGTATTTCTATTCCAATAGAAAAGTACAGTACTGCCCATAACGTGCTTATCTAAAACAATTCTATGCCATTGTAGTACCCTACAAGTAAAAAAAGATGTAAGATTATACATCTGAGACATTTAAATATGATTTAAAAAAATAAATGGGAAAGAGAAGGGACTTGACTAATGACGAGTAGGAGGAGGCACAGCATTACACATCCCCTGAAATATCATATAATTGAACGTAAATATAAATCATTCATAGGACATACCTAACCCCATTGCAATCCTCTAACTTTGTAACTTTGCCAGCCCCTCTGTGCCCAAAATGCAATGGAGCTTGGGGTACTCTTTGTTGTTGGTTTATTGATAATCCAGGGATATTGGCAATAAACAATATCATTCCTAATGGTTACATGGGATCCCAATGACTGTGGACCCAAGGTTATATCTGCTGGGCATACAGGGACCAAAGAGATCAACAAATATACTATAGTTATACAAGAAACCCTTTTTATAGTTTGTAAACCTTTAATTAGAAATTGGATTTCTGCATTGTCCCCAACAGTCTTGGATCTCTAAGATTAAGATTATTTTATTCATATAGGATGCCCATAAAAATTCCTAAAATATGACACTGATGGATGACAACCCATATCATATAACCTGGTTACCTAAATACTGATACAATCCAAATAGCCTGTAAAACTAGAAAGCCATGCTACTTATCTGGAGAAAAGCAAATAACCTGTCCTTCATGCCCATTTTCTACCCATGCTCCATTCGCGATACTACCTCCAAGCTTCAGCGATGAATATTCAGTGTGCATGCCTCAACCCCTCAGTGACCCGTTCCCAGAGTATAGTCATCTAAACAAAACCATACTCACCTTTAGTCCAACAATGCGGCGTCACAAAGCTCCCCACTGGCACCTTCCGGCAGCTGGCTTCTGGGTATCGATCTGCAGACGCTTTCACTGGTCCGCCCGAGATGATGTCAGTCAGCTCTGCATTGCTGAATTTGTACAATGACTGGTGAGTGCACAGCTCATTGTACAGGGGCGGACAGGCAGGTAGGTAACTTTAATACATGTCTCTTCTGCAATAAAAATCCTGCCTGTTTGCCCTTTTTAAATTCTTCCCATAAAATTCTAATGTAACCCTTTAGTGTCCAGCCCCAGCTAAAGTGTGTTAATCCCTCAGTACCTATTTCTCTGTGCATATATGATAGCCTCTCAATGCCTAGTCCTTAACTCATATGCATTAGCTGCTCAGTGCCCAGTCCCCAAGTATGTATGTGCATCCAGTATCCAACTCATGTAGGTTAATCTCCTCAGCCCTCAATACCCAAAGTACAGTAGGTTATGTAACATTTCAGCACCTATTCCTCTTTATGTGCATTACTCTCCCAGCTGGCAGTACCAGTGCATGTGAAAGAACTTCTATGCCCATCCCTGAAACTGGTATCCTTTAATTACTGTTACTGTACCAGCCTGAATATCTTTCCAAAATGTTTATTCTGTTGAAATCATTCTGAATGCACAATACCAACTTGCAGAAAATAATGCCCAACAAAATGTGGCCAACATTAGTTAGGGTGTGCCATACCTGTGTTGGAGTTCATTGTGCCAACTTGAAAATTCAGTCCTCCATAATTATTGGTGTAGTTGAATGTGGAATAATTATAACCTGGAAAAAAAAACAATTTGAGGTTAAATAGTGTATCTGCTTACACTGCCTGTTAGGGTACCTAGACAATTTTAACCCTTATATTGGAGATCCTTTGTCATGCATCACTATTTTATTGAAATGTCTCTTTCTGAATATTCCATAAAAAAACAAGTACAATGGAAATAAAGCATTGAAAAATGAAATTGTTTATCTACTTACACTGTGCTTTATGGTACATGGACAATTTTCTACCCTTAATTTGTAGGTCTTTTCTTTATATATTATAATTTTATACAATCGTATAAAATCATTTAAAATGGAAAAAAAAATGGTACTGTCAGTTGAGAGCTTTTTATGAGCAGAACAGCCATCGCCAATAAAAAATATTCTATTATAGCGTTATCTAACAATTCTGCATAATCAATTTCCTATTCCACATACTGCACCAAATATACCTTATTTTAATAAAAAAATCCTATGGCTGTATTCTATATATGTATAAAATTGAAGCTAATAAAAGTCACAGAAATGTCAATATCCCTTATCTCTTTCCTTAAAGCAGAACTCCATGAATCATTTTTTTGAAAACATACATGTGTTCAGTTTGCCTCAATGAAAATATCAATATCTGACATTAGGAGGGAATCCGGGAAAAATTCTGAAAATCACTGCAGGAGTCCATGCTACATACACTGATAGCTGTGATATTTTTGGTGCTGCTCAAGCAGCTTCCCCTCAGCTCACATAACACAGGGGGGTTGCTCTCTTGGCACCACTGCCATTCAGAGAACCCCCTTGCATTTTTTCCAATGAATACAATATGTTCTCTGATTGGACAAGGTGGAGAAGAAGGAGGTTGTCATCCCAATCTACATCTCATCCAATCGGAGAATGCCTCGTATACACTGAAAAAAAATACATGTCTGAATGGCAGCAGTGCCAAGCTAGTGACCCACTGTAATCAGTATGCAAAGGGGAAGCCACTGGAGAAGCACCCAGAAAATCATGGCTATCATTTTATGTAGTGCGGTCCACTACAGTGATTTTCAGCACCCCAGCAAACCTCCAGATAACAGATATAGGGGGTTATTTGCTAAAGGAAAATCCAGCTGCAAGTGCACTTGGAAGTAAAGTCGCTGTAGATCCGAGGGGGACATGCAAGGAAAATAAAAGACAGCATTTTAGCTTGTAAGTGATTGGATGATAAAATCAGCAGAGCTTCCACTCATTTCAGATCCACCCCTTAGATTTAAAGCGGCTGCACTTCCAAGTGCACTTGCAGTGCAAAGTGGATTTGCCTTTCATAAATAACCCCCATAAATACTTACATTAACCCAAACTGGACCAATGTAATTTTAACCTTAGAAAGCGCTGTGCAAACTGTTGGCACTATATAAATCCTGTATAATAATAATAATTTTGCAAAAAGAAATTTCCTAAAGTTTGGCTTTAAAGTAAGTGCCCCAAGAGGTTTTGAATGCATGACCGCTAGACATTTACCATTTTCAAAAGCAGCAGTCAGCAATGGCAGCTTACATAGTTCTGGAAAAGGATCATTTTAGCTTACACTATTTTTTCAAACAATATAAAAGACCAAACTTTTTTTTGTATTTACAGATATGGAAAATAAACTAAACATGGAGATACAAGGTGAAGAAGACATCTGTTATCTTCATTTCATCTATTCTATCCATTTGTATGACTTCTATTCTATATGATATTTCTAAAGCAATGCAAGGCAGTACCCAAATTCTCTAGATTTATTGCCTTTTAATTAGAAATGGTCTGATGTCCCTTGATGTGTTTAGTGCTCTAAACCTCGAAATGTTGACATGAAAGAGCTGCACCGACTGAGCCACCTGCCAACTTACATTTTAGAATGTTCAGTTACTATAAAGGTATACTGGGGGTTATTTACTAAAGGCAAATCCACTTTGCACTACAAGTGCAAAGTGCACTTGAAATTGCGCCAAAAGTGCGCTTGGAAATGCAGTCGCTGTAGATCCGGGGGGGGGGGGGGGACATATAAGGAAAATAAAAAACAGCATTTTAGCTTGCACATAATTGGATAATAAAATCAGCAGATTTTGCCCTCATTTCAGATCTACCCCTCAGATTTACAGCGATTGCACTTCCAAGTGCACTTTCGGTGCAATTCAAGTGCACTTTGCACTTGTAGTGTCAAGTATATTTGCCTTTCGTAAATAACCCCCACTGTAAGCTGTATTCTTCGGTATGTAGAAAGTCTCTAAAGAAACCCTTTCCTTTTTCCGATGTTTACAGACACTGTTGCCAAATATGAACTATGTAGCTTATAAACGCACCTGCACATGATCACTCTGCTGTAATCTGTTTCTGATACCCAGTTGTATGCCTGCTGGGTGGTTCTATCTAGCCTGTCGCTCAGCATACAGAAAGGAAAGTCAGACTATCCATCACAGTCCATATGTCAGAAACACTTTAAGCGCACCTAGTGCCCAAAACACGCCCGTCCATGCTCAATGGGAAGTCCGCTGTGCCCCAGACACCATATCAAATCTGGAGCACAAGGACGTAAACACTGGCAAAGTGCCAGTGCCTTCAGAACATCAGCCCATGTCAAACTGCCGTAAAATGAATGAATGCTGTCAGATTGGGGGCTTTGCAGGGTTCTATCTCCTCCGCAGACTGTTGCTGTCCCTTTGAATTTTTTGTTGCACCTAATTATTTAAAGCTATTTTACACAATAAGAGAAAAAAAAGTCTGAATAGCAACTTTACATTTAAAAGAGACACCAACACAAGCCTGTGACCAGTGTCAAAACTGCAAAAGTGGCTATTTTCAACTCCTTTTTTCATACAAAAATATAGTGTCACAGATTAAATAGAGGTTGAAATGGATTGTATAGTTTGTGCAGTGCATATATTTCTAGACTGATATTGGCCATAATATTCTGCCATTGTGAATTAAATGCCATGGCAAAAGATAAAAAAAACTGTACAGCATGTAATCATTCAGGACCAATCTAGAATTAATTGGTGCTTGCTAGGCAGAATGTAGAATGCTAAAAAAAGGATAAGCGCAAATGGCATAACCTACAATACTTGTTTATTTATATAAGCCCTTTCCACCTAAACACAGATTAGCTGTGCTGTTCTATGAAGGCAACAGTACAGTATGTTTTTAAGGTATCTTGTATTGCAGGCTTTGTGACCCTGAGGTCATATTAATAGCATACAAGTCCATTTCTAAGTTATATTCAGTCATCGCATACTTGCATGTCACAGCTTGTTGAGCCAAAGTTAGGTACAGATGTAATAGCCAATCAAAAAACAAAGTCCTTTTCATGTACAAGTCATTGTGGAATGGTTATTTTTATTGTGCATTCTCAAGTAGCACAAGCTACAGCATGCAGCGCATAGTAAGATCATTAAAGAAATGCTTTCAGTAGTAGGAACAGCATTCACGTTACCTGCAGCCTTCTATTCTAGCATTCAAGTTTATCAGTATTAAGCTACTATATCATAGAAAAACATAACCAGATGAATCTTCATTAGAAGAAAATGAAGGGCAATACAGGTAATGTTTGTGAGTACTTTCCAACCACCCAAACAGTGTTTGACAAATTCTATTGAACCCTTTGGTAAACTAAAGAAAAATCTCACTCTCACTGACTACATTTATACCCATAAAGAGGTCAAGGTTTGGCTATGGTATTCCTTGTATTAATGATTTGAAAAAAGAAATGGGTAATTTGATTTGCACTCCTGCATCTGCACAATATAATGTAAGACAATATGGTACCTTTCCCTTGAGACACCCTATAGCACCAATACAAATGTGTAGTAGACATTAAGTTAGTGAACCTACGCACACAGAAGTGGAACCTTTTGGGCAGACTCTATCTCCTGGTGACTCCAGAGACAATATCTCCCCATTTAATTATCTGCTGTCACCCACTTGCAAATTTTTTTTTTTTATCTCCCACCTTGGAGTGTTCCAACTCATCCTGTTGCATTCAACTTATAAATAAATAAAGAATCCAAAAGGAGAATGGGACTCCCCTGTAATGGCTGCTTTAACCCCCCTGGCGGTATTCCCGAGTCTGGCTCGGGGCGGGAACTTCAGTACCAAAAGCGGTAACCCTGAGCCAGACTCGGGCTGCATTGCAGTATACAGGGGGAAGTTACTTACCTTGTCCCCTGGATCCTGCGATGTCTCCCCGCTGTGTGTGCGAGCCGTCTACTCGCTCGATTCACACAGTGCCCGAGTGCCGCTGATCTCCGTTCCCTGCGACGTTGCGACGCACGGGAGCGGAGATCGGTGCCAAATTCAAAAAAGTTAAAAAACACAATACACATACAGTACTGTAATCTTACAGATTACAGTACTGTATAAAAAAAATACACATCCCTTTGTCCCTAGTGGTCTGCCCAGTGCCCTGCATGTCTTTTTTTATAATAAATTGCTTTTTTTCTGCCTGGAAACTGGAGATTGTCCATAGCAACCAAAAAGTGTCCCTTTATGTCAAAAGTGGTTTTAGACCAGCTAGAAAACAGCGATAATAAATTAGAATCACATTTCATCATCAAACACAAAATTCAATGACAGCGACTATTCTGCAACTGAGCAAATTTTTGTGTTTTTGATTTGATTACATTATTGAATAATTTTTATATATATTTTGATTTTATTATAATTTATGATTTTGTGTTTCAAACTTTATCATACCCGGGATGTCTACTAGACTCTGGTTTGGACAGATTTAAGTCAGTTATTCATAAGAATTGCATGCCTACAATATAAAAACGCCAAATTTCCATGCAAAATAATTGTACCGCTTTCAGCACAAAATTCCAGACATAATCATACCGCCAGGGAGGTTAATTTTTAAGATCAAGGCAGATAAAGACCCCAGCAGTCTATCTGGAGCAGTCTGACATGCTCTCCTGTCTTGGTCAGAACTAGAGCTCTACAATCAGCAATAATCATCCTTCCAGCTCAGAAGGTGTGGGTATTGCTGACTACAAAGCTCTAGTTCTGACTGGGGTAGAAGATGTGTCAGACCATTGCAGATAAAGACTGATGTGTATTGTGTAAAGTCAGATGGAGACCCCTGCACCCCGTGTGAAATCAGTGGTCTACCTGCAGTGGTCTGACATGCCCCTGCCTGAGTCAGAACTACAGCTTTGCAATCAGCAAAAGCCACAATCCCTGAGCAGAAAGTGTAAGCATTGCTGATTGCAGAGCAGACTGAGGCCGGGGTTTACTGCTGCAGATAGACTGAATCAATTTCACACAAAGAGCAGGAGTCTTTATTGCAGCATGCTGCTGGGAAACAGATTTCTCAGCTGGCACTGGGACTGAATTACAAACAAAAAAGTAAGATATATACAAACCAGCCTTTTGCTGCACCCTCAATTTAATTATATACTTCTGAGACTTCAATTGGACTCACCGTGAAGTTCACCTTTCTGAACATGTTACACCCATATTTAGGGTGTAACATGCTAAGCACCAGACCCCTCTCCCCCCTATCCACCCCCCCTGCTTGTGGCAGTGAGTCAGGGATCTTCTGCCTGCAGTCGCTGTCACAATTCAAAAAGGTTGCAGCCGTGTGGGGCTTCAGATACACAACGGCATCATTGATTCATAGATCCCTGGATATCAATGAACTACAAGTTTTTAGAGCCTTTACAGCTGTCCGTCTGTAGTTTTCAATGAACTACCATGGTGCTGTTGAGAGTTCTGGTAGTTCATTGATTCTTTCTGTCAGAGTAAAACTGCCTGCCTGTATGATGTACGGGCAGACAACTCAGACTGAGTCTGCAGGAGACTTACATGGCATCAGCGATCTGCTGATTGCTTGTGCAATGCATTCCAGGCTCCTATAACAAAAAATAGTAAATACACATTTTTTTACCTGCAAGTTGAACTTATCCTTTAAGGTGCAAATACCCCACCCTGAAAGCTATACAGGCATACCCCACTTTTAAGTACACAATGGGGTTTATTTACTAAAGCTGAAAAGTGCAAAATCAGGCTCACTGTTGCATAGAAACCAATGAGCTTCTAACCCCAGCTTGTTCAATTAAGCTTTGGTATTAAAACCTGGAATCTCTTTGGTTTCTATGCAGAAGTGAGCCTGATTTTGCACTTTACAGCTTTAGTAAATAAACCCCATTTTGTACTTAAAGGGGTGTTTCACCTTACAAATTTTTTTTTTAAAAGTCAGCAGCTAAAAAAAAAGTAGCTGCTGACTTTTAATAAGTACACTTACCCTCCCAGGGCGCCCGCGATGTTGGTCGTGGAGGACGAGCTGTCCCTCGGCGATCCGGTTCCAGCGCCGCCATCCTCAATAAAGGGAAACGGCTTCACGTTTCCTACTGCGCATGCGCGAGTCTAATTTGTGAATGGGGAACGCGATGTGTTGTGGGACATAGTTCCCATAACACACCGCGCCCTATTCACCAGAAGACAGAAGAAGAGAAGATCACCGCGGCGCTGGAGGAGGCAGATTAGGACGATCTGCCTAGCAACAGCCATTTCTGGTAAGTAAAAAAAAAAATATATATATTTTTTTTTTTCATTTTAAATGGTTACTAACATTTTTTAAAGTTTTTGTTTTCAGGGTGTCCCACCACTTTAAAAGTGGGGTATGCCTGTAGTAAACAGCTAAGTGTTTTTTCTTTCCAAGTAAACACAAAATTATCATTGTTCAGTGGAAAAAGTCAATTATTCTTTTCAAAACAGTTATAGAAATAGAGAAGCGGTTATAGGATCATTATCAAAAAGCAGTTTAACAAAACAAAAAAGTGGAAAATATGGTTATGTTTACCACCACCAGATCCGGATGCTCCTGCACCACCGTACATACTGCCACCACCTCCTCCACCACTGCCGCTGCCTCCAGATCCTGCTCCACTTCCACCAAACCCATCAGAAAAGTTAGGCATAAGTTTTAGACGCTTTCGAAGAACTTCCTCTTTGTCTAGTGAGAATAGATTACGCTTTTAGTAATACCGAAAATATCAGAATCAAAACAATGTTCATTTCAGTGCTTAGAATTGCTAAGAGTCTCTATGACAGAAAACAATGATATAAACCACCCACAATGTGTCAGGTACACAAAGACCTTGCCTAAGGTTTGGGGCACAAGACAAAGCTTAGGAGCAGTGTTTTCTTATTTATGGCAGCCCAAAACAAAATTAATTTTTTTAAACTTAAAGTGATTTTAAAGTCTTGTTTTTTTTCCTATAAAAATAAAAAACATGTTATACTTACCTGCTCTGTTGCAGTGGATTTGCACAGAGCAGCCCTGATTCTCCTCTTCTCAGGTCCCTCTTCTGTGATCATTGCTCCTCCCTCCTGTTCAGTACCCCCACAGCAAGCAGCTTGCTATGGGGCACCCGAGCCGAGTCACAGCTCCCTGTGTCCATTCATTTAAATGGTTAAACTGACCTAATTTACAGACTAAATTCATCCCTCTGATCTAAAAAAAACAAATGATACAATGTTTCTTTTTATCTCAAGCCCTGAGCAATGTTGTGATAAACTTGTCAGGCTGCCTTTTTTTTATAGCTGTCAGCTGTCTTGTGAGAGTTTGCCAGGAAGGGAGGGGGGGATGAGTCATAAGAGGGCCAATGAGAGCTGCAGAGCTGGAGGTGTGCATCTGTTTAAATCCAGGAAGTGAACAGGCAGTAGCTTTGGGTGTCCACAGTTAAAATGGATGCAGCCAGACTTAGTGGAGGGAGATTTCTGCAGCATATTTGGCAAGTACAGAATTGCAGTATATATAAAATTAAATGCAAAGTGGTTAGGGGGGAAGCTTAAGAATGGTAAAGATGTTTTCATTACAAATTATGTGAGCAGACTGCAGTTCCTCTTTAAGTGGTTAAACTGAACTCATTTACAGACCAAGTTCATCCCTCTGATATAAAAGAACCAAACCATACAATGTTTCTTTTTATCTCAAGCCCTGAGCAATGTTGTGATAAATTTGTCAGGCTGCCTCTTTTTTTTTTTTTTGACAGCAGTCTGCTGTGAGCCATTGCTGGCTCTGCACTGATTTTTGCAAATGCTGCATTAAGATTGTGAGGGGGGTTGAATAGAGCACGCGTTTTTTTAACAATGAATCGTGCAGCTCTAACTTTAGGTAAGAAGTAGTTACAGCTGACAGATATACTAAATGACAGACCTACTGGCGGGACCAACAGGTAATAAACTTGGTTACACGGGGTCTCAGAAAACAAAGACTGCTGTGTTATTGTCAGATTGCATCATATATTTAATGCCAGATTCACACTTTTCACACGATTAGATAATTGAAGCGACTGTTCAGCCAAGATTCTCAACTCTTTCAGTAAATCAGTCTCATAGTTATATTTAGTTGTTGAGATGCATTTACTTTTACATTGTATTTTCTTTTGTACATTTTTTTTTCTCTTTAAAAACCTGGCTCTTAGATTCCATTCACACCTGAGAGTACTGGAATCACAGGCAGATGGCACCCCAAACTGCAAAAAAATGCACCTCCTAGCGCGCCTGACTCAGTGCCAAAATTTGGTACATGAGCTTCTTTGCCACATGACGAAACGTACTCGGGGAGGCTGAAGTGCTGACGTCATCGCAGTGTACCTTGTGAGCAGACAGGTGTCTGCAAGCCGGCCGGCAAATCTTTTTATTGATGCTTTATCTTCGTTCTCCTGTAAGTGTAATATCTAATTTCAAATAAATTTTAAGTAGTCGGATTTACACTATGGTGAGTTTTCTTTATTTTTGGGTACGTGTTTGATGCTCAACCCTGAATGTCCGATGACTTGAGCTTACCTGGTTTACCTTCTGCTCAACTCCTGCGAGCTGCTGCTGGATACAGGCTGTGATATTGATCAACATACAGGCTTATTAATGCTTGCCTTTCGGTAAGCGCGCAATTCATGTGGTGGTGGTTCACATCTATTGGTGGTGTTTTGTTCAAGAGTTTACTTCACTTGCATGCAACATTTGGAATATTCATGTTTCTTTGGGGACTGTTTAATATTCAACATTTTGAGTGGTACACAGACTGTTTTTTTCTTTTTACCACGATCACTTGCTCTCTTTATAATATTATTATTTATTTATTTTTTAGCGCAGCTTTCTGTTCATTATTTGCAATTTGTATATGTGTGTATCTAACGTTTGAGCTGCTGCTACTTTTTTATTATTTTTTATTTTTATTATTTTCATTGTATAATAATTTTGTAGGTATAGCGCTGTATTTCTTTATATATAGTCTACAAATGTAGCAAGGTGAAAATGGCAATGGCAGTTTTACTGAGCATGCTTACTGACTAAGTCACACTTTATATAGAGATAGGATCACAAATGACATGAGAAAACTGATTAGTTAAACGCTCTGACACCTTTCCCCCCAACTACATTTGATTTATATCAGCATTTCAAGATGGCAAATGCAATCAGATTTAGCAATGAATACTTGATAGTGGATGTTGTCTTCCAGTTTCTTACCTTTTATTTCTGGATAATACAGAAATGGTTTGGGCTCACTGGTCTCAAAATCAGATTTTCTCCGAAGTTGAACAAACACAGAAACAGGTTTTGAAATATTGGGATCTCTGTATTTAGGAGTTTTAAATACAATGGCAAACTAAAGGAGATACAAATTGATTATTGTAAGGTTTTAGCTGTTATCTGTCAACGTTCTTAAAACTGAATTATTGACAGATATTAAAAAAAACACAACTTCGCATTGATCACATATGATCATATTTATTTCATATACAACTCTCATAAATACCTTAATCTGTCTTTATTTTAGGCTCCCGCTATTCCCCACATAGCATCAGTGACACTGGAGAAAGAAGGGCAGTGCTACAAGCCAAGCTGAGATCTAGTGCTTTGCCCACTGCTGACAATTTAACACATAAGCATGCTCAAGGAAAAAGGGGTGACCTCATCATTATTCTTCTGGTTCTTTATTATTCACTTATGGACTGAATCTTGGACGAAGCTGAATTGCTTAATTGCCATGTATTTTGCAGAGAGGACACTGATCTGCCAATGCAGTCTGGCAGAGATGGTGAAATCACAACCATGGCTTATAACAGGCCCAGAACAGCAGTAAAAAAATCTGACAGGGGTTCAAACCCTTCCCCACTTCATTTAAAACTAAGGAAAATTTTTTTGGCTGGACATACACTTAAAGTGTCATTAAACCCAGACTATGAAAAACTCTCATTAAATGCTATATAACAGAGTGTTCATACTTATAAAGCCACTAAAGCATTCATTTCCATCAAAGATCTGAACTGATATTTATTGCTTTCTTTAGCTCTAAAACAGTACATACCTGCCTGTGAACATCTGTGGGTGAAAAGTCCCCAAACCCTTCCCAAATATGGCCATTCTCATCTTCTTCATAAAATCGTATTTGAATGTCATCTACAACAGACAAACTACTAATGTATCAGGTAAAAACAAAAAAACAAAAACAAAAATAAAATCTCATTAGCTTTAGAACAATATGAGAGCACATTACTAAGAGCTGGAGTGCATAAAACAGCTGTTGCAGCATTAGGGCCCTTTCAAACGTGCAGACCGTTCAGACCCACCTGTCAGTTTTTTCAGCGGACCTGAACGGTTGTTGCTCCATACATCTCTATGGAGTGACGGATGTCAGCTGTGACATGTCCGCTGACATCCAATATGCCCCGATCCGCTCCGCAAAATCCAGACAGATGGAGACCCTATTTTCCATCCATCTGGCGGATCAGATGAAAACGGACAGGCGGTCCATAATCATCTGATCCCCCATAGAGGAGAGCGGAGATCTGACAGGTCCGTCCCTGCACAGAGTGTGGAGACAGACGATCCCTGCTGAGCAAGCGGATGGCTGAATACGGATCCGCACATGTGAAAGGGGCCTTAGGTTGGATTCACACCTATGCAGTTTTAGTGCTTTTTGCATTTTGCAGATTTGCACAAGAGTCCATTTAACATGGTTTCCTATGGAACACGTTCTGTAGTGAAAACCTGCAAAATGCAAAAAGCACAAAAAATGCATAGGTGTGAATCCAGCCTTAGTCTACAACATTATTGAAAAGCTGAATTCTAAGGTTTGCCGTGTAATTAAGTATGATCCATCTCTAATATATGTGGTCATTTTAGGATACTAATCATGATTACTGGTACTTTACTGTATGCACTGCCTGCCATAAAAGTGTAAACGGTCATTTCATTAGGAACCTGCATATTTTAGCATTAACCATAAGATATGGAAAATGTGGTTATATTCAAAGCAGCTTTTTATATTGGGCTAGTGTGCATCTATTTATTTGAATTTCTAGATCAGGGACAGTAAACTCAAGGATAATAAATTACGAAAAAAAAAGAAGAAGCTTTCAATCGAATATCTACAGCATTTAGTAACAAATAACCAAGTCAAAGAGGAATGGGTACTATATGAGTCACAAAGTTGCACATACCCTTTTGAACTTTGTCACATAGAAGATAAATCTCTTCACCTCCCGTCACACAGCCAGAGGTCCTATCCATTCTCACAATTTTCAAATTAGAAGCATTTGGAGCTTCTGCAAAATAAGGACCAATAAAACAAAGTAAGAAATCACAGATAAAAAGTACTCATTCAACTAAGGCAGATTGCATCAATAAAGTACATTATATATATATATATATATATATATATATATATATATATATATATATATATATATACATACACACACACATATATATATATATATAGAACAATAATATACTAAACTGATTTTGTTTTAATACATGATTAATTCTGGCAATATAAACAGCTTACAATCTTTTTTTTTTTCTAGAATGCATTAAGGTAAAAAACCTTGAGGCTTTAGAACCACTTTAAATAATGTCAATGTTGATATGTTTAGCATAGTAAAATACGTGAGGTCACATAAAAAAAGTTGGTAGCTAGGGCCTTTAGGTTTGCTCACAGAATGTACTATGTTGTTATATTTGAGGAATATCATGCTTACTGCTATCATAGATAGGGACTGATATAACAGGTTCCAGTCTTCTTGTGAAGCTTCCATTGCTATCAGGTAGGAAAGCAGTGAACATAAGTCGTACCACGCTCAGGTCTATGTCTTTCGATTGCTGATAAGCTGCTTGACGAATAATCTCTTTTTCTCGCTCTACAACACAAAATGACATTTGTAAATGTACAATCTTTAACAGATTTGTCCATGCAAACTCCGGATTAAGTATAACCTGTGAGGATAGAAAAAATGTGTAAACGCACAATGACTTGTTTGGAAAGGTTAGTCCTAGTCATTGACCTGGATGAAGCATACAAGAGAAGTGTTTGGAGACTAATTACACATTTCAGGACATGCGATTATAGAACCTATTTCTTTACTACTGTATGACTGGTACTCTCATACAGTACCATTATTTCTGGCTAAATTCTGGAACACATTTGTGAGACATTTTTTTTAGAGACAATCTGATAACAGCATGTTGTCCAAATTCTTATGGCAACAATACCGCTTTACCAAACTGCTTTTTGGGAGGGAGAAGGGTTAACCTGTTTATGATAAAGGAAAAATCAACTTTAAAAAGTGCAACTATGCTAGAATACAGTATACTCAATTTACTTAAACTGAAATCTCTCAATCAGCATTAACTATTTTTAATCCTTATGCTGCTAGAATTAGTAAATAGAATGGACACTATACTATATTCACTTGTTTAAACTTTGTTGCCTTTCTTCAGCTGCTTCCTGTTTTTTGGCTTAGGCCAAAATGTCGTCATACATTCCATGGGAACATTTTTTGTTTCATCTGGAGGAGGGGAGGAGGAGCTTTCTCAGGTAAGCACACCCTGCCTGCATACCTAGCCTACGGGCAGATGGATTCCAACGGGTAAATGATAAGTGAGTCATCTGCTCTTAGTCAAGATTGCCATGGCTAGAAATGCTAAGGGGGTGTTTTTCAAACTGATTTCCCAACAAAATAAAGCATGAAGACAAGCAAGAATGGGTGAATTTGCTTTGAATATTAAAAATTAATTAAACCCCACTTTCAGTTTGTGATGTTCAGATACAGTTTATTTTCCGCTTTAAATTTTATCAACTTTATCAACTTTTATCAACTGAAAGTTTGCTTTCATAGTACTTCTGAGTAGGACTACAGGCCTGTTCAGGTCAGGGTAAGCAGTAACTTGGGGACTGTAGGAAAAAGGAGTGGCTTTCAAAAAGGACCTATTCACATATGTCACAGTCAGAATCGCTGCAATTCTGAAATTGCGGCAAAAGGCCCACAGCGCGTTTCCGTGTGAGAAAAAAAATTGCAAGCAGAAAACACAGATTTTTGCTATGGGTAGTGTGAACCGGGCCAAAAAGTAGCAATGTGTGAAGTGATTTTGTCAACATTAATTTTGCAGTTGTTGGTAAGATTTTGCCAAAGTTTCAGATTTTTGCTCACTGAGCTGCTGTGAAATTTGCTTAAACAAAGAGAGCATGTTTTTTCTCTTTTTTTTTGTATTTGATCATTTGGGTACTGTCACATTTAGTTCTTTTCACTTTTTTTTAATTTGTGTGAAAGAAACAAACATAAAGAAGCTGTTTTTTGGCACAAGAAAAGGTCTAGGGCAGTTGAGAGAAACTTCCACAACCCCTCAGGAACAATTTAAATCCCATTTTACACACAACCTTTATTTTATCTTAACTTTATCTTCCAAACTGACTCCAAAGCATTTTTCCAAAATGAGTTTTTGCAGACAACTACAGATTTTCACAACAATGTTATAGAAATAGCTCTTAATTTTGCTCATCCCTAGTGTTTAGGTATCATGGAGGCGGGAAGGAGCCTGATCAAGGAAAGGGCTAAATACAGCTGGCCTAACATTACAGACTCACTCATTTGCTGAGGATTTCTCTGTAAACCATTTGGGGAGCTGTGAAATATTTGGTAAATAAGGTACATGCATATATAAGAAAATGCCAAAACCTACATTAATTACTAATTTAAAAAAGTTACACATCCTTTTTCAGTTAGTACAATCTATGCTTTAAGGCGCACTGACACTTTATGTGCATTGTAGTGAGCATGTAAACCCATGGTACAATACACTTTGTATGCACTATAGGTTGCATGCTTATTCATTTTAAAGGTGAACTCTGGGCAACAGAAACAAAATTACCTTTGTAGTGGGGCTCCCCTCACACTGCAAGGGTGAAATGCTCCTTTTACCTAAAGTGCCAGCTTTTAGCACCTTTTACGTACCTTATCCCTCGCTTCTGTAGGCTCCTCCTTCCATGCGACTAGTCCTCTAAAGCCTGCTTTGGCTCTGTGACTAGCAGTCACAGCTGTGAAGTCATTGTATACAATGCAGGCCCAACAGTCGAGTGAGGATGCAATGCAAGGAAAACCCTACTCCAAGGGAAGGTTTCTTAGTTCCCCAAAGTTCAGTTTTCAGTTGTATCCCAAAGTATGTATACAGTCAATAAAAAATGCACCTTATAATCACAGCTTTGTTGTGCTCTGGAACAAATAAATAGAGTGCCTTTTTATGGTCCGGTGATGTGCAGATAAGATCCCACTGAAAATAACTGGGCTTGTTCAATAAAAAATGTGATGAAGTGCCAAAAATACATTACTGTGCATATAAAAAACATGTGCACGTAAGGATAAGTTGTTAAGGGTGTTTGACTAGCTTCATAAATTCCTTAATGGATGGTACAGTGATTGATGTAATACCAATAGGTAAGATATTTTGAAAGCAAACATAGAGGAGGCAGGAAAATAGCCGAACATATTAAGGGAGAAATATTGGTAAAGCAGACACAAAAAAGAAAGGACAGGCACACTTAAAAAAGACAATTCTTCCACTTATTATTAAAAACAAATGCATCCATCAACATTAAAAATTAAAAGATGAAAGAAATAAGATAATAATTAAATATTACCCACCAGTCAGTGACCTATCCCCTGAATATTGGTAGTTTAACTCAGGATGAACCAAAAGACCAGCGTTGTATCCCTTCTTAAAAGCATCAATCATACGCATTTCCAGTATCTCAATCACTTTTTTCTTTGTGACATGAAGAATTCCTAGATTGGGGAACCTGCAAGTTATGCAGCACATAAAAAAAAATATTATTGTATATCATGTTTAGACGCGTGGCACAGTTGCAAACTGCATGATCATGGTTTACTATGTGAGCAGTCTTTCTTTCTCCTCCATGAGGAGTTTTGGATAGAGTGGAGTGGGACTAGAACCCCTGGCTGTGGGGTTGATTTACTAAAACGGGAGGCTGTGAAATCTAGTGCAGCTCTGCATAGAAACCAATCAGCTTCCAGTTAGTTTAGTCAAAGCTTAGCAGATTTTGCACTCTCCAGTTTTAGTAAATTAACCCCTTTGCCTCCATTAAGGAGATTCGCCCTCTCTATTTATCCTGTTTACAATTATCATCAGGACCTCCTTCTTGCCTGAGGTAGTTTTTGCCTTTCACCTTAACGAGCATATCCTTCTTTAGTTCCTCTGTTGGCTGCAGTTCACCAAAAGGAGATTTCACCTCTGGATGTGGTCATGGATGTAGTCTTTCTTTCACCCACTGCTTCTTTCAGGAAGATTGATTCACTTTTTGTCATCCAACATAGAGCCAAAAAGGGAGCACCAGCTTCTTGTTGCACCATCTCTAGGTGTCTCAGGAACACTATCATCTAACCTTTTCCAATAAGGTGCACTGTGAGTATCTGGTCTTCTGTTCACACAGTCTCTAAGTTCTACCAGGTGGACATTTTGGCTTCACCTCATGCTAGCTTTGGGTGTCAGGTCCTTCAGGCAGCTCTTTGAGGTGCAGGCAGTCCTCAGTTTTCCTGTTTTTTTTGTCTGTTGGTGATAGTTGCTATGTTGTCCACCTTTAGTTGGGCTGTTGGGAGGTTAACAACTTCACGTGTCCCTCAACAGACATGAAAGAAAACAGAATTTTTCTACTCACAGTAAAATCCTTTTCTTGGCGTCCACTGAGGGGCACATTTGTTTGTGCTTATGATGTTGGTACTGCTTTGCTATAAAACTGGTGCATTCTGGTGGTAGGAGGGATTATCCTGGGCTGGCCAGTGTTTTGTTTGCCAGTGTCCAATCCTCTTGTTGTTGGCAGTATAAAATTAAGGTTAAAGACTTCCTGTGTACCTCAATGAACTCCAATTAAAGAATTTTACGGCGAGTACAAAAATCCTATTTTACACTACAAATTGTGTAGATTTCGGCTTTCCAAGATTTTAGCTTTAAACTAACCAGGTGTTTAAAACAAAAAAGTTTACTTTTTACTAAAAACAACAGTGCAAGTGTAGCAAAACACTGTGGTCAAGCTCATTGTGTATCAACGTAAAGTTTAAAGCTGAACTCCAGGCAAACAAGGAAATACACAGATTTTATACATACAGTATAAGGGAGCCGTTTGTCTACCAAAGGATTTATATTTCTATCCATCCAATACAGAGATTTAGACAGCTCCGTACACAGCACAGCCTTATCTGCCAAGGCAGAAGACTTGAGTCTTTGCTGCAGTTAAAAATACTTTACAGGTCTTATATCCTTCCCATAAGGCCGGCGAAGGACAAGAGAGGTAGCACACTGATGGACTAATGCCTCTTGTTAGCACATGAGCACTGCAGCACAGCTGATTGGATCATTGTTTTATTTTCTCCCTCCCTATCTGCTATACAGTGGATTGAAAAAGGCTGATACTAACTCAAAATCAGGTACTGCGTGTATTAAAAAAAAAATTCTTAAAAGTGATACTAAAATCAACTTTTAATAACGCTACTGAGTTGGGCTGTGTGTATCCATAGATACACACAGCGCTAAAGCCTAACATAAGCATTAGGGATAAGCCAGCGGTTCGCGACGAACGTAAGTTCAACTCGAAAATCGGGTGTTCATTTATGGTCTAGAGCCCTACGGACGACAAGAGTAACGATGACACATAGGACTAACACAAAACTCACCAACATGAAATAGACCTGAAAGTGTGCCTTGGTCTACCGTATGGTACACCAAAATAAGGGGGCATACCCTAGATAAGGAATGATAAGAAGTAGTTATGGAATAATGTGGAATGAGTATTCAGTCTGGGGTAAGAATACTTGGAAGAGGCTTTTAAAAGGGGAGGGTGGGTGGGTATCACGCACAGGAAACCGACAAAGACCGGCGGCCTTTGGGCTGCTTAAATACCCTCCGGGCTCCTCCCATAACTTCAGGCCGGTACCCGGCCTTCCAATTTATGGTCTAGAGCCCTACGGACGACAAGAGTAACGATGACACATAGGACTAACACAAAACTCACCAACATGAAATAGACCTGAAAGTGTGCCTTGGTCTACCGTATGGTACACCAAAATAAGGGGGCAAAAACCTTCAGGTAGGGGATAATAATTTATTAAAGGTAAATGTGACTGAGTAGTTGGGCAAAGGCCTGAGCCCTCTCCAACTGTGGGTTAGGTATGTAGCGAGAAGCAGGCCGACTTCCACCGACCTAGTTTCTCGATCACATGGTCCGGAACCCCCTATCTTGGGGCCGGCGTGGCCGCCC
Source organism: Lithobates sylvaticus (assembly GCA_028564925.1). Taxonomy (NCBI): domain Eukaryota; kingdom Metazoa; phylum Chordata; class Amphibia; order Anura; family Ranidae; genus Lithobates; species Lithobates sylvaticus. The sequence continues at coordinate 535,006,112 of CM053026.1, read as the reverse complement.
CGATCCGGAATGAATGCCCGGAGTATTGGCTGGGGTCCAATTGAAGATTGCCGAGAAGGTCCCGGACATGTACCACGAACTGCGACGAGTTTGAGGGGTTTAACTGGAAAGGGTAAAGCGGACTGGACCCTGGACGGTCGCATAGCAGTGCCGTCGAGCGGTTAAACACGGCAACTGGGCACCAGTTGTTGTGGGTCCTGCACGGTGGATATCTATTCCGGAACCTCGCTGCTGAGACTTAGACGTCGCCAAGTGAAGAACGTAGAGATCCTGGTGGCGGCAGAGATTACTTCATGCAAGACTGGACCGGCTGGGTGGCTGCGAGTAAACTCGCTGGGCCGTAGGAACCCATAAACGCCATGTGTATCGCAGCCTGCAAGACGGTGCTGAGGAGGAGACCAAAGGGGGACCTATCCAGGACGTCAGACATCCCCTTAAGACCTCCACAGTGATAGGCAGCCGCTTCGGGCTGACTGGCGGCTGGAGCTTCTGAACTCCACGCAGTAGAGCCCTCACTGCATGGAAGGAGAACACTGAAGGCCTAGCGGGGTCTCGAAGTGACAAGTAGTGCTGCACCCCGGCCACGTACTGACGTTTCGCGCTGTGTGACAGTGCCAGGTGAGAATGGCAATAAGCGATAAACGCCAGAACCTGATCGACGCAGGAAGACTCACGGGCGTTGGGGCAGGAACTCATCAAACGCCCCCAGGCCGTCTGGCAGGCCCGACAGGTGTTGCGGGCGAGCGAAGCGTTGATGAAGTTAGTAGCTGACTGCAAACGTGGGGCTAGTCCAAGGTCAGTTGTGACCAATCCGGGATAGAGGCTGAGAGATGGTAGGCTCCTGGCATCTGTTCAAAGAAAGGAACAAGGTTAAACGGGAGAGTGCGTCCGCTGCTGAGTTGAACTTCCCTGGAACGAATGAGCAGTAAACATTGAACTGATGCTGTAGGGATAGCTGGAGCAGTCCGCGGAGGAAGGACATGACGGCCTGGATTTAGACCTGCCCTTGCTGATGATCTCGGCTGTGGCTTGATTGTCTGTCGTAAAGCCACCGTCTGTCCAGACCAATGGTGACCCCATAGGTGAGCGGCTGCTACGACGGGGAACAGCTAAAAGAGGGCTGACGTGGTAGTAAAGCCCGGTGTGGCTAGTGCCTGAGGAGGCCAAGGGGCGGCGAACCACAAATGGCCAAAAATGGCGGCGCATCCTGTGGATGCCGCCGCATCGGTCACCACTTGAGGTGACTGCGTGGACACGACTGGGATGAACAGGGACACAACGTTCCAATTACTAAGAAAGTGTTCCCACATGGCCAGATCTGCTCTGGCTGCTGAATCCAGCCTGACGACCTGGTTAGGGTCCTGAGTGTAGGACAGGAAGACCGGCAACCGGGACACGAAGGAGCGGCCCTGGGGGATGATCCTCGTAGCAAAATTCAACATCCCGAAGAGAGACTGAAGTTGCTTCTGAGTACATCCCCCACCCGGGTGAACACTCGCAGAACCGTCCTGAAACGGCCCAACTTATCTGCGGGAAGGCTGGCCTGCATGGCAGGCGTGTCAAGGTCGATGCCCAAGAACGTGATCTTGTGCGCCGGGCCGTCCACCTTGCGTTCCGCTATGGGGACGTTCAGATTGTCGAAAACCGTCCTCAACTTTCCAAGGTCCCCTGGGGGAGCCCCGGGTGGTTCTATCAGAAGGAAGTCATCCAAATAATGGACGACCTTGTGGCACTGTGCCTCGTAGAGAAGGATCCACGCCAGGGTCTCCGCGAACTTATCAAATAACCAAAGACTACTCTTAGACCCGAAGGTCAATTTGGTTGCGAAATAATATCGCTCCCTCCACTTGATGCCGTGCCAGCACCACAGGGAAGGATGTATGGGCAGTAGCTTGAAGGCGTCAGATATGTCCGCCTTCGAGAGCCAACCACCTACCCCTGCCCTGAGTATGGCCTGGGTAGCCATATCTACCGAAGCGTACTTCAGTGAGAACTCCTCGGAGGGAATGAGCGAGTTGAGACTGGGAACGACGGAAGAATGAGGCGCTGACAGATCATACGCCAGACGTTTATTTATTTTTTTCGAAAATTTCCCTGTACAAGCCCGATAGGGCTAACCCTCCAGATACTAAAGGGAGACTGACTGAACGGGCCTATCATAAAGTCCCGATCCAACTCCGTCTGAAGAAGGACGTCGATAGCTGGCTCATCTGTTGCTGCTGAGCGCAGGTTCGGATATTCGTGGGTGGTGTGGGGCGGGGTGATGAGCCCGGTATGAAACTGATCGGTGAGACCTCGGGTGAGGTAGCTGGCGAGTGACGGAGTGGGGTGTGAGGTCAAGTAAACATCGAGCCAAAGGACATTGACCTGGCTTAGTCACGGTTTCATCTGCTTGGGGGTGCGCCCTCTGGCATAGGGTGCAAACGTGCAAGAGCCGGCACTGGCTGAAATTGCAGGAGCCGTAGTTGAAGTTGTTGCAAATGGCGGCTCCCCCAACCATCTGCCCCGGACGACCCCACTTGTCCACCTTCTGCCCTTGCACCGGTGCCTGCTGAGCCTGACTCGAGCTGGCAGAGGCCGTGCTAGTTATCGGGTGGACAGGGCTATGTTGGCACACCAGACCGCGGTGTGGGATGCTGACTGACAGACAGCACATAGCGGGGACCGTAGACTCGCAAAGTGGCAGCAGAACAACTCGGCGTCCACTACACTCCAGTCCGTTGTCCAATGGAACTGTAAGAATCTGTCCGCGGCTTTGGCCGAGAAGGACCGATGATAATCGTAGAAGGCTGAGCCACCGTATTTGTGACCCAGGTCTACGATTAAATGGAGGTAGAGGTCCAGTTCCTCCCGCCTGCCCGGGGAGGCTGAGCACCGTACGTCCCTGAACATGCCGAAAGCGAGCGTGAACTCGGGCGCCGTGAGCTTTCTGTTGAGCCTGGCTCCTTCGCCTTCAAAACCACCGAGACGTCGCCCCAGGTGTAGGCCTTGTTCTCGGCCAAGTCATGGACCGAGATCGTGAGTGAGGCCAGGTTAACGTCTCTGCCCTCTAAAACGTCCTTCCTTACGCTGGGTGGCACGAGGTGGGAAGGATGAATGGTAGTCGTGGCAAGCTCACTACCTACGGCCGGTGCACTGATGGCTGGGACCACCGCAGGGTCCGGAACCGTGGCGGCCGGGCTGGCCTCTAGACGAGACACCCTGTCCTGGACCTCAACGATCGAGGAAGACAGGGAAGACACGAGGGTGTGTCGCTGAGCGACGGCGGCTGAAATAGATTCCAGGAACGCCGCCTGAACTGCTGTCGTCCAGAGCAATGGTACCCAACGTTGACGATAACGAGAGGCGATAGTGACTTAAGTCGACTGACGTGACAGCTGTGGAAACAAATGACAGACAACAACACGAATGACTGACATGACATGTTGCCTGGTACGCTGAGGCCGAACTGTGACATCCAGCTGCCACCGGGTCCGACTCCAAGCTTCCCTTTTTTTTTTGTAGAAATGCGGCCGGCCTAGGGCACGCCGGCGCGAATTCGTACAGGCAGGTGACCAATTAACGCCGGGGCGTGGTAAGGTGACACAGAAATGATATAACATGACAAGGACAAGAATCAAAGTCTCTTTTTTTTTTTTTTTTTTTTTGCGATTCCGCCCCTGGCGCATGTATTGAAATGAGGCCGGGCCTAGGGCACGCCGACACGAATTAGTGCGAGGAAGTGACTGCATTCATGCCGGGCGTGGTAAGGTGACAGAAATGAGATACCATGACAGGGGCAAGAATCAGGAATGTACGCAAACCAGTGATGCGATTCCGCCCTTGGCGCATGTATTGAAATGAGGCCGGGCCTAGGGCACGCCGACACGAATTAGTTCGAGGAAGTGGCTGCATTCATGCCGGGCGTGGTAAGGTGACAGAAATGAGATACCATGACAGGGGCAAGAATCAGGAATGTACGCAAACCAGTGATGCGATTCCGCCCTTGGCGCATGTATTGAAATGAGGCCGGGCCTAGGGCACGCCGACACGAATTAGTGCGAGGAAGTGACTGCATTCATGCCGGGCGTGGTAAGGTGACAGAAATGAGATACCATGACAGGGGCAAGAATCAGGAATGTACGCAAACCAGTGATGCGATTCCGCCCTTGGCGCATGTATTGAAATGAGGCCGGGCCTAGGGCACGCCGACACGAATTAGTGCAGGAAGTGACTGCATTCATGCCGGGCGTGGTAAGGTGACCGAAATGAGATACCATGACAGGGGCAAGAATCAAGAATGTACGCAACCAGTGATGCGATTCCGCCCTTGGCGCATGTATTGAAATGAGGCCGGCCTGGGGCACGCCGACCCGAATCAGTGCAGGGAAGTGACTGCATTCATGCCGGGCGTGGTAAGGTGACAGAAATGATATACCATGACAGGGGCAAGAATCAGGAATGTACGCAACCAGTGATGCGATTCCGCCCTTGGCGCAGGTATCGAAATGAGGCCGGGTAGTCGTGCATCTGGATCGCCCCGATCGGAGCATGTATGGATGCGACCGGACCAGGATCGAAACGATGGCATGAACGCCCAGTTTAACTGATGTGAAATGATTTAGCATGACCGAATGGCCTAATACGTTAGCCATGTTTGAAATGATGAAATGATTTGTCATGCTAATACGTGAAATGTTTCGACACGGTCGAAGTGATTCGTACATTTAACATGCCAACAGCGATTCGGAATGCAAATAGCGATTCGGCACACTTGCTGGCGCCACTGATCTGAACAATGACAGGACATGAACGATGCGTGTGAGTGCGAACGGCACCCGTACGTGAGTCATGTTTGAACGATTCGAAGACTGCGTAGCACGACCGCGTAAGGGGAACCCTTGAGTGCCGGATGCGGCATCGGTCGGAGTGTAGTGGCGGGCGGCCCTGAATGTGCGTGCCGCTAGATGGCTCCCGATCGTGTACCACCAAAAACGTGCGAGTAAGTGTTTAGTTTTCGAGACAAGCAGCGCGTGGTTCGTGAGCTACGCAGACCACAGTTTAGTGACATGATAAGCAGTGCATGAGAACGTAAAACATGGGAGCCGAAGCCCTACCTGCGACAGCCGAACCAGACTCTCTGTACGAAACTGTGACTCGGCGACACAAGTGCGACACGAAGGGACAGCACAACTTACGAACGCGGGACGCGGGACTGCAACAAGAGGAGACGGACAGACGAAAACGGAGCTCACGAACCGGCACCAACAGCGCTTGTCTCGAACGAGTCGGTCCTAGATGACTGACGTATCACGCACAGGAAACCGACAAAGACCGGCGGCCTTTGGGCTGCTTAAATACCCTCCGGGCTCCTCCCATAACTTCAGGCCGGTACCCGGCCTTCCAATTTGTGCGCAAACTAACCAAACATATGAGGCGTTCGCGGCAAATTCGAGTGCCCCAGAATGCCCCATAATGCACTGCGAGATCGTGGTGCATTGACGTCTGATGACATCTTTGGCCAATCACAGCGCGCTCTGCTGCAAGAGCCATAATTGGCCAAAGGCAGGGTGCCTTTGGACAATCATGGCTAAGGGGGACCAAGTCCATGCCCCACATTATATAAGGCTGCTTACATAGCGACCGTGTATAGAGTGTGGATGGAGATAGATCAAGCTAGATTAGGCAGGAAGGTTAGTTAGTAGCGTGCAGTGTATTTAATATATATATATATATATACACACACACACATACATACACACTCACACACACACATACATCCCTAATAGGCATGAAAGCCAGGGAATCAGGGTCATAATAAGTATCCTGTAAATAAAAAATCATAAAAATCATAAATCTTCTGTTCAGTGTCCCCAATTTAACAGTAATAATCTGAGGTGCCAACATTTTTTTTGTTGCCAGCTAAACAGCACTTACCGTACATTTGCATAATAAGCTAAAAACAAGTACAGTCAAACATTTTTTTGCTGTAAATCAGTTGGTTCACAGAGAATTGGACACAAACATGCATATTTACAGTATATTTTGCAGTGCTTTATCAGTGAACAAAATAACAACTACTTCCTGTACCAAAAGTTTCTGTATTACAAATATGTCTCAGGTACTGAAAGTATGGTTTCACACAAAAGACAAGCACTGGGAGAAAGTAAAAGTGGATTTTGCATCTGCAGCAGTCAATCACTCATTCCTTACACTCATACATACATACACACACACACACACCATATATACATTATATATATTAAAATTAAAGTGGTTGTAAACCCTTACATATACCCAGTGAAGTGACTGGCCTCAGGTCAGGCCCAGTGTTGCGGCCACAGAGATTGAACAAATCCTCCTACATCAACACATCCATCTTTCCCCTACATTCTTTCAAAGTGCAGAACTTACACAGGATCCCTCAGCTCTGAAAAGTAGGGGGCAGAGAGCTGCTGTTATAACAGTGAGGAGAGCTCTGAGAGCTCATTGGAGGGAAGGGACACCCCCCCCCTCCTTAAAACAGCTCACAGGAACAGAGCTGAGGCTGTCAATCAGCTGGAGCTCGCGACCGGGTCACGAGCGCGCCGCTGGCGGCGCGCGCGCGACCCACGGGCAGGCATTTAAAGGGCCACGTACAGGTAAGTGGTTTTGCCTGCCCGTGCCCTGCTGACGTATATATGCAGTGGGCGGTCGGGAAGCGGTTATATATATATTAAAATGAAAGTGGTTGTAAACCCTTACATATACCTAGTGAAGTGACTGGCCTCAGGTCAGGCCACAGAGATTGAACAAATCCTCCTACATCAACTATACCTGTTTATCTACATCCATCTTTCCCCTACATTCATTCAAAGTGCAGAATTTACACAGGATCTCTCAGCTCTGAAAAGTAGGGGGCAGAGAGCTGCAGTTATATCAGTGAGGAGAGCTCTGAGAGCTCATTGGAGGGAAGGGACCCCCCCCCCCCCCCCCCCCCCCCCCCTGTCACCATTTTTCTCTTGGTGTCAGGAAAAACTTGTCAGAAGTGATTCATGCTGATAGCAGAAGAACAAGGCAGAAGACAGAAATGGCACTTAGTGCTCTTAATTGAGACAAGTACACACTATAGAAGGCTATAATTTGTTCATATTTCATGTCTGAGGCTTACAATAACTAAATTAAATGGGCTGGAGACAAAGCATGCACTTGAAATACAGCCGTAGAGTGTCGGCTGTTTACAGCCCCAATGTCAGGCAGCGGCAGGGAAGTCAGCACTTGAGTCCCAGGTCATGCACATTGATTAATTGCCTTGGGTATTCTCAAATGACTTGGCTGTAACTGCACCTCACACTACAGTTCCTATGTGGCTCTGCAGCTTCTTGATCAGCTCTGTATCTGGACTGTATTAGCAACTCCCCCCAGCCCTGTATACAGAACAGTGCTCAATCAGTGCAGAAGAGGGGGAACACTGAGGATCAGTACAGCTACTACCACAAAAGATAACATTGTGACTGATAGCAGCTCACTGTGGTGAGTACCAACCTGCTCAATGAGGTATACCTACCCCTACCCTACCTACGGTGTACCTACCTGCTATCTACTGTGAAACACCTTATAAATTAATCAACTTAGCAACAGTGTTAATTTCATCAACTAAAATGTTTTTGTCAACTTTTTCCGTCAGCAGCATTTTTAGAGTGAGGAAAGCGAAACGAAAAATACCCCACATTTTCATCCACTGATGAAAACTTTGACTAATATCAATTCCGTTTTCGTTAACGAACAAAAAGTAAACGAAAATGTGAGGCAGGGACGTTTACCCTTGTGAACTAACTTCCAGTTTCCACGGAACTCCGCCTGCTTCTGCTCCCAGCAAGCAAGCAAGCGACTGTGTGCAGCCAGCATTACAGGCCTCCGAGTCTCACACTATGACGAGTACGACTGCCAGAGACCAGGGCAGCACTGTGCATTACAACCAGGCCTCCTGAGTCCAAACGAGAGTCCCACTCCTGAGTCCTGATGAGCGCCCACGTCCAGAGCAGAGAGCAGACAGGGCACCCACTGTGAGTGTGCAGTGTACAGACCACCATCTGTCCAGAGAACTGTGTATGCATTACAGGCCTCCTCTGACCAGTGGCATCCAGGACACTGTACATTACAGGCCATCCCTGAGACCACCATCCAGCACTGTGCAGCATTACAGGCCTCCTCTGACCAGTGGCATCCAGGACACTGTACATTACAGGCCATCCCTGAGACCACCATCCAGCACTGTGCAGCATTACAGGCCTCCTCTGACCAGTGACCAACGGCAGAAACGCTCTATAGTTCATTTACCATGGTTTCCTATTGGACACGTTCACATCTATGCTTTTTTTCAGCTGCTGCATTTTTGGAAAGGATCAGGGACTATTTTAAACGCAAAACGGTGCTTTTAAACTTTTTTGGTTCAATAGACTGCAATGGAGAAGCTGCAGAACATGTAGTGTGTTTTTGCAACGATTTTGCTGCAATTTGCATTTTTTTGCCCCCTTCCTGACCAGGCCATTTTTTTGCGATACAGCACTGCGTTGCTTTAAATGACATTTCCGCATTCGTTCGACGTTGTACAAAAAAAACAAAATTGATGTATTTTTTCCCCACAAATAGAGCTTTCTTTTGGTGGTATTTGATCACCTCTGCGGTATTTATTTTTTGCGCTATAAACAAGAAAAGGAGCTTAAATTTGGAAAAAAAAACACAATATTTTGTACTTTTTACTATATAAAATATCCCCCCCAAAAAAAGTAATTTTTAAAAAAAAAAAAAAAAAAAAACACATTTCTTCATCAGTTTAGGCCACTATGTATTCTTCTACATATTTTTGATAAAAAAATGCCATTATACCCTCCACCTAAACATTTCTTCGACATTGTTTGTAAATTCTTCAACCTTATGCTAGTGTCATTAAAATTCAAGTGGTAGTGAATTTTGCAAAATGATTAACTAATACTGAATGACAGTGATCAGTTCAAGTAGCTTACCCTGGCCCACAAGTGTACCGACAATGCAGCGGTGGTGCCAAATAACATTACTAGACTGCAAACCCAGAATGCTTTAAATCCAAAATGTAGTAATGTGTAGGTTATTACTACTTGTATAGTACTGAATGCATAGATGGCTTTTTTTATGTTAAACGTCTGCAGCAAAATATCGAAGGCAAAAAAAAAAAAAAAATGGTCTGATGCTTTAATTTAATAAAATTTGCAGTCCATGTAAGCTTTAATATATGTAACGCCTTTCTAGCATCACAGGAAGATTTGGTGTGAATATTGGTGTCACACTGTCGCTAGTCATCTAGTGTGGGAAGTGCCATTTTAGTGTACATAAACCTCAAAATAATGTCATTGAAGTGTGAAGCATGCTGTGGTTTGGAATGTTTGAACAGCTCATGTACCAAGGCTTACTAGTCATTTCCTGCTCTCGTTTATTTAACCCTTTAACCATTAGAGAAAACATGTAAGAAAATTGTATTACATAAATTACTCCAGCAAATGCTTACCCAACTACCATGTCTTTAGGACCCATATTTATAGAACAAACTCCGTCTTCACAATGCCTCCCTACCAGACTGTGGGCATGTAGCCGGACATCTTTGCCATTGGTTACCAGCTGGACAATGATTTTAGCATGGCCATTGTAATTGTAGACCTGTTGAGAGAAGAGGAAAATGTTTACCAGAATAGTATAGCCAAATAGTATACTATAACAAGTATTCTGCCACATATGACTCTAATGCCCCATACACACGGTCGTTTTTCCGACGGATTTTGTCCGACACTGATGTTGCATACACACGGACGGACAAAGTTGTCGGAAAATCCGATCATTTTGAACGTGGTGACGTTCATTGCGTACGACGGAACTACGTAGAGGCTAGTAGCCAATAGCTTTGGTCTTGTAATTTGATCTGAGCATGCGTGGCACTTTGTCCGTCGGAATTCGCTACACACGATCGGAAAAAGTCCGATCGGACTTTGTTGTCGGAAAATTTGAGAGCAGGAGATAAAACTTTGTCCGTCGGATTTTCCGACGGACAAAAAAAGTCATATGGAGCCTACACACGGTCGGAATTTCCGACAACATTGTCCGATAGGACATTTTCCGTCGGAAAATCCAACCGTGTGTATGGGGCATAAGGCTGGGTTCACACCTAATGCCGATGCGGCTCCCAGCAGGGATCCTGTGCGTCCTGGTTCATCGTTTCAGGTCCGGTTTCAGCCCAATTCGGAATTCGGACCTGAAACAGACCAAAAGACGCATAGGACCCCTGTGCAAATTCGCACCAGATCCGCATTGGAGATATGTGAACCCGCATCAAATTTGCAATAGTGTGAACCCAGCCTTAAAGCTATCACAAAAATACCTTTATGGGGTCTATTTTACTTTATTTTTGTTTATGTTGTGATATTTACACAGCTCTGCCAGACAGCTAAAGCTGATTACTTTGTTTTTTCTTTACTGCAAGTAAAGTAGACCTGAACTCAAAAAGTGAAGATTTGCTATGTGATAGGCAACATCTAGAAAGGGTAATTGCATCGTAGCAGTGCCCTGAAAAATTGACCTTTTTTTTTCTTGAATTCCTCCTGAAACTAGCAGTGGAACTCCTGAGGCTTGTAAAGGTAAAACTGCGCCTCTGACTGCTACATAGTTACATAGTCGGTAAGGTTGAAAAAAGACACTAGTCCATCCAGTTCAACATGTGGTGTGTGTATGTGTTTATTTCAATAGTAAAGCATATATCCCTGTATGTTGTGATCGTTAAGATGCGCATCTAATAGGTTTTTTAAACTATCGACGCGCCCCGCTGATACCACTGCTTGTGAAAGAGAATTCCACATCCTTATCGCTCTGACAGTAAAGAACCCTCTACGCTGATTATGGTGAAACCGCTTCTCTTCCAATTTCAGTGAATGGCCGCCTGTCTTTTTAAACTCCCCAGGAAAGTATTTGGTTATCGCTATCATATCCCCTCTCAAGTGTCTCTTCTCCAGAGAGAATAAATTCAATGCTTGCAGTCTTTCCCCATAACGGAGTTCCTCTAGTCCCTTTATTAGCTTTGTTGCACTCCTCAAACTCTTTCCAGTTCCACCACTTCTTGAGGACTGGTGTCCAGAACTGGACGGCATACTCAAGATGTGGCCGGCTTTGCTTGCAGCAGCTTGGCAGTGCATGCCATTGCTGAGCCTGCAATCTACTAGGACCCCCATATCTTTCTCCATCCTGTAAGTGTTCGATTATTAAAAGTCAGCAGCTGCAGTATTTGTAGCTGCTGACTTTTAAAAAAAAATTTTTAGGGGGCACCCTACTTTAAGGACCCTCAGGTGTAAGCCAGCTGGTCCTGGTAACTTATTTCAAGTCTATTTCTGATACTGGCTTATGTTATCCACGAGCTAACACTGCGAGTGTTATGATATTTGGATTGAGATTTGTTGCTGCTGTTTCTGTGGTGTTCACTGTTCTACTTGCTGGAAAGAAAGTTGAACCTGGAGACCTGAAAACAAACATCTTCCTGGTTCTGCTTCATACATTCTGGGGATCTGTGCTTTCTGAACCACTTTTGCAGCTGTATTTTTATACCTCCATCAGGCAACAGACCACCAACCACCCACTGACATGATAAATGAAAGCCTGTCACGTTACCAAGATGGCTGCCTTCAAACAGAACTTAAAGTAGTTCCCAAGCTAAAATGTTATTTTACCTTAAAGCGGAGCTCCACCCTAAAGTGGAACTTCCGCTCATCGGAACCCCCCCCCTTCCGGTGCCACAATTGGCATCTTTCAGGGGGGAGGGGGCTAGCTACGCAACTTCCTGCCCCCCCCCCCCTGCTGTCTGCTGGGAAACACACGGGTCCCAGGGACAGCAGGGACTATCTGTATTGCTGAAAAATTAGGAAAAGAAACTGCGCTGCGGAAAATATACTCAAAATAGTGTATATGAATGTAATTATTATATAGGCTTAAAAAAGCCTTACTGGAAGCTGCAACTCAACTGTAAAACATAACTACAGTGGCAAAGAAATAAAAAAGTGAAAAGAGTAGCCCTAAACCAACAGTGCTGTGATAATAAATAACCTTGTGATAGATTTACCGTACCTAAACGGTGATCATAAGATAAAGTGAGCCTTAAACCTATGTATATAGACAGCACAACTGAATAGAAGGACCACGAAAACAATCCTATATATAAATGAATGAGTGCATGATGAAAACCCCACAAATAAATGAATGAATAAATATTGTGAACAGTAAAATCAAAATAGGCATGAACAATACAAAAATGAATAATAAAAGTCCAAAATAAAACACAAATAATTAGATGCGTCTTCAAAAATATTCCACCCGTGCAATAAATGACAAATAAATCAGTCCATCCAGATAGATCTTCAAAACAGCCCCAAGTGATCCGCCACCAAGGAAAAAAGTTGAGATTTACTTCTTACCAAAAGCGCATGACACCCCATTATAGGGTGTCATAATATGCCTGTATGAAGGTAACCCTCCTTAGATCTTCCTGGAGATGCAGCAGATACCAGCAGCCTTGATACACCACTCTACAGTCCAGCTTGCACAGATCAATTCTCATAGATGTGGATCAGCACATAAAAGAAATAAGGGGGCTCGAATAGTGTGAAACCCGAGATTTTTATTAAACATATAAACTGGTTGCACTTACATGAAACAAGATCAGTTCAAGCCTTAAGTGTAGTGCGCCGGCCGGACACACCAAACACAGACCCGTCCTTCCCAGAGGATCCGATAACAAAGTCGAGGTGACGTCAGCGCGTCGCTCCGCCCTACCGGTTTTGCCAAAGAGTTGCGTCGTCCAGGGGCACCTATCTGTATTGCGCAGCGCTACTCGTGCATGCGCATTAGGGAACTGGGAAGTGAAGCCGCAAGGCTTCACTTCCTGATTCCCATACCGAAGATGACTGTGGCAGCACCCGAGAGCCGAGCGACAGTTCGGCTTCGGGTGCTGACATCGCGGGCACGCTGGACAGGTGAGTGTCCATATTTTAAAAATCAGCAGCTGCAGTATTTGTAGCTGCTGACTTTAAAAAAATAAATTCCGGTGGAACTCCCGCTTAAATGCATTCCCTGAATTAAGGTAAAAACATTTTAGGACTTGATGTGCCTCCCCCATCAAACATTTCCTTCACTCCTTGGTCAATCCTGGCCGTGGTCTTCTCTCCTATACCCCTCTTCACACAGGGATAGACAGGCAACAGCGGGAGCCACTAGCCCCTGTTGCTTTCAGTCAAATTCATTGAGGAGGGAGTGGGGGGCGGAGCTGAGTTGCGCTGCATGTGTCAATAGACGCACAAGCCTGGCTTTGGAGAGAGCACACACGAGTGCCCCCATAGCAAGAGGCTTGCTATGGGGGCACTCGGAAAAGAGGGAGAGGAGAAGCCCAGAGCGCTGGCAAGGGATCCCAGAAGAGGACATTTGGGGGCGCTCTGTGCAGTACCATTACACAGAGCAGGTAAGTATAACATGTTATTTTAGGGAAAAAAGAGCCTTTACAACCACTTCAATTAGCTGCAGGGAGCCTATAGGCAATGCCGCTGACCAGTCTGTTGGCTCCTACTTGCTTTTTTTGGGCACAAGTTTCACAGTTCCGGTCATCAACTACTTGCTGACCGTCCCACGTAAATATACTGCAGGGCAAGATAATTTCAGGCACTGTACACTAGCAGCGTTTAAAAATAGGTTATAATTTTTTTAATAAATACATAACTGTTTTAACTGGATTGTTTTTCTGCCTAGAGATTAGATTTAACTTTTGGTTACTATTGGATACCAAATCAAACAAACAATAAAAGGAATAAAAAAAAGTACATGAAAAGCTCTACATGATAAACATTCGAAACCAAGAATTAGCATCTGCATGCTATTTGATGGAAACACCCGGTTTCATGACGACATTAGTAGGCAGATATAAACATCTGCTTTCAGATATTTGTCAAACGGAGCCTTTGATATACTATTTTATTAAATATTATTACATAGTATATTTCCTTGTATATTTCCTTGACCACAGTCTGTTACATTTGTGATAATATGACACACTAACAGCTGGTTAATATTTAAGTCTGAATATGTCATCTCTCCAGTTTCCATGTACAGATGACTGATGTGAAATGAGTGTGAACGGTCTCCCAGACACACACTAAGGCCCCTTTCACACTGGGGCGTTTTTCAGGCGCTACAGCGCTAAAAATAGCGCCTGTATAGCGCTTGAAAAAATCCGGCCCCTTTCACTCCAGTGTGAAAGCCGGAGGGCTTTCACACTGGAGCGGTGCGCTAGCAGGACGGTCAAAAAAGTCCTGCTAGCAGCATCTTTGGATCGGTGAAGGAGCCGTGTATTCACCGCTCCTATACCGCTCCTACCCATTGAAATCAATGGGACAGTGCGGCAATACCGCCGGCATAGCGCCGCTGCGGCGGCGCTTTGCGGGCGGTTTTAACCCTTTTTCGTCCATTAGCGGGGGTTAAAACCGCACCGCTAACAGCCGAAAATCGCAGCTAAAATGACTAAATATAGCACTGCTTTACCGCCGACGCCGCTCCTGCCCCAGTGTGAAAGGGGCCTAATAAATAGGACCCTAACTGCACAACATTTAAACTATTATATTTTTTTCTGAAAAGACTGAAATGACAAAACATATTTTATGTGAGGTTTTAGTAAATGGGTTTAAGAATTTTTACTCCTAAAGATGAGAATGAGAGTCCTGGAACCCGGTATTTAACCCCAAAACAAAAATACTTTTCCCCTTTCCAATGCTTTAAAGGTGGTGTCTGCATCAGTTTACTCTTTTTTAGACTTTTTTCCTTTATTTTCACCTGGTGATATGGCCAGTAACACACTTGCTCTCTTAGGCTGGTCATAGGTGGTTCGAAGCTCAACCAGTTCAGCAGGGACCGGCCAAGCTTCGAACCGTGTGTGGGCAGGCTGAATGTACCAAGTTGATCGAACTATCAACTTAGGTACAACCAGCCTGCTGGATTCATTTTGGATTATCGCTAGCGGCTGCTATAGCCACTAGCAATAATCACTGTCTTCTTTAAAAGGGATCCTGCACTACATTGATGCGACTTTCATGCAACTTGAGTCCCTCAGACTGCAATGTAAACTCTCAAAGGTCACATCTTAATGTTATCAATGCGACAGTTGTACAACAGTCAAAGCCAAAGTCAACAGCCAAAGTCACATCCAAATCGCACCCATCCAAAGTTGCTTCAAAGTCGAAATCGCACAACTTTGAAGTCGCACAAGTGTGAATGGAGCGTTGGGTGCAGGAGACACCTTTAGATAGCAGCATTTTCAATCTTAGGAGAGGGTAGTGTTATATGCACTAGCAGATTTAAATGGACTCAAATAAATTAAGGGTCCTTTCACACTGGCAGAACTGTGAAACGGCAGACTCCATTTTGCTCAGCAGGGGATCGATATGCTGATCCCCGCTGAGCAGGCAGATGACAGGTCTGTCTCCGCTCACTGTGCAGAGATGGACCTGTTAAGAGTCCCGCTCTCCTCTATGGGGAGATCGGATGAAAACAGACCGCCTGTCCATTTTTCATCCGATCCCATTCGATCCACCAGACGGATGGAAAATAGGATCACCATCCGCCTGGATTTCACGGACAGGATAGGACCAGATAGCAACGGGTGTCAGTGGACATGACACCGCTGACATCCGCCATTTCATAGGAGGGAATCGAGGATCCAATCAGGTCAGCCTGAAAAACTGACAGGCGGAACTGATCGGAAAGCCTGTATGAAAGGGGCCTAAAGCTAAACTTCAGCCAATGCCTTATGAGCAGTTACAGACAGTTTTTCTTCTATTTGGGATAAAGTATCTATCAAAAAAGGTGCAGAAATAGCAAGGCATTTGAGGCACTGTACAACATAAAGTTTACATAAAACTCTGTTTTTATTTATTATTTCTAAAAGACAGATTGTCATTTTTTTTTAAATAAATAAAAAATTAGAGTTTTATGTACAATTCAATGTTTTACAGTGCCTCAAACGTCCTGCTATTTCTGGGCCTTTTTTTTATAGATACTGGATATATAGGATGTGCCAATGTGGCATGTCTTTTAGAGTCATATTATATTAATAATCAATTTGGAATAAAGGTTTTACATAAATAAACAAAAGCTGACCATTACAAGCACTCCTGTCAGTAGTAAACAGTTTGAAAATCCTTTAACCACTTGCCCACTGGGCACTTAAACCCCCTTCCTAACCAGACCAGTTTGCAGCTTTCGGTGCTCTCACATTTTGAATGACAATTACTATGCAACACTGTACTTATAAAATAGAGCTTTCTTTTGGTGGTATTTAATCACCGCTGGGTTTTTTATTTTTTGCGCTATTAAATAAAAAAGACCGAAAATTCTATTAAAAAAATGCATTTTTCTTTGTTTCCCTTATACGATTTTGCAAATTAGTCATTTTTCTTCATAAATTCTGGTCAAAATTTATACTGCTAATTATCTTTGGTAAAAATAACCCAAATTGGTGTATATTATTTGGTCTTTGTGAAAGTTATAGAGCCCACAAGCTATGGTGCCAATCTCTGAAAATTGATCACACCTGAAGTACTGACGGCCTATTTCATTTCTTGAGACTCTAACAAGCCAGGAAAGTACAAATACCCCCCAAATGACCCCCTTTTTGGAAAGTAGACATTCCGGGGTATTTAGTAAGAGGTATTGTGAGTCTTTAGAAGCTGTAATTTTTTCACACAATTCTTTGCAAAATCAAGATTTTTTGTTCTTTTTTCACAAAATTGTTATATTAGCAGGTTATTTCTCACACACAGCATATGCATAGCACAAATTACACCCCAAAACACATTCTACTACTCCTCCTGAGTATGGTGATACCACATGTGTGAGACTTTTACACAGCGTGGCCACATACAGAGGCCCAACATGCAGGGAGCGCCATCAGGCGTTCTTGGAGCATAAATTACACATATCATTTCTTGACTACCTCTTACACTTTTGAAGGCCCTGGAGAACCAGGACAATGTAAACGCCCCAAAAATGAACCCATTTTGGAAAGAAAACAACCCAATGTATAATCTATGAGGCATAATGAGTCTTTTGAACATGTAATTTTTTTCTACAAGTTTTTGGAATATGTGTAAAGAAAATGAAAACACATTTTCTTTTTACACAAAGTTGTCGATTTATATAATATTTCTAACACATAGCATGTACATACCAAAAATGACACCCCAAAATAGATCTCCTACTCCTCCTGAGTACGACGATACCACATGTGGGAGACTTTTACACAGCCTGGCCACATGCAGGGAGCACCATCGGGTGTTCTAGGGGCATACGTTTCAAATCTAATTTAACTACCTATTACCCTCTTTTGTGAGACACTCTAGTGGCATGGATGAGCATGAATGGGGATGGATGAGCTGTGGATAGGGATGGCTGAGTATGGATGGGATGACTGAGCATGAATGAGTATGGCTGAGTACGACCAGGTACGGCTGAGTACGGCCAGGTACAGCTGAGTATGGATGGGATGGCTGGGTACGGCTGAGTATGGTTGAGTTTGGCTGAGTATGGCTGGGTATGGATGGGGGTGGATGGGATGGCTGAGCATGGATGGATGGATGAGTATTGCTGAGCATGGATGGATGGATGAGCATGGATGAGTATTGCTGATTAGGGATGGATGGCTGAGCATGGATGGATAAGTATTGCCGAGTATGGATGGATGGATGGATGAGCATGGATGAGTATTGCTGATTAGGGATGGATGGCTGAGCATTAATGGATGGATGAGGCTCAAATTGTCACATATCAGCGCTGTGGGCACTACAGATCCAGCCCACAGTGCTGCTGCACCTGATCTCTCCCCTCTCCGCTCACACTGTACTGATCGGTACAGAGAGGGGAGAGAGGAACTGGATAGGACGCTGTTTTGTTTACATGTGACGGAGCGATCACGTGGTAAACGGCCACTGTCACAGATATTCCTGGGTGCATGCCCCAGGGAGCGCGATTATGGGAGGACGTCAATGTACGCCCTCCCAGAGTTATTGTGCCACGCTGTGGCTGTCATTCGGCTATGGGGCGATCGTTAAGTGGTTAATGTTGGGTTCACATACAGTATATGAGGTGCGGGACACCGCATGTGATTCAGATAGGAATTGCACTGCATTCCTATTCAAAGTGATGTCTGTGTAGTGCAATTTGAGCTATTCGTTTGTAGGCGCAGGACTCTTTTTTTCCACTGGAATCGGATCACATGGGTGTTCACAGCTATGCAATACGATTATGTCAATCGCACTGTGTTTTGTGAACCGCTTTGGGGTGTCCTTAGCTGTGCGATTTCAATGAGGTGCAGGAAACGCACAGGATTCGCTGAGTTTCCCGCACTGCATATATGTGAACCGAGCCCAACTAACACTTTTGTTTATGAGTTAAAAAGTTACAGATAGATAAAAAGATGACAATACAAAACTTGGAGTGTACATTGAGGCCTGGTTCACACCTATGTGTTTTTTTAATGCTTTTTGATGAAACCCACTACAGTCCATTTAACATGGTTTCCTATGGGAAATGTTCACATCAATGCTTTTTTCAGCCGCTGCGTTTTTGGAAAGGGTCAGGGACTTTTTATAATGCAAAACGGTGCATTTTTCGTTCAATAGACCTCAATGGAAAAGCTGCAGAAAAGCATGTAGTGCGTTTTTGCCACATTTTGCAGTTTGTGGTTTTTAATCTGCCCAACAACAAATCGGCCAAAAAAAATAAAAATAACACAACACTGCAAAAAAGCACCACAAAAAGCACAGCAGAAACGGATCAAAAGTAAACTGCATAGGTGTGAACCAGGCCTGAGGGCAGTATCTAAAGCCATTTTTGGCCATTGTTTTGAATAGACCCCCAGTTCCCACTGATGTGGTGTGGGAAACGCAGTAATCCCTGTGCATTTCCCGCACCGCATAGCAATTGCTGTGATCTACTGCGGGTGTCAATGGAAAGTTAACACCCCAAAAGCAGGTTGCAAATGCAGCGTATTTGCCTGAAACTGCAGTTTCCAGTGAAAATAAAAAAAAAGCTGCCTACACCCTTTCAATGTTAATGTGGGGTGATTTGAGCCGTCCAGAATGAATGGGCTCAAATCTCACCAAATCTCCTATTGCCCGGGGGCCCCATGAGTTGTCAGTCTGCCCCTGGAGGTGTCTGAACTCCAATCAGAGTTTTATTGCTGTCTATTGATGTCCCTGTTTGGGAGCTTCAACCTCTGTATTTGTTCTGGTGAGCATTGTCACTGGGACTAAAAGTGAGGTTAAATCTAAAATTTTGAGTTGCCTCCAGTATAGGAATAAAGGGGGAATCTTCCAAAAGGTGATATTTGTCCCTGTTAGGGGTTTTAATAATTCTATACTCTAAACGTAACTAAAAAAACGTTTGAATTTAGATATACAGTACTTTTAAAGTCAGTTTTAGATCAGGTTGTGCTTTTATCCCTCTGGGGTTAAGGTCAAGACGGGCTTGGCAAATTAATGAAATGCATGATTATTAGACAGTAAATGCAGCTTAAAGCTAAAACCTCTGTGCCCAGTTCAGGTTTACTCAGACGTAATGTCAATACTCAGACTTCCTATTTCACCTGCTTGTGATGGTTCAGGGCAATTGACGCCTCTGTATATTGCAATTTCTTTTGCTTGCTTTACACTTCTCCCTTAAAATCAAAATAAATGCTATTTACAGGAGTTTACTATAGAACACAACACAGTGACACAGAAATGATGTAGCAGAAGGAATGTAAACCAAAAATTCTAGAGTAACATTTAAGCATGCTGAAGGTAGCTTCTAAATATATGCATCTGGAAGGCAGCCAACAAGCATCTGCTTCCTTGTAATGGAAAGTACATAAAACGCTGTACTTTCCCAATTCAACATAGAACTATCCAAAAATGTTTTGCTTACAGAGGAATACAGTATCAGGCAAACAAAGCAAACTCTACACGCTCACATAAGATGAACGATTAAATATTTAGTAGTATTAAGCAGTGATGGTCTCTGCTGAACTGGCTTAATTTTCGATCCATGTATGGCTGGCTTACCGCTACATTACAATTTACCCTTATTACTTATGCTTTTCATTCTCTATGATGAACGCCAATTTATGTACCACCCATCTCTTTTCATTCCTGCCATGTTCTCTCTTAAAGTGATGCCATGCCCCACATTAGTTTGACTTTTATTTCCTCTAAGCATTTCCCTTCCAATAATTTTTAAGGAGTTTACAAAGGTAATACAAAGAATGCCAGTGTTATAAGGCGAAAAATCATATCTTACTTTCTATACAATACAAAGTAAGATACCAAAAGAACAGCAGTTTTAAACTACCGGTAGGTCTTATGTAATATTCAAATTTTCTGAGATACTGAATTTTGGGTTTTCACTAGCTGTAAGCCATAATCATCAAAATGAAAAAAAATAAAAAAATAAAAATAAAAAACAGGATTTTTTCGTCATACTTACCTGTAAAATCCTTTTATTTGAGTACATCATGGGACACAGAGTCAGGCTAATATCCATTACCTGCTGGGACATCCCAGAGCAATAGCGTTGAGGGGAGGGAGACACCCTGCCAAACAATAGCCATCAGAACTTATACGACAGCCCGCAGTACACTGTAGCCAAAAGCCGAATCCTCGGCTGCTCGAACATCCACTTGATAAAATTTGGTGAACGTATGCACTGAAGATCAGGTAGCAGCCTTACAAATCTGAGCCACAGATACTTGATGGCGAAAAGCCCAGGAGGTCACCCTAAAGGGAGGAGCTTTATGTTTCAGACCGTAGGCCTGAATGATCAATTGGCGGACCCAATTGGCAATGGAAGCTGCCTGTCCCTTCTTGGGTCCTTTTGGTAAAAAAAAGTCTGATCCTCGGATCTCTGCAGATCTAGACAAATAAACCTTGACTGCCCGGACAATGGAAGGATGCAGTCGTCTCTCTTCTGCTGAACAAGGCTGAGAGAAAAAAGAAGGCAAAATAATGTCCTGATTTAAATGAAATGACGACACCACTTTTGGCAAAAAGGATGGAACAGGTCGTAACACGACCCTGTCGAGGTGAACGATCAAGTATGGTTCCCTGCAACTCAGACACCCTTCTAACCGAGGTGATGGCCATCAGGAAGGCTAGGTTGTGTGACAGCAAGTCTAATGGAATTTCATTAATATGGTTGCTACTGTAACACAGACAGCACCAAATTCAAGTCCCAAGGACACAAGGTGACCTAATGGGGGGAAGCAAGCGAGTTACCCCCTGCATAAAGGTTGGGATCAGTGAATGGGAGGCTAAAGGCCTTTGGAAGAATACTGATAGGGCCGAAACTTAACTTCTGATTGTACTCAAAGCCACAGCTGACTGTAGAAAAGAGAGAATTCTCCCAATCACGTATTTCCGTGGATTCTATTTTCTGGCTTCACATCAAGCAATACAAGTCTTCCAGACCTTATGATAAATCTTCCTAGTGTCTGCTTTTCTAGCATTCACTAGGGTAGACACTACAGGTCCCGAGATGCCACAGCCCTTTAGCACCCTGGATTCAATAGCCATGCTGTCAAATTTAGAGACTGTAAATTGGCATAAACTGCCTGTATATAAGACCTTGAGACAGTAGATCGGGGCGATGTGGAAGCGTTCATGGCCTGTCTATTGTCAGTCTCACAATCTCCAGGAACCAGGGCCTTCTGGGCCAGGCTGGTGCCACCATTATGACTGGAACCCCCTCTCTCCGAAACCTGCACAAAAAAATGTGAAAGGAAAGGAAAGGGAGCTGAGGGAAAGCATAAACCAGGGAGTACTGGCCCCATGGAACTATCAGAGCATCTGCTACAATTGCCAGAGGATCTCTTGTTCGGGACACAAACCGCTGTTGTTTGTTGTTGAACCTGGATACCAGTAGGCCATCCCCAACGTTGGCAAATTTCCTGGAACACCTCTAGGTGTAGAAACCATTCCCCCGGGCAGATCTGCTGGCCGCTGAGATAATCTGCCTTCCAGTTCTCTACTCCTGGGATATGGACTGCCGATAGAATCAGCACATGTCCCTCTGCCCAGGCTAGTTACATAGTTACATAGTTAGTAAGGTTAAATAAAGACACCAGTCCATCCAGTTCAACCTGAGCGAGTGTGGGTGCGTGTCTACAATTGTCCCTATCCCTGTACATTGTGTCATTAACATCCTTATCTATTATATTATTATTTATTTAAGGTACTAATATAGCGCCATCAATTTACGCAGCGCTCCACACATACATCGCACACTCACATCGGTCCCTACCCTCAAGGAGCCCACAATCCCAGGTCCCCAACTCACATTCATATACTAGGGCCAATTTTGTGGACAGAAGCCAATTAACCTACCAGCATGTCTTTGGAGTGTGGGAGGAAACCGCAGTACCCGGAGGAAACCCACACATGCACAGGGAGAACATGCAAACTCCAGGCAGGTAGTGTCGTGGTTGGGATTTGAACCAGCGACCCTTTTTACTGCTAAGAGAGAGTGCTACCCACTACACCACTGTGCCGCTTAAGTATGTGGTTCACCTCCTTCAGAGCTGAACAACTCCTGGTACCGTTTTGGTGGTTTATATAGGCCACCGCAGTGGCATTGTCGGAACTGAACCCTGTTAGGGCAGTCCTGAAGCTCCACCATCCAGGACCGTAGGGCCAGACTTACTGGCCGTAATTTCAGGACGTTGATGGGCAGGATCTTTTCTGTCCCTGACCATTTCCCCTGAGCTGTGACCCCTTCTAGGGTTGCTTCCCAGCCTGAGAGACTGGCATCTGTAGTCAGTACTCTAAGTTACTTGGGAGAAAGGATTTTCCTTTTCGCAGGTTCTGATCCTGCAACCACCAGTTTAGGCATAAGCGTGCCTGAGGAGATAAGCACATTGGAAAATCCAGAGCTTTTCCTCTTCTGTTCCAAGCCAACAAGATGTCTTGTTGTAAAGGCCTGGAATGGAACTTGGCATAGGGCACTACCTCGAAGTAGGATACCATCCTCCCTAGAAGACTTATAGAGAGCCGAATGGAGGGTTGTCTGGTGCCCCTTATCCGATGCACCTGAACCTTCAAGGCACAGATCCTTACAGGTGGCAAGAATACTCTTGCTTGGACCGTGTCTAGGATCAGACCTAAATACTTTGAGCTGGTTTCAAGGATGACTTTTCGGTATTTATGATCCAGTCTAAGCTTTTCAAATACCTCACTGTGTGTATTATGCTCTGTTCTAGAGCCTCTAATGAGTGATCTCTGAGCAGGAGGTCGCCCAGATACCCGAGCACCAGGATCCCTTGGGCCCTTAAAAGACCCAGTACTGGTGCTAGGCTTTGTGAACACCCGAGGAGCTGTAGCAAGAGCCACAAACTGAAAATGACGTTCCTCTACTGCAAAACGTAGGAACCTCTGATGAGGCTGAAAGATAGGTACGTGTAAATACGCATCTTTTATATCGATGGAGGCTAGAAAGTCTCCC
Source organism: Lithobates sylvaticus (assembly GCA_028564925.1). Taxonomy (NCBI): domain Eukaryota; kingdom Metazoa; phylum Chordata; class Amphibia; order Anura; family Ranidae; genus Lithobates; species Lithobates sylvaticus. The sequence continues at coordinate 534,982,574 of CM053026.1, read as the reverse complement.
CTCTGGAGTGAGGTTACTACTGAGCAGACAGACTCCATCCGAAAGGACTGTATCAATAGATACTCGTTCAGGGATCTTAGGTCCAAAATGGGCCTTGTGTCCCTGTTTGGTTTCTGAACCGTAAACAGGTTTGAGTACAACCCTGTGCCCCTTTCGAATACAGGAACCTTTACACTCACTCCTTGATGCACTAGGTGATGTAGTGCCTGAAGCAATGAGTTTCTTTTTTGTGGGATCCGAGGGAACGCTGGATCTTAAAAACCTCTGAGGGGGAACCCCCGGCAACTCCAGCTTGTAACCGCGAGATATAATTGAGGTGACCTACTCGTCCTGAATTACTGTTTTCCAAATGTCCGCAAAGTGCAGCAGCCTTCCCCCCACCCGATGGAGTGTGGACGTCCCCTCAAAAGGAAGGCTTGGTGCTGGGTTTAGAAGAATATTGGACCCAGGGCCTTTTCTGGCCCTGGCCTTGCAGTTTGCCCCTGGCCCTAGCGCCTTTTCGGTGGCGGAACCGTCTTGACGCTGAGACAGTTGAGGAAGCAGTACCTGAGGTTTTAAACGAGGGACGTCTGGTGCTTTTCTTCACAGGAAGTAGAAAAACTCTTCCCTCCAGAAATCTTTTGGATATATTTGTCCAAATGATCACCAAAAGCATTCCCCATGAAAAGGGAAACCTGGCAATAATTTTTTACAAGGAAGCTTGGCTGACCAGTTCTTAAGCCATAAAAGTCTGCGCATATATACCGACAAGAGAGTCAAATGAGAAACCTGCTGTATTGAATCCTTTAAGGCATCAACAGCAAAATACAGCGCTCAAGGAATATCTGTCTTAATTTGTAGGCAGATCATCCTCCTGGTTAGGCCTATCAGGCGTTTGACCTGATCCTTTACGGACTGGCAAATACCAATTGCTGCAACAGCTGGCTGAATAGCTGAACTGGCCAAAGAAAAGGAAGCCTTTAATAAGAACTCCAATTTCTTGTCAACAGAGTCTTTCAAGCCCTGTGCGTTATCTACCGGACAAGTTAAGTTCTTGTTTAAGGAAGAGACTGCTGCATCTACGGCTGGCATGCTCCATTTTTTCATAAACTTTTCATCCATGGGATATAGGGAAAACCTTTTAGGAGGAACCAAAAAATCCTGTCAGGCTGTTCCCAATCAGCATACACCACCTGTTCCAACAGGGGGTGTAGGGGGAAAGCCTGTGTGGCCTGAAGAGGTCTCAGGGATCCCAAAAAGGACCGGGGGCTCAGTCACCTCTGTGAGAGGCAACTTAAAAGGCAGAACGAACCATTTCGGTCAGAGTCAGGATTAAAAACCTCTGAGATCGGGAGGCAGACATCAACTGGATATCTTCTTGTCCAGATTGCTCGGAAGCAGACTCATCTGCTGGGCACTCCACTGAATCCTGAGCTTTTAGCTCTTCCCCATCCTTAACCCATTCCTGCTCCAGACTAGGAGGCTCCGGGGAGGGGGATCTGTCACACTTCTTGCCACCCTGCGAGATGGATGCAATCATGCCAGCAATCCTGTGCTCTAACCTGGCTAGGGCCAAGGTCAGTTCATGCTTTGTGATAAAGGGTGAAGCAGCATTGTTGACTGTAGGCACAATACCAGATAGGCGCCGTGGCTCAGATTGCCTGGAAGCCTCTAGTCCTTCAGGGGATACAACACTAGGGATATGACTAGGTTCGTCAGGAACTACTGATGACATAGGTGTGCCCTTCCCTGTAGTGTTAGTCCCACTCCTCTTTTTTGAAGACATTTACCAGCCACAAAAAGAGAATACTTGGGTGTAGTATAAAAACACCTCAGAAGGGAGACCTTTTAATAGGGCTCACCAGGCCCCTATGTAACAATCCTTCTAAGCACCTTTAGCCTGTCAAGCAACACTTGGTGACTCATGTGACCCAGGTGAGGTGACTCATGTGAACCGCTGCAAGTGTCTGTTCAGAGCTTGCTCTGTGTCCCACAGCTGCCTTCTGGAAGCACCACATGCTTGGCCTACACAGCTTAAATAAGCTAGATGTGCGCCAGAACATTCTGTGCGTGCATGTGCACGCACGTGGTCCCGGCGAACGGGCGTGTCTGTATTTGCATACGTCGCAAATTTTCATGCATCCAGATAAAGGCTACTGCGCATGTGCGGCAAAGCCACATGCGCCATGGCCACCAAACATACAACTGCCAAGTCCAGCGGCGCTTTAGCAAATACATGTGCACCATGGCCACCAAACAACAACTGCTGAGCACAGCGGCACTCTTGCGAACGCATGTGAGCGATGGTGAACCAAGGTGAAATGGCGCACCGTCATCCGCCATCATACAGGTAAAAAACAGCCAGACAAAAAAAAAAAAAAAGTACACCTTGCAAACACCCACAACTAGCCCAAAACTCCCCCATATGGTCACCACACACAGGTGTCCAGCCTTTAGCTAGCTTGACTGATTGTTACAATCACTGGAACACCCCACAATAATAAATAAAGGGGTTTCACTTACCTGTTCAGGCACAGGGCCACTTAGAAACTAAGAGCCCAATCTTCACCCTGTCACTTGAGGATCTTCAAGGACTGGGTACTCTTTGTATGTTCAGGGTCCACTCCCTTGGACCTGCACAGCACCCTGCAGGAATGCCTTAGCGCTGTAGTGTCCAGGAGTCCACTTTGCAGGGTCCAGCGCCCGGAGGCCGCATTACAGGCAAAACCTCACAGGATCTTGAGTCTTCTTTGCGAGGCTCAGGTACCATTTATCTAAGCATATAAAGCCTGTGTCAAATGGATCCGATCGGTCAATCCCTTGATTCATTTAAGAACCGTTTGTGGGACTAGAGACCCAGAGCTCAGAGAGCTCAAAAAAAACATGCCATCCACCTTGCAGACACTGGTAAAAAGCTGAAGTGCTTCCTGTGTGGGAGGGGTTCTATAGGGGATCACTTCCTGTCTAATGACCTTTGGTCTACCAGTGTCCATTCCCCTGGAGATGGAGTATAACCCAGCAGGTAATGAATATTAGCCTGACTCTGTGTCCCATGATGTATGAAAAAGAAAAGAAAGGCTTGAAATATATCACTCATGTGTGTAACGCATCTATATAAAATATATGAGTTTCACTTTTTGAATTGAATTACTGAAATAAATTAACTTTTTGATGATATTCGGATTTTATGAGATGCACCTGTATAGGTGTATCTGTAACTAAAAAGGCCAACATTATAGCTACCTGAGAAACCCTAGGAGTTGACGGAACAACTGGATCACCTGACTGCACCATATATGCTTCCGAGAGTGTGGGAAAAAAGTAGGGGATAGAGGGGAAAGAGATACCATGGGGGGGGGGGGGGGGGGGGGGGGTTAGGTTGAGGGCCTCTCTAATCCAAAGTTATGCTTTTACTAACGTGTTAAGTGGTTCCAGTCAAGTAGTTGATCCAGGGATCACAGATTTTCTGTCGTGTAGAATCACCAAGAGGCATTCGTTAACCATGATCCATGACAATTCGTTTTTTTACCAATTCAAAAAAGATAACTGGCGATTTCCAAGATCTAGTGCTGGAAATTCTCACAGCCACAACAATGAATGCAATCAAGCACATGGTGTGTCACGGAGTTCCCCCACCAATGCTTGCTGGGGGCATTTAAGGAGATCCATGTGGGTGAGGTAATAGATACATTTACAGTGGTGTGAAAAAGTGTTTGCCCCCTTCCTCATTTCCTGTTCCTTTGCATGTTTGTCACACTTAAGTGTTTCGGAACATCAAACCAATTTAAACAATAGTCAAGGACAACACAAGTAAACACAAAATGCAATTTGTAAATGAAGGTGTTTATTATTAAAGGTGAAAAAAAATCCAAACCATCATGGCCCTGTGTGAAAAAGTGATTGCCCCCCTTGTTAAAACATACTATAACTGTGGTTGTCCACACCTGAGTTCAATTTCTCTAGCCACACCCAGGCCTGATTATTGCCACACCTGTTCACAATCAAGGCATCACTTAAATAGGAGCTGCTTGACACAGTAAGGTCCACCAGAAGATCCTTAAAAGCTACACATCATGCCGAGACCCAAAGAAAATTCAGGAACAATTGAGAAAGAAAGTAATTGAGATCTATCAGTCTGGAAAGGGTTATAAAGCAATTTCCAAAGCTTTGGGAATCCAGCGAACCACAGTGAGAGCCATTATCCACAAATGGCGAAGACATGGAACAGTGGTGAACCTTCCCAGGAGTGGCCGGCCGCCCAAAATTACCCCAAGAGCGCAGCGACGACTCATCCAAGAGGTCACAAAAGACCCCACAACAACGTCCAAGGAACTGCAGGCCTCACTTGCCTCAGTTAAGGTCAGCGTTCATGCCTCCACCATCAGGAAAAGACTGGGCAAAAATGGCCTGCATGGCAGAGTTCCAAGGAGAAAACCACTGCTGAGCAAAAAGAACATCAAAGCTCGTCTCAATTTCTCCACAACACATCTTGATGATCCCCAAGACTTTTGGGACAACATTCTGTGGACCGATGAGACAAAAGTGGAACTCTTTGGAAGGTGTGTGTCCAAGTATATCTGGCGTAGAAGGAACACTGCATTTCAGAAAAAGAACATTATACCAACAGTAAAATATGGTGGTGGTAGTGTGATGGTCTGGGGCTGTTTTGCTGCTTCAGGACCTGGAAGACTTGCCGTGATAAAAGGAACTATGAATTCTGCTGTCTACCAAGAGATCCTGAAGGAGAATGTCCGACCATCTGTTCGTGTACTCAAGCTGAAACGAACTTGGTTCTGCAGCAGGACAATGATCCTAAACACACCAGCAAGTCCACCACCGAATGGCTGAAGAAAAACAAAATGAAGACTTTGGAGTGGCCTAGCCAAAGTCCAGACCTGAATCCTATTGAGATGTTGTGGTATGACCTTAAAAAGGCCGTTCATGCTCGAAAACCCTCTAATGTAACTGAATTAGGACAATTCTGCAAAGATGAGTGGGCCAAAATTCCTCCAGGACGCTGTAAAAGCCTCATTGCACGTTATCGCAAACGCTTGGTTGCAGTTGTTGCTGCTAAGGGTGGCCCAACCAGTTATTAGGTTTAGGGGGCAATCACTTTTTCACACAGGGCCATGATGGTTTGGATTTTTTTTCACCTTTAATAATAAACACCTTCATTTACAAATTGCATTTTGTGTTTACTTGTGTTGTCCTTGACTATTGTTTAAATTGGTTTGATTTTCCGAAACACTTAAGTGTGACAAACATGCAAAGGAACAGGAAATGAGGAAGGGGGCAAACACTTTTTCACACCACTGTATATAAGCGTATCCAGAATTGCCTCACCCATGGACATGTCCACCTAAATGATATGCTGTGCCCTCCAAGCCACAACCTCTGAAACATAGTGAGGAAGCCCACAGGCCACACTTGACGGAACCATATACCACCTCAGAAGTACCTTATAGTTAGCTTCTATAATGAAAGTATTAATGAGTGATAACTTATAAAAACAGTCATCTATTTCAAGTCTCTGCCATATCCTGTTTCCATTTGTCCATATAGGACAATTTAGTAGACATAGAGAGAAGTATGTTATATATTTTTGATATATGGCATGCGCGCACATCAAAGTTCCTGCAAAGGTGATCCATAGACATGGAAGTGGTGACATCGGATTGGGCTTTCAAAGAGGCTATGAAATGTACTATTTTAGTGCATCTATAGTGTTCCGTATATGGCAATTGGTATTGTTGCTTTGATAAGTCTCTCCGACTATCACACAAATCCGCTGTTTGCAAAAAGCCCTTGTTAGTCCACCAAGCAAAGTCTTGTAAAGAGAGACCCGGCGTGAAAGCAGAGTTATGTAGTAATGAAGCAAGAGGATTATGCTGAGATTTAAATGCCTATGTTCCTGACAACCTGTCCCAAAAAAGTCATGGTAAATGAGTAGGGCATAATATTACTGGTCTATCCTAAGCCGATAACCACATCAGAGCCCGCTATACTTTTTTTGTTTAATATTGAAAAAATAAATTAAACAAAGACAGTCTCAATTGATTCCCTTGTATACACATGCAACAAAGGTGAAACATTCTGCTTTGGGGGTAAAAGAATTCATACCACAGGTCCTACATGTTCCAGAATTACATTTCTGTTGTCAAATATATCTTTCTCATAAAGGGTTGTTTGGTGGTTAATCAATGATATCCAGTGGGCTATAGTTGGAGGGGATGGGTTCATCCAATTTATGTCTACTACTTTATGGGCCATAAATAGTGCTTCTCTCAGGAATAATCTAGTATAGTGTGACCTTATTTCCTCATGTAGTATACTGAATATGTAAATCTTGGGCGTAAAAGGGATAGAAAGTTGTGGTATGGTGGTTAGCAAATTAGCTATCTGGTTCCAAAAATCTGAAATTGCCCAACAGTTCCATAGTACCGTAGGTGTACAAAATTAGCTTTAGGGTGAGTACATCTCAAATAGATTGTGCTATCCATATGTCACATAATATGAAGATGGACGGGGGATTAATGTGTTTGGTATACCGGCTGAATGGGTCTGTTATTTTTCTATCAGTGAGACTAGCATGTGTGATAAGCAAACATTGTTCCACTTCTCTAGGAACATATTTTGCTTGCTTTTTTGATTCAGCAGTCAGAGGTGTTTTTGCCTCACATCGTGTACAGTAAATAGGAATCAAACGTGATAAGCAACTCTTTGAGACTTCTGTGTAGTTAGACATACTCTTGTCCTTTCTAAATTGTGCCTCAAAACCATGGTGCAGTTGCAAGTATAGGGTATGCATTGCAAATTGAAATGCCACATTCACAACATTTTGGGGATAATTCCCATGCAAAATGCAACTTTACCCTATTTGCCTTTTGTAAATCAGCCAAATATTTTTTTTCAGTAAGGAATGAGGAAACTGCCTAAAGAACATTCAGAACATCCTAGGCTGACTTAATCCAAAACTATCTAATAATTAATCAGAATATCTCCTGGGGAAGTTTGTCAATAAATACAGTACTTTAATAGAGAAAAAAGTAATGCTACAATGTATATAAACCTAATGCATATGGCCACCCTTTTTCTCTTCAGGGGACATTTATTTCACATGTGTGATCTGTCACTTTTTTCTCTGTAGAACTATGCTTTGTTTATTCCTTAACCCAGCCTCTTGTACTGTGCTTTTCTATATAACCCTTTCACGCCAACCATACGCAAACTTGTGTTCATGGCTTGAAGAAGTTATAGCGGGATGATGCCTGCAGCTGCAGACATCACCCCGATACCTTTTTTTTTTAGAGCAGGCGGTTGGCTCTTTAGTGATAACGACCAATACGGCTAAAAGCCGCTCGGCTGTTATCCTAAAAGGAGCGGGAGGGGATGTCCCCCCCCTCCAGCTGCTCTTCCCAGGCCTCCCGTCCCACCAGGAGACCCGAGCCACCAGCCAGCACATCCACCGGCTAGGCTCAGGCCCGAACAAAGCCGGATTCGGCTCTGATCAGGTCTCTGATGTAAAATCCCTGAAGCCACGTCACTACATCACTTCCGGTTTATTTGGCCGCCAATGGTGCCGATTAAAAAAAAAAAAAAAGACAGTATTCAGAATAGCTGATTTTGGGGCTCTGAATATGTTTAAGTGCAAAGGAGGGATTTGGGGTCTTTTAGACCCCCGATCCCTCCACCTATTACTGTCACAAGGGATGTTTACATTCCTTGTGACAGCAATAAAAGTTATCAGATTTTTATTTTTATTTTAAGGGGACAGTGTAAAAATAAATAAATAAGAAAAAAGTAAACATTGTTTAAAGCGTCCCCGTCCCCGCGTAACAAAGGAAACCCATACGCAAGTCGTGCCCGCAAATGTAAACGGTGTTCAAATCACACATGTGAGGTATTGTTGTGATCCCTGGAGTGAAAGCAATAATTCTAGCAAAAGACCTCCTCTGTAACTCTAACCTGGTAACCGTTAATTTTTTTTAAAGCATCGCCTATGGAGATTTTTTAGGTACTGTAGTTTGTCGCCATTCCACAAGTGTGCACAAATTCAAAGCATAACATGTTCGGTATCTATTTATTCGTTTGAGGGTTCCAAGTCATTTTATAGCAAAAAATACAGATTTTTAACTCAACAAATGTCAGAAATAGGCTTAGGCATGAAAGGGTTAACATTATAGTTTCTCAAAATGTAAATTCCACTTACATAACAGTTTTTATAGTGCTCTATAAAAACAGCGTCTGGTGTGTCAGTTTGTCTTACGACATAACAGTGTCTTGTACTGTGTGTCTATCCAACATAAAAGTCTTTGGTATTGGCTCCACTTATGACATGGCAGGGTCTTGTCCTGTCGGGTTGAACGAAAAAAAAAAAAAAACTGACAGCTCCGGTCGGAACCGCTGTACCAACAATCCGATGTTAGTGCAGCGAACTTCCCTGTTGTTCTTGTGTGTTCTAACAGGGGCCCCCCCGCCAGAAAAACTCCGGTCATTGCCTGAGAGCACTGATTGGGAGGCGGTCGGCTGCTGGTTTTCCAGCATGCTTGTCTGACAGAAGCCAGCCCAATGGCAGGCTTCAGTTTTTATTGAACCAGCAGATGTTGCCCGACATTTGGCCTGTGTGTACTAGGCTTTAGAGTGATGACATCATAAGAACCTTTCCTACATGTAAAGTATCTCACAAAAGTGAGTACACCCCTCACATTTTTGTAAATATTTTATTATATCTTTTCATGTCTCAACACTGAAGAAATAACACTTTGCTACAATGTAAAGTAGTGAGTGTACAGCTCGTATAACAGTGTAAATTTTGCTGTCCCCCTCAAAATAACTCAACATACAGCGATTAATGTCCAAACCGCTGGCAACAAAAGGGCCCATTTTCCCTCACCGATGTCATGTGACTCGTTAGTGTTACAATGTCTCAGGTGTGAATGGGGAGCAGGCATGTTAAATTTGGTGTTATCGCACTCACTCTCTTATACTGGTCACTGGAAATTAAACGTGGCACCTCATGGCAAAGAACTCTCTGAGGATCTGAAAAAAAGAATTGTTGCTCTACATGAAGATGGCCTAGGCTATAAGAAGATTGCCAAGACCCTGAAACTAAGCTGCAGCGCGGTGGCCAAGACCATACAGCGGTTTAACAGGACAGGTTCCACTCAGAACAGGCCTCGCCATGGTCAACCATAGAAGTGGAGTACACGTGCTCAGCTTCATATACAGAGGTTGTCTTTGGGAAATAGACGCATGAGTGCTGCCAGCATTGCTGCAGAGGTTGAAGGGGTGGGGGGGGGGGGGGTCAGCCTGTCAGTGCTCAGACCATACGCTGCACACTGCATCAAATGGTCTGCATGGCGTTCTTCTAAAGATGATGCACAGGAAAGCCCGCAAACAGTTTGCTGAAGACAAGCAGACTAAGGACATGGATTACTGGAACCATCTCCTGTGGTCTGATGAGACCAAGATAAACTTATTTGGTTCAGATGGTGTCAAGCGTGTGTAAGACACACTTGTGTTTTTGTACTCCTCACTTGGTGGCAACCAAGTGAGGAGTACAAAAACACAAGTGTGTCTTACCTACAGTCAAGCATGGTGGTGGAGTGTCATAATCTGGGGCTACATGAGTGCTGCTGGCACTGGGGAGCTACAGTTCACTGAGGGAACCATGAATGCTAACATGTACTGTGACATACTGAAGCAGAGCCTGATCCCTTCCTTTGGACCCAACGACCCAAACACACCTCCAAGATGACCACTGCCTTGCTAAAGAAGCTGAAGGTAAAGGTGATGGACTGGCCAAGCATGTCTCCAGACCTAAACCCTATTGAGTGTCTGTGGGGCATCCTCAAAACGGAAGGTGGAGGAGCAGACACCCACCAGCTCTGTGATGTCATCATGGAGGAGTGGAAGAGGACTCCAGTGGCAACCTTTGAAGCTCTGGTGAACTCCATGCCCAAGAGGGTTAAGGCAGTGCTGGAAAATAATGGTGGCCATGCAAAATATTGACACTTTGGGCCCAATTTGGACATTTTCACTTAGGGGTGTACTCACTTTTGTTGCCAGCAGTTTAAAAGTGAATGGCTGTGTGTTGAGTTATTTTGAGGGGACAGCCAATTTAGACTGATATACAAGCTGTACACTCACTACTTTACATTGTAGCAAAGTGTTATTTCGTCAGTGTTGTCACATGAAAAGATATAATAAAATATTTACAAAAATGTGAGGGGTGTACTCACTTTTGTGAGATACTGTACGAGCTTCATCAGAGTGACTTCCTCAGGGCCCCTAAACATAAGGGGCATGTACTGTATATTCTTATTTCAGTCTTGGTGCATTGTTGTATTTCTTTCCGACCTGTACAGTTATCCAGAGTGAAACTTTACCTCTGTGCCGGAGTTCCTGTATTAAAGTAGAACTATAGGCAAAACTTTGTTTTCATTTTGGATAGAATAAGGGAAGGTTATAAACCCGTCAGATTTTTTTCACCATCTGTGTCCCATTGCAGAGATTTCCCTTCACTTCCTGTCCCATAGCCAAATAGGAAGTGAGAGGAAATCCCTGCAAATTAAGGGAACTCCTTGGGGACCCCCAAGTCACCAGAACTAGCGTCCCCATTGGAAGATTTCCCCTACATTGCTTTTCTACGGACAACCCAAAATTTGGGGTTTTCTTTTACTTTCACTTTCAATGAAAATGGTAAACAGGACAAATAGGGTGAATCTCCTTAACGGAAGCACAGACAGAAATAAAAACTGACACATGGTGGTCTAATCCCTCTCCACACTATCCAAAACCTGCCCAAAAAAAAAAGTTTTACCATTACCGTATATACTCGAGTATAAGCCGACCCAAATATAACCCGAGGCACCTAATTTTACCACAAACAACTGGGAAAACGTATTGACTCGTGTATAAGCCTAGGGTGAGAAATGCGCAGCTACTGTAAGTGGAAAAGAGGTCAACAATGCCCATTTGCAGCCTCACTGTGCCCATTTGCAGCCAAGTTAAGGGTTCCTAAATGCCCCCTAGCTGCAGCCAAAATTTGGGGTCTCTGGACCCAAGGGGTCCCGAAATGACATTGCTGCAGATGGACACAGTTGACCGACTTTGGGGCCCTGTATCTCGGGGTCACTTGGTGCTAGGAACCCCATGGATATGTTGTAGTGCTAGTTCCACTGGGTTTGAATACCAAATTTGGGGTTCCTAGGACCAAGTGTCCCCGAGATATGGGGCCCCAAAGTCGTGTCGGAAAATGTCAAGCACTTTTCTGCAGCAGAGAATGACATTTTCCGAACCGACTTTGGGCCCCCGTATCCCCGTAAAAAATGTGCTGAAAAACTCGGCTTATACTCGAGTATATACGGTAGTTATATTTTAAGACCAGTCACTTCTGCTCTCTCTCTTGATGCAAGATAGCTTGTCTGGTATCCACCCCCTCCTGTAGTTTTCCCCAGCAGCCTGTGGTGGTTGGTTTGGTTGGGTCCCTTCCACAGCTCTGCTCTCTGTGCAGGTTATGGACAGCACAATGATGACGTTACTGCTGCTTTTATAAAGTAATAACTGGGTTATCGAAGACATTTGGTGCATACAAAAGTAGATTTATATACTTTGTGGCTATTAAGGAAAATATTTAAATAAAATGTTTTTGTGCCTGAAGTTAAACTGTTTTGTGGGCTGCTGCAGAAACTACAGCCTACATTGACCACCACTTACACAAGGGAAAAAACTTGTGTATTCTCAGAGCTTTTGGATATCATGCACTAACTACTGAGCACAGCAATATTTCAGCGGAAAGTTCCCCAGACAGTTGTTCGGTATGATCATGTTTTCTGGGTAATTTCTACCCATACTGAGAGCAAACATCTGACAATTTTTACGCTCAGTAAAACTACTAACTGATGGCAGTCATCCAGCCCCCTTCAATGCTTTTGCCAAAAACATTACGAAATGCTGCAATTTTCTGTAACAGACTATAACGCCAAAGTATAAATAGATGACTTATTTGATTTCTAAGTTCCTTCTGTTAGCACACCATTTGCAGAACTTAAGACTTCCCCTTTCTCAAAACGGTTAAAATATAACTATGAAAAGCAAAATGAATACTATACTACTAGCTGATATCTACACCTGTAAATATCAAAATAATTTGCGTATATGTTCTTTTTAATAGTACCATCATTTTATGGTAAACTCCTATAACACTAATGTGAAGAGCATCAAATAAAGTGAAACTTCAGGCAGAGAGGTTTTTGTGACAAATGTGACCTCTCATGAGGATCTAGTTCACCGCTGTGCATTGTTAAAATAATACTTTAATTTATGCCAGAAAGTACAGCTATCGCTGCAAAGAAGTGTAATGCCCCGTACACACGGTCGGATTTTCCGACGGAAAATATCCTATCGGACCATGTTGTCGGAAATTCCGACCGTGTGTGGGCTCCATCGGACTTCTTCCGTTGGAATTTCCGATGGAAAACGTTTGAGATCCTGCTCTCAAATTTTCCGACAACAAAGTCCTATCAGACTTTTTCCGATCGTGTGTAGCGAATTCCGACGGACAAAGTGCCACGCATGCTCAGATCACATTACAAGACCAAAGCTAGTGGCTACTAGCCTCTACGTAGTCCCGTCGTACGCAACGAAAGTCACCACGTTCAGGATGATCGGATTTTCCGACAACTTTGTCCGACCGTGTGTATGCAACACCAGTGTCGGACAAAATCCGTTGGAAAAAATCTGACAGATTTTGTGGTCGGAATTTCCGACCGTGTGTACGGGGCATTAGGCTCCTTTCACACTTGTACGACTTGTCCTGCGACTTGGGACTGCAATGAGTACTGTTAATATCTGTCCGACTTTGATGCGACCTGAGGTCCATAGACCTCAAGATTACACAGGCATTGCTTGAAGTCGCATCAAAGTCGCGTGACTTTCAGGTCGTACAAGTGTGAAAGGGTCCTGAACCTAAATCACTAACATTTCATATACGCTTTAACATAAAAGTAATTAAAAAAAAGTAATTTTCTTTATTTTAAATCATCAAAATACCACCAGCCAATCCTGCTGTCAAGTTCATTGTTAAAGTAGAATTCCAGAATCAATCTAACTAAGCTTAAAACTGCTCCCACCCTCCAATCAAAATCCTTTATTAACTACCCTATAGAAGGAAGATGATTATACTTACCTATTGTCAGAGCGTTCCAGTTCGGTCAAGTGATCGACTCCCAGTGGTCGACTTCAGGCGGGGGGACAGCCGACAACCGATGCACAATTGTAAGCCTATAGCCTCATACACACGATCGGACCGTGGACCAACTTTCCTGTGGATTTTTGTCCAAAGGGCGTTGGCCCCAAGTTGGTATTGCATACACACGGCAGGACTTTTTCAGCCAACTTTCATCAAATCACTTGGTTTTTCTGCTCTTTACCGCCACCTTTGGTCAACTTCTGTATTGTTGTCTGATCTTTTGCATTGGTTCTGCATTGGTTTGTACAAAAGTCCGTTGGTTTTGTGTACACACGGTCGGACTTTGGTCCATCAGACTTTTGTTGGCAGAAAGTTGGTCCGTTCGCACAGCCAACAAAAGTCCGATGAAACCTGGAAAAAGTTGGTCCGATGGAGCGTACACACGGTCAGATGTTGGTCCAAAACAGCTAATTTGCATGTTGGTTGTCAAAAAGTCCGATCGTGTGTATGGGCCTTATGAGTAACGTCACTATCCAGGCATTCCAGCCATTGTTGTCACTCTCTCGTATCCCCTGTGACCAGACCGGAACACCCTTTAGAATAGACAAGTATAAGCATCTTCCTTCTACTGGGTAGTATTGGAGTAAGGGAGGTGGGTGGGAGTGGGTTTAAGTTTAGTTAAGTCGATCTTGGAATTCAACTTTAAGACACCTACTATTATGCAGTGACAATCCAGTTTCTCATCTGTGCTCCTGCATTACCACCTGTTGCATGAGCTTCCAATGGAGACTACACATAGCTGTTTTAATAGATTATTCAGGTATGGTCCATTGTTATCACCATCAGGACACCTGTACTGTAAAGCGCCATGCAGCTATAACTGGAGTTCATGTACAGTATGTTAAAAGAAAGTGGCTGTAAATAGGCTTTAAGAGATCAGTATACTAATTGGCACTGTTTATCTTACTGAGTTCTAGTAAACTAAATATCATTCAGTCTGGTATGATCTACTTTACAAGCTCTAATTTTGCCACTAAGAAACAGAGAATAGTGCTTTTAAACTGCCTTTCTTCTATTTTACACAACCCCATACCAACTGCTCTTTACAGACAGTTTTATTATTTACAAGCTGAGCTACAAGAAAGTTAACAGGAAGGATTTCCTCACTTTGATGAGTGTGCAAGGGTAATTATGTACAGATACTGAAACCTTTATACAAGTATAAATAGTGGTGCACTGCGTTCTTTTTGCCTCTGCTGCATAATTTAACCTCTGTATTTTTAGGTTTACCAGTCCTTTTAAGAAATAAGAAAACCATAGAGTCTAGACTGAGATTACTATCACAATTTATTCTCTGTTGTACAGAACATTTCAATTTGCTTTGCACAAGAAAGACCAAAAGATTTCTGTCTGACAAGTCATTGTGATTTTTGACAGTAAAGATTTATTCTAGGAGCTGCATGAGTGTTGCATTTGACTATCCAATAAGACAAACTATGATAAAAATTGAATACTAACAATTTTACTTATAACTATGTTTAGTATAACTAAATGCAAAACTTTTTTTTAGTTTTGGATAGAGGGGAGCTGGATTAGAACATCTGTAAATGAAAATCCAAAATTTTGGGTTGTCCCCAGAAAAGTAATAGAGGGGAAATCTTCCAATGGGGACACTAGTTCTGGTAACCTGGGGGTCCCCAAGAGATTCCCTTAATTTGTGTAGATTTCCTCTCACTTCCTGTTTAGCTATGGGAGAGGAAATGAAGGTAAATCTCCCCAATGGGACAAAGATAACAAGCAAAAATAACCTTACAAGGGTTATAACCCTACCTTACGCTATCCAAAATGAAAACAAAAAATGTTTTGCCTATAGTTCTACTTTAACTGGTATACTAATAACTTCATTAAAGTGTATCTAAACCTCAAACCAAAAGTGTACTATATTACAACTTATCAGTGCTTGGTGTGGTAGGTGCATTTGTTCTCTTTTTTCAAGCTTCTTTTGATTTGCTCCTCCACTGAATCTATGGCCACCAAGATGTATTGCTTTGACTACACTGAAGGACGGTAAATGGTCCAGATGTACTATAGTATTTAATAATCATATCTGGATAAAAAAAACTCTGAACAGAATTACAAATCTTTTAGGAAATAAGCTAGTTCACACATACACATAGTGCAACTGTGTATTTACAGTAGGTGTTTCATTCACATTTAAAGTCACAAAGATAAAGAGTATGTGATCCGCTTTAATCATGAAAATCATACCCTAATCTGTGGATAGGATTTCTTGTTTTTCTCACTGGAAGCTCCGGGCAGGCCTCCATGGGATGGTCCTTCACACACATATCGGAAGCGGAACCCTCTCTGCAAGGTTTACAGAAAAATTATTGTATTTGAAAGTATATAAATGGATACATGCATGATTAACATATGAACATGAACATAAAACAAATGATTTACTAAGGGAGTGTGACCAATTTCAAGGTGATTTTTCATTTATCTCAGGGGGTGTGGCTGGTTACTGAGGGCCTTCCTGAGTGTATAGAGAGCGCAAACCCTTCAGAGTATGCAGAGTGCTAGCTACTTGACACCTTTGGCAGAATGCACTTTTCTCCAGTGTTTAGAGTGGAAAGAGTGCACAGGGTCCTTACCTGCCCCCTGTCTCCAGGCAACCCTTTGAGACCTTTATTCATACACCTCCTGGATTACAGAGACAAGGAAAACATCCTCCTTTGATCCAGAGATCTTACTAAAGATGTTACTTTTAATGGAAACAGAGTTATTTTTTTCCTGGATTTCTCACTCAAGATGCAAAAGCACAGGGCAAAATTCCATAAGCCAAACAACATCTCCAGAAGCTGTCTTCAATATTCATTGCCATATCCTACCAAGATGTGGGTGGTTGCTAATGTTAAGGTACAGCTTTTTGATATACCTGTAGCAGCTTCCTACCGGTGGGACAGACCTTACAAGTGCGACTTTTACTTATCTTAATAAACCAGATGAAACAAAGTAAAAATTTATTTTGTAAAAAACACCCAGTTACAGGCAAAGAAAATTTTTAATAAAACATGATTTTTGCTTACATATGATTGGGTGACTGAAGTCCGTACAATTTTGACTAATTCACTTAGTTTACAATAAGTGAAATTTCTCCCTGCAAAGTGATTTCTTTTAGCTTAGTTTATAGGTTGAAGGTCGATATGCTTTACATCTTTAGTTAACCAGAGTCATAGTGCTTTTAGTAAGCGGTTCAGCACTGTTACATGTGGGCAGGGACATAGTCAGCCCTGTGTAAGCTCTAACTGGGGCAGAGGTTTGAGCTTATACAGAACTGACTGTCTTCTTTCCAAGCATTCTTTGCTGCTATGTGCCAGTAAGCAAATAAACCTACTAAGGTCCACCAAAAACTAAAAAAAATCTGTTATAACCCATAAAGATGAACAGCAATTCAGAAAATATTTCTATGTCTGTATGAAGGTAGGATTTGATATTTATGAATAACTGTAGCATGCTAGGACAGTTTACAGAAATCGTATTCCTGCATCCACTGTTTAAAGCGGACCTTCAGTCATTTTTTTATCTTTACATCTATTAAATCCTCTGCCCTTGTTGTTTTAACTTTGGATAGAATTATTTATTTTTCCTGTCAGTAAATACCTTATACAGCCCACTTTCTGTTTCTTGTCTGGTAAAAATCCTAGGCTTATGAGATCATGCACAGCTCTCTCTGAGAGTTTGCCAGGAGGGGAGGGGGAATGAGTCACAAGAGGGCCAATGAGAGCTGCAGAGCTAGCTTGAGGTGTGCCTCTGTGTGTCTGTGTAAATCCAGGAAGTGAACAGGCAGCAGCTTCAGCTGCCCACAGTTAAAATGGTTGCAGCCGGACTTAGTGGAGGGAGATTTCTGCAGCATATTTGGCAAGTACAGAATCACAGTATATATAAAATAATATGCATAAGTGGTTGGAGAGAAGCTTCAGAATGGCAAAGATGTATTTATTACAAATTATGTGAGCATACTTTAAGTAATATCAAGAATAGTTAATTATCAAGCTTTACATATAACCCAGACACCACCAGCACAATGTCAATGTATGTGACATATCCATAAATGAATGGTTAGGAAAATAATGGAGTAAAAAGGATAAAGCAATAGTTTATTACCTGTTTAGGCTGCTCAGTTACTTCAAGGTATGGCCCATCTACTAGAAAAAAAAGAAAGTAAATCACAACACAGTAACTAACAGGATAAAATAAAAGAAATAATATAACATAACATATACAATTGCAACATAAGTCGTATTGTAAATTGAATGTTATTAAAAATTACCTTTCCTTTTCAACCTGCAGCCGCTGTAATTTTCTGTGAAAAGCAATGCAATATGGCTACCTGGAGGTGTTCTGTACACAGAATGTGTACAGAATGCCCTCCCCAGATATGTAATTTCCTGCTTGTGTGATTGGCTCACTGATTTTCCCAGAAGTCTGCACTTTAATACAAGTCAGATTTCAGGTATCCCCTGCAACAAAAATGTCATTTTTGATGATATACTCCCAATACTTAAATTACATCTAAAAGGGATGCAGGCCCTGCAATTTTCCTCATTAGAGCTTTACAGGTGCAGCAGCTGGTTGATAATGAGGAAACCACTCCCATTAGACTCACTTCTGAACATAGACACAGACAAACACACAGGGATTTCTTCAGAATAACAAAAGGTAGGACTCTGCAACAAAATTGTTAAAATCCTTGCAATGTACATCATCCAGAGTTAAATGTTTTTTTTTCTCAACAAAAGTGGAGTTACTATTTAATGTAAACACTAATTGATGTGTCTCAAAAGCCATGGTGGTGTATAATAGTTTGTTAAGTGAGAGAAGCTAAGTATTTGCAGACTTTAGTTCCACTTTAAGTTAAGAGCATTGTAAGTTTATTCTTGCTGTATTTTAGGAGTCTTGAAGTCATATTGTGTTCCAGGGAAAAGAAAAATGGAGATGAAAATGCATGCTATGACAAATTTAGAAGTGTATGATAAACACTGTACATCAGTAAATACACACAATTTAATTTAAACAAACATGCAGATATGGTAAAGCAAGTTTTGTACTATGGACACAGCCTATTTAAAAAAATATTTTCCACATTTGGATTATAGTGTCCACTTAAGTCACATCAAGTCTCTCTTCTCACGGGGGTTCCAACCTTTTCCAATAACATCATAACAGTCTTTGCACCGATATTAATTGTATGCCACTAGACAACCTGTATCAAATATTTGCTACTATTTTATACTCTATATTGTGCTAAACTTTTTATGTTTTTCACAGTTAGTTTGTCATTCAGTTTTTATACGTTACAAAACAATGGCTAACTACAGAGACTTGGTGTTAACCAAGAATACACTCACAAGCCAAAAGTTTCATTACCTAACGCCTCAGTGTGCTAAAACACCTATGTTTTTATATTTATTATTCCTGAAAATGTATTCGATAAAAAAATGATTTTCCTCTTTGATCTAAAAGCCTGTTGTTAAAACGACTCAATAGCTCAAGCTAAAATTTACACTCCAAAATAAATGACTCATCACAGGGATACATCCCTTACTGGACAGCTCAATCAGACAAGTCAAGCCTCAAAGCAGGAAGCTAATGCTGTGTCGCCTATTGAGCGAACCCACAGTGCTCTGGAACGCCTTAATGTCAAGAGGCCGCATAAATGTGTACCAAAATGTAAATAATGTTGTGCCGAGAGTGTGCACCATGCACACTCCCGTCACAGGTACCGGCCGGTAAAGAAAAGCTTTCCAATCATGTGACCGTTGTGACAGCCAATCATGGCTGTCACATGACCGAAATGCCTGCCTCCACCTCGCAGGGTCTGAAACCTCTTAAAGGGCTGGGCACTAAGAAGTTAAAAATAACAGTTTGAAAACATGTAAACTAAAACAAAAATGTAATTAACTTTAAACCGTTATAGATTCCATTTAAGCTTTACATGCCCCTATAAATGCCCAGTGCTTTCTAGCTCTACTCAGATTGGTTGCATCATTTGTTATTATTAGGTTCTGCATAGGCCGCTAGGCTGAACAGTTGAACAACCATTTTTCCCCTGTAATCATGATAATGAGGCACATGTATGCAAGGCAACATAGTTTTGATTGGGTCAGGATATTGCCACTCTTTCATCATGTCCAAGTCCTGCTGTACCTCACTTGCCTAATATGAAACCAAATTCCTCCCCTTTCACTCTGCTCCAGAGCAGTTTCCTTGCAACACGGGTGCAGCACAGTGTACCCACAGCTTTTATGCAGGTTACCCGCACTTTGCCATAGACTTCTATTAGATTGGTAGGTTTCGGTGCGTTTTCTGAAAGTGCACAAAAACTGCCCGATCTAATGGAAGTCTAAGGCAAAGTGCGGGTAACCTGTAAGAAAACTGCAGTGTGAAAGAGGCCTAAAAATACTTATGCTAGTTGTATGCAAACATTTACTATCAAATATTTTTTTAAAGTGTGTGCAAACCATAACAATAAACATCTTTTATTTTCTCCCTATCGGTCTTATTAATATACTATTGGAAGCATTTTGTTATATATGTTTGATAAGTGCAACTAAATAACAGTTGATCTTCTCAGAAATTCTGAACTGTGCTGTGTCTTCTGCATGCTCCCGGTTTTAGCTCATAGACTCTATTAAGCCCTCTGTCAAGAACACAAGTCCATAACGACTAGCTAACTGGGGCAAAGCCCTTGACTGGGGTAGGAGGAAATGAGGGGGAGCTTATTATGAGCAAGTAAGGCTGTTGTGATACACTTTTCACAGCCCACCCTACCTCTGGCCACTGCTAGGAGGGCGACTCCACTCCAAGCTAGCTGGCTGAGCACAAACAGGCAGATACAAATCTTACATAGAATCTGTTATACGCTAAGGTTTGAGGAGCAGTTTAGCAATTAGGACACACTTCCTGGATTCCTCAAGCTATCCTACAAGCGTGTGTTAATCACTCTTCCCACTGCCCATGCACAGCAGACACACGACTCACGGTAGCTTGCCACCACCTGGCAGATTGTCCGCTGACTGGTGACATACTCAGATCGCCGCCTGGCAGATCTGCTGGTTTACAATCTGCATGCAATCTGCCAACACACAGCACAATTGCATACAGATTAGCAAGGAACGTAGACTGAGACACTACAATGCAACAGTCTCTCTAGGGATATGAGTCTTGGCTTAGTACACAGAAGCCACTTATTAATTTTATAATTGAATATCCTGAAAGTGGGCAGTGCATAAAATATGTACAAAGTAAAAGAGTTTACAAAAACGACAAAAGGACATACACAGTTCAACTATTTGCTATGAAAATAAAAAAGGAATAAAAAAAAAAACATACAAAAAAAAAAAAAAACCTTTACAGAGCTTTATCCTGTGCTAGGAGAATGTCAGAAATACCCACGAGTTAGACTGGCTCCATGTGAATCACCCCATCCATATCTCATGCTCCTCACTCTATTGATATATGGATGTAGACTGGACTTTAGCCCTTTGCTACTCAACCCTGAGGAGTGTTCCCTTTCCAGCCCACAGGACAGTTCTGTGTTCTGAAGTGACCAAAGTTAAATGGCCCATGAATGGTTCTGAGGGCTGGGTCAGAGATAGGATTTTTTGGCACCAGCGTGTCAGTCTGATCGCAAGAATACCAGTCATTGCTTGGCTTTCGCGATCAGGCTCCATCCAACCGTTTTGGGGATTTCTCCTGGAGTAGACAATTTTATATACACATGTACCCCAAAATGTGTAAGATCAGAAGGAAGTATTTTCATATCTCTTAGTTAGTATTTTAGCTTTTATGAGAGATAAAATATATTCCTCGACTCTCTGACATAAATCAATGGCTCGCAGACAGTTCAGCCTGTGTTCCCATTGTTCTCCACTGCCACAGCTCCCCCAGATGTTATCCTGATGTCCGTGACGTGACATCCGTGCGTTCCACGCTGGTTCCGTTTGCCTTTCTGTGGCCACAGGATGTGCTGAGGACACACCATCCATACAGCAACGCATTGGAGCCCTTCCCGGACACCAGGAGCTTCTTGGACCACTGGATAACAGGTGAGCCTATATCTTTATCTCTTGTGAGTGTTCATATGTACCGTGTCATTAAAACGTTGATTCTAATACTGCACTTAGGTGGCGCTTCTGGGTTTCTCCCCTTTTATCTTCTTGTATACAGAGTTGGATTTCTGAGGACAGCAGCCGCCTTTACTACCCCACCTTTTCTTCCCATGAACTGATGATTCATTTATGATTTATCTAGAGACTGAATATAAGCGTTTTCTTATTCAGATCATCATTACCTTTATTGTACACAGTTCATATGTACCGTGCCATTAAAACATTGATTCTAATACTGCACTTAGATAGCGCTTCCTGTGTTCTCCCCTTTTATCAGCCGGACTAAATATATAGGCCTCATCCCCTGCTGGGCTTATAGACAAATTGGCTGCATCTTCCCTTTGAGACTCAGGGAGGTGAACATTTTTTCCCTTATTTATCAAGGATTGGGTCATTTTATTGGCACTTAGCTGCCAGTTCTGGCCAACAGGCTTGCTTGCTTCTTTCAACTTGTAATTTGGGGCAATCTGCCTACTATTGATTACTGATTAAGAGAATACAGTATCTTTCATACTACTGAATTAAACTATATATAATATAGCGTATAATTTTAAGAGATATCAATAGTGAGATAAGAAGAGTATAACTTTAAGAGATAGTACTTCTAGAGATCTTTAATTCTCAGATAGATAATAGTTCATATTACTAGAAAAACATGATGAGCCACAGCGAGATGTGGAAGTTTTGATATGAGTAGTAAGCACAGATCCACTGAGAGGACATCGGAGTAAAAAGATTTATGAGACACTCACCTATAAAGTCAGACAACTTAAGATCAGTTTGGCAAGCTAATATATGGAGAGATGAGACATTTTTATCCATGCTAATCAGATAAACCAAAGATCAGTCTAACGAGGCAATATATTCATTATGTTCTCAAATAGTCTAAAGCCAGGTACATGTCGGGAGACATTTGCTGGTTCAAAAAAAATTGTCCGTGTCTATATCGGTTTGGCCGACTTCTGTCTGACTGTTCAGCTAATGGCAGAGAGCGCTGATCTGAGTTTTCTGGGGGGGGGGGGGGGCATCCCCCTGGCAGAACACAACAGCTCAGCGAGGGAGATCAATGTACTTACTTTGCAAAATGAGCTGACAGTTTTTTTGTTCAACCCGCTGGGATGAACAGAAACAAAATTAATAGTGTGTACCAGGCTTAAAAAGGGGATATAGTCGTCTCTGGAGGAACCAATAAGGAGATGTGTGATCTATGGAGGCTCTGTATGTTGATAGTTACAATAATGTTAATAAATCTCTCTGGTCTGACCCTCTGGTTTGAAGTTAGGGCATGAACACCACAAGGATTATTTTGAATCCTGGAATGGGATTCTTATGTGATAAAATCAAAGATGTAAAAGCACCACTTAAAATAGAAAATAATGTGAAACAAACACTAAACTAACGCACTCCTATGTTGAAATAACAAGTAATACTACTCAGATAGGCATATACATGCACATAGGGGATGTGTGTCATACCTGGTAAGCAAAAAAACATAAGTGGTGGCCGGTCCACAAGAGGCGCAGGGGCGACCCCCCCCCCCAGCCCGCACCATTTGTGTGGCCACGCACTGTGCAGGGCACAAGATCAACAGGTATCAAGCAGGTCCATCACCCCCTCACAGGCATGTGACCACATCATGAGGCTCCAATTGGCCAGGTCCATATTGTCCCTCCCACCCTGCGATACCAGCGAATACCAGCAGCTTCCAGCTTCCCGGCCAATCAGGACAGGAAGACCCAGAACCCAGAAAGAAGACCGGGTCAAGACAGAAGCCGGGACATTGGGCACCAGGGGAGCCGTGACAGTGACACCTCAGCCCGCCTGAGCCCCCCCAAAATCCTCCAGCACCAGCCGCCACTGATAATGAATGCATTTCTGGCAAACAAAAAGGTATTTTTTTGTACGTGAAGGGACTTTAAAGAGATAAAACATGGAAAAATTAGCATGTATTGCAGGGTGGTACTGCATATGTTTTTTTTATTTTGATATATACTTTAAGGAATAAATAACTGGGTTACTTATTAAATGTTTTCTAACAGGTACACTTTAAAAATAAAAAATCTATTTACAATATATTGTAAAAAAAAGATCAAAACAAACATGTTTTAAATTTAGACATGTTGCTGTTGTCTAGCAGGTTGAGTGTTTTATAGCGCCTTACTGAATACACTTGTATATTATCTTTGGTTACACTCCAGGCTGGTTCACACCAAATGCTTTCCAGTGCCTTTTTAAAACACATCCAGAGCGCATGCACATTGTTTGCCATGTATTTCAATGGCCCTAGTTCACACCAGTGAAGTCAGTTCCACTGCTTTTAACAAAATTACAACCTGCTGCATTTTTTTGGTCCAGAATACATCAAAACGAATGTAAACACATTTAAACGCACTAGAATGCACATTATCCTGAATGATAATATACGTTTTTTGCAAGTCAAAATTTAAAGAAAACAGCAGGAAGTTACAGCTGGCTTTGCACTGCCAAGATGGTGGTGCCAGGGACCCGAAGACTGGCAAATAACCACCCTGGGTGAAGACAGCACTAGACTCCTAGACTGGTGAGCACCTGTTTTCTAAAAGTGGGAAAGCTACAGTATTTGTAGCTGCTGACTTTTAATTCTAAAAAGGGAAGATTTTTTTTTTTTTTAAATTACCAAACATGTTATAATTACCGATCTGTGCAATGGTTTTGCATAGAACAGCCCTGATCTTCTTTTTGTGTCCCCCGACGGCGGTCCTGGCCCCTCCCCATGCTGAGTGCCTCCAATAGCAAGCCTTTTGCATGAGGGGTTATGCTGGGGCATGGGCACCTTTTTTTGGCCATCTTCACCTGAAGATGTCACCATAACCCAAATAACCATGAATATCAAGTCGTATGTGTCTTGTTGTGATATACAATTAAGAAAACGAATTTGCCACATAGACAGTGATACAATCACTGGACACCATTCCGAAACAGGTTACAAACTTGACTGATCTCATGTATGCCTGTATTTAAAAATTTGATTAGGTTAACATAAATTAACAATTTTAAAGTGATAAAAAACCCTGACATAAGCCCACGGTAGTGACTAGCCTCAGGTAATACACAGTGATGATGCAAATCCTCCCATGGATTGACTGATGTAAAAATAAAACTCAGAAGTGATTCATGCAAACTGCAGAGGAAGGAGAGAGTAGCCAGTATGCACACTACGTGCTATGGACAAATACAATAAAATGAGGAAATGCTTTGTTCATATTTAATTTCTGAGGTTTGCAACCACTATACACCCTGTTCCAAATTATTATGCAAATTCTATTTCAGTGTCACAAAGATTAAATATTTTTTTATAACTCATAACTCATGGATGGCGTTGTGTCTCAGGGCTTTTTTGATCACTGAAAACAATCTCGGACACCTGTGATAATTAGATTGCCAGGTGAGCCCAATTAAAGCAAAAACTACTAAAGGAAGGTGTTCCACATTATTAAGCAGGGCACCATTTTCAAGCAATATGGGGAAGAAAAAGGATCTCTCTGCTGCCGAAAAGAGTGAAATAGTTCAATGGCTTGGACGAGGTATGAAAACATTAGATATTTTACCAAAACTAAGAGATTTGTGGCTGATTCAGAGTTTGACGGGTTTCGTGCAGAAAACATTGAGGAAGATTTCTGCCAAATCTATGCATCGGATCAAGAGAGCGGCTGCTAAAACACCATTACATAGCAGCAAACAGATATTTGAAGCTACTGGTGCCTCTGGAGTCAAACGGAAATCAAGGTATAGAGTCCTCCAGAGTCTTGCAACTGTGCATAAACCTTCCATTCAGCCACCACTAACCAATGATCACAAGCAGAAACGGCTGCGTTGGGCAGAAAAATACATGAAGATTAATTTTCAAACAGTCCTGTTCACTGATGAGTGCTGTGCAACCCTGGATGGTCCAGATGGATGGAGTAGTGGATGGTTGGTGGACGGCCACCCTGTTCCAACAAGGCTGCAACGTCAGCAAGGCGGTGGTGGAGTCATGTTTTGGGCCGGAATCATGGAAAGAGAACTGGTCGGCCCCTTTAGGGCCCCCGAAGGTGTAAAGATGACCTCTGCAAAGTATGTGGAGTTCCTGACTGACCACTTCCTTCCCTGGTACAGAAGGAAGAACTATGCTTTCCGTAATAAAATCATCTTCAATCATGACAATGCACCATCTCATGCTGCAAAGAATACCTCTGCATCAATGGCTGCTATGGAGATAAAAGGAGAGAAAGTCATGGTGTGGCCTCCATCCTTCCCTGACCTCAATCCTATTGAGAACCTTTGGAGCATCCTCAAGCAAAATATCTATGAGGGTTGGAGGCAGTTTACATCCAAACAGCAGCTCTGGGAGGCTATTCTGAAATCTTGCAAACAAATTCAAGCAGAAACTGTCCAAAAACTCACAAGTTCAATGGATGCAAGACTTGTGAAGCTGCTATCAAATAAGGGGTCCTATGTTAAAATGTAACGTGACCTGTTAAAATCTTGTTCAAAGTTTGATTGAAATAGCTTTTGATTTCAGTAAATATGCTGCAAACACAACAAAATGACAATTTTCAGTTCTTTATAACCTATAAAGTGTTTTGAAACTTACTGTGCATAATAATTTGGAACAGTGCATTGTAAGTTTTTTATTTATAAAACTGTTATCATTAGGAGGTTTGTTCAATAAAATTTGAATTGTACTCTTAATAGTTGATAACATGAGAATTATGCTGACTGTTGTTTACATTAATTATTTAGGTAAATGAGAAAAATATCATTGACATAATAATTTGGAACAGGGTGTATTATAGTGGTTCTAATACATTATAGTGGTTCTAATGGCAGAGGGTTTTTTACCTTAATGCATTCTTGACATTGTGGTAAAAAACCTTTTGCATGCAGCTCTCCCTCAGCCCCCCCCCCCCCCCCTTATACCAGCCCCACCTTATATCTACCTGAGCCCAATCTTGATCCATAGTTGTGCACAAGAGCAGCGGCTTTCTTGCTCCTCATTTGTTCAGAGACAGCAACAGGAGCCATTGGCTGTCAATAACAGCCAATGAAAGGGGGGGGGGGGGGGGGGGGGGGGTGGTAGCGGGCCGCCATGCTCTGTGTGGAACAAGCATGCACGAGTGCCCCCAGAGCAGGCAGCTTACTCTGGGGACACTCGGCAGGGTGGAGCCAAGAGTGCCAGCGGGAGAACCAAGAAAAGGAAGTACAAAACCATTGCATAGAACAGGCAAGTATAAAATGTTTGTTCCTTCACATGGTGCCAATCCTCCCTGAAATACCTGGGGATACACCTACCCGTGAGCTGTTCTCAGCTTTTTGCGTGTAACTATGCACCCCTGATTACAGCCATAAGAAAGGATCTACAAGGCTGGGATAGAGTGGCCTTCTCGTGGATGGGCCGAGTCAGTGTCCTTAAAATGAATGTGCTACCACGTATCCTGTTTTTCTTACAGATGGTACCAATTACGTTGCCCGGGCTTTCTTCTCATCCCTCAACAGCTTATTCATAAAATATATCTGGGCTGGGAAATGCCCCAGACTAGCCCTTAGACTGATACAACGCCCAAAGGCGAAGGGAGGCATGGGGGTACCGATAGTCCGGAGATACTACGAAGCTATAGCTCTGCAACGCATCCTGGACTGGTATCACAGTGTCCCCCTCAAGGCATGGGTCCCGTTGGACAAGTGCCTTGCGGGTCGCAACCTGTCACACGCCCCCTGGGTTCCTAGAGAACTTTTAATAAAAAACATTTGAGTATTTACAATCACTTTAACTAGATTAAGTAGTTGACATTCAAATTAAATAAACAGGAAAATCTGAAGAATAAGTAACTATGAATGTTTGAGCTTACCCGGTCGAATATGATGTTCATGGGGCATCAAAATTTGTTCATCATATACACCCATCGTATTAGTTCTGAAATAATTTTCGAGTGTCTGCTTATTAAAAAAAAGAAAAATAATTAAACTTAGTTTAAAGTTCAGTACATGCATAGTTTTTGTCATTCAAAAGACAAACTGCATTTTCAATTTATATAATGTTTTATTCTGTTTTATTAAAATTAGATATTTCATTATGTAAGCGAGCTGTGTTTTTATAACGGTATTGCACAGCTATCAGGCTGGGAAGGCATTAAGGCACACTGCAGTGTAGATAGCCCCTGGAGCTAGCTTATTAGGTGGAAGAACAAGGTTTTCAGTATTTTCTTCTTGTTCAATGTTTTTATTGAAGTTTTCAGGAATAAGACAGTAGCTATACAAACATTCAAATGGGATAAGTACATTATGAACATTGATAAAAGAAGATCATGTGCAATTGGTTGAGCTTGAACAAAAGAAATCAATAATGGATTGATACAGTCGGATCTCAAAAAGACTAGAACAGAGGGACTCCGATAGTCCATAAGAAATGTTGAATATGCCTCCGGTCCACCCGACCAACCCTAATGGAAACAAACTGTGGACGGGTGGGGGCACATCTGACAAGTTGCAATTCGGAACTAGTCCAAAAATGCAAATGTGGCACAAGAAGCACGTGGGTACAGAGTTAACAGGGAACCCTCACATATCAAGTGTCTAACGGAACAATCATATAAACAGACTTGCACTAGACAAGCGTGGGTCGAGATGAGAGGGTTTGTACGGGCATGCCACATATACCACCGCATTTCAGTATGTAGCGGTTTAGGGTGTAAAAGTATCAATCGCTGACAAAAGGGTGAAATAGTAGATGTCCAACCTCATTAATGGCTAATAACTTTGGGAGTAAAAGGATATCCCATTAAAATGCACTGCAGGGTTGAGGATAGAGTAGGAAAATAGGGGGTGGGGTGAAAGAGGGAAAAGAGGGTGTGTGCCAGGCTAGGGTACCACTAAAGGATAGGAGGCACCAGATGCCTCTGTAAATGGCCCGCTGTGGGTAGGTCAGACTCAGAGAGAGCAAGAGGGGGTAGAGAAAGAGGGGGGTCTCTTAACACGGTGGCACGGAATTGGGTATGGGGGAGCTCTACTGGTTTAAGGTTTAATAGGGCCGTGGCTGGGTCGGGAAGAATATCAGTTTCTAAAGCCTTGGAGGCCATAGAAAAGAGCTTCCAGAAATCTTGGGGGACCGGGCATTGCCACCATATGTGCAAGTGGGTGCCTGGGGCTGAAAAGCCTTAAAAACAGGTCCTGGGTTATGATGGGACAAACTTTGCGATTCTCGCTGGTATGAGATACCATCGTGCAAGGACTTTGTAGTTAGTTTCAACTGCCGAGCAATTAGGGGAAGAGGATTTAGTGGCCAGCCAGATAGCAGACCAGTCTGCGGTCTCGAATGTGCGCTCTATATCCTGTGCCCATTTAATGGTGTAGGAAGGTGATGTATTGTCAGGGTTAGCAGTCAAGAGTTGATATAGGATCGATATTAGTCCCTTGATGTGTGGGTCACTTTAGCAGATGCGTTCAAATTGTGTCAGCTGGCTCAGTGGTGATACAGCGCTGAGGTACGGCAAGTAAAAATTTTTAACTTGCAGGTAGCAGAAGATTTCCGATCTAGGTAGTCCAAAAGTCTCACATAAGGTAGGGAAAGTCTGAATCGTGTTGTGAGAGGCTAGCTGGTGGAGTCTTAACAGATTTGCGGCAGACCATGCTGCGAATGTCGCAGGAGACTCCCAAGCTGGGTAAAATGCTGGGTTCCTAAGAAAGGAGAGGAGAGGGTTATGAGGGGATTGGAGATTGCGAGCGTCCCTGAATTTGTCCCAGGTGGCTAGGGAATGTTTAGTAACAGGGTTTGAGATGCAAGTTCTGTCTTTCGTTTGTAGCCACAACATGTTTGCTACCGAAATGGGGTCGCAGTCTACTAATTCAATAGCTACCCACAGTGGTGTTTCTACTGAAGCTTGAAAACAAAGCACGAATACAGCGCCTTGAGGCGATTCAGTTCGCATTGTAGCGCTATACAAATTATTCATTCATTCATACTGTTGCATGGTACTTGGGAAGTTGTGTGAGCTGTGCAGCATAATAAGATGATAAATTGGGAATGCCTAAACCCCCACTCAGTTTAGGAAGCTATAGGGTTGATTTAGGGATACAATACAAGGCTTGGTAGCCCCTCATATGTAGGACATCACTCTACATTGCGTTAAGCTTAAAAAGTAGGATGGTACTGGGATGGGAAGAGCCCTGAGCAGATACAAGAATTTAGACAGAATCAACATATAACGAGGCTGTGAGTTGTACTTCCAAATAAGGGAGTTGGTGCGCCACCCAAGTGAATAGCAAGGAGGACCTAGCCTGTTGGAGCTCTTATTGTAATAGGGAAATGTTAAGTGCATTAGATTATCTTGGGGTTGGCATGCAGTCCAGATATCCAAGCAAAGTTGTCTAGAATGGCTAACAGATTAGGGGTGGAACTATGAGGATGTGCCAAGAAGAACGAGAATATCATCCGCAAAGAGGCATATTTTATGGTGATGACCACCCAGTTCTATCCCCTTGACATCAGGGTCCAATCTAATCTAATCAGTTGTGCCAAAGGCTCTATGAGTAAGGCAAAGAGCAGCGGGGAATGGGGGCACCCCTGCCTAGTGCCTCTTCCTATATCGATTTGTAGTCTGCATATTTGATGTAAGCCTGTGGGTTGTTATATAGGGAGAAGACCTAGGTCAGGAAGTGGTTCCCAAAACCTCAACGCTGAAGAGTGTATTGTAGATATGGCCAGGTTACTGAGTCGAACGCTTTCCTGATGTCAAGGAATAGGAGGCATGGTGGGATATGTCTAGTTTTAGCTGCATGGGAGAGCAGGATGGCATGTCTAACAGTGTCGTCAGCTTGACAGGTTGGCATAAAGCCTGTTTGGTTTCAGTTGGGTCGCAATAATCTTGGCTAACAACTTGATGTCCAAGTTGAGGAGAGAGATGGGACAATAGTTGAGGAGAGATCTGATTTAGGTTTGGGTAGCATAGAAATTATAGAGGTTAGTGTTTAAGTTCTAAATGAGTGCCCGACTAACAGAGAATTAAAGGCTTTAGTCAACAAAGGTGTTAAAAAAGGGTGCAAATGGTTTATAGTAAGCCATCGAGAATCCATCAGGTCCCGGTCGTTTGTTAGGTTTCAACGCCTTAATGGCTGATGTGACCTCCAAGTCCTAGGGCGCTCAATCAGAGCCAGTTGTTCCTGATTAAGGGTTGGAAGGGTAATATGGGAGAAGAGAGCATTGGCAAATGCAGAATCGAAGTCCTGTGTAGGGGAGTAAAGTCTGGCAAGGTTGGAACGGAATATCTCAAGTAATTTTAGCTGGGTTGCTAGTGTAGGTATCATGAGTCGTTTTTAGGCATATAGACGTCTTGGAGTGATGAATCGCTTGCAAAGTGTGTGCCATAGGGGTGTCAGGTTTGTTGGCCCTAAGGTAGGATACATGTTGGCATCTGCGGATAAGCTTATCGGCAGAGTCTGTGAGGAATAGGTCAAAGTCAAGGCTGCATGTCTTATTAAAGCGAACCTGTCACCAAAAAATCATAACATAGGGGACAAAAAGGAGGAAAAAGAAAAGTTGAAGAAAAAAAATATTTTTTCTTTTGTAAATTGTAAAAAATTAAAGTTACACCCAAGCACATCAAATCTAAACCCAACCCCCCCCCCCCAATTTTTTTTTCTTGAGCCCCACACCATTTATATGAATGTACATACATGATACACTTGTTACATATCGCCACGCATGCGCACAAACTGGCTCCTAACTTTTTTAGCTGGCCCCTAGATTCAAAGCAAATTTGTCAAGCCCTGCAAAAAGATCAGCATTCAAGTATCATATTGCAAAATTGTTTCTATCTGCAACATGTGCTTTAAAATGCATAACAAAGTGCCATAAATGTTAAAATGTAATGCATTAAAACAAAACCGTACAGCATTGTAAAGGTGTCATACTATAGTATACAGTATATTGAATATTGAACCCAAACATAATTTAAAGCTGTCAACTTGGAAACACTAGCAAATACTATCTTGACAGTTGCGCTTAATTGACGTTTAAACATGTTATCTGTTTCTTGCCTTTAGAAATGAATGAAAGAAATATGTGCCATGTTCACCGACATTGTTTACATAGTACCATATAATGTATAAAGGATACAGTAACCTTATATAACTGACAAAATGTATGACTGAATTTATTTCATCCATTCTGCACATTCAAGTTTTTCTGCTACTTGGCGTGAATAGTTAGAGATGTGGTGGTTTATTATTTTTTTTAATGTAGTGCTGTCTATTATTTTACTGTCAATGATACAACAGGACAAAATGTGTCCAGCATACGTGATCAAATTATTATAGATCTGGGTGCTCAGTGAGATGATTGATCAGTCGTATCTATCTGTGTGAGCAAACCCGCCAGAGCAAAAAGTTATAGCTCCAACCTCAACCAGCACATTGTGTAATACATAAACCAACATACAATGGATTATTTCCAAAATACAATGTTAAAACCCACTATGGCATCTACTATCCATATTATAACATATCATTTATAACGTATAGTACTGTGCTTTACAAATGTAAAGCATGCAGCATTTGTTTTTTGCTATACATATGTTTGTGCAGCTATAAAGATGTATGTACTAGCTAGATCAGGGGTCTCCAAACTGCGGCCCGAGGGCCAGATGTGGCCCTTTGCTAGCTTTTATCCGGCCCTTGGGCCACTATTCCTCCCACTGATATGGGGCGCTATTCCTTCCACTGACACCAACAATGGGGCACTATTTCTTCTACTGATACCAATGACGGGATACTTTTCCTCCTTCTAATAGGGGCACTCCTCCTCCTATTGACCACCAACCCTGAGGCCATATTTATTCTCACTGATGCCGGGTCCGGGACATTTTCTGCCCCCGCTGGCTACAATCAGGCCCTCCTAGCGTCTGAAGGACATTAAAATGGCCCTTTGTTTGAAAGGTTTGGAGACCCCTGAGCTAGATTATAGATTAAAGCAGAACTAAATTCCACTACACATGCCTCCTCTCTTGTGATACCACAACTGCAAGCTCCCTTACTAGCACTGACATCTCTGAAGGTTTCTTCTTTAGGGTCCAGCATGTTGGATATCAGGCCAGCCCGGGATAATGCAACTCCGGTGTATGCTCGCAAGAGTTAATTCATCCTGGCATCAAGTGCATGCTGAGAAGTGCATGTGTAGCTCAATATACCTTCTTTGGAATTTGCTAGCAAGCAGGTAAGGCTGGCCATCGAAAGAAAAAAAATTAACAGATTCTTCCAACGACACAGTTGAAATGGATAGAGGAATCCTCCGCTCTGCTCTCAGAATACACGGATCACCCCATTGACTGAAACGGCTTATCGATAAAAAATTTTCCAACAAGCCTGTTCCACAGAAGTCGATCATTAGCTACACATACGGATAAAAATGTTTCCAGTCCCTGCTAAACAAATTTTGAACCATTTATGACCAGCTTAAAGCGGAGTTCCACCCAAATATGGAACTTCCGCTTTAAGTGCTGGTGACCCCCTGACATGCCATATTTGGCATGTCATTTTTTTTGAGGGGGGGGGGGGGGCGAGTACCCTGTTTTTAGAGGCACCCAGCTCCCACTTCATCCCCTGGCGCCGGAAGGAAGACCACCTCTCCCCCCTCCCTCCCTGCAATCTTCTGGGACACTTCACAGGACCCAGAAGATTGCCCGGCCATTCACAGCGCAGCTCACACATGCGCAGTGCGAGCCTGGCTGTGAAGCCACAGCCAGGTGCCCACAGTTAGAATGCCGGCGCCACGGAGAGGAGGGGCAGAGGAGCGAGGCTCCATGTGCCCGCATTGCTGGACCGTGGGACAGGTGAGTGTCTGATTATTAAAAAAGTCAGCAGCTACACTTTTTGTAGCTGCTGACTTTTAAATGGGTGGAACTCTGCTTTAAAGTAGAACTATAGGCAAAACTTTTATTTTGGATAGAGCATATAACCCCTGTCAGGTTTTGTTCCCCATCTGTGTCTCATAGTGGAGATTTCCCTTCACTTCCTGTCCCACAGCCAAACAGGAAGTGAGAGGTAATGCCTGCAAATTAGGGGAATACCTTGGAGACCCCCAGGTCACCAGAACTAGTGTCCCCAATAGGAAGATATCCCCTCTATTACTTTTCTGAGGACAACTCAAAATTTGGGATTTTCTTTTACTTTCATTTTCAATGATAACGGCAGGGCTCAAGTCCTGCGGGAACGCATGGGAACGGAGTTCCTGTACTTTTTCCACAACAGGAACTCAGTTCCCGTTAGCAGCCGTGTCCTGCAAGACTTTGAAGTATGCAAGCTGTTTTGGCAGGTGCTACACCAGCAGCTGCCGACACAGCTCGCAATAGTAAGTGCAGCACACCTGATCATTCAGGCATTGCCAATAGGGGGCCCCATGACAGCTTCCGCTTTGATCTACCTGTCAATCACAGCTAGGTGACAGGTAGATCAGGTCCCTGCTGCTAAGAGATTGTATTTAGTCAGACCTCTCGTGATGCGCTCCTCCCCGACGGCCCCTCCTGATTATTTGTCTCCTCATCTCCACCCCCAGTCTCCTGCATACTTGCTCTGTGTGTCCCGCTGAATCCCCCTGACTCTATCTTCAGTGCCATATGATGAGAGAACTCAGAGGAGGAGCACAGCTATTCTGCTCACAGGACATGCAGGGAGAGAGGTGAGCTGAGGGAGGAACATCTGTCTGGGGTGGTAAGCTGAGCACAATACCTGGCAAAGTTTAATGCCAGGAGGGAAGTTTATGTGGAAATATGTGAAGGGTTGGAATAGCAGCGAGTGTGTGTTGGAGCCCTGCAGAGTTTGCACCCCCCCAAGCTAACATACATCTCCTAAGCAGAAACACATCACTATCTCCCCAAGCATTCAGTCCAGATAATGTGCAGTTAATTTATGACCTTTCCGTTTAACCCTGTGTTATCCAAACTCTGTTCAATGAAAAGTGTAAGCTCACCACATAAACACTCTATATACAAAATAAAATTCCCCAATAAAGATCAGAACATGATGTTCACATTTGCATGAAAGCACAATTGAATGAATACTGATTATTCAGAGAATTACCGTATTTATGTTTATTGAGGATTGTTTTTTTTATGTACTAAACAGTTAAGCTTCATACACACAATACGAAAATTGGATGAAAAATACCACTTTTAAAGCGTTCGTGCATATGAGCAAATCATTTTTTTTTTTTTTTTTGGTGGGCGAGTGGATCTTGGGTGGGAGTTCCCACACTTTTTTCCCCAGGACTTGACCCCTGGATAAGGGTAAACAGGACAAATGGGATTATTCTTCCTAATGCGGACACAGACAACAATAAAAACTGACAAGCGTTCCAATCCCTCTGCATTCTATCCAAAACTAAAATAAAAAAGTTTTGCCTTTAGTTATACTTTAAGAAGCGTTTATTGAAGACAGAGTTTCTTCTGCAAGAAAACCCTACCTGGTTCTACTTTAAAATAGGTAAAATAACACTTTAAAGTTGAACGCAGGGTAAATTTCTCTTGCAGTGGGGCTCCCCCTGCACTGCAAGGGTTTAAAGCCCATTTTTGCCTAGGGAACCATTACAAAGCATTATTTACCATATCCCTTGCTCCCATAGGCTTCTTTCTCCCTGTGCAACTGGTTCCCCAAAGTCTCTTCAGTGCTCTGTCCCTCCTATGTCATTTTGCACAATCAGCAGTCTTGAATTGTAAGTGAAGACACAAATCAGGAGCAGTGAGGGAAAAGATAAGTAAAACTGCTTCTTACTGGTACCCAAATGTATGCTTTTGACCATTGCAGTATGGGTAAGGGTAGTTTTTAAATTTCCCTAGAGTTCGGCTTTAAGCAGAAGCTTAAAGAGGAAGTTTAGTTAAAAGAGAAGTACAGCCAAAATTCACTTGGCTTGTTTCTCCTGTGGATCACTCCCCTGTGGAAATGGAGCAGAGCAGAGACCTGCTGACTGAGAGTCACCAGCTCTCTGCTCAGAGAGCTATGAGAACCAATCAATCAGCGGTGTTTAATCGCTCTGTCCTCAGTGTTGGGGCCAGCGGGGGACCGATGCTGCATCCACCTAGGTAAGTATGATTAACCACTTCAGCCCCGGACCAATTGGCAGCCAAAGGACCAGGCCCCTTTTTGCGATTCGGCACTGCGTCGCTTTAACTGACAATTGCGTGGTCGTGCGACGTGGCTCCCAAACAAAATTGGCGTCCTTTTTTTCCCACAAATAGAGCTTTCTTTTGGTGGTATTTGATTCCAATACGTATTCTTCTACATATTTTTGGTAAAAAAAATCGCAATTAGCGATTATTGATTGGTTTGCGCAAAAGTTATAACGTTTACAAAATAGGGGATAGTTTTATAGCATTTTTATTAATATTTATTTTTTTACTAGTAATGGCGGTGATCAGCGATTTTTATTGTGACTGCGACATTATGGCGGACTCATCGGACATTTTTGACACATTTTTGGGACCATTGTCATTTATACAGCAATCAATGCTATTTAAATGCATTGATTCCTGTATAAATGACAGTTGTAGTGAAGGGGTTAACCACTAGGGGGAGGGGAGGGGTTATGGGCTGTGACGTGTGTGTGTTTTTTTACATTAGGGGGCGGGGCTGACGTCTGACGTCATTGATCGGCTTTCCCGATGACCGGGAACAGCCGATCAATTACAGGCAGTGTAGGAAGCGCGGGGAGAGGTTTGTTTACACATACCTCTCCCCGTTCTTCAGCTCCGTGACCCGATCGCGGGACACCAGCGGCGATCCGGTCCGCTGGTCCCGCGGCCGGGGTCACGGAGCTCCCGACCGGGTTGCGAGCGCGCCGCTGGCGGCGCGCACGCGACCCACGGGCAGGCATTTAAAGGATCACGTACAGGTACGTGATTTTGCCTGCCCGTGCCATTCTGCACACGTATATGTACATGAGGCGGTCGGGAAGCGGTTAACGTGTAGTATTTTTTTCCAAGTTAAAAAATGACATAATCACATGTTCCTTTCGCAATGCAAAATTTTTGTCCAACAGACAGCCGTCCGTCTACCCTTTTCTTTCCTTATCTTTATTCAGAAAGGTGCTTGTATAGTTTTCACAGAATGCAACACTCGTGAATGGAGAGAGGGATCCTGGCATTCATCTGTCTCTCCCCCCGCACTTCATTAGAGGAAAGTAATGTTACTAAACCTATATCCTAGAAGCAATATTTAAACTGGTCTCCAGTAGGGATGAGCCAAACACCCCCGGGTTCGGTTCGCACCAGAACCCGCGAACGGACCTAAAGTCCGTACGAACATAAGAACCCTATTAGTTACAATGGATGCGAACGTTCGAAATCAAAAGTGCTAATTTTAAAGGCTAATATGAATGTTATTGTCATAAAAAGTGTTTGGGGACCTGGGTCCTGCCCCAGGGAACATGTATCAATGCAATTTTTTTTTTTAAAAACAGCCTTTTTTTTCGGGAGCAGTGATTTTAATAATGCTTAAAGTGAAACAATAAAAGTGTAATATTCCTTTCAATTTCGTACCTGGGGGGTGTCTATAGTATGCCTGTGAAGGGGCGCATGTTTCCCGTGCTTAGAACTGTCCCTGCACAAAGTGTTATTTTTGCAGGAAAAAAAGCTATTTAAAATCACTCGAGGCTAATGAATTGCTGGCTCCCGTAACACAGAGAACAGTCATTCATTGAAAGTCATTGAAAAAAAAAAAAAAAAAAAAGCGTGGGGGTCCCCCCAAATTCAATAACCAGGCCCTTCAGGTCTGCTATGGCTATTAAGGGGAACCCCAGCCAAAAAAAAATTAAAAAATGGCGTGGAGTCCCCCTCAAAATCCATCCCAGACCCTTATCCAAGCACGCAACCTGGCAGGCCGCAGGAAAAGAGGGGGGGGACGAGAGCGCCCCCCCTCCCTCCTGAACCGTACCAGGCCACATGCCCTCAACATTGGGAGGGTGCTTTGGGGTCCCCCCCAAAGCACCTTGTCCCCATGTTGATGAGGACAAGGGCCTCGTCCCCACAACCCTGGCCATTGGTTGTGGGGGTCTGCGGGCGGGGGGCTTATCGGAATCTGGAAGCCCCCTTTAACAAGGGGACCCCCAGATCCCCCCCCCCCCCCCTGTGTGAAATGGTAAGGGGGTACCCCTACCATTTCACCAAAAAAGTGTCAAAAATTTTAAAAATGACAGGAGACGGTCTTTGACAATTCCTTTATTAAAATCTTCTTTCTTCTGGTCTTCCTTCCTTCATCCTTCGGTTTCTTCATCTTCTCCTTCTTCCATCTTTTTCTTCCATCATCTTCTTCCTCCGATCCGCTTCTTCTTGCTCTGGTGTTCTCGTCTGGCATCTTCTTCCATGGCGTCGGTGTCTCTTTTGGGCCGATCCGCGCAATGGGAGGCTCCCGCTGTGTGAGGCTTTGCTGCGTCTGACAGGTCTTTTATAACGGAGGGCGGGGCCACCTGGTGACCCGCCCCCTCTGATGTCATGGGGAAAGCCGTAGGGAATTCCCCATGAGGTCACCGTGCGTCAGAGGGGGGTGGGGTTACCAGGTGGCCCCACCCTCCGTTATAAAAGACCTGTCAGACGCAGCAAAGCCTCACACAGCGGGAGCCTCCCATTGCGCGGAGCGGCCCAGAAGAGACACCGACGCCGTGGAAGAAGATGCCGGAGCGAAGCCTCACACAGCGGGAGCCTCCCATTGCGCGGAGTGGCCCAGAAGAGACGCCGACGCCATGGAAGAAGATGCCGGACGAGAAGACCAGAGCAAGAAGAAGCGGATCGGAGGAAGAAGAAGATGGAAGAAGATGCCGGAAGGAGAAGATGAAGAAACCGAAGGATGAAGAAAGGAAGAAGGAAGACCAGAAGAAAGAAGATTTTAATAAAGGAATTGTCAAAGTCCGTCTGTCATTTTTACAATTTTTGACACTTTTTTGGTGAAATGGTAGGGGTACTTTTGTACCCCCTTACCATTGCACACAGGGGGGGGCCGGGATCTGGAGGTCCCCTTGTTAAAGGGGGCTTCCAGATTCCGATAAGCCCCCTGGCCGCAGACCCCCGCAACCAATGGCCAGGGTTGTGGGGAAGAGGCCCTTGTCCTCATCAATATGGGGACAAGGTGCTTTGGGGGGGACCCCAAAGCACCCTCCCAATGTTGAGGGCATGTGGCCTGGTACGGTTTAGGAGGAAGGGGGGGCGCTCTCGTCCCCCCTCTTTTCCTGCGGCCTGCCAGGTTGCGTGCTCGGATAAGGGTCTGGTATGGATTTTGAGAGGGACCCATGTGGGTTCGATTCGAACACCGGGCCCATCCCTAGTCTCCAGTATCAGCCCTTTTACTGACACCAACATACATCCCATACCCCAGCAGCTGTGATGGGGAAGGGGTTATATATGCTCCTGGCTGCTGTGCATTTAATTGTTTCAGGCTTACTGTCCACTTTTCACAAAACCCCAGTACATTAACCCCCCCCCCCCACTCACTTACACACATCATTCACCTCCTACACAGAGGTGGATCCAGAGTCTACTCTTGGGAGGGGCACTGCCAGAAAGTAAGGTGTCACTTACAGAACTGTATTTAATATATCATACAGTCCTGATTGGCCAGAGGGGGAGCCAATCAGCAGGTCCGGTGAAAGCGATGTCCGCCAGCCACTCCCGATCGTTACCCACAGAGATAGAACGGCAGTCTGTCAATGTAAACAAGGCAGACCTTCATCTAGTGAATCCATCCCTCACACATTTAGTAAGCACCCTCTAGGGACACACTTAACCCTTTGATCGCCCCTTATGTTAACCCATTCCCTGCCAGTGTCATTAGTACAGTGACATATTATTAGCACTGATCACTATATTATTGTCACTGGTTCCCCAAAAAAGTGTCAGTTAGGTGTCCGATCTGTCCGTGACAATGTCGCAGTCCCGCTAAAAATTAGATTGCCGCCATTACTAGTATTAAATAAATAAAAATAAATAATATATATAAATAATATATAATAATATAATAAATCTATCTCCTATTTTGTAGATGATATAACTTTTGTACAAACCAATCAATATACACTTATTGGGATTTTTTTTTTTTTTTTTTACCAAAAATATGTAGCGGAATACATATTGGCCTAAACTGATGAAGAATTTTTTTTATAACAGAAAGTAAAAAATATTGCTTTTTTTTTCTCCAAAACTGTCGCTCTTTTTGTTTACAGCACAAAAAAACAAAACGCAGAGGTGATCAAATACCACCATAAGAAAGCTCTATTTGTGGGAATAAAAAGACATCAATTTTGTTTGGGTACAGTGTCGCATGACCTTGCATTTGTCAGTTAAAGTAATGCAGCGCCGTATCGCAAAAAATGGCCTGGTCATGAGGGGGGGGGGGGGTAAAACTTCCGGGGCTGAAGAGGTTAAGATTGAACAAGACTAAAATGTCAATACTAAAAGGACACCATTTTTTTTCCCCATAAATAATGGCATACATGTATTCTGCGATTTTACACATTCATTCGTTTTTGTACTCTCCCCATTGCGCACCCCACCCCACCCCCCCTTGGATCTGCCCTTGCTCCTACACCATGTTTCCTGGGCTCCGTCATCACACCTCATGGTGTTTGCTGATCTCTCCTAGCTAGTAAGAACATGAAAGCGACAAGGAGTGCAATCTGGGCTAGATTAGCTTCATATGTGTAAGGAAGACATTAGGGATCCATTATACTGTTTTGGGGGTTAAAGGGGTTGTAAAGGTTCGTTTTACTTTCTAAATAGGTTCCTTTAATCTAGTGCATTGTTGGTTCACTTACTTTTCCTTCGATTTCCCTTCTAAATGTTTTTTTTTTCTTTGTCTGAATTTCTCACTTCCTGTTTCTCCTCAGTAAACTTCACACCATCATCCAAGGTGTTTAGTCAGCCAGAACAGCTTACTGAACAGCTTACTGAGGAGGAACAGGAAGTGAGAAATTTAGACAAAGAAAACAAAGAAAAAAAACATTTAGAAGGGAAATCAAAGGAAAAGGTAAGTGAACCAACAATGCACTAGCTTAAAGGAACATATTTAGAAAATAAAAAACGAACCTTTACAACCCCTTTAAGCTAATCTAAAGGCCTAAAATTATTTTTTTAATATGTCTGCAAAAAAAAATAAAAAAATACAAAAAACATAATACTTACTGGCTCATCCAAATCAAACATTTGTCTTGCCATGTTTCACCTGTAAAGAAAAATATGAAAAACTATTCAAAAATGATATCTGCTAATATTTTTAAAAACCTAATACAATTAAATTGAAAGAATGTAGGAAAATGTGGCGACTGCATTGCACAAGATATCTGCTCTTGCTCTCCCATAGCGGACACTGACAGAATCGGACAATGATGTGTGAGATGGGTACTGTCTGAGAGCAGCGGAAATGAAATCTCAAGCTTAAAAAGCCTAAAAACGAAAAACCATGCAGCCTTCAAATCTCAGAATTGGTAAGCTGCAATACAATTGTTTGCTTTTGGGTCTAATACTGCTTTAAGCACAATATCCCTTTAACTGACCCACTCATTTCAGTTTTAGAACACGTGCCTGTATTTTCAAAAACACGGGCCATCTTCATAACTCCGAACCATGAAAAACCTACCAAACAAATCTGTTCTCCTCCCCTTGATTATCGCAGCCAGGAGCTGTAGAAAGAACCTGGTGCCCTGTTCACCCCAAAGTGAAGCAAAGTAAATGAATCTAAGACCCTCAAACAGGGGAACACATAACAGGTCTGGAAAACATGGTCCTACTGGATTGAATTCTTTTCAGGACTAAATTGTACATGAATTGAAATTCAGCTGGTTCAGCAGGGACCAGACACATTTTGATCCATGAATGGGCAGGCTGAGTGTACCCAAGTTGATCGACCTGGATACAACCAGCCTGTCGGATTTTTGGCATGAGATTACTGTCCACGGTGTTCTGTCGATAAGTGCACGCTATCGAGAAGTGCCCGGGACGAACGGCACATGCGTCGTATGGAACAGCACAACTGCCGATTT
Source organism: Lithobates sylvaticus (assembly GCA_028564925.1). Lineage (NCBI taxonomy): Eukaryota > Metazoa > Chordata > Amphibia > Anura > Ranidae > Lithobates > Lithobates sylvaticus. Next base: position 534,941,203 of record CM053026.1, on the reverse strand, counting down.
TACCATCAGCTGTTGTGGCGGCGTGACGGCACCTGCACACAATAGCCGTCAGAAGATTTTTTTCGGTCAGATTGTGCCCTGCGCTCCCATGGCAAGTTCCTGTCGGTGAGGGGTGGATTTCTACATGTTGTGGGTGGATTTATAAATGATGCGCAGTGCTGCAAAACAAAACTTTTTAGTCTACTCTTTCTGGGGCATGTTTAGCCAACTGATGGGTGGGTTTGCAGGGCGTTTTTTAGCATAAAAAATTTTGCTTTGCAGCACTGGCCATCTTTAAAAAATGCCGCCCCCAACTGCCCATTATTTATAAATCCAACCACAACATATAGAAATCTGAAATCCCTCGCTGACATGAACTCGCCACGGGAGCGCAGGGCACAATCTGACAGAAAAAATTCTTCTGACGGCTATTGTGCTCAGGTGCCGTCTCGCAGTCACAACTGATTGTAAAATCAGCTGTTGTGCTGTTCCATATGGCGCATGAGCCGTTCGTCCCGGGCACTTCTCGGCACAGGCTGATTATACCAACAGGTACCCCAATCCCAATGGCAGAACACAACATCTCTGCAGGAGGCATTCCCCCATCAACAATGAATGTTTTGATGGGGGAATTTAGCTATTTCAATGACACTGGAGCACCTGTTTGTCATCCTTGCAAAAGCAAAGCAGCTTTGTAAAGGCTTCCAAAGCTGTGTGGCCTTTTCTAAATTGACATGATTTCCGGTTAGAAAACCAATGAAAATGATGAATGGGATACCGTTAACGAATACACGCATAAAGGCTCCCTGAATGTAGCTATTTAGAAAAACTGCAATAAAATCTAAACTAGATTGTAAAGAACCCATCTCTCCTTCCATACTAAATACTGTACTTGTTGGAGATGTGGGAGTGCTGAAGGCTTCATGCTTCACATTTGGTGGTCCTGTGAATTACTCCAACCCTTCTGGAGAGAGGTCCATGATCTCATTGCACAAGTGATCACGTTCACTCTGGACAACACCAGCGCAATTCCTTTTACACCACACGACCCTGTCCAAAATAGACTACCACAATTCACTGGCTATTCATATGGTGAATGTGTAAGACTCTGCGTTCCTGTACATTGGCGGTCTATACCCATCCCCACGATTAGAGAATGGTTTGCCAGGCTCTCTAAAATAGAGGAGATGGAAGAACTTATTCATATCTCTGAAGAGCGAATACAAAAATTCACGAATAGATGGTTCTGCTGGACTCAATTCAAAACTACTGAACACTTTCAATCCTACTGATTCTCAGATGCACTTATGATCCACATGCTATTAGCAGAAACCATCCTGTCAAGGGCGGATAGACAGGAATAGGGGAGCGGGTAAAGTTCCTGACCCACCTATACCCCAAACCTATATTTCCCTTAAAGGGTAACTCCACTTTCGCGGGGGGGGGGGGATAGCAAATAAAGAAAAGATATACAGCATATACAATTGCGACACAAGTCATATTGTGATTGAATGTTATTAACCACTGTGGCAGGTTGGCTCTCCCAGGCGAACCCCCGTCATTGTACTTCGGCCGCAATCGCTCCTGAGAGAGACAGAACGGGGATCTGTCAATGTAAACAGACAGATCCTCATTCTCTCAGGGGAGGATAGACAGATCGTCTGTTCCTAGTGATTAGGAACAGAGATCTGTCTCCTCCAGTCACTACACTCCTCTCATAGTTAGAAACACCCCCCTAGGGAACACTTAACCCTTTGATCACCCCCTAGTGTTAACCCCTTCCCTGCCAGTGACATTTACACAGTAATCAGTGGCTATTTTTAGCTGTGTAGCGCTGTATAAATGTCAATGGTCCCAAAAATTGTCAAAAGTGTCCGATCTGTACGCTGCAATCCTGCTAAAAATCGTCGATCACCGCCATTATTAGTAAAAAAAAAATAAGAATAATAATAAAAATGCTATAAATCTATCCCCTATTTTGTAGGCGCTTTAACTTTTGCACAAACCAATCGATATACGCTTATTGCAATTTTTTTTACCAAAAATATGTAGAAGAATACATATCGGCCTAAACTGATGAAGAAATTTGTTTTCTTAATTTTTTCATTCTTTTTTTTGGATATTTATTATAGCAAAAAAGAGAACATTTTTTTTGGTTTATAGCCCAAAAAAAAAAAAAAAAAACGGCAGAGGTCATAAAATACTACCAAAAGGAAGCTCTATTTGTGGGAAAAAAAGGTCGTCAATTTCGTTTGGGTACAGCGTCGTGCGACCGCGCATTTGTCAGTTAAAGCAACGCAGTGCCGTATCGCAAAAAATGGCCCGGTCATTAAGGGGGCAAATCCTTCCGGTCCTTAAGTGGTTTAAAAATGACCTTTCCTTTTCAATCTGCAGCGCTGTAATTTTCTGTAAAATGCAATATGGCTACCTGGAGGTGTTCTTTACACAGAATGTGTACAGAACGCCCCCCCAGAAACATAATTTCCAGCTTGTGTGATTGGCTCACTGATTTTCCCAGAAGCCTGCCCTAAGATACAAGTCAGATTTCAGGCCTCCCCTGCAACAAAAATTTAATTTTTGTAGGAAATCACGTCTAAAGGCATGTAGACCCTGCATAAGGACGTAATGCATACGGACGAAAGTGACATCACCCGCAGCCCTATTTTGTGCACTTTGTTATATGCTGTACCTTCCTTAGCACCGGGATACAGGTGCTCTCTTTGTAAGTTTTTATATTCCCATTTTCTTTTAAATAAATTGTTTACAAGCAGAGAACACTATGGTTTTTAATTTTTCATCCACATGATTGATGGTGATATGGGACTGAGTTGGACATACTGACACCCATCCTGCATCTCTGCCAAGTGTGACGAATTTCTCCAGAGGATCGCTGTCATTTAACCCCTGGTGGGAAGGCTTTAGTGACCCTTTATGATCTAAGGGTCCACTTGGTGAGGTGAGCGGCCATTCCATCTGTGGTGGGAGTTTTTTCTTTCACGTTGTCACCTGCATGCACATGCCTCCGTCATCACCTTAGAAAGACACCATTGGACTGTTTTTGTGGACTATTTTATTTAATATATGTTTTCGTTTTATTTATATATTTTTGAGTGTGTTCTAGCGCTGCACCTTTTTTCATTTATGTAGACCCAGCAGCTTTCCTCATTAGTGCCCTGCAGGTGCAGCAGCTGATTGATAAGTATGAAACCACTCCCATTACATGCACTTTTCCGCATGGATACAAACACATGAATTTCTTCAGAATAACAAAAAGGTAGGAATCTGCAACAAAGTTTAATACAATCATTATAATGTACATAGATCACCCAGAGGGGAATGTTTTTTTCTCAACAAAAGTGGAGTTACTCTTTAAAGTGTTATTAAACCAAGGACCCTGCATTCACTATTACCTTTTGTACCACCACCCCCTCCCTTTAGAATGTAATCTCTACGAGCAGGGCCCTCCTGTACATTTTGTATTGAACTGTACTGTAATTGTGTTGTCCCCCCTATACATTGTAAAGCACTGCGTAAACTGTTGGCACTATATAAATCGTGTATAATAATAATAATAATAATAATTCACTATATCTGGTCTCCCACAGTACACAGAACATGGAAATAAATGAATTTTAGTAAATATAAACTGCTACAGTCTTATGGCTTCTATCAGTGCCTGGTTTAAAGCTTGTAGGAGGAGTTTTCATACTCCCCGATTGTCCTATGAGGCTGCAGGACCCCTGACCCTCTGGACAGTGCTGATTGGCCCTGTGCTGATCACATGCACCCTCCCAAGAAAAAAAAAAAAAACACTCTAGAAATACACACCAAACTGAGCATGTACAGGTTTCCTCCAAGGCTCTCTTCTATCAGGAGATGGATTGAGGAAAGTTGAAGATGGGGAGGATCAGAGAAGACAGGATCAAACAACCTTTTTACAAAATGCAGAGGATTAACCCTGGTTTTAAAGTGAGTATAACAAGCAAGCATGCTTATCTGCATATACAGACCGATTTTACTGTTGTGGGTTTAGTAACACTTTAAGACCCTTCTCCTCCTCCCCCCCTCTTCAGGGCATATGTTGTTGAATGCATACAGCCCTAAGTGCAAGTAATGCAGTATGTCATACATTTTGACAGTCTGCGGGCAGCAGGGATGGATGCTGCACCACCCGAGCACCCGAAAACAATGAGGATTTACACTGATGGGCCAAACTGCTGCATGTATATAGTCTTACTGGATTGAGCTTGATAAATATCTGAGAAAGATAAGAAAACATCAGTATTGAGTTTTAATAGAAGTAGCATACATGCCATCCTAAAGAACAGGAACAATTTACCTGTGTTGTTACTTCCTCATGTCATAACAGTCCTGGGATTTATTCAAATTGTCTATTTGTGTATGCAAGATGTGTGACTCAAGTCTCATGTGACTCATGGAAGTTGGCAGCTCTCATAATAAGAAAATCTCCTAAACCACATAGTGAACTTCTTGTCAGTTTTAGAAGACTAATATACCTGCACTAAAATAGCGGAACGGTAAAGCACAATCAGTGTGCATCACTACTAAGAAGGAAACAGTTTTCTAGTGGAATCCGCAAATATGGCTGTCCCTTGTACTGTATATATATATATATATATATACACACACACACACACACACACACACTCACACACTCACATTAGACATCAGAGATCTCTTCTAACTTTCTGCTGTGTCTCTAATGCCGCGTACACACAATCGGAATTCTCGTCGGAAAAAACTCTGACGGTTTTTCCGACGGAATTCCGCTCAAGCTGTGTTGCCTACACACGATCACACCAAATTCCGACGGTCAATAACACAGCGGCATAAAACACGTTCGACAGCACTATAAAAGGGAAGTTTAATGCTTCCGAGCATGCGTCGAATTGTTTCCGAGCATGCGTCGGAATTTTGCGTGTCGGAATTGCATACACACGATCGGAAAATCCGATAGAAAGGTTTTCCGTCGGAAAAATTGAGAACAGGTTCTCAATTCAAAGTCCGTCGGAAATTCCGACAGAAAAAGACCGTTGGGCATACACACAGTCAGAAAATCCGATGAAAAGCTCCCATCGGACTGTTTCCATCGGAAATTCCGACCGTGTGTACGCCGCATTAGGCTCCATTCACACCTAGGCAATTTGAATCACATTTTTATTTTTGCTGTCTGTGTCCCATCATGGTGTTTTCACTTTGTTTCCTGTCATAGGCTTCATTCACACCTAGGCGATTTGAATTGCGGGCAGAATTGTCCAAATCGTGTCAAAATGCGGGATGCGTTTGCGATGCCGCGACAAAATCACACATCGCTCAAAAGAATTTCCAGAACTTTTTTTGGGCAACACACGTCCCACGATTTTGTTTGAAAAATGTTGCTGTCAAAAGCGTTAATTGCGGTAAAATCGCACCGCGATTGGGGTGCCTTAAAGTGGTTGCATACGCCCTTTTGACATTTTTACCTACAGGTAAGTCTATAATAAGGCTTACCTGTAGGTAAAATGAATATCTCCTAAACCTACACGGTTTAGGAGATATTCACCCTGCATGCAGCCGCTGACGTCAGCGGCGCATGCGCAGTGAATGTCCGGCACATCATGCCGAAACAGAGGACTCCCACGCGCATGACGTCACCGTGGCTCCGGACACTCACAGCGCTGGAGCCACAAACTCTGAAGAAACGCTGAGGGGAAAATATCAGCTCCCTCGGCGTTGACCGGGACCTCGTTCTAAGGTAAGTATTTCATAATAAGGCTAGTATGCGGTGCATACTAGCTCATTATGCCTTTACCTTACAGGTTTTTTTTTTGTTTTGCGGGTATTTAAGAAGATTTAAGAAGTAATGGTATCACAAACGCGCCCCGCGTTTTGATGCGATTTGGAATTGCAGGCAGAATCGCTACAATTCTGCCTGCAATTCAAATCACCTAGGTGGGAATGGAGCCTATGACAGGAAACAAAGGGAAAACACCATGATGGGACACAGACAGCCAAAATAAAAATAAAAATCTTTGTAATAAGTTGTGCTGTCAGTCAGCATGAACCAATGAAGTGGTTGGCAAAGATATTCTCTAGGTGTCGCACCCTGAAATACATACTGCCTGCATGATAAAATCAGTTAAAAGAGAAGTATGGGCGATGGGAAAAAAAAAACATTATACTCACCTAGATGGATGCAGCTTTGATCTGATGCTGGATCTATTCCAGGCAGGCTCTGCACATAGAACTGAGCAATCAAACACCTCAGTCACTCAGTTCTGTCAGTCACCTGCTTTCTGCTCTGCCCCTCCAGTGCTCACTGGAGTGCTGGGCTGTGGAGGGGGTGGGAGTGGCTGGCTCAGGCTGTCAGCAGGTTGCTGAGAGGCTGAGTCAGCTGTTGATCCAGGCTTCTGGGCAGATCCTAACCATATGGTTGGGATCTTTTCAGAACCTGGACTGGCTCTGTGATGTCAGCCAACAGAGGGCTTCAACCTGCTCTCAGCTGAAAACAGGTCACAGGAATGCAGAACTGACTGTACCCCTGTGACCCATGGGAGCCAAAATTACTATACTTCTTTAATTTTAATGAAATACATTATTTCCAATTTATTTGGAAGTAATGTATTTTTCCACTAGAACAGAGTTGTCCTTTAAATTAGGTACATACCGTACTTGTAACCTACTACGGTACTGTAGTAATAATGAAACCTGTGGGAGTTGCAGGTGAAACTTTAAACAGTGTTATGTTTTGTTATGAGACAAATTAAATTCGTAAAACCGGAAGCGTTTGGTATACTGGAAAGCAAAATTGTGGGTTATATGTAGTAACTGAGAATAAAAAATATGTGCAGCACATATAGTAACTGAATATAATGTTTCAGTTAACATATCTCAAAATAGTCAAAAGAGAATTCTGATTTGGCTGCCGTGGCCTAACTGGACTTAATACTTTACTATAGCAATAAAGGTCAGAGGGTTTGTTTCCCCATCTGTATTATTTATTACAGGTACTTATACAGCGCAGATAATTTATGCAGCGCTTTACATATATATTGTACATTCACATCAGTCCCTGCCCTCAAGGAGCTTACAATCTAAGGTCCCTAAGGCCCCTTTCACACCCAGACGTTTTTCAGGCGCTACAGCGATATAAATAGCGCCTGTAATGCGTCTGAAAAAAGCGGGTCCTTTAACTCCAGTGTGAAAGCCGGAGGGCTTTTACACTGGAGCGGTGCGCCAGCAGGACGGTAAAAAAAGTCCTACTAGCAGCATCTTTGGAGCTCCTATACCGCTCCTACCCATTGAAATCAATGGGACACCACGGGGATACCGTGGTAATACCGCCGGCAAAGCGCCGCTGCAGCTTTGCGGGGGGTTTAACCCTTTTACGGCCGCTAGCGGGGGTTAAAACTACCCCGCTAGCGGCCACATACCGTGGCTAAAACGACGGTAAAGCAGCGCTAAATATAGCGCTGCTTTACCGCCGCTACCCGCACCGCCCCGGTGTGAAACCAGCTTAACTCACATTTAGACATACACATACAAGGGCCAATTTAGACAGGAGGCAATTAACCCACCAGAATGTCTTTGGAGGGTAGAAGGAAACCAGAGTACACAGGGGAAACCCACACAGGCACAGGTAGAACATGCAAACTCCTGGCAGGTAGTGCCATAGTTGGGATTCAAACCAACGACCCTAGTGCTGCCAGGTGGAAGTGCTAACCACTTAGCCACTGTGCTGTTCTGTTAAAGTGGATGTAAACCCTTTTTTTTTTTTTTTTATGTCATAATGTAGAGAATAAGATTTCCTTTCATTTGAGCCCAGTTTTGCCACACAGATTTACTTGAGCCCTGAGCAATCCTTTTATTGTTCAGTTAGAGACATCTTGACAAAGTCTTGAAAACTTTGTCAAAAACGCCCCCTTGCTGTGAGTGACAGGTGATTTACATATCATGCACTAGCCTGAGACAATCATATCCTGTGTAAAAAGTTCACAATTCACATCCCCCTCCTCTCCAGCTCTCCTAGGATTACTGTGTTTTGACTGGATGTTTCTCATCATGTGATGCAGTGAACAGTCAGCAGACTATAGACAGACAAGTGATTTAGGGGACATGTATGTAGTCAGAGCTGGGCAGAGTAGAACATCCAGTGATCTGATGATAACCTGTCTCAGGCTAGTGCATGGTATGTAAATCACCTGTCACTCACAGCAAGGGGGCGTTTTTGACAAAGTTTTCAAGACTTTGTCAAGATTTCTCTAACTGAAAAATAAAAGAGGATTGCTCAGGCCTCGAGTAAATCTGTGTGGCAAGACTGGGCTCAAATGAAAGGAAATCGTATTCTCTACATTATGACATCAAAAAAAAAAAATTTTTGGGTTTACATCCACTTTAAGTATCTATATTTTTGAGAAATGAATGCTGCAAAGTTGAAAATACGGATTTGATCTTCTAACATCCTGCAAAAATATGTTGTCAAAACAAGCAATCTATGGAATATGAACAGCTAAAAAGTAATCTGGCCAAATCAGAACTCATCAGTGGTCGCTGATCCCTCCCCTCATTTTTTAATGAATAATGTTCACTTGTTCATGAACTTATGTTCTTGGAAGATATACCACTGCAGGATCTAGTGGAGATCAACGACTTCCTTTATCACTGATGTGATGGGTGGTGGAGGGGGGTTGTACTATGTTCTATTTTTCTACTTGATACATATATTGTATGTGTTTTAAGGCTTCCAACTTATCCTCTGATCTGAACAAAATGTTTGTAGGTTTGTTTCTTTCAAGGAATAATAAAAATATTGACACAGGAACATTAAGTTCAAAATGTTTTTTTTTTACCTAACTTTATTGCTCTCACAATGAGGTTTTACAGCTGTTGAAATTTCTTCAACTAGAAAGCTGACAGCCTGTAGAGCTGCACGATTAATCGTTAAGAATCGCTATCGCAATTTTTTCCCCGTTGCGATCTTGACAAAGTATTCCCCGATTCTTTCTATGCAGAGATTTCTCTCTGCTCTGCTAAAGCCGACAGCCGTCAAAAGAAAGGAAAAAACAAAACCAGGCAGTCTGCCAAGAATCACAACATTCTTTAGCAGTGGAACTTAAGTATAAACATTGTAAGATTTGTCCTTTAGATCAAAGGAATACACTTTGGTGTGTAAATGAGGGAAGTTTAACCACTAAACCTTTTTCTGACATTTGTTGGTTTCAAGTCAAAATCGTTTTTTTGCTAGAAAATTACTTATTAAACATTATATATATATATATATATATTTTAGTAGAGACCCTAGAGAATAAAATGGTGGTTGTTGCAATATTTTACGTCACACTGTATTTGTGGAGCAGTCGTTAAAGTGTAATTTTTCCCCAAAAATTGCATTTGAATGAATAATAAAAAAAAAAAACTAACCAGTAAAGTTAGCCCAATTTTTTTGTATAATGTGAAAGATTTTACGCTGCGAGAATCGTGATCTTTTTATTCTAAGTAAAAAAATTGTGATTCTCATTTTGGCCAGAATCGTGCAGCTCTAACAGCCTGCATAGAAAAATTAAAACAAACTCCTGACATTTAGTCAAAGGATCCTATCTGACATTTTACCCGGATGGCACCATCCTCACGCATGAGCGCAAGAAGGATACCAGCATCTCTGCTGGGTCCAGCAGCCTGGTAGAGAGAGTCCTTCAGCAAATCTGCACATGCATACCCAACGTCAATTCTCACCTTGACAAGAAAGGAAGAAGAGCTGCACAAAAAAAAGCAGTCAAAAAATTGTGGGTCTTATTGCTTCTTGATGCTTAAGACCTGTATTGTCTGGGGCTTGGAGGCAGATCTTTTATCCATCCACCCATCTACTGGTTACGGAACGCTTTGTATTGTAAGAACCTATAGTATAGGTGCTACGAATGGAACATAGCGCAGAAAGGGTGGGCAACTGGGCATAGTCTGCACTTTTGACAAATCCTAATTAGAGAGGCCACAGATAACGCCACTCAGGACCTCAATGCCATCTACTACACACATTCCAAGAACATCCACACCCTCCTCTCCACTGATGCCGAAAAGGCATTCAACAGAGTTGACTGGTGTTTTATGAGAGCCATTATGATATATATCGGGCTGGTGGTACATACATGAGAGACTGTATCAACATAATATACTTGCTCCTGATGACAGAAGTGAAAATTATTAAAGTGTCACTAAACCCACATCATAAAAAAAAAAACTATCAATAAATGGTGTATTACATGCTGTTTATAATCAGTCTCTATGAGATTCGTTTTTTGTATTCTGCAAAAAACCTGGTTGATCCTGGTACTCTTTATCTCCACCTTCTTTCTGTTCATGTCCCCAAATTCAGCTAGGGATTTTGCAGCTGTGGTGGCAACTCTGCACATGCTCAGTTTTTAGTGAGTTTCTATGCTAAGCATTTTCTTGCTATCACATCATGGCAGCCCATGTGACTATAGAGTCACACATGCGGGCGAATACACAGTGGTAAATGCCAGTGTAAGTATATGTAATTACTGCACTATCTTAAAGGGAGAGGAGATAGTTGCTAACACTACAACGTGACAAAATTGTATAGGTGATGAGAATAAAAGTGTAGTGCTATAGAAAACAACAACAACAGTCATACAATGAAGATGACTCCGTTAATACCAATGAATAAAGTGACAATGTGCTAATATAATTTATAATACTGAACCACAATAAAGTGCTAGCGAAAATTATGCAATTCATACACTAAAAATCACCAATGATATGAAATACAGAAAAACTAATAAAAAAAACAAGTGAATAATGAAAGTTCATCCAAATCCAAACGTAGAAATCACCAAACTAAGGTGGAATGATGTCTACAATGAAAAGTCTGTGTAATGACAATGAAGAATCATAGCCTCATCAGCCTCCGTTTCCAGTCGATGTCTTGTACGGGGAAACACGTCGGGTGGAGAGACAGTCTTTGACGTCACCACACACCAGCTGGCTTTCTTGAGCCGCGGCTGTTTCAAATAGTTTTTTTGCTTGTGGATGTCAGTACCTTTTAAGCTTGCAATAAATCTTTTAAACTGATTTACTGCACCATGAAGCCTCTTTTTCTTCTAATCTGGTAAACATATTCCAATGTGGAGGACCATACGGGAGGATCTCTATAATTTAAGATCCACCTGATCCGGTAAGCGGCCTCTCTTACTATAAAGATCCAACAAGTTTCAAGTCATATCCGGATGGTTTAATATCACTAATATTATTGAAGCACCATACGGACTTGAATACACTCAGCATTTAATTTGTATTCGTTTTTGTTGCGCAATTTGATTTCTTTCCACAATGAAGAATCATAGCTGATTGTAAGGGTCATTGAGGTTGTGCATCAACCACTAGGGAAGGAGGGTAGGTACTCTTACCAGAATGTGTGGACTCTAATGCCAGTGGCAGAGAGTCAAACACACATAGAAGTGGGAAATCCATGGAACTCCATGGAATGGATCTGGCATGGAAGATGTAACTCCAACAGACCATCACTGGAACTCCGGAAATGGGGTGCCAACATCTCATCTGCCACAGATGTGCATAAAAATGATTTATGAAATAAAATTGCTTCACATAGTGTAGGCCAAAAGGATAGGTGGATTTATTTTAAAATGAAAGTACAAACACCAATGCTGATGTGTACAAAATTATGAATGAGCAAAAAGAGCGCAATGTATGGTGAGCTGGCTCACTTAAACCGACGCATTTCGTCCAATAGGACTTCCACTTCCACACATCAGCATTGGTGTTTGTACTTTAATTTTAAAATAAATCCACCTATCTTTTCGACATACACTATGGGTGCATTTGGAACTATAAGGGAAACCGCATGCGATTTTGTTTTTGTTTTTCATTTTTTTCTTTTTTTTTAACGTAACAGTACAGTCCCCTAAAGAATACCCAAACAGCAGCTGCATCTGATTGGATTCTAATCCCTGGTTGGATTCTAATTTGGCTATCTAATGGCTATCAGAATACAACAGACCAGCAGGGGGGATTCATCCATCCACACTGTTAAGGGAGAAGTACAGCCATATCTCATTCGCCGGCTGTACTTCTCTTGTGGATCACAGGAGTGCAATTCGTTCCACAATTCTGTGACCCATTTTCAGTAGACACCTGGCTAAAGCCTGCTGTCAGTTAACATCACAGACCCGGTCCAGACTCGGGCAACATCGCGACAATGAAGTCGGGATCCGTCCACATGCCTGGATCGACACCCGGCTCAGTTTCTCAGTGATCCGCTAAGATCCTGAGCCAGCTGTCCCCCCCCCCCCTTACAGACCAGCACTCCAGTGAGCGAGGAGGGGGCAGAGCAGAGAGCGATGACTGACAGTCACCAGCTCCCTGCTCAGGGAGCCCTGAGAACCGAGCGATCAGTGGTGTTTGATCACTCAGATCTTAGTGTTAGAGCCGACAGGGGACAGATGCTGCATCCACCTAGGCAAGTATGAATCTACACAAAAAAAATTCCATACCTCTCTGATAAGCAGGGTATACACAGACTGAAAAATCGGCCAGTCAGTTGACTTTTGGTCCATGTGTACCGCTGACTGTTCAACATTACTGTATTCCAGCCATAGAGCGCAAATTATTCTAGCCACACAGCTGTAAGGGCATTTTAAAATGTATAGTTCAAAAGGAGGTGGAAATCTACTAGCTACATAGAGTAATGTTAGTTTTCAAATAAAGACTTCTTAGAAAGTTTAACTTTAGAGTGTGGAGTGGCAGGATTTTTAGCGACCGTGGGCACCCTTGAGCAGAGAGGGGTATATTATCTAGGTCAGAAGTTGTCTGCACTTAAACAGTATAACTGCAATATCTGATTGGTGTGCATACTAACCATGCTATTTGTTGGGACAGATAAAGTATGTTCATTGTGAGTTCTAATAACAGGGGAAATTCCACCATACTGCCTAGTAGTTAGCACTAATTGCTTATGATATAAGAAACACATGAAGGGTCCATGCACACTAGGCAGCAGAAAAAATGCCAGAACTGCTGGCATAAAAAAGCAGCATAAAAATACTCCTATGGAGCATATTGTACATGGGCACATTTGTGTTTATAAGCATTTTTTCCTCAAAATACTAGAAAAAAAAAAGGTACACTTAAAAACACTTGAAGAGCCTGAACTCTGCGTTTAGATGCATTTAAGCACATCAATAGTTTTTTCTGCCTGAAGCTTCTCTCAAATCGCACTTGTAATTTATTTTTTCCAGCCTGTAAAAGCTGCTCTACAAATATGCCTGTAAATGCCCAAAAGTGCATGGACACATAGGCTAACAGAGTCGCTTCTACATGCAGAAAGGAAAAACGCCAAACACCTGTATAAGTAGCATTTTTTATGCCCAGTTTGCATGAGGCCAAAAGATGGGAACATAACGTGATGCTGCAACATTCCATGAGACCATATTGCAGACCAGGAAGTCAAGCAAAAAGCCAAAACTTTCGCTTTCGTAACATTCATAACACATAACATAAGGTTCATACAGTGACCACGAGAAGTCCACTATTCAGGAAGCATGGTTAAACCAGCTGAAGTTTCCACTTTTATGGTTTTACATTAAAAACCAGCATACCTCTGGACCTCTTACATCAAAGACTACTTTATTTAATGGAAACACGCCTACGTCATCGGCAGTATTGGTAGAAATGTCAGCATTTCAAATGACATTAGTATGTTTGTGACTGCACATCGGTGTCAAAAATGTCACATTTTTACTGATCTGGATAAAGTCCATTGCTTTCAAGGAGCCTAAATATCAGTAAACTAGCACCTTGTTTAGATTAGTAAAAAAAGATACAAAAATCTGTGTTGCTGATCACTACTGTACACATTTGCACGTGAATCACACCCTCTTTTGATTTAGAAAAATCACTCTGGAATTTTTATGTGCAAATACATATACGGACGTTTATGCGTCCCTAGTCGTGTAAACAGATTTATTGTTAATACACCAGTACTAGAGTTGCACGAATCTGGACAAAATGAGAATCCAATTTTTATTGCTTAGAATAAAGATCACGATTCTCTTGGTGTAACATTATCTTTCACATTATACAAAAAAATTGGGCTAACTTTTTTTTTTTTTAATTCACTAACCACTTCCCAGCCGGTTAATAGCAGATTGACGTCTGGGAAGTGGTTCTGTTATCCTGACTGGGCTTCATTGGACGTCCTTCAGGATAACAGCCGCCGCGTGCCCGTGGGGGCGCGCATCGCGGCGATCGGTGGAGCGGTGTGTTAGTCTGACACAACGATCTTGGTAAAGAGTCTCTGGCGGAGGCTCTTTACCACGTGATCAGCCATGTCCAATCACGGTGACCGGCTTTTCCTCACTCGCATCTGACAGACGCGAGTAGAGGAGAGCCAATCGGCGGCTCTCCTGACAGGGGGGTCTGCACTGATTCTTTATCAGCGCAGCCCCCCTCAGATGCCAACACTAGACCACCAGGGAAGTCCCCCAGCATGTGGATGGCCAGGTACATCCCCCATGGCCATCCACATGTAAAAAATATGCCCAAAATATGCCAATCAGTGCCCACAAATGGGCACTGACTGGCACCTCTGGGGCAATTTACAAAACAGGGATGCCCAGCAATGCCACCCATCAGTGTCATCAGTGCCCATCCGTACCACCCATAAGTACCCATCAGTGCCACCAATAAGTACCCATCAGTACCACCCATAAGTACCTATCAGTGCCGCCTATGAGTGCCCATCAGTGCCCATCAGTGCCGCCTATCAGTGCCCGCTCATCAGTACCACCTCATCGGTGCCCATCAGTGCCGCCTTATCAGTCCCCGTCAGTGCAGCCATATCAGTGCCCGTCAGTGTAGCTATATCAGTGCCCGTCAGTGCAGCCATATCAGTGCCCGTCAGTGCAGCCACATCAGTGCCCGTCAGTGCAGCCATATCAGTCCCCGTCAGTGCAGCCATATCAGTCCCCGTCAGTGCAGCCATATCAGTCCCCGTCAGTGCAGCCATATCAGTCCCCGTCAGTGCAGCTATATCAGTGCCCGTCAGTGCAGCCATATCAGTGCCCGTCAGTGCAGCCATATCAGTGCCCGTCAGTGCAGCCATATCAGTGCCCATCAGTGCAGCCATATCAGTGCCCGTCAGTGCAGCCATATCAGTGCCCGTCATTGAAGAAGAAAACATACTTATTTACAAAAAAATTAACAGAAACAAAGTAAAACTTGTTTTTTTTCCAAAATTTTCTGTCTTTTTTTACTTGTGCGCAAAAAATTTTAATTGTAGAGGTGATCAAATACCACCAAATAAAGCTCTATTTGTGGGGACAAAATGATAAAAAATTTGTTTGGGTGCAGTGTTGTATGACCGCGCAATTGTCATTCAATTTGCGACAGCGCTGAAAGCTGAAAATTGGCTTGGGCGGGAAGGTGTCCAAGTGCCTGGTATTGAAGTGGTTAAAATGTATTTTGTTTAAAAAAGAAAAAAAAATTGCATTTGAAAGACCACTGCGCAAATACCGTGTGACATAAAATATTGCAACAACCATTTTATTCTCTAAGGTCTCTACTTAAAAAATATTCTATGTAATTTTCTAGCAAAAAATTATTATTTTAACTTGAAACCAACAAGTGTCCGAAAAAGGTTTGGTCTTTAAGTTATTAAACTCCCATCATTTACAGACCGAAATTCATTCCTTTGATCTAAAGGACAAAACGTTACAATGTTTATAGTTAGCTCAGGACTGAGGAATGTTGTGATACTTGGAAGACTGCCTGTTTTTTTTTTGACAGCTTTCAGCTTGAACAGAGAATTCTCTGCAAAGAAAGAATTGGGAAAATGCTTTGTTAAGATCGCAAGGGGGGAAAAAAAAGGCGATCTCAATTCTTAAAGATTAATTGTACAGCTCTAACCAGTACTGTGTACAAGGACCCATTCTCAGTTTATAGGAAGGTATAGAGTTTGTAAACATAACATTTTATTATGTTCTGGACTAAAAAATTGCATTTTAAAATGTTTTTTTTTTTAGAAAATATCAAAATGTGCCATATTTTATATTTATTTTTTAAATCCATGAGCTCTAGACTCATATGTACTTTTAGCAGGTAATCTGTATTGCTTTGTTTACAGAGCTCAAAAGCTTAAGCTATAAACTACCAAAACAACGAAATGAGAGCAGTGATTCTTTCCCCTCGTGCATTGCTTGCTTTGTATAACTGTTCAGAGTTTCAACTAGTCACAGTCTTAAAGGAAAGAGCTACGGAGGAGCGCTCTCTTTATGAATCTTATAATGCATTATAAAACCAATGTCAAATAAGAGCTTATTTGAAAAATCAAGATTTTCCTTTTTTTTTTTTTTTACAAATAGTAAAAAAAAGCTCTCCCAGTTTAAAAAGTTATAAGTTCAAGAGAAATGCCCCCAAACCATTATAATTTCACTAAACAAACTGGTCTATGCTACACAAGGCTAAAGCAGGTACAAACATGCAGAATGTCATATCTGGCAATACTGAAATAAGTAACATCTACAAGCTATATTTATTATAAATCTGTCCATACAAAAGTAAAGCCTACTGATATGAACCATGTATTTCTCTTCCTAAACACACTAAAGCCTAGTACGCACAATTAGAAAAATCGGATGAAAAATACTGCTTTTGAAGCAATCCTATGATAATTAGACATGTGCACAACAAAAAAATTCGTTAATTTTCGCTTCGTTTTTTTCGTTTCCGTCGATTCGTAACGATTCGTACATTCGTAAGTCGTCGTTGTTCGGATTCGTAACGATTCATACATTCGTAAGTCGTCGGTGTTCGTATTCGTAACGATTCGTACATTCGTAAGAGTTATTTTTTCGTTGATTCGTTTTTTCGTTAGTTTCATTTTCGGACGCATTCGTATTTATTCGTACATTCGTAACATTCGTAACATTCGTAGATTCGTAATCGGAGCATAATTCATAATTTGATGTAATGTGTATGCTATTATTACATTTTAATAATTTACGAATCAAAAAAAAAAGTTACAAATCGAAAAAAAAAGTTACGAATGTACGAATTCAATAGAGACACGGAAAATTACAAATCGAAAAAAAAAGTTACGAATTGAAAAAAAAGTTACGAATCGAAAAAAAAAAAAAGTTACGAATCGAAAAAAAAGTTACGAATGTACGAATTTTTGGGTTCAATAGAGACACGGAAAATTACAAATCGAAAAAAAAAAAAAGTTACGAATTGAAAAAAAAAGTTACGAATCGAAAAAAAAGTTACGAATGTACGAATTTTTTTGTTCAATCCATTCGAAGCACGTTTAGCAGCACCATTGTAAGGGACACGGAAAATTACCAATTCAACAAAAAAAAAAAGTTACGAATGTACGAATTTTTTTTCGTTCGTTTTCGTTTTTCGGATTTTCTTCATTAGTATTTTCGTTGTTTTTCGGATTCGTTCGATTCGAATGATTTCGTTAATCGGATTCGTACGATTCGAACGATTCGTTACGATTCGTTATTCGGATTTGTGCGATTCGAATGATTCGTTCATTCGTACGAAAACGAACGAAAATAACGAAAAAAAAACGAAAAACGAAAAAAAACGAAACGAATTGCACATGTCTAACGATAATCTGATCGTTAGTACACAGCTTTCGAGAGCCAATCATGACACTTTATCCGATATTATCTGAAGGGACAAACGCAAAAATGTTTCTCTTACGATACCAGATAGTACGATTTTCATTTAATCAGTACAGTATTTGGCCGAAAATACAATACAAAACGTTACATCACTTACAAATTTTTATCCTGTCATGTTAGTATTTTCTTAACTTTAGTAACGATATAGAGACTAGCATGCAAAAAAAAAAAAAAAAGAAGGACGATCATTTTTCCCCTAATCTCATCATGTATACCAGGCGTAAGGGGTCTATTTATATTTTGAAAAAAATTACTGGACAAATGCAAAAAGCATTTGCACAGCCATCACAAATTACCCCTGTATTTTGTCTAATATGTTTATTTCCTATGATCGTCTGCTCCATCTAGTGAACGCAACGCCGTGTTTTTCTGATTCAAGTATTTTAGAAAAATACTGCATTATGGCCACTAGATGGAGCTGATGATCCTAGACATTATACATATTAGACAAATTATGGGGCAATTTGTTATGGCTGTGGCCTGCTACTAGTTACTAGGACTGCCAGAACATCTGTCAGTAAACGACTGTATACTTTGATCTCCTTGCCCACATTTTTTAATATAGTTATATTGCCAGTCAACATGAAATGTAATTAACCCACCTTGAATAATAAGAAATGAATGGAGCACTTTATTTCCATTACATTCATTCTGATATTATACCTGCTAAAACATATCTGAATATCTTTCGACTAGTTGGTTATTTTGACAGAACACCAGTCCAGGCATGTTGGCGGATCCCGACCATATGGCTCTATGATGTCGTCCTGCTGTCTGCTAAAAACGGGTCCCAGGAGGGCAGAACGAACTGCACTCCTGTGATCCACAAGAGAACTACAGCCAAAAGAGCTTTGGCTGTACTTCTCCTTTAAAAGGATACAATTATTGAGTATTTAGTTTGTCATTTTAATAACAAAACTTTATTTCGGGGTTCAAGACCAGATGATTCCAGATGACCAGATGATTCCACTAGCTGTTTGACAACTGAATCAGCCAAGACCTCGGCATCTGCAAATGTCAAAACCTCTCTGCAACTGTTATGTACTTTTAGAACATAAATATTGGTTTAATAGTCCAGGCGATAGTTTAAAACTCACAGTTAGCTGGTGGTGGCAAAGCATGCCGCTCCCTACTGGCTTTTAACACAATTATAATTGGCTTACTGGCCAATAGGAATGACACTACCAGGAAGTGCAAGAGTTTTACTTGGTCAGAGCAGCCCAGCATTTTGGAATAATGTAATACAGCCTGCTGTAGAATAAGTAGGCACTTAAACATTCATTGGCTGTTTATTTTTAAGGAACAGTCACTTTAAAGTGCATTTAAACCCACTCTCATCCTTTCTAAACTACTGCAATATTGGTTATCTAGAAGGATATTCATTGGCTGTTTATTTTTAAGGAACAGTCACTTTAAAGTGGATGTAAACACACTCTCATCCTTTCTAAACTACTGCAATATTGGTTATCTAGTAGGATATACATACCTCCTGCATGTATACTTATCTGTCAAATGTCTCCCCTCTGTCTGCTATGAGACCCGAAAAACTGCATATTTTGTGGATGGGTCTGTTTTCCAGGGCTCAGTGGGTGGAGTCGTGATGTCAGTAGACTCCCCGCCCACCTCTACACTCCCCTTATCAACATGCATTTTCTCCTGTGTATTTCTTACACTGAACTTCTGCTATGATCACGAACATCCAGTCAAAACCCAGAAAAGTCCCCACATGACTTCAGCATGCCCAATCATGCTGAGTTGTGGAACAGCCAATCCTTGCAGAGCTGCTGAAGAAAGGAGTGGGGGGTGGGAATTAAAAAATAATGCATGTCTTAGGCTAGTGCACAAGATATGTAAATCACCTGTCAATCACAGCAAGGGGGGGGGGGGGGGAAGAACTGACAAAGTTTTCACAGTTTGTCCGTTTTATTTCACTGAAAAAAGATATGAGGATTGCTCAGAGCTGGCTTAACTCTTTGAGGCAAGACTGGGCCCAGCTGATCGGAAATCCCATACTCTATATTGTGCCAGACAAAAAAAAATAAAACATTTTTGGGTTTACATCCACTTTAAGGTTGTGGGGGGAGGGATAGAGGTAAATGTCAAGAGTTATTTTTCATTAATTGGTTAGGGGTTAGTTTAGGGGAATTAGAGGAGGTGAAGCATGAAGAAGTCTTAGAACCTCCGACAGGTTTTTTTTTTTTATGTCACCTTGACAAAAGTAAAAGGAAAGGTTGACTGCCCTCCAATGGCCAGAAAAATTTACACGTTATTTCATAAAATCCATACACAAGTGTAATTCATACACAACACATACATAAGTTTTTATGGGTAAGCGCTTCTTGCGTGAAACGTGTTAACAACCACTGCTGTCATCCTGAATCTGGGAACTGTTTTTGTGCATGGATTTTATACAATAAAGTTTAAATTTTTCTAGCCATTGGAGTGCGGTCAACCACTATTTGTTGAATGTTTGGATTGCATTGATCACGGATTGGACCAGTACCTAATTTCACAGGGAAGGGGCTAATGCATTAGGAGTCCACCTGGAGCGGCACTTGCTTTTTTACTCTAAAAGTAATATGAAACCCAAATTTTTCTGTTTCCGCCACAACATGGCATAAGGTGAAATCTTCTAATAAGGACTCCTGTTCTAAGGACAATTATCTAAGAAGCAACTCCCTTCACTTTGGAGAGACAACAGACAATGCCATTGAAAGAAAAAAACAACATGACAGGTGATTTAGGTATTCCTACTCTATCCGAAAATAGAATAAAAAAGGTTTTGGCTAAATATACACTATGTGTTAGGGTGTATGTTCATTTATTTTATTAACTTACAACATTTTATGGTTGGGGGATAATAAATACTAGGGATAGGTGACTAAATACTAGGGCACTTGATGGGAATGTTCTGTAAGATTACCATTTGTTTTAGTTTTGCCAACCTTGTAAATGTCCGATGTTTGGCTCAGCCATGAAGAACATCTTGCCTGCACTTGTAAGTTCAGCACACAACTTGGTAAGTCTTGCATTCATGATTTAGCTTTCATTGAACATTAACCGAAATGGCAGAATAGGAAACATAAACAAAGCGGCTTATGAATCTCATTAAATATAATGCCTGTGATGCCTGAATTCACTGTACATGTATCATTAACTGATAGCACGTACATAAAATGGTTAAAGAAGAACTATCGCAATTTTTTTTAACATTATTTAAAAAAAGAGGTTTGGGATTTAAACAAATAAACATTTATACTGACCTAGGTGGATGAAGCATTGATCCAATGCTACATCTTTCCCCCGCCGGCTTTGTAGCAAGAACTGAGCGATCCAACACCGTCCTCCAGCACTCACCGGAGCTTTGGGCTGTGGAGGGGATAGGAGGGGCCAGCTCAGGCTTTTAGCGGAACCATATGGTCGGGATCTTTCCCAAGCCTGGCTCAGCTGAGTGACTTCAGCTGAAAAAGGGTCCCAGGAGTGCAGAACGAACTAAGCTTTGGCCATACTTCTCCTTTAAGTCCTGATGGGACAAAGAACCTTATCCCATCATCCTTGGTGCCCGATGCAAAAAACAACACGAGGTGAAGCTGACACACATTACCTTCCTTAGTGTTTTCAAAGCAGCCATCTCCTTGCTAGCCGGGGTGTTGGGTGACAATATGGAGGAAGCTGTGTCCAACATCACAGCTAGTGTTTTAGGGCACCTAGGAAGATGAGACAAAGTAATTCTTGTGCTTTGTCCAATTGGGAATAATGGAAAAAAAATGAGTGATAGTTCTTTACCTAGAAAGGAGGAGTTTGGCAGTTTTGGGTTTGGGTCTAGTTGAACTATAGAAAAATAATTATTTATAGACAGGTATAATTAAAACGTGTTCCTTTAAATGTAATCCTAGTCTTATATCTTTGTAAATGCAAGTTTGGAGAGGAACTTCCGCCCCCAGCTTCTTCTATTCTCTTACGTCATTGGAAATGTCTCTCTCTTCCAGGTCCTTGCAATAACAAGCTAGAAGGTCCTCGTCCTCCAGTGCCGTGTCCATACCTATGATGCCTCCTGGGATAAATAGCCCAGGCAGCTGTGGAAGCAAGATAACATCATTCTCGCCTAGGCAAGGATGCAGACATGGGGCGGGCTAGACCTTAAAACCCCCAAAAAAGTAACCAAAATAATTGGTTGGTTATTTTAGGTTAAGGAGGAGTAAATGATGGAAATTAGAGTAAAGGGCAGCTTTAAAAGCTAAATTCAACTTCTGGAACATGTTACATATTTAGGGTATTATATTAGGGTAATACATATTTAGGGTAATATGTTCCAGCTCCAGTCGCCAGTTCCTTCAATCCCCCCCTCAGTGTGACAGCAGCTGGGGAAACTTCTTCCCGCTGTCACCTTTTGAAAACAGGGTTCTTGGTTCTAATCCCATCCATGCCACGACCTGCCTTGATTTTTGCCTGCATGGGTTTCCTCCAGGTACTCTGGTTTCCTCCCATACTCCAAAGACATGCTAGCAGGTTAATTGGCTCCTGTCTAAATTGGCCCTAGTATGTGTATGTATGAATATGAGTTAGGGACCTTAGATTGTAAGCTCCCCAAGGGGACTGATGTGAATGATCAATATACAGGGGGTCCCCGAGTTACGAACTCGTTAGGGACTGTCCTCCTGTTCTTAACTCGGAAATGTTCGTAATTACGGACATTTCTGATGTTCCGTCGAATGCCGTTCTGCGCATGCGCAGCAAATTCCGATGTTTGCCGTCATTTTCCGAGGCTCCGTCTGGCCGCGCATGGCAGAACGGCTGAAGGTCCGCGGAAAATGGCGGAGGGTCCCCGCAGCGCCCGGTTCGTAAGTAGGAGATTCGTAGGTCAGGCGTTCGTAAGTCGGCGACCCCCTGTATATGTAAAGCGCTGTGTAAATTGTCAATGCTATAAAAATACTAGTAGTAATTAAAGCGGTGTTTCATCTGAAAAAAAATTTTTTTTTAAAAGTCAGCAGCTAAAAAAAAAGTCGCTGCTGACTTTTAATAAGTACACTTACCCTCTCAGGGCGCCCGCAATGTCGTTCGTGGAGGCCGAGATGTCCCTCCGCGAACCGGATCCAGCGCCGCCATCCTCAGTAAGGGAAACGGCTTCCCGTTTCCTACTGCGCATGCGCGAGTCGGCGCGCGGACTACTGCGCATGCGTGAGTCGGCGCGCGGCCTACTGCGCATGTGCGAGTCTTATTTGTGAATGGGGAACGCGGTGTGTTGTGGGACACAGTTCCCACAACACACAGCGCCCCATTCACTAGAAGACGGAAGGAGAGAAGATCACCGTGGCGCTGGAGGAGGCAGATTAGGACAATCTGCCTCGCAACAGCCATTTCTAGTAAGTAAAAAAAAAAAAAATTTTTTTTTTTTTCCATTTTAAATTGTTACTAACATTTTTTCAAGTTTTTGTTTTCAGTGTCCCACCACTTTAAGAACGTGGTCATGCAGGGCTCTGATTATATATATATATATATATATATATATATATATATATATATATATATATATATATATATATATATATATATAGGTATTTACAGTATCCTTAGGTTCAGTTAAATAGAGATGATTAATCATGATAAAGGGTACCCGCTGTTTGTTTTGAGATGCACTTGGATCAAGTAGTATAAGACTATAGAAGTCAGAAATCAATGTAGAATGTATAGGTCAATGCCTATAATATAGAAAGCTTCTATATTGTTACGAATATGTAAATAATGAGCTGTCTGTATCCTGGCCACAGTTCACTCTAAATGACACATTTTAGTCAGTGTTTTGCCGCGTACACACGTACGGACTTTTTGCCGGCGGACCTAAGTCCAGCGAACAATCCGCTGGACTTTCCCGCTAGGTACGCCGGACTAAAAAGCGAACGGACTTGACCACACACGATCACGCAAAAAGTCCGGCGGTTCACGCGATGACGTACGCACGTACGACGGGACTAGAAAAAGGAAGCTCGAGATCCCAAACGACACCCTTTGGGCCCCGTCAGCTAATCTCGTGTGTATCGCGTGTTAGTTGACGTTTGGTTAGAGACGATTCGCGCTTCTCAGACTTCTGCTTAATTCGTTCGCTTCTGCCGTTCAGTTTGTGCTTGTGAGGTTTGTATCTGGCTTTCAGTGCGTGTGGATCAGTTCCTACCTGTTCTCAGGCCGTTCTGGTCCGCTCGTTCCTGTTTTTCAGGTCGTTCTTCATAGGCCTTGCTGTTCTTCAGTGCGTTCTGTTAAGTTGTTTGTTTGATCAGCCGACCGTTTTGAAGCCATGGAGTGTGGACGTACTCGGGAACGAGTTCGTGCTGTGCAGGGGCTCGGTGTTGCGGTTAACACCTTGGCACGAGCCCGGTCCATGAACAGGGTGAGGAGGAGTTCATGGACCAAGAATTGGTTGCGCCAGCGTGACCAATTCTCGCATATGCCTTTGCTCCGTGAGATCCGTGAGAATAATCCTGATGATTTCAGGAATTATCTCCGGATGACGGACCCCATTTTTCACCGTCTGTTGGCTTCGCTGTCCCCTTATATTAGCAGGCAGAATACCTGCATGCGGCAAGCCATCAGTGCGGAGCAGAGGCTAGTCGCCACGTTGCGTTACTTGGCGACGGGGAGAAGCTTGCAGGACCTCAAGTTCACGACAGGCATCTCCCCCCAGGCTCTGGGGCTCATTATTCCAGAGACCTGTTCTGCCATTATCCACGTCCTGCAGGAGGAATACATTAAGGTAAGTCTTCTCTTTTAAAATTACCTATGTCTTGTATGTTTGTTAATGTAGTGCATCAATGTCATCATTAGCTAATTACCATGATAGGACTATTCTATGATTGTCGCCTATTCCTTTTTTTTTTGTTTTTTTTTTTTTTTGTCTAGTATTTTATGTTTGACTTATCGAAATATTTTTAAGAATGTATTATTTAGTGGGTCACATGCATATTTGCTTGCACCAACCTCCCCAGCATGGAAGCTTGGCCCCCTAAACACCCCTAGCCTAGTCACTTTCTTTGGTTAAAAATGTATATTACCAGCTCCATTGTACAGCTTTACTCACCCCCCCTTTCACCCCCTTGACCCTCATTTTTAAATTGATTGCATGTGTTTTTGGTCAGCTTGTAATTATCCCCACCCCCCCCACACCCCCTGATAATTAATATCATGTGTTTTTGGTCAGCTTGTAATTATCCCCACCCCCCCCACACCCCCTGATAATTAATATCATGTGTTTTTGGTCAGCTTGTAATTAGCCCCTCCCCCCCCACACCCCCTGATAATTAATATCATGTGTTTTTGGTCAGCTTGTAATTATCCCCTCCCCCCCCACACCCCCTGATAATTAATATCATGTGTTTTTGGTCAGCTTGTAATTAGCCCCTCCCCCCCACACCCCCTGATAATTAATATCATGTGTTTTTGGTCAGCTTGTAATTAGCCCCTCCCCCCCCACACCCCCTGATAATTAATATCATGTGTTTTTGGTCAGCTTGTAATTATCCCCACCCCCCCACACCCCCTGATAATTAATATCATGTGTTTTTGGTCAGCTTGTAATTATCCCCACCCCCCCCCACACCCCCTGATAATTAATATCATGTGTTTTTGGTCAGCTTGTAATTATCCCCACCCCCCCCACACCCCCTGATAATTAATATCATGTGTTTTTGGTCAGCTTGTAATTATCCCCACCCCCCCACACCCCCTGATAATTAATATCATGTGTTTTTGGTCAGCTTGTAATTATCCCCACCCCCCCCACACCCCCTGATAATTAATATCATGTGTTTTTGGTCAGCTTGTAATTATCCCCACCCCCCCACACCCCCTGATAATTAATATCATGTGTTTTTGGTCAGCTTGTAATTATCCCCACCCCCCCCCACACCCCCTGATAATTAATATCATGTGTTTTTGGTCAGCTTGTAATTATCCCCACCCCCCCCCACACCCCCTGATAATTAATATCATGTGTTTTTGGTCAGCTTGTAATTATCCCCACCCCCCCCACACCCCCTGATAATTAATATCATGTGGTTTTGGTCAGCTTGTAATTATCCCCACCCCCCCACACACAC
Organism: Lithobates sylvaticus; assembly: GCA_028564925.1. Classification (NCBI taxonomy): domain Eukaryota; kingdom Metazoa; phylum Chordata; class Amphibia; order Anura; family Ranidae; genus Lithobates; species Lithobates sylvaticus. Next base: position 534,915,417 of record CM053026.1, on the reverse strand, counting down.
CTTTAATTAATTGCATGTGTATTGTGTGACCTTACCATTATATACTCCCCACCCACATCCCCATTATTATCTTCTCTGGTCCATCAGAGGGGTCATCAATCAGAGATTTGTGCCTTTTATCCTTAATCTTTTGGCTTTATTTCAAGGATTTACAAAATAAATACATATGTTCTTCCAAATTGTTTTTTAATTTGTTGCATTTAGTTTGGTGTTTTGCCTGGTTTATAATTTAAATTGTATCTTTCTGTTTGACTTCACAGTGTCCCTCCACGCCACAGGAATGGCAGACTGTGGCTTCCCAGTTTGCTGCCCGTTGGGACTTTCCCAACTGCGGAGGGGCGATTGACGGCAAACACGTGCGAATTGTGCCCCCACCCCATTCGGGGTCATACTATTGGAATTATAAGGGGTTCCATAGTATCGTGTTGATGGCGGTGGTGTCGGCACACTATGAATTTCTGTATGTGGATGTGGGGAAAAACGGCCGGATGTCGGACGGAGGAGTCTTCAACCACACGGAGTTCGGTCATCGTCTCCAAACTGGTGGGCTGGAGCTGCCACCAGATGAAGATAATGTGGAGGGACTCCCGTTCGTCTTCATTGCCGACGAGGCGTTCGGTCTGGGTGACCATCTGATGAGGCCATTTCCCCAACGATCCCTCACCCCTGAGAGGAGGATTTTTAACTATCGGTTGGCCAGAGCAAGAAGGGTGGTGGAAAATGCCTTTGGTATTATGGCCAACCGTTTCAGATTGCTCCTTACATCGCTACATCTGGCAGAGTACAAACTCAATACTATTATTCTAGCATGCTGTGTCATGCACAATTATTTGCGGAAACATTCAGGAACATACTCCTTACCAATTGGCCCTGAGGCCGGAGTGGAAGGCAACATGACAGGGCTGGATAATCGCCCTCTTGGTTCCGCACCACAATCAGCCCAGCAAGTGCGGGACCTTTATTTACAGTATTTTAATGGTAGGGGGGCCATTGAAATGGCAGCAGACCCTTAAACCATCTTTTTCATTTTCAATGAATAAATACAGTTATTTATGTTTGAAATATTGGTCGTTTCGTATTGTTTTGCTTTTAATTTGGCCTGTTTTATATGTTGTCCTAGTGCACATCTTAATAGTGGGAAACTTGTTTAGCGTTTAGTAAATAAGCCCCTTTGTCAATGAACCACAACATGTTTTTGTCAAACTGGTAGTATTTAAAAAGAAGAAGCCACACATTTTTGAATTTGTGCAAACATTATTTTTTTTATTATAGTGCACATCCAAAACTTTTTATTATTTTTTGTTATTTTTTTTTTTTTTTGGTTGTTTTGGTATTTTTGGTTTTTTTTTTTTTTTTTTTTTTTTTTTTTAAATTTTTTTTTTTTTTTTTTTTTTTTTTTATGTTATCTTTTTGACATTTTTTTGGTGTTTTTCTCACAACATATTGTTTTATTTTTTGGGATTGATTTTTTAAAACAAACATAAAAACATGTTTAAAATTGTTTAAAAATTTTGTCTTAGCATTTGAAATTATTTACACAATGTAAAAGTCCAGAACTTACAAAGTTCAACAGGTAACCCATGAACAGAAGAAGCCAAATTTTGAATATGCACACTAATTTAACTGGAAAATGGGTAATGTCAACATGTGCTATGTTCCATCATGGGGAATCAATGGACGTGTTTTGTGTGTGAAACCCCTTCCCTCTCACCTACTAGCATTAGGGGTTGCAAACACAAAATGCGTCCATTGAGATCCCCTGATGGCACATAGCACATGTTGACATACCGTGTGCATATTTAAAATTTGGCCTCTAAAATTAGTTAAACAGCGCTTCAAAAGGGAATGAAGGACATGATTGATGTTAATAAATGTAAAAGGGGTCTTTAGATTCTCCCCAAAACATCAATCATGTCCTTCATTCCCTGCTGCATGGTGGCCATCTCCTTCTGCATGTTTTCCAGCTGCAGATTCCAGGCCATGATCTGCCCAATAAGCCTGTGGGCACTGTCAGTGGTAAATGGCTCCGCAGCTTGTCGTTCCACAAACAGATCAGCATCACCTAAAAGTTGGGTAGAGAAAACACAAGAAAAAAAGTGTCAAAAACATGCAGACCTTAATTTATTAGCTCAATCTGTGTTCTGAGACACTCACTTGGTGGGGTGCAGATTTGATCGACTTCAACGACCTGTTCCGCCACATCCACGCGTGGGCTTGGGCTAACTGCCCAATTAGTCTGGTGAGGCCGGGAGGTCCTCGTAGGTTCGGACTGACGTCTGAGTCTTTTGCCCCCTATGGTAATGGAACACAAAAAGGTACACTTTTGAATCACACTGATATTTGAGTGCCAAAATAGGATTAGTAAACATTGTTTAAAAGTCTTGCCAATTATTAGCAGTTTGTTAGAAGATCCTACTTGAAGACAGAATTGAAATGTCTATCTAATGAAACTCCAATACTTAAAGCGCCCTTCAACCCTAAATTTGAACTTCCGCTCATTGGATCCCTGCACCCCTGTGGTGGCTTATTTTGAACGTTTTAGGGGGGATGGGTTGCAGATACCTGTGTAAGGCAGGTATTTGCACACACATCCGGCCCTAGACTCCCACAGAAGTATACGCCACATCCCGTCCCACCGTGCTGTCTGCTGGGACACACAGGGGTCCCCGAGCTTGCGCGGACCAGTCCTATTGCATTGCGCAACTGGCGCATGCCCAATAGTGACCCGGGAAGTGAAGCCGCAAACATTAATTTCATGATTGCAAGATCAGAGATTGTAGCTGCACCATCCAAGGGACAGGTGAGTGTACTTCTTTGAAAAGTCACCACCTACAGTATTTAGAGATGATGAGCATTTTTTGGGAATTGTGAGCATGAGACCCTGCTTAACATATTTATCCCCCCCCCCCCAAAACAGCCTCTGGAGTCCCTGTGTAAGTTACCCGTAAAACCCTTACTACAGCAGTAATTGTATAGATAGTGACAATAATAAACAACCTTACAACTCCAACAACCCAAAGCCAGGTAAACTCAATAAACGTTATGAAGACAAACGGAACTTTCATCAAATATGCGCAAGTTTCACGAACGAATGGTAATAACATCTGCGCAAGTTTCAGGTACGAATGGTAATTACATCTGCGCAAGTTTCAGGTACGAATGGTAATTACATCTGCGCAAGTTTCAGGTACGAATGGTAATAACATCTGCGCAAGTTTCACGGACGAATGGTAATTACATCTGCGCAAGTTTCAGGTACGAATGGTAATAACATCTGCGCAAGTTTCACGGACGAATGGTAATTACATCTGCGCAAGTTTCAGGTACGAATGGTAATAACATCTGCGCAAGTTTCACGGACGAATGGTAATTACATCTGCGCAAGTTTCACGAACGAATGGTAATAACATCTGCGCACGTTTCACGGACGAATGGTAATTACATCTGCGCAAGTTTCAGGTACGAATGGTAATAACATCTGCGCAAGTTTCACGGACGAATGGTAATTACATCTGCGCAAGTTTCAGGTACGAATGGTAATAACATCTGCGCAAGTTTCACGGACGAATGGTAATTACATCTGCGCAAGTTTCACGAACGAATGGTAATAACATCTGCGCACGTTTCACGGACGAATGGTAATTACATCTGCGCAAGATTAGACATATCAAGTATAACCATAGTAGCGCACGTGCTTGACTTACTTTTTTTGATGGCTTTTCGAATTCTCCTGTATTGATCGTGCTCCCTGGATTTGATGTCGGACCATCGTTTGCGCAGTTGATCCTTGCCCCTTCGTACGCCGAATTTCTGCTCCAGGGTGCTGACGATTGTAGTGAGAATCTTGTCCTTGCGCAAGTTGGGACGAGGGTACGGCCCATTTTCCCCGTCGTAATCTTCCCTTTGGAGGATGTCCACCATCTCCACCATCTCTTCAAAGGCCATATTGGTGGCCTTATATCTGCTGCTGGATGTAGATGTGTTGGCTTCTTGGCTTTCCTCCGCGCTACTGGCTGAGAATGTGTCCGCCATATTCATGAATTAATTCACCAACAATGCAACGAGGGGAAGCGGGGCGGGGAATACTCGTCATGAGGAACGTCATGGGCGGGCGACGCGGAGGACGCAGGCGGACTTCGACGCGTGCGCAGTGTATATAAGGCTGTTTGAGGGGCCCACGTGTTCCCGAACGGAAGTAGCGAGCGCTCTGTACGAAGGTAAGTGTTTTCTAGGATGCATTACTGTGTTTTTTTTTGGGTTTTGGGCCAGCATTTTTTTAAGGATATGTGTGTGTTGCTGCCTGTGTGTAGGGGTTGCTGCCTGTGTGTAGGGGTTGCTGCCTGTGTGTAGGGGTTGCTGCCTGTGTGGATGTGTTGCTGCCTGTGTGTAGGGGTTGCTGCCTGTGTGGATGTGTTGCTGCCTGTGTGTAGGGGTTGCTGCCTGTGTGTAGGGGTTGCTGCCTGTGTGTAGGGGTTGCTGCCTGTGTGTAGGGGTTGCTGCCTGTGTGTAGGGGTTGCTGCCTGTGTGTAGGGGTTGCTGCCTGTGTGGATGTGTTGCTGCCTGTGTGTAGGGGTTGCTGCCTGTGTGGATGTGTTGCTGCCTGTGTGTAGGGGTTGCTGCCTGTGTGTAGGGGTTGCTGCCTGTGTGGATGTGTTGCTGCCTGTGTGTAGGGGTTGCTGCCTGTGTGTAGGGGTTGCTGCCTGTGTGGATGTGTTGCTGCCTGTGTGTGGGTGTGTTGTGTAATGTTTGTTAAGAAAAACTGGTTGTGCGTTTTAAGTAACATTTGTGTTTTTGGTCTTTTGTATTGCCATTACTAACAAAACAGAAACAAACATGTCATCACCCCAGTTGAATCCATTCAAGGACCAGCAGTTCATGTCCGAATTCATTGCCCTGTACAGAAAAAATACCAACCTGTGGCAGCTCAAGAACCCTTTGTATGGCAATAGGGATGTCCGGAAGGCAACACTGGGGCCACTTGTGGCTTTTGTGAAGACTAAAGTCCCCAACGCAAACACCAAGTTTGTGGAAGCCAGAATTGCAAGTTTAAGGCACATGTACAAGCGGGAGCGCAAGAAGATTGAGGAATCAGTCAGATCAGGAGCAGCAGCAGAGAATGTTTATGTACCCAAGCTGTGGTACTACAACCAACTGACTTTTATAGGTGACCAGATGGAACCCAGGGAATCACTGTCGACTCTTCCCTCCACCCTTCCCTCCACTCTTCCCTCCACTCTTCCCTCCACCCCAGCTGAGGCTTCCACGGAAGGAGAAGACCCCTCCACCTTGGAGCAGGCTGATGCGCCCAGCTGGAGCCAGGTATATATTTAGTAGCCTAAATTGTGATTGTGTGAATATTAATGCTGTCAACGTTAAAATGTGAAACAATTAACACCCTGAACTCAGAATTGTGAAAAAAACTGACAAAAATTATGCACACTTCTAAAAAGTGTTGGTGCAACATATCGATACATATATAGTGTATACATACATCCAGTAGTGGCAAAAAAAGCGTTAGACAACATTGGTGATCTGCTTGGAAAATGCAGGGGTCCAAATGATAGCCTTTTGGATCTTTTGGAAAATTTAGATGCTCGTTCCTAAGTTTACAATTGGATGATTGAGTAGGCCAGAAACCACAAAACAGGTGTTTGATTTTTGTTTTTATTTGCACACAGGATGAGCTGACCCAGGATGATGCCGGGACAAGTGGTATGGAGGAGGAGGAGGACATGCCCAGCGAGAGCCAGGAGGTGGCTGGGCCCAGCACGAGCCAGAGTGACAGCCAGACCCAATTAAGAAGTCTACCTCGACCCCTGCCCTTACCCCCAAGAAGGCCCAGGAGGATGACCATTGTGGAGGAGGAATCACTGGAACTGATTCGGAAGGCGAGTGCGATTCTCGACAAACCCCCCCTTCCAGAAGAGGGCTATGGCAGCTACGTGTCCAGCAGGTTGCTGCAAATGGAGAGGGGCCAACGGCACCTGTGTGAGGGCCTAATTTCTGAGGCAATTAGGGGGGGTTTGAGGGGTGAATTACGAGAATCCACCCGCCTGACCCATGAAGGCCCGACACCAACTTCTCCTCCTCCTCCTCCTCGTCTTCCTTCTCCTCCTCCTCCTCCTCCTCCTCCTCCTACTCCTCCTCCTACCACAAGTCAGCCTCCAAGGAAGCGTGCAGGGAAGACTGCAGGGAAGAGTGCAGGGAAGCGTGGTGCGAAGAGTCGGAAGTGATTGCCTGGCTTCAGTCTGGTCTCACAGAAGACACAGGCTGTTGTAGTGCCACAGCTTGGGGACATAGATGTCATCTGCTGCTGTTCCTGGTCTGTCTGATTCCTGGTCAATCTTCTTGTGCTCCCTATATTGTATGAAATGTGCCCAAGCTTAATTTTTGGCTTCACAAACTTGGTGTCTGCCGTTGGGGCAAAAAGTCTTCACAAAATCTACAAGTGGCTCCAGTGTTGCCTTCCTATTTTGTTTTGCCTTGTTTGTTTTAACCAGAATAAATGGTCATTTTATTTTCATCAAATAATGATATACGTGCTTGATATTCAAAAACATAGTTTCTTTAGGAGTAGGCAGGTACATGTCTAAACATTCATTTGACAATACAAGTGTAAAGTGCAACTTCAATGGAACTGCAAGTGCAGTCGCTGGAAAGGTGAGGTTTAAGATCGGAATTAAGGGCAAGCTCTGCTGACTCCACAATTGTATCATGTGTAATAACTAATCCTTTTGATAACCAACAAATAATAAAAAATATCTATATAGAGATATATGTACATATATAATATATATATATATATATATATATATATATATATATAATTTTATTTTTATACACGTATAGATCTATATATCTATATAGATTTATACATATATATATATATATATATATGTAGATATCGATATATATTTTTTTGCGCTTATTGAGAAATATAGATATATTTTTCATTTGGTGATTTGGATATCTATATCTATATCTATATCTATATCTATATCTATATCTATATCTATATCTATATATATATATATATATATATATATATATATATATATATATATACAAATATATAACTTCACTAAAGAATGCTGAAGAAAAAACGTTCGGGAGTACTCTGCGTGAATATACAAGCAGCAAGGCAAAATCATTCTTCAAGTACGATACCATACAAATCCCGCTGTCAGAAAAAAAAAAAAAAAAAAATTAAACAGCGTGACGATTGTGCGAGCTTCAAAACGAAGGCTAGTTTTACCAGACCGAGCGAGTCCGTGACATAATAGCTACTGAGCATGCGTCCTTTTTGGTACGCCGGACCATACTACACACGACCGGATTATCCGCTGGACTGCCAAGTCCAGCGGATAATTTGAGAACAAAACCTGAAACTTTAGTCCGCCGTACTTTGGCCAAAAAAAGTCCGCCGGCGCCTACACACGAGGGGATTATCCGCTGGACTTCGGTCCAGCGGATAATCCCGCGGGATAGTCCCTTCGTGTGTACGCGGCATTTGTCTGACTTCCCTAATACACACCATACAAGTTCCTGTGTAAATACCCATTTTACACTACACTGAAGCAATCAAGCTATTTTTCAATCATGTTTTATGTAGCCACTTTCACTCTTATTGCCATTGCGTACTAAACAACTCTCAATTTTGTCAACATGAAACAAACAAAAAATAAATAAAAGTACTGCGTCCATCAAAAGTACGTTATCAATGTCTGTGGTCACGGTGCATAACTTTTTTTGTCAAAAGAATGGTAACAAAATAAATAGTATATGTTTATACATTGATGACATATTTTATACATACAGAGTACAGGACCATCAGCAGCAGAATTTAAAGGGTACTGTGCTGTACTGATCAGCTCATTGGACTCACTCCTTCCAGTTCTTGCAGCTCTCCACATGAACATCTGTCTGCTTCCCAGTGAGGAAGCTGACAGTGGGGGCATTGAGGGCCGGATAGGGACATTCAAAGGGCAGGTCTGCTTTAAAATGACACTAAAGGTTAATTTTTTTTTTTTTTTTAAAATAACAAACATGTCATACCTACCTCCACTGTGCAGCTCGTTTTGCACAGAGTGGCCCCGAATCTGCTCTTCTGGGGTCCCTCGGCGGCTCTCTTGGCTCCTCCCCACATCAGATGACACCCTGGGAGAAGCGCTCTCCCCGGGGGGGGGGGGGGGGGTTAACTTGTGGGCGCGCTCCCGAGTCCAGCATTCCGCGTCCATAGATGCTGAATGCAGGACTTGGCCCCGTCCCCCCGGCGGCCGCGTCATTGGATTTGATTAACAGCAGCGGGAGCCAATGGCTGCGCTGCTATCAATCTATCCAATCAACAGCCTAGAACCCCCTAGCAGAGAGACGGCGCGTCCCCATGGGACAAGTTCCAGGGTTCAGGTAAGTAGAACTGGGGGGCTGGTCACTGATATAGGATGCATTAAGGTGAAAAAACACAAGGGTTTATAACCCCTTTAAGTAGTTGTAAACCTCAGACATGAAATATTGACAAAGCATATCCCTCTATAGTATGTACTTGTCTCAATTAAGAGCACCAAGTGTCACTTCTCTGCTGCTTCATTCCACTGCTATCAGCATGAATCACTTCTGACAAGTTTTCCTGACACCAAGAGAAGAAAGGTGACAGGGGAGGGATCTCAAGCTAATTGACAGCCTCGGCTCTGTTCCTGTGTGAAAAGGGGTGTGTCCCTTCCCTCCAATCAGCTCTCAGGTCTCTCCTCACTGAGCTCTGCAGAGTGTAACTTGAGCTCGCCACTAAGGATGAGCTCCGGCGGGTTCGCATACAGCACGTGCAGAGCCCGCCAGGATGTCGGCACTGCGCTGCGCTAATCACAGGCAGTGAGACATTGTCCCGATCTCTGTAGCCGTGCATCGGGACAATGGGGGTTATTTACTAAAGGCAAATCCACTTTGCACTACAAGTACAAACTACAAGTGCAAAGTGCACTTTAAATTGCACTGAAAGTGCAGTTGCTGTAGATACAAAGGGGGACATGCAAGGAAAATAAAAAAAAATTTTTTTTAGCTTGCACATGATTGGATAATAAAATCAGCAGAGCTTCCCCTCGTTTCAGATCTACCCCTCAGATCTACAGCGACTGCACTTCCAATAGTTTGCATTTGTAGTGCAAAGTAAATTTGCCTTTCGTAAATAACCCCTAATGTCTCACTGCCTGTGATTAGCGCTCTGCAGTGCCGACTTTCTGGCGGGCTCTGCGCGTGCTGTATGCAAACACGCCGGAGCTCATCCTTACTCGCCACCCCTTTTTCTGAACTCTCAGACAAGCCTTTATAAATTCTGCGCTTTGAATGGAAGTAGAGAAGACTGCGTATAAACGGGTATAACTTTTGTAGGAGGATTTGTTTCATCTCTGTGTATCACCTGAGGTCAGTCCCTTCACCGGATGTATCTAAGAGTTTACAACCACTTTCATAAATCAGCTCTTCTGCTTTAAGTGCAATGACAACTGTAACCAAAACGAATGAACATTTTTTAAATTTCCTGGGTTTTCTTGGCTAAGGTTCCTGCTAATCATTGCTCTGTTTCATCATTTAAATGTCATATGTACCAAAATCAAGTTACAAATTGTTGCAACTTTTAATATTGCAAATCTATTTTTGTCAGTGACTAAATATTTTATTTGCAGAGTTAGATGCTCAAAAAAAAAAAAAAATAGAAGTTTGAAAATCCTAAAGAGACCTTGACATCAATCAAAAAAATTGCAGGTAAAAGCACGACAAATCAAGCATTTTAAATGCTTACTTGCAGTGTTTTCCTTTCCATAAACAATGTTTTATTGACTTGCAATGTGCCACCATATTTAGAGAGTCCCCTCACCCTCAAACCACTACCCCTTGTATATACAGAATCTGGGGGTCCTTCTCCCGGCTGGTTCCTATCATATTTGAATTTTGGGCCACACCGCAGCTGGGTCATAAATTCACAGAGATGGGTAAATGAGAAACAAAAAAACACAAATCTGCCAGCACAGCGACAGAGGGACTCTGATTCTCAATGGAGCACAAGTGAGGTGACCACTGTTTTTTCAACTATATAAAGCAGAATTTGCTGCCCCTCAAGCTTTAGGGGGCCAGACTGTGGCCAATGGGAGTAAAGAATGCATCAGTGGGAAAAAACAATAGGCTTGGTGGTAAATTGGAGTAAATGAAATGACATCTTTGGTGTCATTGGGAGGAAGAGTGACCCATCACTGGCTTCAGGGTCAGAAATAGTGCCACATAATTGGTGTCAGTGGGAGAATTAGTTCCCCGTCTCTGGTGTCAGTGGGAGGAATAGTACCCCATAATTGGTGTCAGTGGGAGGAATAGTTCCCCATCTCTGGTGTCAGTGGGAGGAATAGTACCCCATAATTGGTGTCAGTGGGAGGAATAGTTCCCTATCTCTGGTGTCAGTGGGAGGAATAGTTCACCATCCCTGGTGTCAGTGGGAGGTATAGTGCCCCATAATTGGTGCCAGTGGGATAATTAGTTCCCCATCTCTGGTGTCAGTGGGGGGAATAGTACCCCGTCTTTGATGTCAGTGGAAGGAATAGTGCCTTTTATCAGTGAAATTTTGCAGACCCCTGAAATAAAAGAAAAAATAACTGTTTCCCTACTTTCTGGTATAAATCATATCACATAAAAATGCCAAGACAGTACAAACACCCTCTAAATGATCAATTTTTGGAAAGTGATCACATTTTTGCCACAATTATTGGAAATGAAGACATATGCTGGTATTGAGGGGATTCAATCATGGAGTTTGGTAATGGTGCAGTAGATACTTTATTGTATAGGTCATACACAGATGGAGGAGGAGGATGGAGATGGAGGTTAAAGAGGAACTTCACCCCTGTAATGTTTGCCCCCTACCTTCTGTGCCACCATCTTTAAAAATCCCACATGTGTGTAGATGTGCCGCAGGCCTCTGCCAAGTGTCTAAGACCTGGCAAAAACCTGCATCATGTCTGCACATACACGGGGGGAATCCCACACGTGTACAGATGCTGCTGGGTTCTGGGATCCGGGACCTTGCAGGGACTCCCAGCATCTGTGCGCATGCGCAGACAGGCCACAGGTTGCTGCCATTTCCCAAACACTTGGCAGAGCGCTGCCATGTCTGTGCCTGGGCAGATTGTGGCCCCTGTGTAAATCGCTGCCTTTGGAATAAGACGTGGCAATCCCAGGAGGCAGCACGGTGCCCCGATATAATTCTTGTCTTGGTAATTCAGGAGTTAAAATTATTTTCAAAAACTTTGAAACATTCTCCAATTCTGTAAGGGGAGACCAGAAGAAGAAAGGCCCCTGTATTGGGTGAAGGTCCCCAGGGAGGTGAAGGGGTTAATAAACATGTCGATCAGACACAGGATGGATTTTTAATGTACAGTAAAAGAGAGGGGGTGAAAGGGTTAAAAAAAACAATCCAGAATCATGGTAATAACCCCCCACCTGAAGCTGCTGCCTTAATGAATTGATTTTTGCGGCACTGGTACTTAGATTGATCACAAATTGATACATGTATTGCCATACACTATATTATCTGGTTGTACAATCTCCTTAAAATTTACCCTACACAATACAACCTCAGTGTACAATCTCCTAGCTCACCACTCACATTACAATCTGGTTGTAGCTTTCGCAACAACTATGTAGTGCAAGGGCCTGCCTCACTGAATACAAATTGGTTAAATCGTTTAAACGGTTTTTATATGACATCGTTTTGGTAGACCTACAGTTGACTTTACAGAGATGGGAGTGGGATTGTAAAGTGTATGGCGGTCCTTAGATCTGCCATCAACTATCTAGTTCACAGGTCTGCCTGATGTGATGCCAGCTGACTAGGCCGTTTAGCACAGTCCTCATACTGTATGGTTTTGATCATTCTAATAGCGGCCATACACACTTTGATTTTATCTGTTTGATATGTGATTCAAACAAAACAATTAAATCAGAAACTGATCGCATAGGCACAACTTCCCTTTCCGATTGATTTAGACTCTTTAGATCAGCCAGGGTAAAAAATGATCGATCGTTTGGCATTGATCAGCAGCACCGAGATGATTTTGACAGGTATCCGATCATATTTTTGAGAATATCTGATGAAAACAGACATAAGATCGATAACTTACAATCGTATTTTCCAATGATCAATTGCAATCCCTTTGAGTGTGACATATCAATCGTGTTGTCAGCTATCGAACGATTATTCCCATTGGAAGATACGATCAGTGGACTAATGATTTGTATCTCCCAACTATCGATTGCAATCTACTTAGTTTGAAATACACTTTTCAGCGTTCAGCATCTAGATCGATTGTGTTGTCGACTATAGATTGACTGTTCCTATCATAAGATTTAATTGAGTTAGGATTGTATCTTCCAACTATTGACTGAAATACACTTCCAAGCGTGCCGCATATCAATTGATTGTGTTGCTGACTATTGATTGGTCCTATCAGGAGAGACGGACCGGAAAAGAAACCGATTATTTATTAAACTGAGAAACCGTACAATCAGATTGTCCAGTGTGTGAATTATATCTGTGCTGTCACAAAAGGCGATAGGATGAATGAGTTATGTTTGTGTCTTCCAATTATTGACTAAAATATACGCTTCCCAGTGTGTGGCATATTGGTCGATTGTGTTGTCAACTATTATTTGATTACTTCTATCAGAAGATAGGACTCATAGCTTACAATTGTATCTTCCAACTATTGATTGCAATCCACTTCCTAGCATATGGCATATCGATTGCCTGGGTTGTTGACTATAGATTGACAATTTCTAATGGGAGATACAATTGATGACTTATGATCATATCTCCTAATTATCGATTGAAATACACTTCCCATTGTGCGCCCTGTTGGTCAACTGTGTTGTCAACTATTGATTGATTTTTCCCATCAGAAGATACAGTTCATAAGTTACAATCATATCCTCCAACTATCAAATTAAATTCACTTCCCAGCATGTGGCATATCGATCGACTAGATTATGTACTGTATTATTAGAATGGAATATTCCTATTGGGAGATCCGATTGATGACTTATGATCAAACATTCCAATTATCGATTCAAATCCACTTCCCAGCATGTGGCATATTGATCAATTGGCTTATCTACTATAGATCGATTATTCTATTATTATTATAATATTACGTTTTTGTATGACATATGCTCTAGAAACGAATATATTCTTGGTTACAGCCCTTAGATACATCCTATTGGATGTATCTACACTCTGCCTTTGCATGCTGCTATCAAAATAAACAATTTGTAAATGACATAATAGGGTTTATTTACTAAAGGCAAATCCACTTTGCACTACAAGTGCACTTGGAAGTGCAGTAGCTGTAGTTCTGAGGGGGACATGCAAGGGAAAAAAAAAAAAAAAAACAGCATTTTTGCTTGTACATGATTGGATGATAAAATCAGCAGAGCTTCCCCTCATTTCACATCTTCCCCTCAGAAGAAGTGACTGCACTTCCAAGTGCACTTGCATTGCAAAGTGGAGTTGCCTTTAGTAAATCACCCCCAATGATTGCTATTCAGAGATACAATTGATGACTTATGATCGCATCTGCCAATTATTGATTGAAATCCACTTCCCAGTATATGGTATATTGACTATATTATTATTATTATTATAATTAATAATTTAGTATATTCAGCATGAAATGGAGCTTAGTTATGTAGCATGAGGCTGTATATTCTGCAATATTTACATTTTTGGTAAACTCATTCAATGAATCCAAGCTCCGCAAGCCGAGATAACATGCACTGCATTGATGTAGTCACACTATTTATCAGTAATCATGAGATAATCCAAAGTTCAGGAATATTCCTTTATCCTATTGTTTTGCAAATCTATGTACACTACAAACTGTATGATATAAATCGGTTCCGATATCGCTGTTTTACTAACCTGACAGCTTATTATTCTACAATAGGAAACCTTAATTTTGTTTGCAAATATTAAAGATTCTAACTACTAGCGAGAATGAGTCCTTATATTTAAAGAGCACCTGTAACTTCAGATCCATCGTGGCAGCGCCTGTTAGTGGGCAGCCACTCACCTGATGCCGCCACGTCCCTCACCTTGATTTGTCACTGCCGCCTCACCAGCCGTCCCATGGGATTGTCTTGAGTCAACAGGGTCAGAGATGACAGTTGCTCTTTAAAAATTATGATTTAACCACTTCCCACCCGGCCACTGCACATAAACGGCCAGGTGGGCTATCTCTCCTTCTGAGTGGACATTCAGGAACGTCCCTCAGAAGGAGCGGGATCGCGCGCGCGTGCTCCCACGCAGCGGCGCGATCCCGATGCGCTCGTGTCACCTGGACACAGCGCATCTTAGATCGGCAGGAGGGCTCTGTGATTGGCCCTCCTGATCACACGACGGCCGTGTCTAATCACGGCCGTCATGTGATGTGATCAAACAGCCGGTTGCTAGGCGATCGGCTCTCCTCTCCTCACACGGAAGTGATCGCTGAAGAGAGGAGAGCCGATCTCTGCAGCCGGCTGGTGATCAGTGAGTATGAGCTGTTTTTTTTACAGCTTTTTTCTCACTGATCACCAGTCTAGTGTCACCACACAGTAAAAAACACAAGTAAACACACAATAAACACACATGTCACCAAAACACATGTCCCCACATAGTAATGATCCCCAAAACACATGTCCCCCACATATATAACAGTAAAATCACATGTCCCAATGATCATTTGCACACATATGTCCGTGATCACCTGGGCACATCTGTACATGATCATTTGCGTACATATGTCCGTGATCACACAAACCAATTATTATACACTTAACGGGATTTTTTTTACCAAAAACATGTAGCAGAATACATGTTGGCTTAAATTTATGACAAAATTTGATTTTATTGGATTTATTTTAAAATAGAATAAAGAAAATTTTAATTTTTTCAAAATTTCCGCTCTTTTTTCGCTTATATTGCAAAAAAATAAAACGGAGTTGTGAAAAAATACCACCAAAAGAAAGCTCTATTTGTGCGAAGAAAATGATAAAAATGTCATTTGGGTACAGCACTGCATGACCGCGCAATTCTTACTGAAAGTGCGAGAGCGCTGAAAGCTGAAAATTGGTCTGGGAAGGAAGGGGCGAAAGTGTCCAGTATTGAGGTGGTTAAATCAAGCCTTTTTACTAGCGATTTAAATCATGATTTAAATCCACTTGATTTAAACCAAATCCTCCCTACTTCCAGTTATTGATTGAAATCCACCTCCCAGCATGTAGCATATCGGTTGATTGGGTTATCAACTGTAGATGAATTATTCCCATTGGGAGATACGATTAATGACTTATGATCGTATCTTCCTATTATCGGCTCAAATACACTTCCCAGCATGCAGCATATCTGTCCATTGGTTTGTTGATTATAAACTGATTCTTTCCTATTGGGTGATATAATTGATGATTGTTTCTTCTAATTATTGATTGAAATCTTCTTCCCTGCATCGATCAATTGGGTTATCGGCTATAGATGGATTATTCCTATTGGGGGATACGATTGATGACTTATGATCGCATCTTCCAATTATTGATTGTAATACACTTCCAGCGATTATAGCTTGATTATTCCAATTGGGAGACATGATTGATGACTTATAGTATCTTCCAATTGTGGATTGAAATCCACTTCCCAGCATGCAGCATATCAGTCAGGGTTATCGACTATAGATTCATTATTCCTATTGGGAGATATGGTTAATGACTTATGATCGTATCTTCCAATTATCAATTGAAATCCACTTCCCAACATGAAGCATAGCGATTGACTGGGTTAGCGACTATAGATTGATTATCCCTATTGGGAGATACGATCGATGACTTATGATGGCGTCTTCCAATTATTGACTGAAATACACTTCCGGCGATTAAACTTGGTTATTCTTATTGGGAGATACGATACGATTGATGACTTATGATTGTATCTTCCATAGAACGATTTAAATCCTCTTCCTGTATTACCTTTTTGTATGACATATGCAGTCATTCTAAGCCTGTAGAAACAAATATGTTCTTCATGGTGACTCTTAGGGCTCGTACACAATATAAGAAAATCGGGCAAACATTTTCATCCAAAGAACGATCGTACGATAGTGTGTACACAACTTTTGACAGCTGATTCCGAACATTCAAGCAAAATTTCCAAAAGGGACAAAATACTAATTTTTTCTCTTATGGCAACAGAATGAACTGTTTAATGTGTATCATTTTCTTATAATTTTCATAATCAGATACGTAAGACTGCGCATGATCAGAAACAATAAACAAAAGGGAAAAAAAAGCCTCTCATATATGAGAATTTTCCAGGGTGGATAAAAATCTAAAGTTTTTTTAAAAAAAAAATAAAAAATAAAAATCTGATTTTTTTTTATTTAAATCAGATTTTTTTGATTTTTGTCAAACTTATTTTAATAAGATGCCTTTGGAGTAAAAATCTATCTAAAGATAGTTTTCTATTTCGGATACATTAATAATTTAGTTTTTCCAGCATGAAATGGAGCTTAGTTGTGTAGCATGAGGCTGAATATTCTGCAATATTTACATTTTTTACATTACAACTCATTCAATGAATCCAAGCTCTGCAAGCTGAGATAACATGCACTGCATTGATGCATTCACACAATTTCACAGTAACCATGAGATAAAACAAAGTTCAGGAATATTTCTTTATCCCATTGTTTTGCAAATCTATGTACACTACAAACTGTATGATTGAATCAGTTCTGTTTACGCTGTTTTTCTAACCTGACAGCTTATTCTAAATCGGAAACCTTCATTTTGTTAGCAAATATTAAAGATTCTAACTACCAGCAAGAATAAGTCCTTACATTTAAAGAGCACCTGTCATTTCGTATCCATCATGGTAGCGCCTGTTAGCAGGCATCCACTCACCTGCTGCCACAACGTCCCTCACCTTGTTTTGTCACTGCCGCTTCACCAGCCAGTCCCATTAGGCCCCTTTCACATGTGCGGACCGCTCAGATCCGCCTGTCAGTTTTTTCAGCCAGATCTGAATGGTCGCTCCATACACCTCTATAGAGCGACGGATGTCAGCGGTGACATGTCCGCTGACATCTGATCCAATCGGCTCTGCAAAATCCAGACCGGTGGATGTCCTAATTTCCATCCGTCTGGCGGATCGCATAAAAACGGACAGGCGGTGCGTAATTGTCCGATCCCCCCATAGAGGAGAGCGGTCTCTCTGACAGGTCCGTCCCTGCACAGCGTGCAGAGACGGACTTGTCATCTGCCGGCTTAGCGGGGATAAACGGAACGATCCCCGATGAGCAAGCGGATGGCGAAATACAGATAAGCAGGTCTGAAAGGGGACCTTAAAGTGAATGGAACTGTTGGTGAGTCAACAGCAGGTCAGAAGGAGGGGCTGCGGGACAGAGATGACAGTTGCTCTTTAAAAATTATGATTTAAATCGATTTAAATCGAGTTGATTTGAATGAAGCCTTTTTACTATTGATTTAGATTGTAAGCTCTAGCGAGCAGGGCCCTCTGATTCCTCGTACCAAATTGTAATGTAACTGTAATGTTTGCCTTCATTTTGTTAATGTTGGTGCTATATAAATCCTGTATAATAATAATAATAATAATAATAATAATAATGATGATTTAAATCAAATTCGCCCTGGAATTTTCATACATTATTTTCTTCCTTGGTTCCGACTTGCTGTGATAAAAAAAAAAAAATCGGACAATCGTTCGCCTGATTTTCTTATAGTGGCGTACCCCACTTTAGATGCAGCCTATTGGTCCTGTCTACACTTGACCTTTTGCATACCGCTACCGAAATAAACAGTTTGTAAATGGCATTAATTATTCCTAATGGGAGGTACGATTGAGGACTTATGATTGCCTCCTCCAATTATCGATTGAAATACACTTCCCAGCATGCGGCATATGGGGTTCTCGACTATAAATGGATTATTCCCCATTGGGGAAAGAATTGGATGACTTATAGAAGTAGGTATGGCCACTACAGAAGAGGCAGTACAATCTGATTGGACAGTGCGTGAGTTCTAACCCCAATGTGATCGGACAGAGCGTGAGTTCTAACCCCAATGTGATCAAACAGAGCGTGAGTTCTAGCTCCAATGTGATCGGACAGAGCGTGAGTTCTAACCCCAATGTGATCGGACAGAGCGTGAGTTCTAACCCCAATGTGATCGGACAGAGCGTGAGTTCTAACCCCAATGTGATCAAACAGAGCGTGAGTTCTAACCCCAATGTGATCGGACAGAGCGTGAGTTCTAACCCCAATGTGATCGGACAGAGCGTGAGTTCTAACCCCAATGTGATCGGACAGAGCGTGAGTTCTAACCCCAATGTGATCGGACAGAGCGTGAGTTCTAACCCCAATGTGATCAAACAGAGCGTGAGTTCTAGCTCCAATGTGATCGGACAGAGCGTGAGTTCTAACCCCAATGTGATCGGACAGTGCGTGAGTTCTAACCCCAATGTGATCGGACAGAGCGCGAGTTCTAACCCCAATGTGATCGGACAGAGCGCGAGTTCTAACCCCAATGTGATCGGACAGTGCGCGAGTTCTAACCCCAATGTGATCGGACAGAGCGTGATTTCTAACCCCAATGTGATCGAACAGTGCGTGAGTTCTAACCCCAATGTGATCGAACAGAGCGTGAGTTCTAACCCCAATGTGATCGGATAGGGCGTGAGTTCTAACCCCAATGTGATCGGATAGGGCGTGAGTTCTAACCCCAATGTGATCGGACAGAGCGTGAGTTCTAACCCCAATGTGATCGAACAGAGCGTGAGTTCTAACCCCAATGTGATCGAACAGAGCGTGAGTTCTAACCCCAATGTGATCGGACAGAGCGTGAGTTCTAACCCCAATGTGATCGAACAGAGCGTGAGTTCTAACCCCAATGTGATCGAACAGAGCGTGAGTTCTAACCCCAATGTGATCGGACAGAGCGTGAGTTCTAACCCCAATGTGATCGGAAATAGTGTGAGTTCTAACCCCAATGTGATCGGACAGTGCGTGAGTTCTAACCCCAATGTGATCGGACAGAGCGTGAGTTCTAACCCCAATGTGATCGGACAGAGCGTGAGTTCTAACCCCAATGTGATCGGACAGAGCGCGAGTTCTAACCCCAATGTGATCGAACAGAGCGTGAGTTCTAGCTCCAATGTGATCGGACAGAGCGTGAGTTCTAACCCCAATGTGATCGGACAGTGCGTGAGTTCTAACCCCAATGTGATCGAACAGAGCGTGAGTTCTAGCTCCAATGTGATCGGACAGAGCGTGAGTTCTAACCCCAATGTGATCGGACAGTGCGTGAGTTCTAACCCCAATGTGATCGGACAGAGCGTGATTTCTAACCCCAATGTGATCGAACAGAGCGTGAGTTCTAACCCCAATGTGATCGGACAGAGCGTGAGTTCTAACCCCAATGTGATCGGACAGAGCGTGAGTTCTAACCCCAATGTGATCGGACAGAGCGTGAGTTCTAACCCCAATGTGATCGGACAGTGCGTGAGTTCTAACCCCAATGTGATCGAACAGAGCGTGAGTTCTAACCCCAATGTGATCGGATAGGGCGTGAGTTCTAACCCCAATGTGATCGGACAGAGCGTGAGTTCTAACCCCAATGTGATCGGATAGGGCGTGAGTTCTAACCCCAATGTGATCGGACAGAGCGTGAGTTCTAACCCCAATGTGATCGGACAGTGCGTGAGTTCTAACCCCAATGTGATCGGACAGAGCGCGAGTTCTAACCCCAATGTGATCGGACAGAGCGCGAGTTCTAACCCCAATGTGATCGGACAGTGCGCGAGTTCTAACCCCAATGTGATCGGACAGAGCGTGATTTCTAACCCCAATGTGATCGAACAGTGCGTGAGTTCTAACCCCAATGTGATCGAACAGAGCGTGAGTTCTAACCCCAATGTGATCGGATAGGGCGTGAGTTCTAACCCCAATGTGATCGGATAGGGCGTGAGTTCTAACCCCAATGTGATCGGACAGAGCGTGAGTTCTAACCCCAATGTGATCGAACAGAGCGTGAGTTCTAACCCCAATGTGATCGAACAGAGCGTGAGTTCTAACCCCAATGTGATCGGACAGAGCGTGAGTTCTAACCCCAATGTGATCGAACAGAGCGTGAGTTCTAACCCCAATGTGATCGAACAGAGCGTGAGTTCTAACCCCAATGTGATCGGACAGAGCGTGAGTTCTAACCCCAATGTGATCGGAAATAGTGTGAGTTCTAACCCCAATGTGATCGGACAGTGCGTGAGTTCTAACCCCAATGTGATCGGACAGAGCGTGAGTTCTAACCCCAATGTGATCGGACAGAGCGTGAGTTCTAACCCCAATGTGATCGGACAGAGCGCGAGTTCTAACCCCAATGTGATCGAACAGAGCGTGAGTTCTAGCTCCAATGTGATCGGACAGAGCGTGAGTTCTAACCCCAATGTGATCGGACAGTGCGTGAGTTCTAACCCCAATGTGATCGAACAGAGCGTGAGTTCTAGCTCCAATGTGATCGGACAGAGCGTGAGTTCTAACCCCAATGTGATCGGACAGTGCGTGAGTTCTAACCCCAATGTGATCGGACAGAGCGTGATTTCTAACCCCAATGTGATCGAACAGAGCGTGAGTTCTAACCCCAATGTGATCGGACAGAGCGTGAGTTCTAACCCCAATGTGATCGGACAGAGCGTGAGTTCTAACCCCAATGTGATCGGACAGAGCGTGAGTTCTAACCCCAATGTGATCGGACAGTGCGTGAGTTCTAACCCCAATGTGATCGAACAGAGCGTGAGTTCTAACCCCAATGTGATCGGATAGGGCGTGAGTTCTAACCCCAATGTGATCGGACAGAGCGTGAGTTCTAACCCCAATGTGATCGGATAGGGCGTGAGTTCTAACCCCAATGTGATCGGACAGAGCGTGAGTTCTAACCCCAATGTGATCGAACAGAGCGTGAGTTCTAACCCCAATGTGATCGAACAGAGCGTGAGTTCTAACCCCAATGTGATCGGACAGAGCGTGAGTTCTAACCCCAATGTGATGGGACAGAGCGTGAGTTCTAACCCCAATGTGATCGGACAGTGTGTGAGCTGACTGTAGGTAGTTCAGCCCCTTGTCCTTCCATTTCCTGTGTAGTGAGTGTGTCAGGGCTGTCACAACATGTGCTCTGTGTATGAAGAAGTCTTATTGTACAGCTGACTCGTGTAATGTAATCATGGAGTATATTCTTGACAAGTTTCTATAATAAAAGTCGCTAATAAAGGTCCGGCCAGTGTGTGGCGCCCTCTCTCTCACCTGTAGCAGTGTGTCTCCCCCCGGGAGGTGATAGCGCTGATGGTACCACTCCTCTCTCTTCTTCCTCTAAGGCTCCATTGTGACCGGTGCAGGCTGAGTTGAGCCCCGGTGTCGCCTGTTCCTCTTTCAGTTTCCTTGTTTTCTCTGGCTCCTGGGCGGGTTTTGGGGCGAGCTCATTACACAGCACCGAGGTCCTCCTCCCTCCTCCTCCCAAGCTGGAGGTGTGTGCGGCCACTAAACTCTTCTCTCACTTCCTGACTGGAAATTCCCATATCAGTGAATGCAGGAGGCTGGCCAATCACACGGCACCTCACAGCACGTCATGGGGATTTTGGATGGCACCGAGTGATGCTGAGGTAACAAGAAGGAGTCTTCTGTGAAATGTCTCCTCACCAAATAATAAACAATCCTAGTATATACTGCGCATGTCACAACAACAAACACCCAGTCACTCACCTCACTCACTCACCTCATTGTGTGTGTACTCCACACACACAAGTATATGTACACAAGTATATACCAGTATGTGTGTGTACTCCACTTTCACCAGGTCTGGCCCCTTATTCAGCCCAAACATTACAATGTAACACATTACACTTTACTCGTTTTTAACCCCTTCACAAACTAATCCTAACACCTGAACACCATTTTGCAACTTTATTTTATTTTTTTGTGGAAAATTATCTTTTATTAAGTTTTTAAAAATTAAGAAATATAAATACAAAAATTCACAAAAACGACCCTTAAAGCGGAGGTCCACCCTAAAGCAAAAAATGACATTAACATTCTCAAAAAAATATAAAAAAAAAAAACATTTAAAAAAAAAAAAGTTTTTTTTTACTTACCAGAAACCCCTGTTAAGCGGCGTACACACGGTCGGAATTTCTGATGGAAACAGTCCGATGGGAGCCTTTCATCGGATTCTCCGACCGTGTGTATGCCCAACGGTTTTTTTCTGTCGGAATTTCCGACGGACTTTGAATTGAGGACCTGTTCTCAATTTTTCCGACGGAAAACCTTTCTATCGGATTTTCCTATCGTGTGTATGCAATTCCGACACGCAAAATTCCGACGCATGCTCGGAAACAATTCGACGCAGGCTCGGAAGCATTAAACTTCCCTTTTATAGTGCTGACGAACGTGTTTTATGCCGCTGTGTTATTGACCGTCGGAATTTGGTGTGATCGTGTGTAGGCAACACAGCTTGAGCGGAATTCCGTCGGAAAAACCGTCAGAGTTTTTTTCAGACGAGAATTCCGATCGTGTGTACGCGGCATAAGTCTTCCTAATCTGCCTCTTCCTATTCCGTGGCGCTGTTTCTTCAGTTCCTTCTCTTCGACGAGCGGCCCCGTTGTCTTCTGGGACATGTGTGTGTCCCAGAAAACAACAGGCCCATTCACAAAGCCATGTGCGACTCGTGCATGCGCAGTTTCCCTTAGTTAGGATGGCGGTGCCCGATTCGATGGACGGATCGGCCTCGGGGGGGGCGACTTTGCGGGCTCGCTGGACAGGTAAGTGTCCTTATTAAAAGTCAGCAGCTACAGTGTTTGTAGTTGCTGACTTTAAAAAAAAAAACGGCGGACCTCCTCTTTAACCACTTGCCTACTGTGCACTTAAACACCCTTCCTGCCCAGACCAATTTTCAGCTTTCAGCGCTCGCGCACTTTCAGTGACAATTGCGCGGTCATGCAATGCTGTAACCAAATGAATTTTTTATCATTTTGTTCGCACAAATAGAGCTTTAGTTTGGTGGTATTTATTCGCGACTCCGTTTTTTATTTTTTGCGATATAAGCGAAAACATAGCGGAAATTTTGAAAAAAAACAATATTTTCTCCTTTCTTTTTTAAAAGAAATCCAATAAAATCAAATTTTGTCATAAATTTAAGCCAAAATGTATTCTGCTACATGTTTTTTGTAAAAAAAATTCTGTTAAGTGTATAATAATTGGTTCGCGTGATCACGGACATATGTACGCAAATGATCATGTAAAAGGGGTGTGCAGGTGATCACGGACATATGTGTGCAGATAATCATTGGCACATGTGATTTTAGTGGGACATATGTGAGGGACATGTGTTTTTATTATTTAGGGACATGTGTGTTTTGGGGACATGTGTGTTTTACTGTGGGGACATGTGTGTCTTACTGTGGGGACATGTGTGTTTTACTGTGGGGACGTGTGTTTTACTATGGGGGACCCTAGACTGGTGATCAGTGAGTAAAAAAACATCTCATACTCACTGATCACCAGCCGGCTGCAGCGATCCGCTCTCCTCTCCTCACCGACGACTTCCGTGTGAGGAGAGGAGGGCCGATTGCCTAGCAACCGGCTGTTTGTTTACATCACATGACAGCCGTGATTCGTCACGGCCGTCATGTGATCAGGAGGGCCAATCACCGTGCCCTCCTGCCGATTCGAGATGCGCCGTGTCCGGGTGACACGGCCGCATCGGGATCGCGCCGCTGCGCGGGCACGCGCGCGCGCGATCCCTCTACTTCTGAAGGACGTTCCTGAACGTCCTATCAGAAGTAGACGGCTCCCACCCGGCCGTATATCTACATTGGCCGGGTGGGAAGTGGTTAACCACTTGCCTACCAGGCACGATCACCTCCTTCCTGACCAAGCCATTTTTCAGCTTTCAGTGCTGTCGCATTTTGAATGACAATTGCGCGGTCATGCAACGCTGTACACAAATACAATTTTTATCTTTTTTTCCCCACAGATAGAGATTTATTTTGGTGGTATTTGATCACCTCTGCGTTTTTTATTTCTTGCGCTATAAACAAAAGAAGAGGGACAAGTTTGAAAAAACATAATATTTTTTACTTTTTATTATAAAAAATATCCAATTTTTTTTTTTTTAAACAATTTTTTTTTACATATTCTTCTACATATTTTTGCTAAAAAAAATTGCAATAAGCGTATATTGATTGGTTTGCGCAAAAGTTATAGCGTCTACAAAATAGGGGATAGATTTATAGCATTTTTATTATTATTTTTTTTTTACTAGTACTGGCGGCGATCTGCGATTTTTATCATGACTGCGACATTGCGGCAGACATATCAGACACTTTTGACACATTTTTGGGGACCATTCACATTTATACAGCGATCCGTGCTATAAAAATGAAGTGATTACTGTATAAATGTGACTGGCAGGGAAGGGGTTAACACTAGGGGGCGCTGCAGGGGTTAATGTGTTCCCTATGTTAGTGATTCTAACTGTGGGGGGAGGGGACTGACTGGGGGAGGGGACCGATCGGTGTCCCTATGTACAAGGGACACACCATCGTTACATACACAGATCCACGATCCTGCTCAGTTACTGGGCAATCGCAGGTGGCCGGCGGACATCGCGGCCGCCGGGCACGCGCATCGGGTCCCCAGCGATGCGACGTGCGCGCACCTCCCGTGGCGCGCGCGCGCCCCCTAGTGGCCAAAAGGTTAGCACCGTCATATGACGGCAGCCCACCACAAGAGCCGCACCGCTACGCCGTCAATTGACCGTGGGCGGTCGCTGCAGGTTAAGCAGGTGACAAGAAATGTTACGCAGAACCCTCTTGAGCAAGTTTGCAACTTTGACGTGTGTTAGTAAAACTGTACTTTTTGTCGCAACGACTTTGTGTATCCAGGTAGATTATACCACGTTTTATATCAGGACAAATTCATTTTGGTAGGAAATGGTAATAGATATCTCCTAATTTTCATTATCAAAGGCAAACTGGCATAAAATAGTAGAAAAAAAATATATATATATATATATATATATATATATATATATATATATATATATATATACTTATATATACACACAGTATCTCACAAAAGTGAGTACACCTTTCACATTTTTGTAAATATTTTATTATATCTTTTCATGTGACAACACTGAAGAAATAACACTTTGCTACAATGTAAAGTAGTGAGTGTACAGATTGTATAACAGTGTAAATTTTCTGTCCCTTCAATAACTCAACACACAGCCATTAATGTCTAAAACCGCTGGCAACAAAAGTGAGTACACCGTAGCAAAGTATAATTTCTTCAGTGTTGTCACATGAAAAGATATAATAAAATATTTATAAAAAATGTGAGGGGTGGACTCACTTTGTGAGATACTGTATGTGTGTGTATATATATATATATATATATATACACACATTTTTTTTTATTGAAATTTTCATCATAAAAATTTATAGAAATTTACAAAAGAAAAACAAAAAGAAACACAGTTAGCAACATAGAAATGTACAGTGCCTTGAAAAAGTATTCACACCCCTTGATATTTTCCACATTTTGTCATGTTACAACCAAAAACGTAAATGTATTTTATTGGGATTTTATGTAATAGACCAACACAAAGTGGCACAGAATTGTGAAGTGGAATGAAAATGATAAATGGTTTTCAATGGTTTTCAAGAGGCAGATTCGTTTTTATACGTACTCAGCCCCTCAGTGCAGCCTTATGGTGTAATGATTTTCTATGTGCCCTTGCTTTGAGCTTGTGTTGATCAGTGCAGCTCAATGGATATGGTGGGCATGAGCCCTAAGAAGTATCTGTTCTTCAATGAATGAGCCCTTTGAGATACAGCAGTCATGTAAACCTTATTATGTCCTTGGTGTGTCAATAGATTCAATAAAAATCTCCTAATCAATTTTAGTTTTATGTTAGCTCGCCATTCACAATTGTTTATCAAAGTGTTTTGTGCTTTCAGTTTAGTAGCTTGATCATTGTTTTTTCAGTTTAGTAAACTGTAATCTGTGAAGTGCTGCCATCTCCTGGCTTTCAATATATTCCTAGGTTTAATAATTCCTCACATTTTTGTCATACTTCTGCTGTGCTTTTACATTTTAAAATAACTTATAATTACATTTTTTATTAGTTTGCTAAAGGGGAGCTATAGCTTTTTTTTAACATGCAAAAAATATAAATTTCATGTAAACATCTTATCTCTGTGTTTTAGGCCTCATTCACACTAACTTTGATTTCTGAAGAGTATTCTGTGTAAAGCCCCATACACACGGTAGGATTTTCCCATGGATTCTGTCCTATCGGACAATGTTGTCGAAAAATCCGACCGTGTGTAGGCACCATCGGACAGTGTACGTCGGATTGTCCGATGGACAAAGTCCTATCTCCTGCTGGATAGATTTTTCGACAACAAAGTCCGATCACACCAAATCCGATCGTGTGTATCGAATTCCTGATGGACAAAGTGCCACGCATGCTCAGATCACATTACAAGACCAAAGCTATTGGCTACTAGCCTCTACGTAGTCCCGTCGTAGGCAACAAACGTCACCACGTTCAGAATGATCGGATTTTCCGACAACTTTGTCCGACCGTGTGTATGCAAAACCAACATCGGACAAAGTACGACGGACAGGATCCGACGGACCTGGTCCTCGGATAATCCGCGCGTGTGTATGGGGCTTTAGGATCACTCTTCAGAGAGCATTTGACAGGTGGTGAGGAGGCATTGTATAACCTCCCCACAGACTGCTTTAACCCCTTGAATCCCACACTATAGTAGTGCAACTGCGGCTGTAGGGTGCTTGCAGAGCAGCCCCATTCTCTTGAATGCAGGCACTATGCCTACTGAAAGCAACAGGGGTTATAACTTCTGCCACAACTGTGATGCAAAGCATTGCGGTCGTGGTATGTATATACTCCAAGTTATTGTCTATGGAACTAAAGAGGGTAGCGGTTGGGGAGCAGTAAAACCTCACATGTGAACAAGCCCTTAGTGTATCAGCCACTTATGGGTATTCGGTGTATGACGTATGCCCAAAAATGCTTTATTTCATTGATTTACCTAGACTTTAATGTGTTATTAAACCCAGGACCCTGCATTCACTATATCTGGTCTCCCACAGTACACAGAACATGGACATGCAATTATTTTAGTAAATATAAACGGCTAAATACCTTTTCTCGTCAACAGTATATAGCAGTCTTATGGCTTCTATCAGTGTCTGGCTAAAGCTTGTAGGAGGAGTTTTCATTCTACTCTGATTGTCCTATGAGGCTGCAGGACCCCTCACCCTCTGTCTGGACAGTGCTGAATGGCCCTGTGCTGATCACATGCACTCTCCCAAGAAAAAAAAATCTCTAGCAATATACACCAAACTGAGCGTGTGCAGCTTGCCCTCAAGGCTCTGTTCTAGCAGGAGATTGATTTGGAACTGTACAAGAAGGGAAGGATCAGAGAAGATAGGAACTAACAGCCTTTTTACACAATGCAGAGGATTAACCCCTTTTGGTTCTACAGTGAGTATAACAAGTATGCTTTACTGCATAAACAGAATGATTTTACTGTTGTAGGTTTAGTAACACTTTAAATGAAATGTAAAGTAACTTCACAAAATAAAATAATGGTTGTTGCTGATGTTAAGTAATGCCAGTTTTATCCAGTCCAGCAGTATGTATGTGCCTTACCTGTGGGTTCCCTGTGGAAGCTGGAAATCACTGCCTTAGGCACAGGCGCCATTCCGAGAACACTTTGCATTTTCTCAGTGAATGCAAGGTGTTCTCTGAACTAGGTGGAGAGGTGGCAGTGATATCACCATCTCTGCCTCATCCAATCAGAGCTCTTTGCATTCATTGAGAAAATGCACAGTTTCCATTAAAGCTGGGTACACATTGGCCGAAACCAACCGGTTGACCTCCAGTGTTCAGTAAACAGCAGCGCAGTCACTGAGCACAGGACCTGGAAGCAAGTGGAGATCACTGTAATAGAGATGCCTACTACAGCGGTTTTCAGCTT
This sequence comes from Lithobates sylvaticus, assembly GCA_028564925.1. NCBI lineage: Eukaryota > Metazoa > Chordata > Amphibia > Anura > Ranidae > Lithobates > Lithobates sylvaticus. The sequence continues at coordinate 534,887,282 of CM053026.1, read as the reverse complement.
CTACGGGGATCCCACAGGTTTGGCACATACTGTACATACTTAGTTTGGTCCAAGCTGGACAATTGTAACTATGCAAATATTGCCATACATAAACTTCCACTTTAAGCCTAATTAGCCCTAATTAATTTTGTCATCCCCTTCTCCTCTTAGGTAATATTTTTACTTGTTTTTTTTACTATTCATTTGTAATTTCTTTCTTTTCATTTATTTGGCTTAGCTGCTTTTTTAAATTGGTGGCCATAAATAGGTACTTTCCAAAGCCCAACTGATTCATGTGGGTTTTAATGACAGGTACACGTTGAAATAAAATATGCAAAGCTTATTAAAAAGTCAGCCATTGTTTACCTTGGCATAAGAACCAAAAGAATATTAAGAAAGCAAGCAGACTTTATAATGATTTCAGGCCCATACATGAGGAGGCAAAGGTGAGTACTGAAATTTCATATGCCTCAGATGTTACATATATCTTATGGCAAGCAACATGGGTGTAGCATAAGGGGATGCAGGGGTCACAATCGCAACCCCCGGTCCTAGCTCCAAGGGGACCCTGCAGCCTCCCTGTCATATTATCATATCCTCCACAAAGTCCAGCTCCGATCTGCCCTAGGGCCCCACATGCATTCTCCAGTACTGTGCTTCCACTTTGCCTTTGTCACGTACCTGGTTGGTAAACCTGACGTGCAGCGGAAGGTCTATCGTACAGCTCCGGCTCGAGGACCACTGATGGTGAGACAGCAGCCACTGGAGCACGGCGTGTTAAGAGTGCCTGGGATCAGTTCACAAGTCTGTGCGGATAGTAGCCAGGAACCCATGGGCAAGAAGCCAGGCTTGGCTGGTAGCAGGCAGATGAGACAGCAGACAGGCTGGCAGGCTTGGCTTATGACAGACTGTGAATGCATGAACAGGAAGCAGGAACATGGAGGTGCTGAGCTGGACTGAAGGAGCTGTAGAAGGCTGGAGGAACTGGAAGCATGGTCAGGCGAGCCGGGTCGATAACTGGCAGGCAGATCAGACATAAACGGCAGGCAGAAGCATAGTCGGGTCACAGGCAGGGTTGACAACAGATGCAGGATAAACAGGAGCAGCAGGCAGAGACAGAGTTCAGGATAAGCCAGGGGTCGGAGCAGGTAGCAGACAAGGATAGTCGGGAGCAAGCCGGATCAGAAGTCAAACACAGGAATCAGAACATACACAAACGCTGTAGACCAAGCAGCAATTAGACAGCACTGAAGCTCCGTTTGGCGCCCGTATGTGCCCGTAACTGTTCTGCTCATTCCTAGTTGGCACTGCGCACATGTGTATGTCTGGAAACCGCAGCTGTACTATGCTGACATCTTTCCTGACAGCCTTCCACAGTCCACACCCCTCTATTCTCTTTGGCTGGGAAGAAGCTGTGAGCCATTTCCTCAATGTAGAGGAGCACCGGGTGAGAACAGCCCATGATGGGGAAGCGTCTGTGCTGTGTGCTGGCAACATGAAATGGTAACCAAGCTCAGCGAGGCAAGAGGAGGAGAGTGCCATCCTGTAGCCACGATGGGACTGATGTCACTGGTGAGGTAAGACACCGCTCAGTATCTCTAGTCACCAGCTGGGATTCTCTGTATCCCCCCACCCGGGGATGTCTACTTACCCCACTTCCCTGACAACTGTGGAAAAGACACACACCTCCGGGAGGTGACCTTCCCCCAACACCTGCCAACACTGACAGAGAAACCATCAGAAATTGCTAAAACAAATCCCTTAACACCTCCTGAGGGGCTCCAGCCTCCAGATTTTGTGTCACATGGCTTTGACCCCCCCCAGATCTGAGTTGTGCCCCCCCCCCCAAAGCCCTCTGACCACCCCCTCCGCCCTGAGCTCCTTTCCCATTACAGCACTCTATACCGCTCCTCCTCCGTAGGGCTGAAATCACATTCCTTTACACAGCCAGTCAGCCACGATCTGCACAGGGTGTATCTGCCTACTGCATCTACACTGCCGTTCTGACCAAAGGTGTTGGGGGAAGGTCACCTCCCGGAGGTGTGTGTCTTTTCCACAGTTGTCAGGGAAGTGGGGTAAGTAGACATCCCCGGGTGGGGGGATACAGAGAATCCCAGCTGGTGACTAGAGATACTGAGCGGTGTCTTACCTCACCAGTGACATCAGTCCCATCGTGGCTACAGGATGGCACTCTCCTCCTCTTCACAGATCAGAACGGCAACATAAAAGCCAGATACACCCTGTGAAGGCTGACAGACTGTGTGTAAAGTAATGTGATTTCAGCCCTGTGTAGTGTGGGGGGGGGAGAAGCTGTATACAGTGCTGGGATGGGAAAGGAGCTCTGCCAAGTGACCTGCCAGGGGTCCCGGTCCTCTGATTCTCCAGCGGTGGTCCCTGTCCTCTGATGTAAGGAGGAACTCTGGGAACTTAAAACTCTTAAGCCACTTTGAGTATCTTGGCGTGCGGTGGGTGTATCTGCAAGCATTGGTGTAAGTGGTGGGTGGTAGTGGGGGGGGCCCAGGTCAACTTTTGCATCGGGCCCACAAACTGACAAGCAAGGTCCATGAATGCAGGACCTGTGAGTAAGCAATGTTAAACCCAAAACAAGAAAATGTATTATATTGCAACCTACTAATCTTTATGTGGTCGCTGCATTAGTTTTCTTTTTTTATTTATTTTTTATCCCTTTCTTTTTAGTTGGTGATCTGGCCAATAACACACCTCCTGTATTAAAGTGCCTCTACTCTGGATGAAGGAGCACATGGGGCACATTTGGATAGCAGCATTGTCATTTTGGGGAGAGGGGAGTGTTAGATGTTCTAGTAAGCCATCAAATTTTCCACTTGCCTACTCACATTTTGCGAGTGGAAAATGACGGCTGCTGAGTGCGGGCTGCCTGGGAGCGGGGGGGGGACCAGCACCGCCGGCAGGCAGGGTTGAATGGGAGCTCTTCTCCCAGTGATTACCCAGGGGAAGAGAGAGCCGGCTGGATCATCGCTGTAACAGCTGTCATTTAAATTGCTGTGTGTTCCCCGCACTTGCTGTCACATACAGCTTCGTCTCCTTGCCCGGGTACTTTGATAGACAGAACACCCGTCCAATCCCGGGACGTGTGATGTGTATAAAAGTCACCAGACCAGGAGGCAGGGCTGTATGTGACGATGAGCGCGGGGAACTTACAGCAATTGAAATGAAAGCTGTTACATCGATGTTCCTCTGGGTTCTGGTGATCCGGCTGGCAATCCTCTTCCTCTCCTCTCTCTTCCCCTGCACAGGTAGGCTGCATTGATGGGCACAGGTAGGTTGCATTGATGGACACAGGTAGGCTGCATTGATAGACACAGGTAGGCTGCATTGATGGACACAGATAGGCTGCATTGATGGACACAAGTAGGCTGCATTGTTGGGCACAGGTAGGCTGCATTGTTCGGCACAGGTAGGCTGCAATGTTGGGCACAGGTAGGCTGCATTGATGGACACAGGTGAGGCAGAATTGATAGACACAGGTAGGCTGCATTGATGGACGAAGGTAGGCTGCATTGTTGGGCACAGGTGAGGCGTATTGATAGACACAGGTAGCCTGCATTAATGGACACAGGTAGGCTGCATTGTCGGGCACAGGTGAAGCAGCATTGATGAGCACAGGTAGGATGCATTGTTGGGCACAGGTAGGCTGCATTGTTGGGCACAGGTGACGTAGCATTGATGGACACAGGTAGGCTGCATTGTTGGTAAAAAAGAGAGAGTACTCAGCGCTGTCAGAATAAAAAATAATAATACACAAATCGGAAATGCCTGCTGCAACTTAGGTTAATTAAAAAAATACCTCATAAGCACAATACAACAAGATAGTGCAGCGCAAAATAAATGCTAAAAACAGAATAGATATCATAAATAGGATAAAATCAGTCCAAGAAGGAATCCAAATGTATCCCAGTATAAAGTGCCAGTGCAAAATAGCAGCTTCTAGTGGAAAAAGGTGACACAATCCAGAGAAATATCTGTGGTGGTGATCCCTTCACAAGGGACAGGGTAGCACGAGTGACGTCACCCGCGGCCATTTTGGATCATATTGCATATAACGCCGGCACTCGGGACTGAGTGCATGCTAATGTGAGTGTGATTCTTATGTTTCTACTTGTGCAATAAAATTTATATTCAATACAGAGAGCACTAGGTTGTCCCCCCTTTTCTTTCACCCTTATGTATGCTGGATACCATTATGGACCTGGTTGTTTGCGTTTGAGATCGATTCCTGACGGTTGGAGACCAGAGTTTTATACTTAGCTGCATACTGCTTTGTGACCTATTGTGGGTCGAAGCAGGGAGGTGAGAGGCCATCCTTACTCTTTGTGAAGGGATCACCACCACAGATATTTCTCTGGATTGTGTCACCTTTTTCCACTAGAAGCTGCTATTTTGCACTGGCACTTTATACTGGGATACATTTGGATTCCTTCTTGGACTGATTTTATCCTATTTATGATATCTATTCTGTTTTTAGCATTTATTTTGCGCTGCACTATCTTGTTGTATTAGGCTGCATTGTTGGGCACAGGTGAAGCTGCATTGATGAGCACAGTAGGCTCCATTGTTGGGCCTAGGTGAAGCTGCATTGATGGATACAGGTAGGCTGCATTGTTGGGCACTGGTTGGCTGCATTGTTGGGCACAGGTGAAGTGGCATTGATGGTTACAGGTAGGCTACATTGTTGGGCACAGGTGAGGCTGCACTGATGGGCATGTTTAAAATTGTTGTTAATATTTATTTTTATAACTTAATTCTGCATAAAACATTTAAGTGTCCTTTCATGAGATAGGGGGTGGGTTGGGCAACTGGTGGCGAGTAACCCTTGAGGCCTGGCTAGTAGCTCAGGACTTGAAATTTTGAGCCCTGTTATAGTAGATTTAAATACTCTAAACATTGAAGCCAAACTCCAGATAACGCTTTACAGTTGTAGCAAGTTTTTTCCTTTTGAGATAAAGGTTTCACGCAAACAGGTACAACAAACTGGTACAGCAAACTGTTTTTTCCTTTTGAGATAAAGGTTTTACACAAATAAATAAAAGATGATCATTGTAAGCACCTCTGTCAGGGCTGAATTACATCTGTAAGAGAGCTTGTTCTTTTGAAATACTGTACAACAGACTTAGAAAATAGAAGAAATAAAGCTTAAAAAAGAAAACGAATGCAGTCATCACATCTAAGAAATGGTAAGCTGTGATACAATAAATGTTTGCTTTTGGGTTTAATAATTAAGGTTCACCCTTGTGGTAAAGTCAAGATTGTTTGAAAACTGCATTTGTAAACTGAAAATAAGAAGCAAAAATAGCACATGTTGGGCTTTCCAGATACAAACAAAGTATGTATACTATGTGTGATAGGAATGGAAGGTACTTTCCTTCAGGTCTACAAGGATTTATATCCGTACAGAGGTAAAAATGACATCATAGATACACTTGTCCTTTAAATCAATATACATAGCATACTATCAACAGGAGATCTATGGTTATTTTGTAACCAGAAGTAGCATCCTCCTGTTATTGAAGTCAACATACACAATTGTCCATAAAGCCTCATTCACATAATGGCCCTATAAATAAGTGCTCGACAGACAGTTATGATCCCTACCAGGCACCTCCTAAATGTTGGAGCTAAATTCAGTTCAGTATATGTGTGAGCGGTAGGGAGGTGGAGTGATTGCCCACATCTTGTCTGCTACATTCAGTGCATGGCTGAGCCAATCAATTGCTTGGCTTCCCCTGTTGGGCACCAACACCAGTGAGCAGTTATATGCAGTGGGACTGATATGCCAACAACAAGCGAGCTGGATTATCTCTCAAAGTAGTTGTAAACCTCAGACATTAAATATGAACAAAGCATATCCCTCTATAGTGTGTACATATCCCAAGTAAAAGCACTAAGGCATGCCATACACGGTGCAAATTTCATGGTTGCAGGAAAGAAATCTACACGATTCCCCCCATCATCCCAGGCAGTGCTGACAGGAGAATCAGCAATTGTCTTCTCCCGGTGGTGGAAGCCATCCCTACTGGGAGAAGACAGTGATTATCGCTAGCTAGTATAGCAGCCACTTGTGATAATCACAAGCGAATCCGACAGGCTGGTTGTACTCAAGTTGATCGATCAACTTGGTACATTCAGCCTGCCCATTAACACTTTAAATCTCGGCCAGTTCCTGCTGAACCGGCTGGGATATTAACCGCGTATGGCTGGCCTAATGCCGCGTACACACGGTCGGAATTCTCGTCGGAAAAAGCTCTGATGGTTTTCCCGTCGGAATTCCGACGGAATTTCGCTCAAACTGTCTTGCCTACACATGGTCACACCAAATTCCGACGGTCAGTAACACAGCGGCATAAAACACGTTCGACAGCACTATAAAAGGGAAGTTTAATGCTTCCGAGCATGCGTCAAATTGTTTCTGAGTCTGCGTCGGAATTTTGCGTGTCGGAATTGCATACACAAGATCGGAAAATCCGATAGAAAGGTTTTCCGTCGGAAAAATTGAGAACAGGTTCTCAATCCAAAGTCCGTCGGAAATTCCGACAGAAAAAGACCGGCATACACACGGTCGGAAAATCCGTTGAAAAGCTCCCATCGGACTGTTTCCATCGGAAATTCCGACCGCGTGTACGCGGCATAAGTGTTTTTTCTGTCTGCTGCTTTGTTCCTCTGCTATCAGCATGAATCACTTCTGATTGTCACTTGCCATGTCACTTGCCTGCCACAAGATGTGGATTGTCACTTGCCAGGTCACTTGCCTGCCACAAGGTGTGGATTGTCACTTGCCAGTAACAAGATGTGGATTGTCAATTGCCATGTCACTTGCCTGCCACAAGATGTGGATTGTCACTTGCAAGCAACAAGATGTGGATTGTCAATTGCCATGTCACTTGCCTGCCACAAGATGCGGATTGTCACTTGCCTGCCACAAGATGCGGACTGTCACTTCCCATGTCACTTGCCTGCCACAAGATGCGGATTGTCACTCGCCATGTCACTTGCCTGCCACAAGGTGCAGATTGTCACTTGCCATGTCACTTGCCTGCCACAAGGTGCAGATTGTCTATTGCTGTGTCCCAGAGTGAAGGCAGGTAGCAGAGAGATGATGTAATCTCCCTGCTGCCTGCATAGTGAGGGTGTAACTGCGGTGTGATAATGTCATCTCTCTGCTCGCCCGCCCTCTCACTGTCCTGCCTTCCCACTTCCCATCGGCTCGGTTACTGGCATGACTGCTCACTCCGCTCACCCGTCGGCCCGCTCACTGTCCTGCCTTCCCACTTAACCATTGGCCTGCTTACTGGCATGACTACCCGCTCTGCTCACCCGTCGGCCTGCTGACTGGCCTGCCAGCCCACTCACCCACTGGCAATTGCCCCGTGCTCCCCCTGGATCCACCCCTGCAGGGGAGGGATCTCCAGCAGATTGACAGTCTTAGCCCTGTACCTGTGTGTGACCTCTCCTCACAGTGTGACTTCAGCTCTCCGCCATCTTTTTTCTAAACTCTCAGACAAACTTATAAATTCAGGACTTTGAGCAGATGTAGAGAAGAGAACACTGAAGATAAACAGGTACAACTTATGTAGGAGGATTTGTGTGATCTCTGTGTATCGCCTGAGGATAGCCCCTTTACTCTGTATATATAAGGGTTTACAACCACTTTAAAGTGGTATTAAACCCAAAACCAAAAATATAATATATTGCAGCTTACCAATCATTAGCTGTGGTGGCTGCATTTGTTTTCCTTTTTTTAGGTCTTTTCCCCTTTGTTTTTACCTGGTGATCTGTCCAGTATTACACCTTCTGTATTAGAGTGCCCCCCACTCTGGATGAAGGAGGGGCCACAACAGACAGCAGCATTGTCAGCTTGGGGGGAGGGGAGTGTTAGATGTACTTGCAGATTTAGATACACTAACAAATTGAGGCCAAACTCCAGCTAACATGTTTTAAGCCATTACAGCAAACAGTTTTGTTTTACATAAATGGTCTCATCATTCTGACCAGGCCATCTTTTGCGATACGGCACTGGGTTATTTTAACTGACAAAAAAAAATAGAAAAAAAAAAATCAAATTTCTTCATCAATTTAGGCCCATATGTATTCTGCTACATATTTTTGGTAAAAAAAAAAATTCCAATAAGGGTATATTAATTGGTTTGTGCAAAGGTAATAGCATCTACAAACTATGGGATATTTATTTATTTTTTATTTTTACTAGTAATGGCGGCAATCAGCGACTTATAGCGGCGGACAAATCGGATACCTAACTGACACTTTTGACACTTTTTAGGGACCAGTGACACTAATTCGGTGATCAGTACTAAAAAAATATGCACTGTCACTGTACTTATGGCACTGGCAGGGAAGGGGTTAACATCTAGGGTGATCAAAAGGTGCCTAGGATGTGCTTAATCACTGTGGGGGAGATGCTTTGACTAGGGAAAGATCCGTGTTCTTGCTTAGCAGAAACACAGGATTAATACCTTCCCTTCTGACTAAGGATGGGCCCGGTGTTCGATTCGAACCCATGTTCGAATCGAGCACCGGTCGTTCGCTCGCTCGGCGAGCCCAGAACTATTGGGGCCGCTCGCATCAAATTCGTGTGATGCAAGCGGCCCCGCAATGCATTGCGGCCCGCGCAGTGCAGTGCTGGCTGATGATTGGCCAAGCATGCACTGTGACCCCGCATGCTTGGCCAATCACAGCGCCGGCAGCGAGGAGAGCCATAATTGGCTACAGGCAGGATGCCTGTAGCCAATTATAGCTCAGGGGCTTTAGTACACGCCCTGGCGGCCTCGCATATTCTGTTTCATTCAGTGTCAGCGTGTCAGTGTGCTGCTGACAATATGTGCTTTATTTCTGGGGATTTGTGTGTGCATGCTGTTAGAACAGCATTGCAGTATCACATCTGGGGGTTGTCTATAGGTGGCCTGTGAAGGGGGGCAGGTTTCATGTGCTTAGAACTTTCCCTGCAAAAAAGTGTCATTTTTGCAGGAAAAAATCTATTTAAAAACACTCGCGGCTAATGAATTGATGGCTCCTGTAACACAGAGAACTGTCATTCATTAATAAAAAACAAAAAAAAAGCGTAGGGGTCCCCCCAAATTCAATAACCAGGCCCTTCAGGTCTGGGATGGATATTAAGGGGAACCCCAGCCAAAAAAAAAAAAAAAAATGGCGTAGGGTCCCCCTCAAAATCCATACCAGACCCTTGAGGTCTGGTATGGATTTTAAGGGGAACCCTAGCCAAAAAAATGGCGTGGGGTCCCCCTCAAAATCCATACCAGACCCTTATCCGAGCACGCAACCTGGCAGGCCGCAGGAAAAGAGGGGGGACGAGAGCGGCCCCCCCTCCCGTCTGAACCGTACCAGGCCACATGCCCTCAACATTGGGAGGATGCTTTGGGGGTCTAAGACCCCCAAAGCACCTTGTCCCCATGTTGATGAGGACAAGGGCCTCTTCCCCACAACCCTGGCCATTGGTTGTGGGGGTCTGCGGGCGGGGGGCTTATCGGAATCTGGAAGCCCCCTTTAACAAGGGGACCCCCAGATCCCGGCCCCCCCCTGTGTGAAATGGTAAGGGGGTACAAAAGTACCCCTACCATTTCACCAAAAAGTGGCAAAAATGGTAAAAATGACAGGAGACAGTCTTTGACAATTCCTTTATTAAAATCTTCTTTCTTCTTTCTTCATCCTTCAGTTTCTTCATCTTCTCCTTCCGTCATCTTCTTCCATCTTCTTCTTCCATTTTCTTCTTCCTCCGATCCGCTTCTTCTTGCGCTGGTCTTCTCGTCCTTCTCGTCCGGCATCTTCTTCCGTCGGCGTCGGTGTCGGTGTCTCTGTCTCTTCTTGGGCCGCTCCGCGCAATGGGAGGCTCCCGCTGTGTGAGGCTCCGCTCCGTCTGACAGGTCTTTTATAATGGAGGGCACCTGGTGACCCCGCCCCCTCTGACGCACAGGGACGTCATGGGGAATTCCATGATGGCTTTCCCCATGACGTCAGAGGGGGGCGGGGTCACCAGGTGCCCTCCGTTTTAAAAGACCTGTCAGATGGAGCGGAGCCTCACACAGCGGGAGCCTCCCATTGCGCGGAGCGGCTCAAGAAGACACCGACACCGGCGCCGACGCTGACGGAAGAAGATGCCGGACGAGAAGGAGCCAGCGCAAGAAGAAGCGGATCGGAGGAAGAAGAAGATGGAAGAAGATGACGGAAGGAGAAGATGAAGAAACCGAAGGATGAAGAAAGAAGAAAGAAGATTTTAATAAAGGAATTGTCAAAGACTGTCTCCTGTCATTTTTACCATTTTTGCCACTTTTTTGGTGAAATGGTGAGGGTACTTTTGTACCCCCTTACCATTTCACACAGGGGGGGGGCGGGATCTGGGGGTCCCCTTGTTAAGGGGGGTTCCAGATTCCGATAAGCCCCCCGCCCGCAGACCCCCACAACCAATGGCCAGGGTTGTGGGGAAGAGGCCCTTGTCCTCATCAACATGGGGACAAGGTGCTTTGGGGGTCTTAGACCCCCAAAGCATCCTCCCAATGTTGAGGGCATGTGGCCTGGTACGGTTCAGGCGCGAGGGGGGGCCGCTCTCGTCCCCCCTCTTTTCCTGCGGCCTGCCAGGTTGCGTGCTCGGATAAGGGTCTGGTATGGATTTTGAGGGGGACCCCACGCCATTTTTTTGGGCTAGGGTTCCCCTTAAAATCCATACCAGACCTCAAGGGTATGGATTTTGAGGGGGACCCTACGCCATATTTTTTTTTTTTTTTTTGGCTGGGGTTCCCTTAATATCCATCCCAGACCTGAAGGGCCTGGTTATTGAATTTGGGGGGACCCCTACGCTTTTTTTTTTTTTTCATTTTTTTTATTTTTTATCAATGACTTTTTTTTATGAATGAGTTTCAATGAATGACTGTTCTCTGTATTACGGGAGCCGTGAATTAACATTAGCCGCGAGTGATTTTAAATAGCTTTTTTACTTTCAAAAATGACACTTTGCGCAGAGACAGTTCTAAACACGGCAAACATGCGCCCCTTCACAGGCATACTATAGACACCCCCCAGGTACGAAATTTAAAGGAATATTACACTTTTATTGTTTCAATTTAAGCATTATTAAAATCACTGCTCCTGAAAAAACGGCCGATTTCAAAAAAATTTTTTGCATTGATACATGTCCCCTGGGGCAGGACCCAGGTCCCCAAACACTTTTTATGACATTAACATGCATATTAGCCTTTAAAATTAGCACTTTTAATTTCGAACGTTCGCATCCATTATAACTAATAGGGTTCTAAAGCTCGCACGGACTTTAGGTCCGTTCGCGGGTTCTGGTGCGAGCCGAACGGGGGGGTGTTCAGCTCATCCCTACTTCTGACAGAACGACAATCTGCCATTTATCATTCTGCCTGTGCCAGGTGTAATCGGCGGGTGCTAGTGGACACTGTGTCCACAGTACCCGCTGCTGGGCTCCTATTGTGTAGAATCACAGCGGGGGGCTGGTCGTCGGTGGCGCACACACACGCCCCAGACCTGGAAGTGTCAGATCACGTACTAGGTACACAATCTGGTGCAGAGTGGATGCCCTGCCGCAGTAAATGTATGGTGGGCGGTCCGCAAGTAGTTAAAAGAAAACTTTTTTTTCCCTATACTCAACTGGGCAAAGCATGTGTTATTAGGATAAAAAAACTGTGAGGCTTTAGTTCTACTTTAAAGCCCCATTCCAAGTCTTGGGGTTTAATACAGGGTGTACCTATGTGTAGACAGAACTGTAGGGAGGGAGGCATAACATTTACTTCTGTGTGTAAACTTCAGCTTGAACTATTGAGCTCTGTAAACCACAACCAGGAAAACATGTGAAAATCAATTCATCTGGTAGCAGACTAAAAAGCTACTAAATATTCGTATTTACTACAATAAGAAGAAACATTTTTAACATAATCATTTTTCGTTTTGATGATAATAAAGAAAATACTGAATATACAAAATCAGTGATTTAATGGAACCCTCCAAAATCTTGTCAAAATGTAAAGACTGCCATGATTTGAAAAAAATAAAACAACTAAAATCAGCTACAGACAAAAGTTAGAGTTAAACAAAGGTGGAGCTGTTTGAGTAGGAGAGAGAGACACAGCAGGACGCTGTGTGGAAATGTCCATTGTTGGATGGTGTACCTGCTGGTTGTGGTGATTCGACAACGGTTCCAGCTTCTTCCGTCTTTGGATTCATCAACCTGAGCCTACAGTTCCTGTTCTATGGTTGTGGTTCATCTTCCATTTGGGTCATCTATGGTTCGACCATCTGCATCGCTTCGGTGAAGTCGTGACCAGTTACACGGATTCCATCAGTCCATCTGGGGGTGTCCAGTTTGCCGGTCTTCTCGAGTTTCTTTATGCCTGTTTGACTCCCTGTCGCTGACAGGGGGTCCACTAGTTCCGGTAAGCGCACATCTACTCTAGATCCATTCCAGAAAGTGTTTTATGAGAGGATCCAGTTCAAGACAGCCTTGTTTTGACACCATTATTATTTCACTTTTGGGACATTTGTACATTGATTGTTTGCACTTTATTTTTATACTGGACAGTTGTTTCTAACCAGCTCATTATAGGGAGAAATCCCATTCTTTTTATTGATTTGATTCACTTTGGGCACTGTTTATTGGTTTCACACCTATTTACATATTTTAGCACTACATTCCAACCCACAGAGTTAAACAAACCATAGGTCAGACAGCAAATTTACAGAATGACATTCAGTTTACTTACAGTTTTACATCTTCTTTTGCACGACACATTGATTTACTATGCTGTCAAGTGAACCTTTGTTTACTTCACACATTTAATCACCTGTAGGAGATTTTAGAGGCAGAGACCTTTTACTTTACTTTCACTTTACCTCACTTCACACTTTAGTAAATCAGACCGATTGTGTTAACATAATTAGGACTATAACGTAAGGGTAAAGACCATTTATTTCATAAAGTAAAGTTTGAGTTCTGTCTTAAAGCGTGTGTTACCCCAATATTTCATATTCCTAATATGTGCCTGCTGTACAATATACTTGTATGAGAAAGTCTCCAGTTTTCCTTGTATTACTTCCTTTATGTGAAATCCCTGGTGTTCCTGACAGTCACTCTGCCTTTCTATTACAAACTGACCACACTAAGCAGGAGAGCACACTGTGGTCAGTTCTCTAGCTATGCTGGGAACTCGGCCTGCTCTCCTTCAATGATCAGACTTGTCCTGACATGCCCCCACTGCACAGCCATTCACCGGGAAGCTCAGTGTGCTGCTGCTTTTCCTCCCCCAGCTCTTATGCAACTGAGAACAGAGGGAACAGAGTGAATGTGATTAAAAAGGGAAAAAATATATTTATAGTGTTTTTTTATAGCCATACAAAAATGCAAAGATGTAGGCAGGTTGCCTAAGGTGTTACTAGTTAAATTAGCATGGCTGTCCAGTTTGGGGGTTGTATTCTACTGCTATAATTTTGCTGGCTTTTGGTGTCCAGCCTCCTGTCCTGTGATATATGTAGTGCCTACCCCAACTTTCCGGGAGCCTGGTGGTGAGTCGGTGACCCTCAGAGGTAGGGAGGGCTGATACACTTCCTCAGGGTGCAGGTTACTAGGTATGGTGGGTGATGAACAAGATAGGAATTGGGGGCCAGTCACTTTTATGCTTAAACAAAGAGAAGTGTTTTTCTCACAAATGTGGGAGAGAAGGTATAAGGCACAGTACACCCTTAGTCAAAAATAGTAACAATCAGCAGATAGGCAGATTGGCAGACTCCTTAGGCAAAAATGGTGAGATAAGGTAGACAGCAGTACAGAAAAAGAGCCTTTAGACCCCTTTCACACTGCCAGCGTTTTTCAGGCACGACAGCGCTAAAAATAGCGCCTGAAAAAACCTGCTTCATGCATAGGATAGGCTGTCTCCTATAGTAAATTAATTTAACTAACGGAATATGCAGAAATTCTATCTATTCCATCTTGATGCTTTCCCAGGCTATCCATGGGTCCCCGGTCCATGCAAGAGTCACCTCTGGTACTTCATCTCAGGTCTCCATCCTTTTCTTCATGCTTCCAGGTAGTGAGCAGGCTCTCCCTTGCAGAACCTTGAGCACATGGTTAGGCCTCAGGCTTTAGGCCTATCCAGCCTGTTTCACACACATCCCGCCCAGACCGCAGCCTGGGCAGGGAAGACCTAGGTCACCTGACTTCTTCCAAATAAATAGCTTCTCCCAGTATTCATGGTGGCCAGTCTGATTGGCTGAGAAAGGTATGTTTATTCATAACCTGAATTCACTGTAGCTCATCATATTAAAGTCAAAGGCAACAGCGCCGCCTACTGACAAAAAGCAGAAGCTACAGCCAAACAGGATTAGGAAAGAAGCCATTTGACCACTAAACACTACAAATTAGCCAGGCTAGCTACCACCTAGCAAAGCTCAATTTACCTGTACCCTGTTTTAGGATAAGGGTGCAACATTCTCCCCCTGCCAAGGAGACTACATCCTCAGAGTCTGCAAAAAAACATGCTCTCAAGCCTGAGAGTGGATGTCCTGGAAAAAAGTGGATAGGGGAAGGTAACAGGAAAAGATAAACTTTGAATTACAAATACGTGTGGCATTCCACACGAAAACCGATGAAAAATGCAAAAAAACGAATTACATTTTAACCTTAACTGCCTATCTGTCTAATGTATTATATAAGTAGTAGAAAATATGGTTATTAAAAATCAGCCGAGGAAGACGCAAGTACATAACACACACTAGTAATTGACTAGTCAATACTAATAGAAAATGAACATTACTGTACAAAATTAGAGATATTGTCTCTCCTTAGCCAAGGAATACACAGTTTATATATATTTAATTGGCAACACACGACACTACAATCTACCATTATAGCAATATCTACTGTATACTAAGGCAAACATTTATGTATACGGTTAAAATGTTGTCTGTCCTCAGCCGAAGAAGACAATTATTGTCACTATATATTACATTAAAGAAACATATCTATATATATATTATATATTCAGAACATTGCCTACTCTCAGCCGAGGAAGACAAAATGTATGAGGTAAACTCACATTAGCATATCTCAATATACTTTACTCTTTTAGAAATTAACTGTACATAGTAATATCAATATGTGGAAACAGGGCCCCACAGTGACACAGTTTTTCCAAAGAGTATATACAGTGGTGTGAAAAAGTGTTTGCCCCCTTCTTCATTTCCTGTTCCTTTGCATGTTTGTCACACTTAAGTGTTTCGGAACATCAAACCAATTTAAACAATAGTCAAGGACGACACAAGTAAACACAAAATGCAATTTGTAAATGAAGGTGTTTATTATTAAAGGTGAAAAAAAATCCAAACCATCATGGCCCTGTGTGAAAAAGTGATTGCCCCCTAATAACTGGTTGGGCCACCCTTAGCAGCAACAACTGCAACCAAGCGTTTGCGATAACGTGCAATGAGGCTTTTACAGCGTCCTGGAGGAATTTTGGCCCACTCATCTTTGCAGAATTGTCCTAATTCAGTTACATTAGAGGGTTTTCGAGCATGAATGGCCTTTTTAAGGTCATACCACAACATCTCAATAGGATTCAGGTCAGGACTTTGGCTAGGCCACTCCAAAGTCTTCATTTTGTTTTTCTTCAGCCATTCGGTGGTGGACTTGCTGGTGTGTTTAGGATCATTGTCCTGCTGCAGAACCCAAGTTCGTTTCAGCTTGAGTACACGAACAGATGGTCGGACATTCTCCTTCAGGATCTCTTGGTAGACAGCAGAATTCATAGTTCCTTTTATCACGGCAAGTCTTCCAGGTCCTGAAGCAGCAAAACAGCCCCAGACCATCACACTACCACCACCATATTTTACTGTTGGTATAATGTTCTTTTTCTGAAATGCAGTGTTCCTTCTATGCCAGATATACTTGGACACACACCTTCCAAAGAGTTCCACTTTTGTCTCATCGGTCCACAGAATGTTGTCCCAAAAGTCTTGGGGATCATCAAGATGTGTTGTGGAGAAATTGAGACGAGCTTTGATGTTCTTTTTGCTCAGCAGTGGTTTTCTCCTTGGAACTCTGCCATGCAGGCCATTTTTGCCCAGTCTTTTCCTGATGGTGGAGGCATGAACGCTGACCTTAACTGAGGCAAGTGAGGCCTGCAGTTCCTTGGACGTTGTTGTGAGGTCTTTTGTGACCTCTTGGATGAGTCGTCGCTGCGCTCTTGGGGTAATTTTGGGCGGCCGGCCACTCCTGGGAAGGTTCACCACTGTTCCATGTCTTCGCCATTTGTGGATAATGGCTCTCACTGTGGTTCGCTGGATTCCCAAAGCTTTGGAAATGGCTTTATAACCCTTTCCAGACTGATAGATCTGAATTACTTTCTTTCTCAATTGTTCCTGAATTTCTTTGGGTCTCGGCATGATGTGTAGCTTTTAAGGATCTTCTGGTGGACCTTACTGTGTCAAGCAGCTCCTATTTAAGTGATGCCTTGATTGTGAACAGGTGTGGCAATAATCAGGCCTGGGTGTGGCTAGAGAAATTGAACTCAGGTGTGGATAACCACAGTTATAGTATGTTTTAACAAGGGGGGCAATCACTTTTTCACACAGGGCCATGATGGTTTGGATTTTTTTTCACCTTTAATAATAAACACCTTCATTTACAAATTGCATTTTGTGTTTACTTGTGTTGTCCTTGACTATTGTTTAAATTGGTTTGATGTTCCGAAACACTTAAGTGTGACAAACATGCAAAGGAACAGGAAATAAGGAAGGGGGCAAACACTTTTTCACACCACTGTATATATATATATATATAGATATATATAGATATATATATATATATATATATATATATATATATATATATATATTTATGGTTTAGAGCCCTACGGACGATACAAGTAAAGATTAACACAAAGTTACCAACATGAAATGGACCTGAAAGTGTGCCTTGGTCTATCGTACGGTATACCAAATAAGGGGGCATACCCTAGATAAGGAGTGATGCAATGAGAGTAGCTATGAAATGATGTGAAATGAGTATTCTGTTTGGAGTAAGAATACTTAAGAAATGCCCTAAGAAGGGGAAGGGAGTGTGGGTATCTCACACAGGAAACCGACAAAGACCGGCAGGAAGTGGGCTGGTTATATACCCTCCGGGCTCCTCCCATAACTTCAGGCCACCATACTGGCCTTCCAATTTATGGTTTAGAGCCCTACGGACGATACGAGTAAAGATGACATACAGGATTAACACAAACTTACCAACATGAAATGGACCTGAAAGTGTGCCTCGGTCTATCGTACGGTACACCAAATAAGGGGGCAAAACCTTCAGGTAGGGAATAGCTCAATTGGCGGGGTAAGTTACTGGGTAAGCTTGGCCAACGCCTGGGCCATTCCACTTGTGGGTTAGGTATACAGTGGGAGAAGCAGGCTGACTCCCATCTACCTAGTCTCTAGACTATGTGGTCCGGGATGCCCTGCCGGGACGCTGTTGCGGCTGCCCTGATCCGAATAAAAGTCTGGAATACCGACTGAGATTCTGGTGTAGGTTGCTGAGGAGAATCTGGGAAGGTTCCATGAACAGGGACGTGTTGAGTGATTCCACAGGGAAGGCAGAAGAGGGCTGATGTCTGGTTGACCGGACATAAGTGTGGCCGACTGGTTCAGTGTGGTGACTGGGCACCAGTTACTGTGGTTTTGAAGAGGTGTGTGTCCGTTCGCGCCCTAGCCGCTGAGTCTCTGACCCGGTCGGGGTATAGGATGAAACGATACTGGTGACGGACTAAGTTACTTGCGTAACCCTGGACCAGCCGGGTGGTTTGCAGGTAAACTCGCTGAGTCGTAGAAATCCGTAGAGGCCAAGTGTATGGCGGCTGGCAGGACCGTACTGGGAGAAGACTGAACGGGGACATGGCCAGGATGGTGGACATGTCCCTGAAGACCTTTCCGGTTATCGGAAGTCGCTTGGGCCGACTACAGGCTGACGTTTCCGAATTCCACGCGGGACGGACCGTACTGCAAGGAATGAGAATACGAAGGTGTCGTGGGGTCCTGGAGGGACATGTAGTGTCGCACACCAGCCAGGTACAGCCGTACGGTATTGTGGGAAAATGCCAGGAGTGAGTGGCAGCAGGAAATAAGGCGAGAATTCGTTGACGCTGGACGGTACTCAGGGATATAGAGGCAAGAACATGTTGAATGCCCTCCAGGCGGTCTAATAGGCCTTGCGGGTATTGTAGGAGAGTGATGCGCTGATGAGGTTGGTAGCTAACGGTAGGAGCTGAGTTGCTCCCGGGCCAGCCGTAACCAGTCCGGGGTAGTGACCGTCCGGGGACTGGCTCCAGGCATCTGTCTGAAGAAGGACACCTAGCTAAAGGGGGAGGCGGCTCTGCTACTAAGTTGCGCTTCCCCGGGATGGATAAACAGTAGAAGTTACACTGACGCTGAAGGGACAACTGGACCAGCCTACGAAGGAGGGACATGACGGGCCTGGACTTGGACCTGCCTAGCTGATCTCTGCTGTGGCTAGGTTGTCGGTTGTAAGGTTACGATCTGTCCGGAGCAGCTGTGGCCCCATAAGTGAGCAGCTGCCATGATGGGGTAGAGCTCAAAGAGGCAGATGTTGTGACGAATCTGGGTGTGGCCAGTGCCTGTGGAGGCCAGGGGGCTGTAAACCATAAATGGCCAAAAATGGCGACACCCTGTGGAACCCGCCGCCTCTGTCACCACCCGTGGTGGCAGGGGGACACCGAGGGAATGAAGAGTGAGCCGTGTTCCCAGTTAGACAGGAACTCCTCCCACATGGCCAGGTCTGCTACTGCTGCGTCATCAAGACTGATGACCCCACCTGGGTCCTGGTTGTTTAAAAACGACCCTAGCTTGTTGGGATGCCCTGGGGTTGTCCCGGGCAGTTCTATCAGCAGGAAGTCGTCCAGTTAGTGGGCAACCTCCTGGCACTGTGCTTTCACAGGAGGACCCACGTGAGGGTCTCGGCGAACGTGTTTAAGCCAGGGGCTACTATTGGGCCCACAGGTCGATTCGGTAGCGAAAATGGTATGACTCCTTTGATGCCTTGCCAGCAACGAAGGGAGGGACGTATGGGCAACCACTCGAAGGCATCTGACATGTCTGAGTAAGAGAGTTTGAGACTGGAGGAAGAGTGAGGCGCTGACAAGTCGTAAATTAGACGTGTCTTCCTCCCCCTTTATTTTTTTCGAACTTTATTTCGTTTTCTTTTTTTTTATTTTTTTTTTCCTTTTTTTTTTTGTAGGAGTTGGTTGATGGCTTGATCCTCTGTGGCCGCTGAACGTAGGTTCCTACACTCATGGGTGGTGTGGGGCAGGGAGATGAGCCCGATGTGGAACCCGTCTGAGACGCCTGGGTGCGGTAGACGGCCAGGGATGGCGTGGGATGTGAGGTCGATTAGATGCCGCGCCGTACGAGATTCCCCCGGCTTAGTCATGTCTTGCTCTGCTTGACCTCACCTAGGAGCCTGGGGTGCGCCCTCTGGCATAGGGTCCATACACGTAGTAAACGACACTGGCTACAGCTGCCGGAGCCATAACTATAGATGTTGCAAATTGCTGCTGCCCCGGCCGTCCGCACTGGTCATCCTAGTTCGTCCATCTTCAGCCCTTGTGCAGGGGCCTGCTGACCCCGACCCGTGCTAGTGGTGGCCGTGTTGTCAATCTGGTAGACGGAGGCTGCGTTGGCACACCAGGAGGCGGTGTGGGTCACTAACTGGTATATGGAGCACC
Source organism: Lithobates sylvaticus (assembly GCA_028564925.1). Taxonomy (NCBI): domain Eukaryota; kingdom Metazoa; phylum Chordata; class Amphibia; order Anura; family Ranidae; genus Lithobates; species Lithobates sylvaticus. The sequence continues at coordinate 534,867,501 of CM053026.1, read as the reverse complement.
GTGATGGCCATATGCCCGCAAAGTGCCGACAGAACAGCTTGGTGTCCACGATATTCCAGTCCGTAATGAAATGAATGAAATGAAATAAAATGAAATGACAGACAACAAAACAAATGAAATGAAACGACATGTTGCCTTTGATGAAATGAAACTCCCATGACAGAGGCCTGGCCCAGTCGTACCGCATTGCGAGTGACTGCGAACCGGACTCTGGAGCATGTACTGAAATGAGACATGATGTCGGAATTCGAATCAGAGCGCAACTAGGTGAGGTGAAATGAATGAACTCCCATGACAGAGCCTAAACCGCCATGCCACTTGTTTAGCGACTGAGCACAATGGACTCTGGAGCATGTACTGAAATGAGGCCGGTCCTGGGCACGCCGAGACAAATTAGTACGGGGAGATGACTAAATTCGTGTTGGAACGTGGTAAGGTGACACAGAAATGATATACCATGACAAAGACAAGAATCAAAACTGACCGAACCTTCGAAGTGAATCTGTCTCTGGCGCATGTATTGAAATTAGGCCGAGCAGCTGGGCGCACCGGATCGAATCGGTCGGTGCATCTTGCGGATGCGACTGGATTCGAACCGGAACGTACTAGGTGACAGAACGATGCCATGACAAAGACTAGTATCAACGACTGAGGCTACCACCGACAAGTGAATCCGTCTCTGCAGCATGTACTGAAATGAGGCAGAGCAGCTGGGTGCACCGGATCGAATCGGTCAGAGCATCTCGTCGGATGCGACTGGATTCGAATCGGAACGTAATAGGTGACAGAAATGATGCCATGACAAAGACTAGAATCAAACGTCTGGGATCGGGACCAACTTAAAGATTCTATCTCTGCACATGTACTGAAATGAGGCCGAGCAGCTGGGCGCACCAGATCGACTCGGTCGGTGCATCTGCAGATGCGACCGGTACGAATCGGAACGTAATAAGTGACAGAAATGAACCATGATAAAGACTGGAATCAGACGACCGAGGCAACTTCTAAGTGAATCCGTTTCTCTGGAGCATGTACTGAAATGAGGCCGAGCAGCTGGGCGAACCGGAGCGAATCGTTGCATCTTCGATGCGACTGGATTCGAACCGAAACTTAATAAGTGACCGAAACCATGACAAAAACTAGACTCGGGCCCGCATCCGTACGAACGGTGAGCCAGTCTCTGGAGCATGTATAGAAATGAGGCCGTAGTCTGGGGCACCCCGGAACGAACCAGTGCATCGGGGATGCGACTCGATTTGAATCGGAGCGCAGCTGGTGACAGAAATGAAAAATGAAATGTGGTGAAATGATGAAATGACTGCCATGCTAGAAATAATGCGAAATGATTGGCATGACCGAATGGCTCGAAATGATTGGCATGATCGAATGGCTCGAAATGATTGGCATGATCGAATGGCTCGAAATGTTGGCATGATCGAATGGCTCGAAATGTTGGCATGATAGAAATGATATGAAATGATTGCCACGTTTAAAAATGATGAAAAGATTGCCATGCTAGAAATTATGAAATGTTTGCCATGCTAGAAATGATGAAATGATAGCCATGCTAGAAATTATGAAATGATTGCCATGCTAGAAATGATTGCCATGCTAGAAATGATGAAATGATAGCCATACTAGAAAAGATGAAATGATTGCCGTGATAGAAATGAATGAAATGACTCGACACGGTCGAAGTGATTCGTAATAAATAACATGCCAACAGCGATTCGAAATGATTTGCTGACAGAAATGATTCGAAATGGTGCGACATGACAGAATATGATACGAACTGACTCGACATGGTAAAAAATGACTCAAAAGGACTGACATGCAAACAGCGATTCGGACGATTGCAGACACAGAAATGATTCGAATCGATGCGACATGACAGAAATTATACGAACTGGCTGGACCAGAGAAATGCTGCGGTGCGTGCGAACGTCACCGAAATGACTCGCCAATGTTTGAACGATTCAAAGATTGTGCGACCTAACCGTGCGAAGTTACAAAACGAGTGCCGGATGCGGCATCAGTGAGATTTATGCGATTCAACCACGTGAAATTGTGAAAAGAGTGCCGGACGCGGCATGATTCAAACGACCTGAAATGACAGAAATGATTCGGAGTGTTGCGAACAGATCCGAAATGACACGTCAATGTTTGAACGATACAAACAACTGTGCGATTCAACCACGTGTAACATATGAAATGAGTGCTGGATGCGGCATCGGTCGGCGTGTCGCGGGCGAGCGACTGAGTCGTGCGACACCTGGCGACGTCCGTTTGTTTGGTAAGGAACACGTTCGGGTGAAATGTTTGCGATTCGAGACATGTTTGTGAGTGTTCGTGAGTTTAAGCGTAACCACAGTTTAGTGACATGAAAACGATGCATGAAACTAAAAATGGGAGCCGTAGCCCTACCTGCGACAGCCGAAACAACTAAGATTGTACGAACCTGCGACCCGGAACACGAGAGCAACACGACACGAACGACAACGACTGACGAACACGAAACACGGAACTGCAATCCGATGAGGAAGACGGGACTAACGACAAGGAACTCACGAACAGGAACTCACAAACGCTTGTCTCGAATAGTCGGCCCATGATGTCTGACGTATCAGATATCTCACACAGGAAACCAACAAAGACCGGCAGGAAGTGGGCTGATTATATACCCTCTGGGCTCCTCCCATAACTTCAGGCCACCATACTGGCCTTCCAATATATATATATATATATATACACACACACATATACACACATCATATCAATATACTGAAATCATTAAATTCCTAAACATATCACTATTGGGGGAAAAAAAACATACTGCTTAGTTAGATTGTCTTCTCCGTTGCCATCTGGTGACAGTAAAACAGAAAGTCACTTGAGCATACTTTGCAGTCCATGTAGCGTAAGTTTCAGATGTAGGTTTGCCCCAGGCACAAAAGCACAGCCTACCTCACTACCTAACTAGATTATCATATTGTCTCTGAAACCCCAGAGTCCAATAGGCACAGACTTTAATTAAATTCCTTTTTTCTTTGTCCTTGTCGATTTATACTGCCTCTGTATCCCCAGAGTTCAGTAGGTACAAACTTTAGTGTGAAGTTTCCTGTTGGCTCTGTCACACCAAAGTCCAACAGGTACTTTACTTGTTTTTTTTTTTTTAGTATCGCAAGCTTCACAGTAAAGATAACAACTTGTTTTTCCCCAGACACCAATTCCAGGGACTAAAGACATAAACTGTAGTGTTGCAAACTTTCACACAAGCAAAACAAAATCTTGAAACATGCCTATTGCAGGAGACTGAGGTTATTTTCCTCACAGATGGAGGACAAGGACATGCTGACAATACATAGCAACAGATCAGCATATCACTTTGCAGAGTGAGGTATACTGGCAATTCCGAAGCAACAGACCGGTATGTCACTCTTAGGGCTGTAACTGCTGACATCAGAAGCACAGTCCAACAGTCCAACAGCTGAACCAGCACATCTGTACTTTGTAGGATAGACTGTCTCCTATAGTAACTGAACTTAACGCACGGAAGGTGCAGGATTTCTATGGATGATTCCATCTTGACGCTTTCCCAGGCTCTCCATGGGTCCATGCAAGAGTCCATGCTAGAGTCACCTCTGGTACTTCATTTCATTTCATATTGGAGATAGTACATTCGTCACGCTGCACATTTTTTAATCTTTTAATGCAGTGCATTCTCTTCTTCTTTATAATGCTAGAATTATGAAGTTGTTTTGCTTCTGATATTTACACAGAGTTCTGACAAACTGATTTTTTTATTATTTCTTGTGATCTCATGAATAATCTTTTTTATTTTTTCACCAGATCTCCAGAATAATGTTTATAATTTTTGTTTATAGTGATCTCCTTTTTTTTTTTTTTTTTTTAAATAAAGATTTCCTGTTTTTTTTTGTTTCTAGTGATCTCCATAATATTTTTGGTCGTTTTGTGTGTCAAGTTACCACAACATCATTATTATCTTGTATTTTTTAACCTCAAAGAGATTGGTTGGTGTTGGTGTCCCTTGTTAATTTGACATTGTATTTTTGAAATGTACCTGCCTACTCAGAAACTGTCCTTTTTCAATTATAACACATGGCCAATGATTTAAGAAAAAAAATATACATTTATTAAGGGGTCATAACAAAATAAAGAGGAAGGCAACGCTGGATAAACTGGTGAAATTAGCAAAGCCAGGGCACACATCAACTATTTGACATGCAAAATTGGGAGCCTGAGGAGTCCATTTAATAGGGAGCACAATCCGTTCCAGGACTCGGAGAGATCAGGAACAGCAGCAGGTGACATATATGTCCCAAGCCTGCGTCTTTTGCCAGACCAGACCGAACCCAGGCCATCACTCTCTTGTCTTCCTTACACGCTTCTTTCCACACTTGCTTCCAGACTGTGGCTCTGGTGTTGGAGTTGTGGCAGGAGGTGGAGGAGGTGGAGGAGGAAGAAGAGGAGGAAGAGGATGGTCCAACTCACACAGGTGGGTTTTGCTTGTGAGTTCACCCCTCAACCCCTTATTTAGGGCCAGATATATCACTTCCTCACAAAAGAGGCGTTGGCCCACCTCCATCTCCTGCATTTTGTTGGCAGCCATGCAGGCATAGGCCACAAGAAGACTCAGGGGGTTCCGAGGGCCGCAGAAGCCTGCCGAATTAACCCAAGTGCTGACTCCTCCATGCTCCTTCCCTTCCTGGGCCTTTTTTGTTGAAGGCAGAGGGGAGGGACCTGGGATTTGGTCAGGCTACTGGGCCGGCCACCTCCTAGCTGCCACTTACCCCCGCCACCTCCTGGCCGCCACTTACCCCCATCACCTCCTGGCTGCCGCTTTCCCCTGCCACCTCCTGGCTGACACTTTCCACAGCCTCCTCCTGGCTAAGGCTTTCCTGTGTATGAAAAAGGGACATAGTTTTAGTTTATTGTTCATCAATCACACACAATTTAGAGAAATATGTTGAGCAATGCTATACCTGACTCAAGCTGGGCTCCTCCACATCTTCTTCCTGGGTGGAAGGCCCAGGTTGGACGTCGGAAGCCTCAGCTGGGGTGGAAGGAAGAGTGGAAGGAAGAGTGGAAGGAAAGGTTGAGAGTGATGGCCTGATTTCAGTCTGGTCTGACAGAAATTGCAGTCTGTCATAGTACCACAGCCTGGGGACATAAATGTCATCTGCTGCTGCTCCTGATCTCATGGAATCCTGGACCTTCTTGCGCTCCCTATTATAAGTGCTCCGCAGGCCACCAAATTTGCACTTCAAATAGTTGATGTCTGCCGTGGGGATCTGCGGCTTCACAAATTCCAGCAATTTATCCAGTGCTGCCTTCCTCTTTAGTCGATTTGTATAAAAGGGTTGTTTTGTCTGCCACAGACAGGGCAGCTCTCTGTACAAATCAATGAATTGGGGGAGGAAATCATGATCATTGAATCTATCCATTTTATCTGCAAGACACAACACAAGACAAACCCTAATGTCAGGCTAAACTTACATAATCTTATCCCAATATAGGCCTCAATCTATAAGCAGTATAGGCCACTGATGCCCCAAGTTAAATTTGTACCTTCGTTCTTCTTCCTACTCCGCTCACAGATCGTACGTACGACGCACGCGTGATCTGCTTTATATACACTGTGCATACACTGTGCATGCATTAAACTCTGACCTTCTTTATAGTATATTCCTCGCCCCTTCTCTTTTGGCGCAGTGGGAGAGCACATGGCGGAGAAAGAACAAGTGCATGAAGACAGCAGCAGCAATGACGAAAGCCTGGAGTCACGAACGTCCCCATCCCGGAGGAGATTTAAGGCCTCAAATATGTCCTTTGTAGAGATGGTGGAGATGGTGGACATCTTGATGGGAAGCATGGACCTTACCCAAACCCAAATGCAGGGCCGTCTTTAAGGCAGGGCAAAAGGGGCAGCTGCCCCGGGCCCAGTCATTGTTGTGGGGCCCAAAGCAGTTGCCCCTTGAGCCTACACTGCCTGAAAATAGTTGACAAGTAGATTCAGGAGGGCCCAAGAAAATGTTTGCCCAGGGTCCAATCAATATTGAAGACGGTCCTGCCCAAATGTGAGAAAGGCCAAGATCATGGCTAAAGTTGTGAAAAGTCTGATCAACTGAGGAAACGATGGTCAGACCTCAAATTGAGGGAGCAGGATCAGTACAGAAGAATCAAGAGAGTGTTGCAAAAAAGTAAGTATTTTTTCGTGTGTTTCTATTATTATTATTACGTTCGTGCTGCTCCATGTGCTTTTCTTTACTGTTGTACAGTTTAAAATGGCAAGTTTCAGGTTCGTGGGCACAGTAATCATTCGTAGTAAACATTGTTTGTTCGCTCACTAAAACAATGTTTTTGGCAGATGCAGGTTAACTACATTTGTTCATGCCTATTTGCATTCAAAGAAGTTTAGTACATTGTTGTCTAGATGGGTTTGTAACTACAATGAAATGCAAACTTGATTCAGTGTAAGGAGAGGACTCTCAGCAGCTGTTTACACATCTGGACGTAGGAGCGATAGTGTGGGACACTAGAACAAACTTTTTAGGGTGTCCCACGCAGGTGCTCTAGTGGATACTAGGGGTGTCTCCATGTGTGAAACTTTACCAAAACAGGTAAGTATTCCAGCTTTAGAAAGGAAAAAAATCACGTCTTCAGCTTGGAACTCTGCCAAAACAGACAATTGTACGTCACTTCCAAGCAATGTTTAATTTTCCCATTTCTTGCCTCAATTATCTGTGTGCTAAGTATACCTTTTTTTTATTCAGCTAGGGCAGAAAAGACTCGGGACATCAGAGGACACCAAGGACCCACAACCTCCTATGGTTTTAAAAACATGCCTGTTTACCACAAAAAAGGATATTTCTACTGTCCAAAAAAAAATATGTTATTCCAAAAATATGTTGGTTTGCTCAAAAAACCTTTTCTAAAAGCACATGTGAATGTGCACAGAGTAAAAAATGTTCCACTCAACAATGTGTGCCTTTTATTTTCAATGCTCAATAGCATTTTTTTGCTTAAGTTGGTGTTTACAGTGGCAATGGGGGTTATTTACTAAAGGCAAATCCACTTTGCACTACAAGTGCACTTTTGCAGTGCACTTGTAGTGCAAAGTGGATTTTCCTTTTGTAAATAACACCCATGGTGCTTTACAATTTGCATTAATCAGGCCATTTTCGTCACTCCAAAAAATAAATTCATGGTGCTGAAAATTATGAATATTTTCATCATTAATGCATTACATTCATTAACAACAAAAACAAGGTGTGTGTGTAGCAGACCCACAACATAATAGTTAGCTGAAGAAGAAGTTGTCACCTCATGTATCAAAGAAATTATGTTTGCACTATTGAAGAAAATGGCCAAAAAAAAAAAGCCCATTGGATAACCTAGGAGACAGCTAAAAGAAATACAAGCAGTAAATCAAAGGAAATATTTTTCAGTTTAAAATACTCATTTATTTCAAAAATACATTTATTTAAATACATATAATGTGATGTTAAAGGAGAAATCTTACCTTAATATAGTCCTTCTGCAGGACAGGTATGATGGCAAAACAGGTCTCAGGAATAATGATCCCCAGAGCCTGGGGGAGATGCCTGTCGAGAACTTTATGTCTTGCGGACTTCTCCCCGTCGCCAAGTACCACAAGGTGGCGATAAGCCTCTGCTCAGGAGTGATGGCTTGCCGCCTGCAGGTGTCCTGCTTCATAATATAAGGGGACAGCAAAGCCAACAGACAGTGAAAAACGGGGTCCGTCATCTGGAGATAATTCCTGAAATCATCAGGGTTATTCTCACGGATCTCCCGCAACAAAGGGAGATTGAACCAATTCTTCGTCCATGAACTCCTCCTCCCTCTATTCATGGACTGGGCTTGGGCTAAAGTAAGAACCCCAACACCAAGCCCCTGCACAGCACGAACTCTACAATGAGTACGTACCCGCAACATGGCTTCAAAACATTTGGCTGGTCAGAACTAACTAACAGAACACACTGAAAATCAGAAAGGCCTGAGAAGAGCGAGCTGAAATTCAGAAATGAGCGGACAAGAACGCACTGAAAATCAAATACGTAATATAAAAATACGCACTGAAAACCAGATACGAACCCACAAGCACAAACTGAAGAGAAATAATGAACTGAAAAGCACGATCCTGAAAAGCACGAGGCTGAAAAGCGCCAATCGTCTCTCACCAAACCTCTGCTAACACGAGATAAACATGAGATTAGCAGAAGGAGCCCAAAGGGTGGCACACTGGCTATTGAACTTCCTCTTTATAGTGCCGTCGTACGTGTTGTACGTCAGCGCACTCTTGGCGATCGGAACTTCCGACAACATTTGTGCGACCGTGTGTATGCAAGACAAGTTTGAGCCAACATCCGTCGTAAAATAAATCCCAGGATTTCATTGTTGGAATGTGGGATTTTGGTGGGATTTTGAGCCTTATAGACAAACTGGGCCATTTGGGCACCCACTGGTTTTATGTATGATTTTTTAGGGACAGCCTGAGGAAAAATAGGGATGGTGGTCCTCTTTACCCCTGGTCATAATAAGTGAGAATTTCCTTGCCAAATGTGGGTATTTTTCCATCCAGCACTTAGAACGCATTAACATAAAAAACATCTGCCTTTAGAACCACTTTAACCGCTGGTGGTAATGATATAAAGGTCTCTGTTTGGGCACTTTATGTTATGGAGTGACAATTTTCTTCCTTTGTATCTTACAATCTCCTGTCTGTAAATCACCCTGTTACATGCTCTCCCAAAGGAAGAAATATGTTTCTGTGCCGAAGCACATTGTCCAAGAATATGGGCCTTTTTGCACCCAAGAACAAACAGTATGCCCCTGATCAAAAACACATGCAACTAATCCTAAGTGTAGTATATTTTGACAGAGACAGGCTGCAAAAGAAATCAATTGCAGCCAGTAACAATTATTAAAGTGATATTAAAGTCATCTCTTTCTTTTTTTTTTTACCTAAAATTAAAAAAGTTAAACTTACCTGCTCTGTGCAAAGATATTGCAAAGAGCACAGGGCCATCTTAATAGCATCATGGGCCCCTGGGCAAAGTAATGCACTGGGGCCCCTACAAGTCTTCCCCAATGTATGCACCTACTCTCAAGAATGAAAGTATAAATAGTTGATAAATTTGAACAAATGGTATACATTTTTTTATATTATATATTATATTAAGTATTATATTTGATCACTGTATTTGTGTCACTAGTAATGTCAGTGTCAGTTAGTCAGTGAACCTCCCTGCGAGGGTCTGTTAGTGCCAGATTGCCTGCTACTCTATCACAATCCCACTAAAAGTTATACAGTACTATACACTGACACTGGACTAATGACACTGGCTGGGAAGGGGTTAACATATAAGGGTTAACTGTGTGCCTAGCATGTGTAATGTGTGTAATATGTGCTGCTTTTAGTTACAGAACTGGCTGTTTTTTCTCCCTGCTTTACAGGGAGAAGAAAAAGCCAAATTGCTGTTCTGTGTACATAGTTATGTGTGTTTTTTTTAACACAGAACTCTGTGCTGTGATTGGACACAGCTGATCAGCAGGATTCCTTCAAAAACATTGGGTGAAACCTGTTGATTAACTTGTGCTATGTCCAATCACAGCATGGGTTGGCAGTGGGCATGCATGCATGCCCCCAAAAACCAGGAAGACAGGTGGCGATGTACAAGTATGTTGTCTGTCCTGCCTGGGCTGCTTACCCTCAATAAAACTACAGTGGGTGGGTAGCAAGTGGTTAGCAAGTGGTTAAGGTATATTTTACACCAGATGTGGTGGGACTATGTTGAGTGGCTATTTCAGCATAGTCCCACCGCATTACAAGGCACAATGCCTTGTCTCTGGCATGTCCAGTTCACAGCACTGTGGCCAATTGAACTTTATGAAATGTCAGTGTGACATTTCAATAAAGTTTGTTAAACCACTTGCCCTTCATGACCAGGCAATTTTTTGGTATAAGGCACTGCGTTATTTTACTTGACAATTGCGCGGTCGTGCGACACTGTACCCAAATCCCCCCTCCCACAAGTAGAGCTTTCTTTTGGTGGTATTTGATCACTCTGCGGTTTTTATTTTTTGTGCTATAAAACTTTGTTACCCCAACACTTCTTCATATTCCTTATATGTGCCTGCTGTACCATGTACTTGTATGAGAAAGTATCTTATTCTCTTTGTATTGCTTCCTTTGTGTGAAATCCCTAATGATCCTGCCAGCCCCTCTCCTTTCCTATTAAAAACTTTCCATAATTCATGAAAAACTGTTTTTAAAAAAAATAAAAAAACGGACATTAACGGATAAAAAAACGGACATAAACAGATAAAAAAACGGATGAAAAACTGACATAAATGGATGAAAAACGGACATAAACAGACGAAAAACGGATGACAACGGATGTAAAACGGAAATGAAAATGGATGAAAACTGATGTTTACTGATAACAACTGATGATAAAAAAAAGTGACTGAACTGATCCAATGTACGGTCCGCATGTGTGAAAGGGGCCTTAGGCTGGGGTGGGGAGCCGCGGTGACGGTAAAGCAGCTATATTTAGCGCTGCTTTACCGTCGCTTTAGCCGCGGTTTTCGACCGCTCGCGGTGCGGTTTTACCCCCCCGCGAGCGGCCGAAAAAGGGTTAAAGACCCCCCGCAGAGCGCCGCCGTTGCGGCGGTATTGCCGCGGTTTCATCGCGGTGTCCCATTCTAATCAATGGGAAGGAGCGGTATAGGAGCGGTGAATACACCGCTCCTATACCGCTCCAAAGATGCTGCTAGCAGGACTTTTTTGACTGTCCTGCTAGCGCACCGCTCCAGTGTGGGGCCGGATTTTTTCAGGCGGTATACAGGCGCTATTTTTAGCGCTGTACCGCCTGAAAAACGCCCCAGTGTGAAAGGGGCCTTAGGCCCGGTTCAGACTGCTGCGGTGCGGGAGATCGGATATGATTCGCACTGCAGTGCAAATCATATGCGATCTCTGTGCAATGCGAATTCAGCCATACAGATAGTATGGCTGAATTTGCATCGCATTCGGCCCAAAATCGGACAGGACCCTTTTTTTCGGTCCGTTGCAGAATCGGATCGCATGGTGTTCTCACCATGCGATCCGATTCCTGTCCAAGTTTGCAGATCGCACTGCGATATGCGAGCTGATATGGGGGTATCATTAACATTTCACTGACACTCCCAGCAGCTCGCATAGGGCAGTGTGAACTGCCGGCGGGAGACATGCGATGCAGGAACCCACTGTAGATTCGCAGCGTTCCCGCACCGCAGCAGTCTGAACCCAGGGTCTGAAGTCCCAAAAGCAGAAAGGACCACTGAAAGGTCTACTTCATGACTTCACATACTGAGGGAACCCTAAAAGATGTGAGCTCAGGCTGAAACTATTGCCCCTGTTTCACCAACTTTTTGTGACTTTTTACACGCCTCAACATTTTTTTGCTTCAATAAAACTTTCCTAGTTCAGTCTTTTTTAAACTAGAGGGAAACCAAGTAAAATTTTGGGCAGATCAAAATGTGTTGAACAGAGAGAGGATTATTTTGCCATTTTTTTTGTATTTATTACTTACTGCATAATGGCTTTCATAGAATGGTCAATTTTCAGGCTATTTACAATATGAAATATTAAATGAGAACCATGGCTTGACCATTTGCTCTAGCATGTAGGAGAGATTTGGATATGCATTTTCATAACTAAAAAATTTGTCTGGTGCTATTCATATTTATCTTCCCACACAGTTGGGTTTAAGAAGTGCCTTCATACCACAGGCTGCCACCTCTGCTGAAGAAGTGCTTGGGACACACACTCATGATACAGCTTGCAAAAGACTTATGTATATGACAGCTGACAGAGAACGGGAAGCATACATTACACTTTACAAATAGAGAGTGTGGGCTTGTAATGTGTCCTATCTGACTATTAGCTCATCCGCGAGCATAACAATCCACTAGTATGTAATCCACTGCGGTTTTTGCAGACTGTGGGTTGTGTCTGGGTGGTAGTTATTCTTTTGTTGATAAACTAACAAGAATCAACATGAAGTAGCAGAAAAAAATAATGTTAGCTGAATAACGGTATTCTGAATGATCAGACACACAGAAATTACTCAGCTAAAGTTATGTTCCAAAAAAGCCTGAGGTAAACTCAGCAACTACATACAGTACTTCCTATTAGTCTTATCCAATGAAACTTAATGAAATGACATTAGCAAAGCTAATGCACACACTCTAGACACATACAGTACATCTCTCCCAACGTAATGCGATGGGAACGAGAGAAACCCATTTAACGTGCTTAAAGTGGAAGAAAAGCCTAATTAACTATTCTCAAAAAATGTTCCCTCCCCCTCCTCCTTCCTATGCTGCCTACCCTGTATAAAAAAAAAGATCAGTCAACTTACCTATTTTTAATTTATATTAGTCTGGGCATAAGATTGTAAACCCCTTGCTCCCCTATGCAAAGGCACGCTCGACAATGTCTGTGAATTCTGGTAACCATGATTTCAACCATTGCTCCCATGTCCCAGCCATTGTCAACTCTCCCCCTGCTGCTTACTGATACAGGGCAGCTGGAGCTGCAGTATCATGTGCCTGGATCAGTGCAGAGGAAAAAAAAAAAAAAAAGGTACACAGATTTTTTTTTTTTACACAGGGTAGGCAGGATAGGTAGGAGGAGGAAACATGTTTAAGAATAGTAATGCCACGTACAAACGATCGGACAACGAAATCCTGGGATTTCTTTCCGACGGATGTTGGCTCAAGCTTGTCTTGCATACACACGGTCACACAAATGTTGTTGGAAATTCCGATCGTTAAGAACGCGCTGATGTACAACGCGTACGACGGCTCTATAAGGAGGAAGTTCATTAGCCAGTGCTCCACCCTTTGGGAGACGACTCGCAATTTTCAGCCTCGTGCTTTTTCAGTTCGTTACTGCTCTTCAATTTGATTCAATTTCAATTTCAGTGTATTCTTGTCCGTTCGTTTCTGAATTTCAGCTTTGCTCTTCTCAGGCCTTTCTGATTTTCAGTGCGTTCTGTTAGTTCGTTCTGAACAGCCGACCGCTTTTAAGCCATGTTGCGGGTACGTACTCATCGTAGAGTTCGTGCCGTGCAGGGGCTTGGTGTTGGGGTTCTTACTTTGACCCAAGCCCAGTCCATGAACAGGGCGAGGAGGAGTTCATGGACGAAGAATTGGTTGCTCCAGCGTAACCAATTCTCGCACATGCCTTTGTTGCGGGAGATCTGTTGGCTTTGCTGTCCCCTTTATATTACGAAGCAGGACACCTGCATACGGCAAGCCATCACTCCCGAGCAGAGCTAGTCACCACCTTGCAGTAGTTGGCAGCGGGGACTGCAGGACATCAAGTTCTCGACAGGCATCTCCCCACAGGCTCTGGGAATCATTATTCCAGAGACCTGTTCTGCCATTATTCAGGTCCTGCAGAAAGACTATATTAGGGTAAGTTTTATCCTTTAACATCACATTATATGTATTTAAATAAATGTATTTTTTAAATAAATTTGTATTTTAAACTGAAAAATATTTCCTTTGATTTACTGCTTGTGTTTCTTTTAGCTGTCTCCTAGGTTATGCAATGGGCTTTTTTTTTGGCCATTTTCTTCAATAGTGCAAACATAATTTCTTGGATACATGAGGTGACAATCTCTTCTTTAGCTAACTATTATGTTATGGTTCTGCTACACACACACACACACACCTTGTTTTTGTTGTTAATGTATGTAATGTATTAATGATAATAATTTTCATCATTTTCAGCACCCTGAATTCATTTTTTGGAGTGACGAAAATGGCCTGATTGATGAAAATTATAAAGCACTGTGGGTGTTATTTACTAAAGGAAAATCCACTTTGCACTACAAGTGCACTGCAAAAGTGCACTTGAAAGTGCACTGAAACTGCACTGAAAGTGTACTTGTAGTCCAAAGTGGATTTGCCTTTAGGAAATAACCCCCATTGTCACTGTAAACACCAACTTAAAGTGGGGTTGCACACAAAAAAAAAAAAAATAAAATAATATTCCTAAAAGAAAAAAAAAAAAAAACATTTGGAAACTCACCTGTAAATGGCTGTTGCTAGGGGGACACATGACAGGTCCCAGATGACTGCGTGGCCAATCACAGCACACGGCCCACAGTTACAATACTGGCGCCGCTGAGCGGAGGGAGGGCGAGCGGGGCTTCAATCCCCCGCAACGCTGCACCCTGGAACAGGTAAGTGTCCGATTATTAAAAGGCAGCAGCTGCAGTATTTGTAGCTGCTGACTTTTAATTTTTTTTTTTGAATGGTTACTCTTCTTTAAGCCAAAAACTGCTATTGAGCATTGAAAGAAGAAGCCACACATTGTTGAGTAGAGCATTTTTTACTCTGTGCACATTCACATGTGCATTTAGAAAAGGGTTTTTGGAACAAACCAATCTTTTTTTTTTTTAATACAATTTTTTTTTTTGGACAGTAGAAATATAATTTTTTGTGGTAAACAGGCATATTTTTAAAAACATAAAACAATACACAACTCAGGAACTTACAAAGTTCAAATTTGATAAATTGAAGGCAATATCAGACATTAGTATGTCCAAAGTGTGTTGATCTTGCCTTCATCAGATGGGGTGATGTTACCCCTGTGAAAGCCAAATTTTGAAGATGCGCACAAATTGGGAGTCAAAATGGGGATTTCCCTCCTGATCACATGCCTAATGTCAACATGTGCTTGCTCCCATCATGGGGGATCAATGGACATGTTTCGGGGGTGCAACCCCTTCCTCTCACCTACTTTATTTGCGAGGAAGGGGTTGCACCCAGACATCGTACCTTGATATCCAGTGATGGCAGATAGCACATGTTGACACACTGGGGGTTATTTACGAAAGGCAAATCCACTTTGCACTGCAAGTGCTCTAAATCTAAGGGATAGATCTGAAATGAGCAGAAGCTCTGCTGATTTTATCATCCAATCATGTGCAAGCTAAAATGCTGTTTTTTTATTTTCCTTGCATGTCAACTTCGGATCTACAGCGACTTTACTTCCAAGTGCACTTGCAGTGCAAAGTGAATTTTCCTTTAGTAAATAACCCCCACGGTGTGCATCTTCAAAATTTGGCTTTCAACATTTTTTAGAAAAGTTATAAAAAAAAAAAAATTCAAAATTTGGGTGTGTTTTATATTCTGCCTAAAACATCAATGATGTTTTTGAGTTTTTTTTCCACATCATTGATGTCTTCCAGGATCTTCTGTAAATCCCGATTGCACACCATGATCTCCCCGATGAGGACATGTGCACTTGCACTCGTTAAATGAGATTCTTCTTCCACAATATCCACATCACCTAAAATAAAAAAACACACCATGTATTTTGCCGCGTACACACGGTCGGAATTTCGCTCAAACTGTCTTGCCTACACACGGTCACACCAAATTCAGATGGTCAGTAACACAGCGGCATAAAACACGTTCGACAGCACTATAAAAGGGAAGTTTAATGCTTCCGAGCATGCGTTGAATTGTTTCCGAGCATGCGTCGGAATTTTGCATGTCGGAATTACATACACACGATCGGAAAATCTGATAGAAAGGTTTTCCGTTGGAAAAATTGAGAACAGGTTCTCAATCCAAAGTCCGTTGGAAATTCCGACAGAAAAAGACCGATGGGCATACACACGGTCGGAAAATCCGATGAAAAGCTCCCATCGGACTGTTTCCATCGGAAATTCCGACCGTGTGTGCGCCGCATTAGAAATATGCTGGCATCCATCTATTACCTGAAGCTGTGGTCTCAGACACTCACCTGTTGTGGTTACTATTTCACCCACTTCGTAAACCTCTCCTTCCTCCACATCCGGAGGTTGTGGTTTTGGGATTTCCCCTTCTTTAGGAGGTTGTGGGTCCCTGGCGTCCTTTGATGTCCCGATTCTTTTCTCCCCTATGTGAATAAAAAATAGTTATACTTAGCACACAGTTAGTTGAGGCAAGAAATAGGAATATGAAACATTGCTTGGAAGTGTCGCACAATTGTCTGTTTTGGCAGAGTTCAAAGCTGAAGACATGTTTTTTTCCCTTTATTAAAACTGGAATACTTACCTTTTTGGGTAAAGTTTCACACAAGGAGACACCCCTATTATCCACTGGAGCACCTTTGTGGGACACCCTAAAAAGTTTGTTCTGGTGTCCCACACTAGTGCTCCTGCAGCAAGATGTGTAAACAGCTGCTGAGTGTCCTCTCCTTACACTGAATCAAGTTTGCATTTCATTCTAGTTACAAACCCATCTAGACAACAGTGTCCTAAACTTCTTTTAATCCAAATAGGCATGAACAAATGTAGTTAACCTGCATCTGCCAAAAACATCGTATTAGTGGGCAAGCGAACGATGTTCACCACGAATGATTTACTGTGCCCACGAACCTAAAACTTGCCATTTTAAACTGTACAACAGTAAAGAAAAGCACATGGAGCAGCACAAACGTAATAAGAATAATATGAACACACGACAAATACTTACTTTTTTGCAGCACTCTCTTGATTCTTCTGTACTGATCTTGCTCCCTCAATTTGAGGTCTGACCATCATTTCCTCAGTTGATCCTTGGATCGCCGTACCCCATTATTCTTCGGCAGACTTTTCACAACTTTAGTCAGGATCTTGGCCTTTCTGACATTTGGGTTTGGGTAAGGTCCATGCTTCCCGTCATAGTCGGCCCTCTTCAAGATGTCCACCGTCTCCACCATCTCTACAAAGGACATATTTGAGGCATTAAATCTCCTCCGGGATCGGGGTGTTCGTGGCTCCGGACTTTCGTTGTTGCTGCTGTCTTCATGCACTTGTTCTTTCTGCGCCATGTGCCCTCGCACTGCGCCGAAAGAGAAGAGGTGGTGAATATACTATAAAGAAGGTCAGGGGCAGGCAAGGTTTCACGCATGCGCATTGTATATAAAGCAAAACGCGCATGCGTCGTACGTATGAACTGAGCAGTGGACAGAGTAGCGGAATCGCCGATCGTTCTAACAAAGGTACCATTTTAACTTGGGGCATCAGTGGCCTATACTGCTTATGAGGCCTATATTGGGACAAGATTATGCGAGTTTAGCCTGACATTAGGGTTTGTCTTGTGTCTTGCAGATAAAATGGATAGATTCAACGATAATGATTTCCTCCCCCAATTCATTGATTTGTACAGAGAGCTTCCCTGTCTGTGGCAGACAAAACCCCCCTTTTATACAAATCGACTAAAGAGGAAGGCAGCACTGGATAAATTGCTGGAATTTGTGGAGCCACAGATCCCCACGGCAGATATCAACTTTTTGAAGTGCAAAATTGGTGCCCTGAGGAGAACATATAATAGGGAGCGCAAGAAGGTCCAGGATTCCCAGAGATCAGGAGCAGCAGCAGATGACATTTATCTCCCCAGGCTGTGGTACTACGACTGACTGCGATTTCTGTCAGACCAGACTGAAATCAGGCCATCACTCTCAACCCTTCCACACTTCCTTCCACTCCAGCTGAGGCTTCCGATGTCCAACCTGGGCCTTCCACCCAGGAAAAAGATGTGGAGGAACCCAGCTTGAGGTATAGCATTGTTCAACATATTTCTCAAAATTGTGTGTGATTGATGAACAATAAACTAAAACTATGTCCCTTTTTCATACATAGGAAATCCTCAGCCAGGAGGTGGCAGGGGAAAGTGGCAGCCAGGAGATGGCGGGGTAAGTGGCAGCCAGGAGGTGACAGGGTAAGTGGCAGCCAGGAGGTGGCGGGGGTAAGTGGCAGCCAAGAGGTGGCCGGGCCCAGTAGCCTGACTGAATCCCAGGTCCCTCCCCTCCGCCTTCAACAAAAAAGAACCATGGAAGGGGAGGAGCGTGGAGGCTGCCAACAAAATGCAGGAAATGGAGGTGGGCCAATGCCTCTTTTGTGAGGAAGTGATATATATGGCCCTAAATAAGGGGTTGAGGGGCGAACTCACAAGCAAAACCCACCTGTGTGAGTTGGACCATCCTCCTCCTCCACCTCTTCCACCTCCTGCCACAACTCCAACACCAGAGCCACAGCCTGGAAGCAAGCGTGGAAGCAATCGTGTAAGGAAGACAAGAGAGTGATGGCCTGGGTTCGGTCTGATCTGGCAAAAGATGCAGGCTGTTGTAAGCCCACAGCCTAGGGACATATATGTCACCTGCTGCTGTCCCTGATCTCTCTGAGTCCTGGACCGGATTGTGCTCCCTATTAAATGGACTCCTCAGGCTCCCAATTTTGCCTGTCAAATAGTTGATGTGTGCCCTGGGGGTAAAAAGGATTTGCTAATTTCACCAGTTTATCCAGCGTTGCCTTCCTCTTTATTTTGTTATGACCCCTAATAAATGTATATCTTTTTTTCTTAAATCATTGGCTATGTGTTATAATTAAAAAAGGACAGTTTGTTTGTGAGTAGGCAGGTACATTTCAAAAATACAATGTCAAATTAACAAGGGACACCAACCAATCTCTTTGAGGTTAAAAAATACAAGATAATAATGGTGTTGTGGTAACTTGACACACAAAATGACAAAAAAATATTATGGAGATTACTAGAAAAAAAAAATTTAAAACAGGAGATCTTGATTTAAAAAAAAAAGGAGATCACTATAAACAAAAATTATAAACATTATTCTGGAGATCTGGTGAAAAAAAAATATATATTATTCATGAGATCACAAGAATTAATAAAGAAATCAGTTTGTCAGAACTCTGTGTGAATATCAGCAGAAAAACAACTTCATAATTCTAGCATTGAAAGATTTCAAAATTTGCAGCGTGACGAATGTGCTATCTGCATTACGAACGCTAGTTTTACCAGACTGAGTGCTTCCTTCTCGTACTTGATTCAAAGCATGCGTGGAATTTTGTGCGTCGGAATTGTGTACACACGCTCGGAATTTACAACGGATTTTGCTGTCGGAAAATTTGAGAACCAGCTCTCAAATTTTTGTTGTCGGAAATTCCGACAAAAAATGTCCGATGGAGCCTACACACGGTCGGAAAGCTCACATCAAACATTTGTTGTCGGAATGTCCGATCGTGTGTACGCGGCATTAGAGTTATGCCCCATACACACGCTCGGACATTCCGACCACAAAATCCATCTGATTTTTTCCGACGGATTTTAGCCGAAACTTGTCTTGCATACACATGGTTGCAGAAAGTTGTCGGAAAATCTGATCGTTCAGAACGCGGTGAGGTAAAACACGTTTATTCGGACAAATTCTTCATTATTCAGAGATTCGGATATAGCTGAATCCCCGAATTACAGTACAGTCAAATTTTACAGAATATCGAATCAAAATTTGTCCGAATTTGCGAAATTCTAATATAAATTAGACTTGAATTTTACAAAAAAATGTATTTGAATTCAAACTGTAAACACATGGTTGAAATAAAAGAATGTTTGTGTTGCAAGTGTACCATTTTCGAAATAATGCTGTTTTTGTTAAGCCAAAGGTGATTTAACCACTTCAGCCCCGGACCAATTGGCAGCCAAAGGACCAGGCCCCTTTTTGCGATTCGGCACTGCGTCGCTTTAACTGACAATTGCGCGGTCGTGCGACGTGGCTCCAAAACAAAATTGGCGTCCTTTTTTTCCCACAAATAGAGCTTGCTTTTGGTGGTATTTGATCGCCCCTGCAGTTTTTATTTTTTGCGCTATAAACAAAAATAGAGCGACAATTTTGAAAACAATGCAATATTTTTTGCTTTTTGCTATAATAAATATCCCCAAAAAATATATAAAATTTTTTTTTTTCCTCAGTTTAGGCCGATACGTATTCCTCTACATATTTTTGGTAAAAAAAATCGCAATTAGCGATTATTGATTGGTTTGCGCAAAAGTTATAGCGTTTACAAAATAGGGGATAGTTTTATAGCACTTTTATTATTATTTTTTTTTTACTAGTAATGGCGGCGATCAGCGATTTTTATTGTGACGTGACATTATGGCGGACACATCGGACATTTTTGACACATTTTTGGGACCATTGTCATTTTTACAGCAATCAATGCTATTTAAATGCATTGATTTCTGTATAAATGACAGTTGTAGTGAAAGAGTTAACCACTAGGGGGAGGGGAGGGGTTATGGGCTGTGACGTGCGTGTGTGTTTTTTTACATTAGGGGGTGGGGCTGACATCTGACGTCATTGATCGGCTTTCCCGATGACCGGGAACAACCAATCAATGACAGGCAGAGTAGGAAGCACGGGGAGAGGTTTGTTTACACATACCTCTCCCCGTTCTTTAGCTCCGTGACCCGATCGCGGGACACCAGCGGCGATCGGGTACGCTGGTCCCGCGGCCAGGGTCACGGAGCTCCCGACCGGGTCGCGAGCGCACCGCTGGCGGCGCGCGCGCGACCCACGGGCAGGCAATTAAAGGGCCATGTACAGGTACGTGATTTTGCCTGCCCGTGCCATTTTGCCGCAGTATATCTGCGTTAGGCGGTCGGGAAGCGGTTAAAGAGTCATTGTAATCATCAGATTTTTCTTTTGCTCATTCACTTTGTAAGTGTAAAATTTATAAAAAGAAACCAGTAAAATATAAATATTTACCTACTTTCCGCCCACCCACCGTCATATGACGTTGCCCAGTTTAGCCGTGATCGTGGGCTCATCGCATATCTGGGACATGGCGTGACCCCCACCTCAGCAAAGAGGCGTGGCCGTGGCTTTTTGCCCATGTGATCGGCTGTGTCCAATCACAGCCGATCACATGTAAATAAAAAAGGTAATCAGGGCACTGATCATCAGTGCCCTGATTACAATGCAGCCCCAGCAGTGCCCATTAGTGATGCCACTCTGTGTCCACCAGTGACACCAGTCTGTGCCCATCAGTGACACCAGTATGTGCCCCTCAGTGAGGCCAATCTGTGCCCATCAGTGAGGCCAATCAGTTCTGCCTTTCAGTGCCCATCAATGCCTGCCCATCAGTGCTGTTCATCAGTGCTGCCTATCAGTGCCCATCAGTGCCACCTATTAGTGCCCATCAGTGACACCTATCAGTGTCCAGTGCCACCTATCAGTGCACATCAGTGACACCTATCAGTGCCCATCAATGCCACCTATCGGTGCTCATCACTGCTACCTATCAGTGCCCATCATGCTGCATATTAGTGCCTCCTCATCAGTGCCGCCTCACCAGCAGACATCAGTGAAGGAGAAAAACTACTTATTTACAAAATTTTCTGACAGAAACTAAGAAAAACGTTTTTTTAGCAAAAAAATAAAAAACCCAGTGGTGAGTAAACACCAGCAAAAGAAAGCTATATTTGTGTGAAGAAAATGATTACAAATTTATTTGGGCACGATTGTCATTCAAAGTGCGACATTGCTGAAAGCTGAAAAATGGCCTGGACAGGAAGGGGGGTGAAAGTGCCCTGTATTGAAGTAGTTAAAGGCATTTATACTTGACATTATTTTTTCTCAGCTGGCTACAACCGCTGCACAGTATTGTACATAGTAAAATGTTGAAAGTAAGATACTACTTTTATTAATTAGAGCACTTTGCATGTTTTGAATAAACGTATTATTAATACAAGTAAGATCAATGTGTATAACAATCAGCTGTTTGGTTACTCAGCTGCCGCATTCGAATCGAAAAAAAGCTAAAATCTTTGATTTGACCGATTCGAAATTTATGGATTCAAACGTTTCAAATCAAAAAAAAAAAAAAGGTTAATTTGAAGAAAATTCAAAAAATACATAGAGGCAATTTCCGATTACGAATTCCGAATACGAATCCTGAATACAATGTATGAATTAACCAAATTTAACGAAACGAAATAACTAGATTAATGAATGTAAACAAAACTAAACACATTTTTTCATCATGCACATGTCTAGCTTTTATTCCACTTTAACACACCATGATGAAGAGCCATGAACATGTGAAAGTGTAGAAACCTGTAAGTAGTAAACTGTGATATAAACTAAACAAAGTATGCAAAACTGCACCTAGTTCACTGGTGTGTGGTTAAATGCACAGGAAACCAAACAAAAATGCATGATAAGGTCTGCACTTTTATTATCAATAACACTGTTCATAACTTTGCATCTTCAGTGAGTTTTTGAGAGATCCTGTAATTAGCAATTTTCTGCATTTTGGCAATAATGAATCTGTTGTAGAGATTTTACTACATGAAAAATACACAATACATATTTTACAAGCACTATACAGTATGGCTACACCTACCTAAACAGTCAAAAGTATGTAGACAATGACACCCAGACAATTATTTTATTTTTTTTGTCAGGTGTTTCCAGTCATGGGCGAGACAATTACATGATCAGATTCTACTGCTGTGATGAGATTAGGGCTTATTATACACTCTACCTTAACCTGCACTGCAATTTTGTAGCTCTGGGACAACAATGTAAGCACTAACAGACTCAGAGCAATCATCATTTGGGCAGCGTAAACTGAGCGGTTAACCTTTTACACACACATGGTAGCCCCCACCAGAAACACGCTCTATTCACAGCATTTGCTGTTGTAATTCTGACCACTAAAATGTCTATATCACTCATTGCCATGCAAAGACAGGAAAGTCACAGAGGCAAAAGTGCTTTTTACTTACAATTAGGATAAAGTTCACTTATCCTATTTACCGCTTTAAGGTGACATAACAGATCCCACCCCTCCCATCTCCAGAGATGCATACTTACCTTCGATCTGATGGCCACAGCCTCCAGGGATTGTTTACATCCCATGCCACAAATCCTCTATCTGCTGGCCACACCTGCGCAGTAGAGTCCCATAATGCCACGTACACACGATCAGACTATCCGGTAGACTTGGTCCTGCGGACCAGAGTCCGCTGGACAATCCGCCCGTGTATGGGCTTGGGCTGAATTTTTCTTCCCAAAAGTTCGGCGGACTTAGAAAGAAGTTTTGACTCGGCAATCCGGCCGTCTGTGTGCTAGTCCGCCGGACTTTTGAAATGAACGGACTTTACTCCGTGTGTGGGCAATTTCGTTCATTTCAAAAGTCCGGCGGACCTCCGTCAAATGTCTGGCGGATTGTCCGCCATACCTAGTCCGCCGGAGAAGTCCGGTCATGTGTGGGCAAGTCCGCTCGTTCGGAAAGTCCGGCCAACCTCCGCTGGAAAGTCCGGCGGATTGTCCGCCTGATTAAGTCCGCCGGATAGTCCGGCCGGAAAGTCAGATTGTGTGTACGCGGCATAAAAGTCTTTATGGGCCTGTCTACCTGTGTCCCCCAGCTGGAGACGGAAGTAGACGTTGGGCATTCAGATTGTAGGCAGATCCCCATTGCTGCTTGAGTGTGGCCAAACTATGCATCTGGGGCCTCACCTGTAAACAGGGCTATTCAGGGCACACAGTCTATTTCGTAACTGTCCGAACTCACAAAGACTTAATTGTCTCTAACACCTGCACGGATCCTGGCATGAGAGCAGCACACACTATCCTCCTGTTCCAAGTCCATAACAACGCCACATGCTCAGAGCACCTCTCACGCAGGTCCCTGTCATTTGTTGTGGTGCAGATTAGGGCATAGGAAGTCCAACCAAACACCTGGGCCCATGGGACATGGGAGCCCAGGTCATCCAACCCATATTCAATGAAGGAATTCTCGCTGCTAGGCGAGCAATCTCTTTCACCTAACCACCACCCACTTTCGATAAGCTTTGCACCAATGTTCACATTTACTCTTCCCAGGTATTGGCTGTGCACACTATTTCACAATTCTAATCTCTTTCAGTACACATGGGGACCTCTTGTTCCATTCACCTAAAACAAAAGTAAACTTACAACAACTGGGCATAACACAGTTCCAGGTAACAGGTATTCATTGTTTACAGACCATGTAAGTGGTAGCATTCTAAAAAAGAGTAATTTATTTCTTATGTCCAGCAAAGTGCAGGGAGGGAGTTTTGTGGTGCTGATCAGTAAATACACAACCTCTCTTGTCCTGATGTCCCATGTGAGAGTTACCTGCCCTCACTATCTAGCCAGGTCTATCCCCAATAGGGAGAGAGCACACACAGCTCTCATGCTACATCTCTGTTTTCTGTAGGCCACTCCTCATCCTCTAAACCCCCTCCACCCTTTAAGAATGGGAAATACCTCAATCCCTGCTTCCAGGGCAGGCTTACAGTTAAAGGGAAAGGAATCAATGTCTACTAGCTTCAGTCCAAAATAGGTGACTATCCCCAGTCTATCAGATGTGTATTGCTCAAATATTCTCCAGACGGTTTCCCGCCTGACCATTTACAGCTGGGCTGCATTAGAAGCCTTTTGAGGACTGTGGCAAATGGAGGTTTATGGCATGTTTGCATTCCTTTCCAACTTTTTGTTTTCTGTCAATTGTGCTTTAAAGTGGTACTTTTTTGGTCAAACATCTTACCTTACATGGCCTGTTAGAAGAGACATACATTTTAAATCTTTTTTTTGTTACCAACTTGTTAATTTTAGAGACACGAGGGTCACGTTGTATTTAGTATGACTTTCCCATTTGACCCACACAATTTTGGGCTTACTAGCCCTCAATATTGTCACAATGGGTACTGTTAATACTATAACACACAAGCACATTTTAGACAAGTGTGTGCTTCCAACTTCATGGTAATTGTTTGGGGAACTGTTTCAGCTTGGTTGTGGCTCTATGCACAAAGTCAAATTCATATAGACATTATTTGACAGTTTTTTTGTGGAGGAACCTGAGTGGCCTTAGCACTGACCTCAGCCTTAGTGAACACTAATGCCGCGTACACACGATCGGACTTTCTGGCAGACTTGGTCCGGCGGAAAATCCGCCAGACTTTCGGTAGAGGTCCGACGGACTTTCCAAATGAACGGACTTGCCCACACATGGACTAAAGTCTGTTCATTTTGAACGTGACTCCAGGTACGATAGGGACTAGAGAAGGAAGTCAATCTTACCGCTTTCATCAGTGAGATTGACACCTTGCGAGCCCCGTCGCCTGGTATGGATTTTGAGGGTAACTGAAAAAACGGCGTGGGGGTCCCCCCAAAGTCCATACCAGACCCTTATCCGAGCATGCAGCCCGGCCGGTCAGGAAAGGGTGTGGGGATGAGCGAGCGCCCCCCCCCCCCCCCCTCCTGAGCCGTACCAGGCCACATGCTCTCAACATGGGGGAGTGGGTGCTTTGGGGAAGGGTGGTGCCCTGCGGCCCCCCCACCCCAAAGCACCTTGTCCCCATGTTGATGAGGACAAGGGCCTCTTCCCGACAACCCTGGCCGTTGGTTGTCGGAGTCTGCGGGTGGGGGGCTTATCGGAATCTGGGAGCCCCCTTTAATAAGGGGGCCCCCAGATCCCGGCCCCCCACCCTATGTAAATCTGAACAGGGTAAATGGTACCCCTACCCATTCACCTAGGGAAAAAAAAGTCAATAAAAAAAAACACACTAGACAGGTATTTAAAGTAGTTTATTAGGCAGCTCCGGGGGTCTTCTTCTGACTTCAGGGGTCTCTTCCGACTTATCTGCACTTTCCGGCCTCTTCTCCAGCTCTCCGGTTCTTCTGCCGGGCTCCTCTGTTATCTTCTTCTAGCTCTTTTACTAGCGTTGGCCCGGTCTTCTCGTTCGTCGTCGCCGTATTCTTCTTCTTCCTTCTTCTCTTCTTCTGATGTTGACTCTTAATGCATAAAATGCATTAAGATAAAAAACCTTCTGCTTTTACAACTCTTTTAAGGACTCTTGACACCCTGACATGCCACACATGTAATTTTTTTTGGAGTGGGGGGAGTGTTATGCGCAGTGTTAGGTGCCCACACTAGCGATGCCAGTGCCGAGTAGAGGTGGGGCTTCAGGCGGCCGCATCTCTGGATCATGGGACAGGTGAGTGTGTGTTTATTAAAAGTCAGCAGCTACACTTTTTGTAGCTGCTGACTTATAATAAACACAGAAAAAGCTAGAACTCTGCTTTAAGTTCTTTCAAAGGAAGACATGCATTGTTATGGCTGACATATACATTACTAGAAGAAGAACTCCTCTTGGTGTTTGGGAGCAGAGTATTCTTTGTTCCTGATTGTGATGACATGCTGATTCCTATTTCTTCCACCCAATATTGTCAAAAGTACATGCACATAAACCTCAATGGCATCCCAGTTTTAGTCCATAGGGTCCAATATTCAGTTGGCCCATCCTTTGCAGCTATAACAGCTTCAACTCTTCTGGGAAGGCGGTCTACAAGATTTAGGAGTGTGTCTATGGGAATGTTTGACCATTCTTCCAGAAGCGCATTTGATGTTGGAAGAGAAGGCTCACTGTCTCCGCTCAAATTCATCCCAAAGGTGTTCTATTGAGTTGTGGTCAGGACTCTGTGCAGGCCAGTCGAATTCCTCCACCCCAAACTCACTCCTCCATGTTCTTGTGGTGGGTGACCTAGGGTCTGGGGCTCGGGTGCTGGAGGGACCCTCTACAAAAAATGGAGGAATCCTTTCCTGGAGGCACGGGAGCAAAAGAGAGGACAGCAGGAGCAGGTCAGCACGTGCGGGAGATCTCCTGACACGTCAGCTGGGTGGGCTGGTGAGTAATCAGTCTGGGAGGATTGTGAAGAAGTTAGCCAGGAGGGCTAGTGAAAGGGGCAGCTGCAGCCAGGTGGGCTGACAGTGCCTGAAGAGGTGGTGCTAAGATCAGTAGCCACAGGGATGTAAAGCTGGACACTGACTTTTTGCTACACACCAAAAGGGGCCTCGGGTTCCTGCCTATAACAGGCTGTTACTCTAATGCGGCGTACACACGAAGGGACAATCCCGCGGGATTATCCTCTGGACTCAAGTCCAGCGGACAATCCCCTCGTGTGTGGGCGCCGGCGGACTTTTTGGCGCCAAAGTCCGGCGGACCAAAGTTTTAAGTTTGGTTTTAAAATTATCCGCTGGACTTGGCAGTCCGGCGGACAATCCCGCCGTTAGTAGGCTAGTCCACCGGACTTTTGAAAATGAACGGACTTGCCGCTCATTGGCAAGTCCGTTCATTTAGCACGTGACTTCAGGTTACGTAGCTAGCGTAGGCAGTAAATGCCGCCGCGCTAGCTCCGTGACCTGGCATGGATTTAAAGGGAATCCCCACGCCGAAAAACGGCGTGGGGGTTCCCCCCCAAATCCATCTCAGACCCTTATCCGACGCCTACCTTCTTCGTCGTCGCCATCGTCTGGGGGTCTCGATCCGCCTTCGGGGGTCTTCCGGGGGTCTCTTCTGTTCTTGCGGCGGTCGTCATTTTCCGCGCCGCCGGCGCCGCCTTCTTGTTCTTGTTCTTCTTCTTCTTCTTCCGATGTTGACACGTCGCTCCCTCTGGCCGGAATGGCAGAGCCGCGCTGTGCTGGGACTTATATAGGGACAAGGGGACAGGGTCACATGCTCATGTCACATGGTGACCCCGCCCCCTTGTGATGTCACAGTCCCAGCATCCTCCGGGACTGTGACATCACAGGGGGGCGGGGTCACCATGTGACATGAGCATGTGACCCTGTCCCCTTGTCCCTATATAAGTCCCAGCACAGCGCGGCTCTGCCATTCCGGCCAGAGGGAGCGACGTGTCAACATCGGAAGAAGAACAAGAACAAGAACAAGAAGGCGGCGCGGAAAACGACGACCGCCGCAAGAACAGAAGAGACCCCCGGAAGACCCCCGAAGGCGGATCGAGACCCCCAGACGATGGCGGCGACAACGAAGAAGGTAGCCGGACTTCTCCGCTCGGTAAAAGAGCTTGGTAAATGGCGGAGGAGTCCGGCGAGAAAACCCCCAAGACGGAAGAAGACCCCCGGTGCAGTGCAATAAAATATTTTTTCAAAAGTGTGTGTGTTTTTGTACTTTACATTTTACACCTTAGGTGAATGGGTAGGGGTACATCGTACCCCATACTCATTCACATAGGGTGGGGGGCCGGGATCTGAGGGCCCCCCTTATAAAAGGGGGCTCCCAGATTCCGATAAGCCCCCGCCCGCAGACCCCGACAACCAACGGCCAGGGTTGTCGGGAAGAGGCCCTTGTCCTCATCAACATGGGGACAAGGTGCTTTGGGGTGGGGGGGGCGCACGGCCCCCCTTTCCCCAGGGCACCCCCCATGTTGAGGGCACGCGGCCTGGTACAGCTCAGGAGGGGGGGGGGGCGCTCGTTCGTCCCCACCCCTTTCCTGGCCGGCAAGGCTGCGTGCTCGGATAAGGGTCTGACATGGATTTGGGGGGAACCCCCGCGCCGTTTTTCGGCCTAGGGAGTCCCTTTAAATCCATGCCAGGTTACGGAGCTAGCGCGGCGGCATTTACTGCCTATGCTAGCTACGTAACCTGAAGTTACGTTCTAAATGAACGGACTGCTCCGTGTGTGGGCAAGTCCGTTCATTTTCAAAAGTCCCGCGGACTTTGGCCGGCGGATTGTCCGCCGGAGAAGTCCGCGCGTGTGTGGGCAAGTCCGCACGTGTGTGGGCAAGTCCACACGCTCGGAAAGTCCGGCGAAGCCAGCTGGAAAGTCCGGCGGATTGTCCGCTGGACTAAGTCCGCCGGCAAAAGTCTGCACGTGTGTGTACGCGGCATAAATCTGACTGAGTGCTTTTTGTCAGATCCACAAACAGTGTGCCAACTGAAGTTCTGCAAGCAAGTTTGCTGGAGGAAGTGAGGAGTGTATATAGACTGTATATAGGAGAAATTGTCCCTGAAGTTGTTTGAAGTCAAGTGGGCATCCCATAATTTCCCAATCCATATCCAAGTTGTAATCCCTCAATAAAATAACAAAACAAAGCACTGGACTGTTCTCTGACTCTGAGTGCTGTGGAAATTCAGTGTGCCTGGCTGCGCAGGGCAGGGGGTTCCACTCTACTCGCTGCTCCTTAGGGGGTGCGCTACATATATTAAAGCCCATAACCAACAAGTTTTTATACCACTTATATGGTTATCTATGTTGCTCTTTAAAAAAATAAAATACATATTTATAAATACTAGGATTAGGTCATTCATCGTTCCACTTTAATCTTGGTAATAAAACATTTGTATTCCTTGGATTGTTATAAAGCTTGTAATGGCAGAGCTTTAGTAACGTGCCTCAGCCTGTCGTTATGAAGAACATCAAGAGAAGAGTGCCGTTTCACACCCATGCAGCTTTTCTTCTTTCCACGTCTTAAAGCAGAACAATACAAAGTACATACAACTGAAACCTAAAAATGACCTTCAAAACTCCAGAAATGGAAAACTATTCAGCTTTTATTTTTCTGGTAATTAATGCCACCTCAATTGTATGAGAAAGTGAAAGACACACCAATGTATGTTTAAATGATATTTTGTTTCAAAATACATACTATAGTACAATTGCTATAATTTGTGTGACAACATACAAATAGATTAATGCAACTAGTTCAGAAATGTAAATATGTTTTAGTTTGTGGCTGTAAATTAAAGTGCTTGTAAACCTCTGATTGTAAATTTTACTGACAGGTAAGCCTAGAATAAGGCTTACCTATAGATAGGGGAAATATCTCTTAAACATGTACAGTTTAAGAGATATTTGCTGTACACTGTGCCGTGAAGAAACGGCCCTCCGTGCTGTTTCTTCACTAGCAAGTGCTGTGACTGACGGCACCCGCGCGCATGCGTCACGCTGCTCCGGCCAGTCACAGAGCCGGAGTCCCCGGCCCCGAAAGGAAGAGGGGCAAAGATGGATGCAGCCACCAGTGGGTACAGTGCAGGCTTTGTTTGCAGGAAAGTGCCACACAATGGGCTAGTAAGCGATGCATACTAGCCCATTATGCTTTTACTTTGCAGGGGAAGAGGAAGTAAAACCCATCAGGCTTTACTTCCTCTTTAAACAACATAATGGTTAAAGAGGAGCCCCCAGCCCCCCCACGAAAAAGTAAAAATTCAGCAGCTACAAATACTGTAGCTGCTGACATTCAATATTAGGACACTTACCTGTTCTGAATTCCAGCGATGTCAGCACCCCAGCCGATGTTTCCATTGGCTCTCGGGTGGTGCCACCGACATTGCCTGTGAGGGAAACTGGCAGTGAAGCCTTGTGGCTTCACAGGCGGTTCCCTACTGCGCATGTGTGAAGTGTGCTGTGCTTCGGGAATGGCCCAGCGATGGGGGAAGGGAGAGGAGGCCAAATTTCCAGGGGACCTTGCCGCATCTTGCTGCAGCCAGGTCTCCCAGAAGTGGGTATGGATACCTGTCAAAAACAGGTACCTGTACCCCCCCCCCCCCCCCCCTCAAAATGTGGCACCAGAGGGGGGAGGAAGCAGATAAGCAGAGCTTCCATATTTGGGTAGAAATCCGCTTTAACAATAAGGCCAAATAGGGAAGGTGCCGCTTTATCATAAAACTTCTTAAAATTGGCCATTAGAAAAAAATTATTAATGGTTGGCAGTAGGCTCAGACTAGCTAGCCAGTGCGCCAGATAATCCACTGGTGGGCCCAGATTATATAGCACAAAATGCTATTAAAACCACTTAGTGGGGGGGGGGGGGCACTACTTGACAGCTCACTGCCTTCTAGTTGCTAGGAGAGGACTGTACTGTGAAATCACTTTGTCAGGGAACTGTGTGATGCAATATGTAGCAGTAGTCTGGACCCTGCAGTGTGTGTGGGAAGCTGAATAGATAAAGGCCCAGAGTTTTCTGTGTACAGGCCGCTGCCATTGTGTGTCCTCCTCCTGCTAGCCCAACACCTGTCGCCATATGCGATAGAAGCTGATGTGGCCCTTAACAACAAAAGAGTTCATTTCAGGGTTTAGAAGGGTTGAGCGACTGGCTACTGTCACTAGGGGAAGCCTGGATGGGAAGAAAAAAATAGTAGAGGGTGCTGTCAGTGAGGGGTGCCCGATTATCCTGTCAGTGTTAGTGGGTGGGGATGACTGAGTCCACTGTCAGTGTTGGGTCTGGGCAAGATCTAAAGTCTTCTGTTAATGAGAGAAGGGTAAACACTTCTGTAGGTGTCATTGTGGGGGAAGGGGGTATAGATAGGGTTGGCACTTCATCCCTTTAAATCTGAACACATAATAATTACACAGGTCCTGAGTCTAATTTAATGCAGATAAGGCACCGAGTGAGTTTAATTACCACTTTAATCAGCCACAGAACCTGTGTAAATAATATGGCAGAGGTGCCAACCCTGAGTATAGAGTCTCCAGTGCCCTAGCAAAGGGGGAGGGTCTCCCGTCAGTCTTGGGGAAAGGGGTGCTGGAGTCTACTGCCAGTGTTGGGAATGGGGGGGGGGGGGATGGAATGTGCTACAGTCTCCTGTCAAGTGCTAATGAATGTAAGATGATTCCATATCATCATGCTAAAAAACATGTCGATGTGATTTTCTAATGAAAGAAATGTCCACTTTAATGAGTGCAGATGGCTTTAATATAATGAGGGCAATACCCACATTATTCCCTGTCCATCTCCTGGGAACATATATGATCTTATATGCCACTGATCAGCCTGAATATGACACGTTACTGCCCACATATGACACTGATATGCTTGTGTATGTTGCTCACCAATCAATTTATATCACTGATCTGTCAGTATATAGCACTCGACGGCTTGTATATTGCCATATTACTGTCATTGGTAAACGACACCACTTACAAACATCAATACTTACTGTAGACTCTGACTTTAAACCCCTTGCACTTTTAAGTGCAATTTGGCCACACCCACCATTCAGCAAGCATCTTTGCGACTCTGGATTAGTTTTTTTTGTTTTTTTACCATTTTATTTTTTATTTTTTTTACAATTACATTTTTTATTAATTTTTACATATTTATTAGTACCCCTGTTGGGGGGCTTTGGTGAAATATCAGGGGCTCTAAGGATCCCTGATGTTTCACTTTTGAGACAGAGAAGCACACAGGGGCCTGGTGCAGCAGGACAGCAATAGAGAGGCAGCAGGAACAGCATGTAGAGGATCCAATGCCCTCCATTTCCCTCCTACAGACACTAAATGTCTATGGGAGGGAGAGGTGGAGCAGCGGGCATTCAGCGGCTACATGGGGGATCGGTTCCTCTACATGCTAACGTCACCGCCGCCCTCCTATCCAGCTGTACAAGGGGGCCGCAAGGGCCCCCTATAGCATATGGCAGGGTTGGGATGCTAATCCCTGCGACTCTTGTATGTAAGTACCTACTGCCCATCATTCAGCTCCCTACTCCACCTCCAGTCTCTGGAATTACAATATTCAAAAGTTCCCAGGTGTAACAACCACCACTACCTTCAATCAGCCTGCTCAAGATATTTAGTCCCAATTCAGACAGTCTGTATCCATGAGTGATTAAATGCAAGCGGCTACAGAGAGCTGTGGAAGCTGTCAGCATCTCCTGCATCTAATCGCAAATGGCCCCATTCACAAGTGTCAATGGGACCATATACTGTAAGTCAGGACTTTGCCAAGGAAAAATTATTATATTTTTTTTTGTATTAACTGCTCATTATCACTTGCTACTAGGTGCTCTCCTAAACAGTCCAATCCTTGTTTGAGTTTTACATAATAATAATGGGCCAAATGCTCTATATTTTATTTTTTTCTATGTCTATCTAGCTCTTAATCCATTAATATCTATAAAATGATCTCTTCAGTCATCTCCCCTCAATGAATTCAGAACTGTGACTAGGAATGTGGACATAATTAAAGCACCACAAATCTAACAATCAATAAATCATTTTTTTTTTTTTGTTGAGCAGAAGTGTTCTTAGGATTTAATTAATATGCACTCAGTCATGCATATTTTTATTTTCATACAGGCTAGGAGTTTTTACTTTGTTTGAAAGAGGTTACATTGAAAACAGGATGCATTGTGGTGTGTCTTCGGAGATTACTCACTGACACATATTGTGGTTTCTAGGTATATGAGTGTACAGCAAATGTGGAATCCAATCAAAGGTATCATTATCTAAAAATAAATCATAAATCATAGAAACGTGTTTATATTAAAGAAGACCTTCCACCTTAGTGGCAAGGTTTACTTATTTCTTCCCTCCCCTGCATAAAATTACCATTTGGGGTGATAATTACATAATTTACCCACCTTTCTCTCACTTCTGTAGTAAAAGAGGTGATATCATCTTCCTGCCAATAAATTCCCTCGGAATGCTACCTAAATTCTCTGGGAATATGTTTAGATCTGTAAGTGAGCTCCTTACTGCTGTTTTCCATATGTTAATTGTTACTTCTGCTTTACCAAATATTAATTGTGAAACCTTCCTTGGTGTCTGTGTACCTTTACTCCATCTCCGGTACCAATCAACTGGCTACACCTACTATTTGGCATAGTTCAGCAGGATATGCCTCACACATCGACCCGCACAGATGGAGGTCTGGGGACCACTGTGGCACCCTTATGCCCCGTACACACGGTCGGAAATTCCGACCACAAAATCCGTCGGATTTTTTCCGACGGATTTTGTCCGACACTGGTGTTGCATACACACGGTCGGACAAAGTTGTCGGAAAAATCTGATCTTTCTGAACGTGGTGACGTTCGTTGCGTACGACGGACCTACGTAG
The DNA here is from genome assembly GCA_028564925.1 of Lithobates sylvaticus. Taxonomy (NCBI): domain Eukaryota; kingdom Metazoa; phylum Chordata; class Amphibia; order Anura; family Ranidae; genus Lithobates; species Lithobates sylvaticus. The sequence continues at coordinate 534,833,963 of CM053026.1, read as the reverse complement.
AGGCTAGTAGCCAATGGCTTTGGTCTTGTAATTTGATCTGAGCATGCGTGGCACTTTGTCCGTCGGAATTCGCTACACACGATCGGAAAAAGTCCGATCAGACTTTGTTGTCAGAAAATTTGAGAGCAGGATCTCAAAAGTCCGATGAAGCCCACACACGGTCGGATTTTCCGACAACATGGTCCGATAGGACATTTTTCGTCGGAAATTCCGACCGTGTGTACGGGGCATTAGGATCGGTCTTAGCACTAATCCCAAATTTAATGGGTCCAATGAGATTGAGAGAGACTGTAAAATGCAGTACGTCTCTACCAGGCACCCACCAAGCTAATTCCAGAATTAGCCAATTACTTCCTGGCTGATGATGGTGGGACTCTCTTATTTAGGGATTCTGATGAAGACCAGAGTGGTTGGCGGTGTGTGCACCTTACCAGAAATTGTGGCCACCTCGAGAATAAGGGCGCCTCTCATGCTTACCCATCATGGTGGAAGGGGTCACCTTGGTGATGGTGCAGGTACTCGACCAGATGGTGAGTAGGAGTTGTGGTCAGGCACATTCAGGTGGGCTCTTCTGTGCCCATGGCCCTGGGTATAAATGTCCTTAAAGACTTGAACTTATCCCGATTGCTGACAGAAATGGAGAGACTCTGTGGTTATAGGCGAAGGTGTGGCCTTCTGACAAAGTATGATCCGGGCCTACGAGACTTAACACCGTGAGAGTCAATGGCAGACAGAGTGAGTAGGCATCGTCTGCATGCCGCCAAAGTAAAGGTTGCTATTAGCCCACACCAGGAAGTCCTCTGATCACTGCCCATAGTGGCCCATAGGAAGCTACAAAGGGCTTCAGTTATGGTTGAACCCCGTAGAGACCTTGAGGTGCCAGGAGAATTGTTCACGGAATTAACTCTTTCCAAAGTCCATTGGGGTAGGGTGGTGGTTCAGCTAATTAACCTAGGAACCAACCAGATGATCATAGCAGACATCTATGTGGTACACATACACTGCATTGCTGTATCTCAACTCGTGGTCAATGCCCTCTGTGCCCCTTTACAAGCCATCATGTCTTCCTTGGATGTTGAAAAATAAAACAGCTATTTAAGCAGTTGGCCATCCCCTTTCAGAACTATCCACTGTCCCAGCAGCACTTACTCCATCAGCTGCTGGAAAAACCTTTACTGGTTTTCGCTGCAAGTCCTGAGGATTATGAGTGTACCAAAACCATTGATCACCCCATCCACACAGGGGATGTCTCACCCATTCGGCAGCAATACTGGAACATACCACCTGCTCTGTGTCAAAAAAATCAAGGACTTAATTCGCTATATATATATATATATATATTCGCAATATGCTGCAAAAAGGGATAATCAAGGAGAGCCACAGCTCCTGGGGCGTCCCTGTGATTTTAGTGTGAAAGAAGGACAGTTGCTTGCATTTCTGTGAGGACTATCGCAAACTCAATGCTTGTACCCATCGGGATGCATACCTATTGCCTTGGGTAGGGGAAATTGAGATAAGTACAGTAATTTAAATTCTAACACATACAGTATCTCACAAAAGTGAGTACACCCCTCACATTTTTGTAATTATTTTATTCTATCTTTTCATGTGACAACACTGAAGAAATGACACTTTGCTACAATGTAAAGTAGTGAGTGTACAGCTTGTATAACAGTGTAAATATGCTGTCCCCTCAAAATAACTCAACACACAGCCATTAATGTCTAAACCACTGGCAACAAAAGTGAGTACACCCCTAAGTGAAAATGTCCAAATTGAGCCCAATTAGCCATTTTCCCTCCCCGGTGTCATGTGACTTGTTAGTGTTACAAGGTCTCTTATGTGAATGGAGAGCAGGTGTGTTAAATTTGGTGTTATCTCTCTCACGCTCTCATACTGGTCAGTGGAAGCTCAACATGGCACCTAATGGCAAAGAACTCTCTGAGTATCTGAAAAAAGAATTGTTGCTCTACATCAAGATGGCCTAGGCTATAAGAAGATTGCCAAGACCCTGAAACTGAGCTGCAGCATGGTGGCCAAGACCATACAGTGGTTTAACAGGACAGGTTCCACTTAGAACAGGCCTTGCCATGGTCGACCAAAGAAGTTGGGTGCACGTACTTAGCATCATATGCAGAGGTTGTCTTTGGGAAATAGACGTATGAGTGCTGCCAGAGGTTGAAGGGGTGGGGGGTCAGCCTGTCAGTGCTCAGACCATATGCCGCACACTGCATCAAATTGGTCTGCATGGCTGTCGTCCCAGAAGGAAGCTTCTTCTAAAGATGATGCACAAGAAAGCTTGCAAACAGTTTGCTGAAGACAAGCAGACTAAGGACATGGATTACTGGTACCATGTCCTGTGGTCTAATGAGACCAAGATAAACTTATTTGGTTTAGATGGTGTCAAGCGTGTGTGTAGCGGCAACTAGGTGAGGAGTACAAAGACAAGTGTGTCTTGCCTACAGTCAAGCATGATGGTTGGAGTGTCATGGTCTGGGGCTGCATGAGTGCTGTCTGCACTGGAGAGCTGCAGTTCATGAGGGAACCATTAATGCCAAAATGTACTGTGACATACTGAAGCAGAGCATGAACTCCTCCCTTCAGAGACTGGGCCGCAGGGCAGTATTCCAACATGATAACGACCCCAAACACACCTCCAAGATGACCACTGCCTTGCTAAAGAAGCTAAGGGTAAAGGTGATGGACTGGCCAATCATGTCTCCAGACCTAAACCGTATTTATCATCTGTGGCGCAGCCTCAAATAGAAGATGGAGGAGCACAAGGTCTCTAACATCCACCAGCTCCGTGATATCGTCATGGAGGAGTGGAAGAGGACTCCAGTGGCAACCTGTGAAGCTCTGGTAAACTCCACCCTGTACAACCACTTTTACCTACAGGTAAGCATATATTAATGCCGCGTACACACGAAGGGACTATCCCGCGGGATTATCCGCTGGACCGAAGTCCAGCGGATAATCCCCTCGTGTGTGGGCGCCGGCGGACTTTTTTTGGCCAAAGTACGGCGGACTAAAGTTTCAGGTTTTGTTTTCAAATTATCCGCTGGACTTGGCAGTCCAGCGGATAATCCGGTCGTGTGTAGTATGGTCCGGCGTACCAAAAAGGACGCATGCTCAGTAGCAAGTATTTTTCTAGTATTTTTCGTTTTCTAGTCCCGTCGTACGTGCTGTACGTCATCGCGTGAACCGTCGGACTTTTTGCGTGATCGTGTGTGGTCAAGTCCGTTCGCTTTTTAGTCCAGCGTACCCAGCTGGAAAGTCCAGCGGATTGTCCGCTGGACTTAGGTCCGCCGGGAAAAGTCCGTACGTGTGTACGCGGCATTAGGCTTACCTGTAGGTGCTGGAAATATCTCCTAAACCTCAACAGTTACAATAAAGCCGCGCGCCAATAGTCGCTCAGTCGATGAACCCGGCATGCTTAGAGCCCCCCGCTAATGAAACCCAAGATTTCTGCAATGAATTATCAGATTTTTTCATCAATAAAAATCGACAACATCCGGAAAATAATTCATCAGAAAAAAACATCCGACGGCAGTCAACCAGAGCAAAAAGTCGATATCGACACAAACATCCCACAACCACCAAAGTTTTCTCTGATCCCAATTACCACGGATATCACAAAAAACATCATCAAAAATCTCAGAGACAGCACATCCTCTATTGACATCATCCCCACAAAACTCCTGAAAGAATGCTCCGACATCCTGGCCCCCACCATAACGCACCTCATAAATCAATCGTTCAAAGAAGGGATTGTTCCGGGCGCCCTCAAACAAGGCATCATCAAACCCCTGCTAAAGAAACCCAACCTCGACCCCCGGGACCCTAACCACCGCAGACCGATAACAAGCTTGAACAACATCTCCAAGATTATGGAGAAAGCGGTAGTACAACAGATACAACGCCACCTGGACACACACAAACTCCTGGACCCGCTACAATCAGGATTCCGCCCAGGCCATGGGACAGAAACCGCACTCCTGAAGATATGGGACGACGCCCTCGAAGCAGCAGATGACGGAGAATCATGTCTCCTGGTACTGTTGGACCTCAGTGCAGCGTTTGATACTGTGGACCACAATACTCTACTCATCCGCCTTACAGAAGTAGCCGGAGTCACAGACTCAGATCTACAATGGTTCGCATCCTTCTTAGGAAATCGCTCTCAGACAGTGAAACTAGGAGCTTTCACCTCTGAAAGGATCACCCTTGTCGCCAGTGCTCTTCAACAACTACATCCGTCCACTCCTCAACATCATCAGAAGATCAGACCTGTGCTTCCACTCATACGCTGACGACACGCAATTATATTTTCGTATCACCGGACAAAAAGACCATCATCAGCAATTAGAAAAATGCCTCACTATGATAGACGACTGGATGACCACTAGCTCCCTCAAACTTAATGAATCGAAAACAGAACTTCTTATTCTACATGCAAATCAAAACCCCCGAACCAAGATCCCTTGGACACCACCCACCATCTTTGGACAGACCATTGCCCCTAGGACCAAGGCCAAGAGTCTCGGAGTCATTTTTGACTCAGAAATGTCAATGGATGCCCAAATAGGAGCAGTAGTCAGTGGATCTCACCATCTGCTCCGCCTGCTACGCAGACTCATCCCCTTCATTCCAAAGGAGGACAAAGCAGTGGTAGTTGGAACAGTCATCAATTCTCGACTGGACTACGCTAACTCCCTCTACATAGGATTACCCCAATATCAACTTGCGCGCTTACAACTCATCCAAAACACTGCGGCAAGGCTGATAACAGGGAAAAAACCCTGGGAATCCATCTCCCCTTCCCTGAGGAACCTACATTGGCTAACCGTAAGGAATCGGGTCACATTCAAGACCCTCTGCCTCACCCACAAATGCACACATGGAAACGCTCCGCAATACCTTCTCGAGAAAATAAAACACTACACACCGAATCGCAGTCTTCGATCGGCTAATCAAAATCTCCTCCTCATTCCTAAATCCTGCTACAAATCAAAGGGTGAACGGAGATTCGCTGTCCAGGGACCACGGCTATGGAACGCTCTACCAACCGACATCCGCATGGAAGAAAACCATCAGGCCTTCAGGAAGAAACTCAAGACCTACCTCTTCTAGAAGCTCGACAACCAAACGCCAATACAGCGCCTTGAGGCGATTCAGTTCGCATTGTAGCGCTATATAAGTTATTCATTCATTCATTCATACGGCGCATGTGCACTTTAGAAAGGGCAGATCGTGCCGTTTCTAAAGGGGTCATACCGTGACTAGCGGCTCCTGTGCACATGCGTGGGAGTGACGTCACGTGACTCCGGCCAGTCACAGCGTTGGAGTTCGTGGCCCCAGAAGGAAGAGGGCTGAAGATGGATGCTCACTACTAGTGGGAACAGCGGTGACATTGCAGGCTTTGGTTTCAGGTAAGTGACACATAATGGGCTACTATGCGATGCATAGTAGCCCATTATGCTTTACCTTTGCAGGGAAATAAAGAGGCAACAAAAGTGAGTACACCCCTAAGTGAAAATGTCCAAATTGAGCCCAATTGGCCATTTTCCCTCCCCGGTGTCATGTGACTTGTTAGTGTTACAAGGTCTCTTATGTGAATGGAGAGCAGGTGTGTTAAATTTGGTGTTATCTCTCTCACGCTCTCATACTGGTCAGTGGAAGCTCAACATGGCACCTAATGGCAAAGAACTCTCTGAGTATCTGAAAAAAGAATTGTTGCTCTACATCAAGATGGCCTAGGCTATAAGAAGATTGCCAAGACCCTGAAACTGAGCTGCAGCATGGTGGCCAAGACCATACAGTGGTTTAACAGGACAGGTTCCACTTAGAACAGGCCTTGCCATGGTCGACCAAAGAAGTTGGGTGCACGTGCTTAGCATCATATGCAGAGGTTGTCTTTGGGAAATAGACGTATGAGTGCTGTATCAGGAACTAAGTACTCACCGAGGCCAAGATGCCGAGAGCGGTTGCCCTTGCGACTCAGCGCCTACCACCCCTGAAGATGGTACAGGGGACGGTTGGCACCAAGAGGCACAAGCCACCTGTTGGGTGGTGGCTAGGCGTGGATCCAGGTGTAGTTGGGTATACAGGCAGACTGGCGGAGACTCCAACACTGATGGGTAAACAGGCAGCAGGCTGAGGATCAAACACAAGATTAATCAGGCACAAGCAGAAGGTTAACACAGGAGGACAAGCCCAGATAGAATGGTCAAACACAAGCAAGAGGTCAAGGCAGGCTGAGGGTCAAGTACTGCTTAAGCAGGCGGTGGAAGTCCGGTATACAGGCCGAGGGTCAAACACAGGAGAGAGGTGGTGATCCGGGTAAACAAGCCAAAGGTCAAGGTTGGAGAAGGTAACAAGGTCAAGACAATCCGGGTCGGCAACGGGTAGGCAAGTAGATACAGCAGGCACAGGTACAAGGGACAAGGGAACAGCTGAGAGATGAACCAGCGTCTGTCTGGGTCCAAGGGCCTCTCTTTTATAGGCCGGGTGGAGGTCACATGGGACGTGCACTAGCGCGCATGCGCGCGCGCCGTTCAGCTGGGCCGCGTACGTTCGTGCGCCGCCACATCGTTCCTCTGACTCCTACTGTGCGCCGCAGCGCCGGACCTATGCGTCTGCGCACTGGGGCGCGCGGCGGACCAGGTCCCTGATAGTGCCCCCCCCCAAGGGGCGGACTCCGGACGCCCAGGCTGTCCATTAGTTCAGGATGCTCCTGCTGGAAAATCTTAATTAACCTTGGTGCATGGAAATTTCCCGATGGCTCCCAGGAATTATCCTCCAATGGGTACCCCTTCCATTTCACTAGATACTGTAGCTGACGACCCACCTTCCTGCATCCTAGAAGTGATTCCACCTCGAATTCTTCCATGCCATCGATTGTGACAGGTGGTGGCGGAGGTTCCTCCCTGTCTGGGAAGGGACTTGGAACCAAAGGTCTCAGTAAAGATGCATGGAAAACAGGATGTATCTTGTAAGTTTTTGGTAGCGAAAGCTCAAAGGCCACGGGATTCACTGCCTTTTTGACCTCAAATGGCCCAATGAATTTGGGGCCCAGTTTCCGTGAGGGGCAAGAGAGCTTGAGATGAGCCGTTGACAACCACACTTTTTCCCCGATTTTGAAATGGGGGTTCTCCCTCCTGCCTCTGTTGTGGTATCTTTCGTACCCTTCTTGAGCCTGTTGCATGGTCTCCTGGAGCTTTCGAAAGTTGTTTTGAATGGCCTCTAGACGCTCTTGTACCGCAGGAACTGGTGATTCAGGAATTGAGTTCGGCAGAAATGATGGGTGGAAGCCACAGTTTGCCCAGAAAGGAGTTTGGTTGGTAGCTGAGTGGGAAGAATTATTGTATGCGAACTCCGCGTACGCCAGCAAGGAGGACCAATCATCTTGAGCAGAGGAGCAGAAGCATCGCAAATACTGCTCGAGCGTCTGGTTGGTACGCTCTGTTTGGCCATTACTTTGCGGGTGATAGGCTGAAGAAAGACAGATTTTGATTCCTAAGGTTTTGCAGAGTGCCTTCCAAAACTTCGAGGTGAATTGGGAACCTCTGTCAGAGACAATGCTCCTGGGGACCCCATGGAGCCTGACGACCTCTTTGGTAAAGATGTTGGCAGTCTCGAGAGCAGAGGGAGTACCAACCATAGGCAAGAAATGGGCCATTTTGGACAGTCGATCAACCACTACCAGAATGGTAGAAAATCCTTCTGAGGGGGGTAGTTCCACAATAAAATCCATTGAGATGTCTGCCCATGGACGTTCCGGGATGGTTAATAGCCTCAATAACCCCCAGGGTTTGGTTTTTTGACCCTTGTTTCGTTGGCACGGGACACAGGAAGCGATGTAAGTACGGCAGTCCTGCCTCCAGCCTGGCCACCAAAAGGTACGAGAGATGAGTTCGGCTGTCTTCCGGTTCCCGAAGTGACCTGCCAGTTTGTGGTCATGGAGAGTCTTCAAGACCAAAGGTCTTACTTCTAGGGGTACAAAAATTTTATTCCGAGACCAGAATAGGTCTTCACGTTTCTCCAGAGTAGACACAATGGGGTCCTGGCAATGAGCTGAGGCAGTGAGGAGAGAGGTAGACAGATCTGCCGGAGTAAGAAGCAGAAAATTTTGGGGAGCCAAAATGGTACTTGGTTCCGACATTTGAGAAGATTCCGGAGAGATTCGGGAGAGGGCATCTGCTTTGCCATTCTTTGACCCTGGCCGATAGGAAATATGAAAGGTAAATCTAGAAAAAAAAAGTGCCCAGCGAGCTTGCCGAGGCCTCAACCGTTTGGCGGTACGTAAATATTCGAGATTTCTATGATCCGTAAAGATAGTAATTGGATGAGTTGCCCCCTCCAGAAGGTACCTCCATTCTTCCAAGGCGGCCTTAATGGCTAATAGCTCGCGATCCCCAACATCATAATTTCTTTCGGATGGGCTCAATTTCCGGGAGGCAAAGGCCACTGGGTGAAGGAGGGCTTTTGGCCCGTGGCGTTGTGACAGGATGGCACCTGTGGCAGATTCCGAGGCGTCAACCTCCAGTACAAAGGGAAGTAGAGGATCCGGGTGTCGTAGAATAGGAGCAGAGGTGAAGAGGGTCTTTAGTTTGGTGAAAGCATCCTGGGCTTCCTGGGACCATTGGAAACGGCCATGTTGTTGGGTTAGGCGGGTGATGGGAGCAACGATAGAGGAGAACCCGATGATGAACCTCCGATAAAAATTAGCAAACCCGATGAAACGTTGGACGGCCTTTTTGTCCTTGGGAGCTGACCATTCTATCACCGCCTTGACCTTTTGGGGATCCATTGTAGTGCCTTCGGTAGAGATGATGAACCCCAAGAACTGTACAGAAGTTTTCTCAAATTCACATTTTTCGGCCTTAAGATATAATTGGTGGGCTCTAAGGATGGCAAGTACTCTCCTAACGTGGCTCCGATGCATTTCCAAGGTGGCTGAAAAAATAAGGATATCGTCCAGGTATACAACCAAGAAGTCGTCCAGGTGCTCCCTAAAGATGTCATTCACCAGATGTTGGAAGGTAGCTGGAGCATTACACAGGCCAAAGGGCATCACCAAATACTCATAGTGGCCAAACCTGGACCTGAAGGCTGTCTTCCATTCATCACCTGCGCGGATCCTGACAAGATTATAAGCGCCCCTTAAATCAAGCTTGGAAAAAACTTTGGCCGATCGGAAACGTTGGAGGAGCTCGGGAATTAGAGGTAGCGGGTACCGGTTCTTCACCGTGATTTTATTAAGCTCCCTATAGTCAATGCAAGGTCGGAGTGACCCATCTTTTTTCCCTACAAAAAAGATGCCAGCCCCAGCCGGGGAGGTAGAGGGCCGAATGAAGCCCTTTTCAAGGTTTTCGTCAATGTAGGCTTTCAATGTTTTCAACTCAGTTTCAGATAACGGGAATATACGCCCGAAAGGAATCTCAGAGCCAGACAAAAGCTCAATGGGGCAGTCATAAGCCCGGTGAGGTGGTAGATGGTCGGCCTTCTTCTTGTCAAACACATCCCTGAAGTCTTGATAGGCAGGTGGAATGTGCTGGAGGTTTTCTGGTGCTGAGATGACTGCCAGGTGACAGCTCGGAGCCGGGGAGATGCAATGTTGATGACAGTAGGGAGAAGAGAAGGAGACCTCCTTCCGGTCCCAATGGATCTGAGGATCATGGGCCTGTAACCACGGGAGTCCCAGGATGATGGGAAACATCGGGGAAGAAATCAAATCAAAACGTAGCAGTTCCTGGTGGCCGGAGTCTGTAGTGGTGAGGATAGGTGGGGTCTCCTGGACTACTGGTCCTGAGTGTGGAAGGGACCCGTCAGCCAAGTGGACCAGTAAAGGTCTTTCTTTATTTAGACAGGGGATGTGCCATTCGTTGGCGATGGAAATGTCCAGAAAACAACTGCAGGCGCCTGAATCAATTACGGCCGGGAGCCGAATCTCCTTTCCCGCCAGCTGTAGGGAGACAGAAAGAGTCACGTAAGCCTGGACAAGGTTAATGGTTTGACAGTTGACAGTGGTTTGAGAGGGCAACTTACTGGGCCGGATGGGGCAGTTCAGTAGGTAGTGCCCAGAACCCCCGCAGTAGAGGCACAGGTTAGACCTGCGTCTGCGTTGCCTTTCTTCCTGAGAAAGCCGGGGGCGAACTAGGCCAAGTTGCATGGGCTCCCCCTCCGGAGCCGGCGTACCTGGAGAAAAGGAGGAGGCAGGGTATGTAGGCGGTGCCCTAGGGGGTACCCACACTGGTCGGGGATTCTGTAGGCGCTCGGAACGCCGTTCCCGCATGCGCCGGTCCAACTTGGTGGCCAGTTGGATTAACTCCTCCAGGGTTGTGGGGGTCTCCACCCGAGCTAACTCATCCTTCAGGACTTCGTTCAGCCCCAATCGATATTGATAACGAAGGGCTGCCTCGTTCCAAGTAGTGTCGGCTGACCATTTGCGAAACTCTGCCGTGTAGTCTTCTACTAGCCTTTTGCCCTGGGAAAGAGTATGTAGTGTGGCTTCGGCAGTGGCAGAACGCTGAGGGTCATCATAAAGTTGGCCCATTGCTTCAAAGAAAGAGTCCACAGTGTTTAACAGGGGGTTTCTCTGCTCCATGGGACCGTGGGCCCAGGTCTGGGGTTCCTCTGATAGCAATGACATGACAAATCCCACTTTTACAATTTCTGAAGAGAAAGTTCGGGGCTGTAAGGCAAGGTACAAGGTGCAGGCGTTCTTGAAAGACCTGAACTTCCTGCGATCGCCTGAAAATCGCTCAGGTACTGGGACCTTGGGTTCGGGTACAGCCATCATCATGGCGGGTGGCGCTTGGGCCTGCGGTGCAGAACTTCCACTGGCTGATCCAGGAGCTGGGCTTGTCGGAAGAGAGGCTGTTGCCAACTGTTGAAGACGGTTGTCCACCTGTACATAGCCTTCTTGTAGCTTTTGTACAGCTTCCATGAGGGCAGATACCTGTTGGCATAGCATCTCCAGAGGAGATCCCGCTCTGTTGGCCTCTGTCATGGCTGGTTCGTACTATCAGGAACTAAGTACTCACCGAGGCCAAGATGCCGAGAGCGGTTGCCCTTGCGACTCAGCGCCTACCACCCCTGAAGATGGTACAGGGGACGGTTGGCACCAAGAGGCACAAGCCACCTGTTGGGTGGTGGCTAGGCGTGGATCCAGGTGTAGTTGGGTATACAGGCAGACTGGCGGAGACTCCAACACTGATGGGTAAACAGGCAGCAGGCTGAGGATCAAACACAAGATTAATCAGGCACAAGCAGAAGGTTAACACAGGAGGACAAGCCCAGATAGAATGGTCAAACACAAGCAAGAGGTCAAGGCAGGCTGAGGGTCAAGTACTGCTTAAGCAGGCGGTGGAAGTCCGGTATACAGGCCGAGGGTCAAACACAGGAGAGAGGTGGTGATCCGGGTAAACAAGCCAAAGGTCAAGGTTGGAGAAGGTAACAAGGTCAAGACAATCCGGGTCGGCAACGGGTAGGCAAGTAGATACAGCAGGCACAGGTACAAGGGACAAGGGAACAGCTGAGAGACGAACCAGCGTCTGTCTGGGTCCAAGGGCCTCTCTTTTATAGGCCGGGTGGAGGTCACATGGGACGTGCACTAGCGCGCATGCGCGCGCGCCGTTCAGCTGGGCCGCGTACGTTCGTGCGCCGCCACATCGTTCCTCTGACTCCTACTGTGCGCCGCAGCGCCGGACCTATGCGTCTGCGCACTGGGGCGCGCGGCGGACCAGGTCCCTGATATGCTGCCAGAGGTTGAAGGGGTGGGGGGTCAGCCTGTCAGTGCTCAGACCATATGCCGCACACTGCATCAAATTGGTCTGCATGGCTGTCGTCCCAGAAGGAAGCTTCTTCTAAAGATGATGCACAAGAAAGCTTGCAAACAGTTTGCTGAAGACAAGCAGACTAATGACATGGATTACTGGTACCATGTCCTGTGGTCTAATGAGACCAAGATAAACTTATTTGGTTTAGATGGTGTCAAGCGTGTGTGTAGCGGCAACTAGGTGAGGAGTACAAAGACAAGTGTGTCTTGCCTACAGTCAAGCATGATGGTTGGAGTGTCATGGTCTGGGGCTGCATGAGTGCTGTCTGCACTGGAGAGCTGCAGTTCATGAGGGAACCATTAATGCCAAAATGTACTGTGACATACTGAAGCAGAGCATGAACTCCTCCCTTCAGAGACTGGGCCGCAGGGCAGTATTCCAACATGATAACGACCCCAAACACACCTCCAAGATGACCACTGCCTTGCTAAAGAAGCTAAGGGTAAAGGTGATGGACTGGCCAATCATGTCTCCAGACCTAAACCGTATTTAGCATCTGTGGCGCAGCCTCAAATAGAAGATGGAGGAGCACAAGGTCTCTAACATCCACCAGCTCCGTGATATCGTCATGGAGGAGTGGAAGAGGACTCCAGTGGCAACCTGTGAAGCTCTGGTAAACTCCACCCTGTACAACCACTTTTACCTTCAGGTAAGCCTATATTAAGGCTTACCTGTAGGTGCTGGAAATATCTCCTAAACCTCAACAGTTACAATAAAGCCGCGCGCCAATAGTCGCTCAGTCGATGAACCCGGCATGCTTAGAGCCCCCCGCTAATGAAACCCAAGATTTCTGCAATGAATTATCAGATTTTTTCATCAATAAAATCGACAACATCCGGAAAATAATTCATCAGAAAAAAACATCCGACGGCAGTCAACCAGAGCAAAAAGTCGATATCGACACAAACATCCCACAACCACCAAAGTTTTCTCTGATCCCAATTACCACGGATATCACAAAAAACATCATCAAAAATCTCAGAGACAGCACATCCTCTATTGACATCATCCCCACAAAACTCCTGAAAGAATGCTCCGACATCCTGGCCCCCACCATAACGCACCTCATAAATCAATCGTTCAAAGAAGGGATTGTTCCGGGCGCCCTCAAACAAGGCATCATCAAACCCCTGCTAAAGAAACCCAACCTCGACCCCCGGGACCCTAACCACCGCAGACCGATAACAAGCTTGAACAACATCTCCAAGATTATGGAGAAAGCGGTAGTACAACAGATACAACGCCACCTGGACACACACAAACTTCTGGACCCGCTACAATCAGGATTCCGCCCAGGCCATGGGACAGAAACCGCACTCCTGAAGATATGGGACGACGCCCTCGAAGCAGCAGATGACGGAGAATCATGTCTCCTGGTACTGTTGGACCTCAGTGCAGCGTTTGATACTGTGGACCACAATACTCTACTCATCCGCCTTACAGAAGTAGCCGGAGTCACAGACTCAGATCTACAATGGTTCGCATCCTTCTTAGGAAATCGCTCTCAGACAGTGAAACTAGGAGCTTTCACCTCTGAAAGGATCACCCTTGTCGCCAGTGCTCTTCAACAACTACATCCGCCCACTCCTCAACATCATCAGAAGATCAGACCTGTGCTTCCACTCATACGCTGACGACACGCAATTATATTTTCGTATCACCGGACAAAAAGACCATCATCAGCAATTAGAAAAATGCCTCACTATGATAGACGACTGGATGACCACTAGCTCCCTCAAACTTAATGAATCGAAAACAGAACTTCTTATTCTACATGCAAATCAAAACCCCGAACCAAGATCCCTTGGACACCACCCACCATCTTTGGACAGACCATCGCCCCTAGGACCAAGGCCAAGAGTCTCGGAGTCATTTTTGACTCAGAAATGTCAATGGATGCCCAAATAGGAGCAGTAGTCAGTGGATCTCACCATCTGCTCCGCCTGCTACGCAGACTCATCCCCTTCATTCCAAAGGAGGACAAAGCAGTGGTAGTTGGAACAGTCATCAATTCTCGACTGGACTACGCTAACTCCCTCTACATAGGATTACCCCAATATCAACTTGCGCGCTTACAACTCATCCAAAACACTGCGGCAAGGCTGATAACAGGGAAAAAACCCTGGGAATCCATCTCCCCTTCCCTGAGGAACCTACATTGGCTAACCGTAAGGAATCGGGTCACATTCAAGACCCTCTGCCTCACCCACAAATGCACACATGGAAACGCTCCGCAATACCTTCTCGAGAAAATAAAACACTACACACCGAATCGCAGTCTTCGATCGGCTAATCAAAATCTCCTCCTCATTCCTAAATCCTGCTACAAATCAAAGGGTGAACGGAGATTCGCTGTCCAGGGACCACGGCTATGGAACGCTCTACCAACCGACATCCGCATGGAAGAAAACCATCAGGCCTTCAGGAAGAAACTCAAGACCTACCTCTTCTAGAAGCTCGACAACCAAACGCCAATACAGCGCCTTGAGGCGATTCAGTTCGCATTGTAGCGCTATATAAGTTATTCATTCATTCATTCATACGGCGCATGTGCACTTTAGAAAGGGCAGATCGTGCCGTTTCTAAAGGGGTCATACCGTGACTAGCGGCTCCTGTGCACATGCGTGGGAGTGACGTCACGTGACTCCGGCCAGTCACAGCGTTGGAGTTCGTGGCCCCAGAAGGAAGAGGGCTGAAGATGGATGCTCACTACTAGTGGGAACAGCGGTGACATTGCAGGCTTTGGTTTCAGGTAAGTGACACATAATGGGCCATTATGCTTTACCTTTGCAGGGAAATAAAGAGGAAGTAAAACCCATCAGGGTTTACTTCCTCTTTAATGGCTGTGTGTTGAGTTATTTTGAGGGGACAGCAAATTCACACTGTTATACAAGCTGTACACTCACTACTTTCATTGTAGCAAAGTGTAATTTCTTCAATGTTGTCGCATGAAAAAATAGAATAAAATATTTACAAAAATGTGAGGGGTGTACTCACTTTTGTGAGATACTGTATAAAAATGGCAGCGTGTGGTATTTCTATTTATTTCATACTTACAGTGCATATTTAATTATGCAATTTGTGCAAACAATGTCAGCCAATCTGTGGTCCTTTCTTATATACCTTTTGTTGTTTCTATATATTTGCTGTGGTTATTAGTTCAAACACACATGGGGGGGGGGGGGGGGGGGGCGTGCTGCTATACTTTTATTGGTATATATATGCTCCCAGCGCATACCCTGCATTCCTCTGATGGGCCAATGTGACCTTAGACCTTACACTCTATTAGAGGTCCTCAACATGTTCACATTTGAGGAATAGCACACACATTTGCCTCTATAAAGAGTGTAATAGGGTGTGTTATTATAGAACTGTCCTTTTTAGTTTTCAGTTATATATATTTTCCCTATTTTTTAATATTCTTTATTTTAAAGTTTCTATTTTTTTAAGTTCTCTACTTTTAAACATCCCCATTTTGTGTCTCCTTTTTCCTTCCCCATTTTATCCTATTTTAGATCCAGTTATACCATATCGTGTTGCAGTCTGGTAACTCTGAGGTTAAAATAGTCCACTAAACTTTTTCTATGACGTTTACAAATTGTATTGCTTTGCATAGTATTATGTACATTATTTGGTTTGTTTTTATTGCTTTTAATGCCATTGTGTAATGTTATACAGTCATGCTGGGCTCTGTAGTACCACAGGCACTAGGCATTAAAATTCCCCACTTTCTCCTTCATCTCTATGGCTTGAGAAAGGAGATTGACACTCCAAAATGTATAGCCTCGCCCCTGTTGTTGTTCCTCCCTGGCGTAACGTCCCTTCCGTGTTTGCACAGTCCTTGCATTCCAAGGTGGTCTCTAGCACCCCACTCCAGCGAGCGGCTCCACCAGATGAGCACCATTTTGAGTATCTAACAGCGAGATGATGGAGGTCATTTAGAGGTGAGTGAGTTCTACAGTGAGTTGCCAATTGTCCTTTTTTTTTTTTAAATAAATATACTATATACTACTACACTCAGTTGGCGCCCCCTGTTGTCCTTTGTATTGCCTTGGGAAGAAAAATCTATCAAGACCCTAGGACAAGCTTGTTTTTTCTCCACAGTGGAGGGGGCTAGTGGCTACTGGCAAGTCCTCATATGGGAGCAGGATTGGGAAAAAATGCTTTGATAACACCACTAGAACTCTAATTTTTTTGCATGCCGTTTCAGCTAACACCTCCAGTACTTTTTAGAGACTGATGGAGCTATGTCTGGGGGATTGAAACAGTACTGATCTACCTGGATGATATTATCATCTTTTCTAAAACTTTCAAAGACCACCTTCAGCATCTGGACCGGTGTTTACTCACCTCTCCAAGTAAGAGTTGAAACTGAGGCCTAGCAAGTGTCACTTGATGCAGCAAAAAATCCAATATTTGGGAAATGTCATTGAAGCAAGAGGGGTATCTCTTGACCCTGCTAACATTCAAGCTGTGCAAGATTGGAACTCCCCAAAGACACTGACTGAACTGCATTCCTTCTTGGGAGTGGTAGGGTACTATAGACGTTTTATCCCTCAATTTTTTCACATTGTGGCTCCTCTCACTTAGTTGCTGTCTCCGACCCATATAGGGAAACTCCCATAACTACAGCTCATTCAAACTGGAGCTTTTAGCCCTAGTATGGGGCATCACCAAGAAGTTTGCAGAATATCTCACGGGGGCCCAGATTGAAGTTTACATAGATAACAATCCCCTAGCCTACTTAGAGTCTTCCAAATTAGGGGCTTTTGAGCACTTGACTAGGTTGTTTCAATTATACAATACACTAAAAGCCATGGTGGCTCAATGGCCATGCCTGACACAAAAGGAACCTGACATCAGAAACAGCAGTTCCTCTTTAGACAGCAAAAGCCTACTTCATGGAAATGGCAGGAATTTCCCAATGTGTCCAGATTCCTGCTAAGGCAGTGGGACCAATTGGCGATTTAAGATGACGTCAAGCTCACATACCTACTGAGCCAGTCGAATATCTTACAGATCTGCCAAGTACGGCAGACATGTAGCTAAGAACTGTGGCTGGCCAGAATCAAAAAGTACATTCAGACCGCCAGTAAACTAGTGGCTCCCGGGGCAGAGGGATGACCCCTGGGACTGTTAGCACAAGGTCCCAGCAGACCAGAATCTATGGTCGTGCCAAGTCCAATAGCGACAGCCCTCGTGGACAAGAGGTCCCATGTCTAACTGACAGGTTCTGAGGTCACCGTCATAAAGTATGACTTCTACGCCCATTGGTTCATGATATAAAACCAGCTGGACCCCTCTTGACTATCCCTCAAGTCGGCCAATAACCTATCCATCCTGGTAGAAGGTGCCACATGTATGAAGATTCAGATAGATGACCAGGTGGTGGAGCGAGTAGTGGTGACTTTCGGCCCAGTAAGTTCAGTGGTACCTATTGTTCTGGGCATAAACCTAGTGAAGGACCTATGCAGCCTGCTGGGCAAATTTGAGCATTCAGACCAGTATGCACAGGGCTTTGGTCTGTGAGCTGTTTGGCTTAACGTGATATGGGCCTATGAGGCCCACCAGAGGACATCAAAGAAACAGCCTAAACAAATGAGGGTTGTCTTCATGCCTCCAAAGCAAAAATTACTCCTGGTGGCTGGGTAAAAGGTACAGAGACCAGAAAACGTCCTCAACGTAGTTAAAACAGAGCAGTGACATGTATTATATAATTTCCAGGTTCCGCTGCCACATACTCTGGCTACTGTGGCTGGGGAAGAAGCTCTTGGAGTACAAGCTAAACTTAATTAACTTCAATAGAGGGCAGGTGAGACATTGGGGTCTAAAAGCCATTTGGTCCTTTAAAGTGGTTCTAAACGCTAAAGATTTTTTTCACTTTGATACATTCACCCTGATGCTGTTACTGGAAAGATATACAGATAAGAAACTTTGGAACAGATTTTTTAAAAAATTATTTAAATACTGAAAATACAATTTTCACATGACTGTGCTTTAAGGGTCTATTTTTAGGGTTCAGTTTATGAAAAATTTGTATGCTTTCCTCAAAGGCTCTACATTGTCAATTCATCAAGCATAGTGCCTGTTGACCTGAAGATGACATAAGGAATGGGGCACTGCTGCTAGAGGTCATCACTGTGTTATATTATGCTTGATGCCCATTGACCTACAGATGGCATCAGGAATTGGGGACTGCTGCTGAAGGGGATCACTGTTTTACATTAGGCTTGGTGCCTATTGACTTTGGGATGGCATAAAGAATAGGGCATTGCTGTTGGAGGCCATCACTGTTATTTTATTTTATTTTTTATTTACATATACATTGTACATTCACATTGGTCCCTACTCTCCAGGAGCTTACAATCTAAGGTCCCTAACTCACATTCATATATTAGGGCCAATTTAGACAGAAGCCAATTTAACCTACCAGCATGTCTTTGGAGTGTGGGAGGAAACCGGAGCACCCAGAGGAAACCCACGCAGACACAGGGAGAACATGCAAACTCCAGGCAGGTAGTGTCGTGGTTGGGATTCAAACCAGCCTTTTTACTGCTAGGTGAGAGTGCTACCCACTACACCACTGTGCTGCCCAACTGTTACATCATGGTTGGAGCCTGTTGATCTGGGGAGGGCATAATGAAGGGGACACTGCTGTCAGGTACATTTCTGGGTATTGCACCATGCTTGGTACCTACTAGTCTTGTATTGGAATTGTTTCTGGATTGGAGCAATGGCAAACAATGTTTCCACCTTGCACAATTTCCTTTCTCATTATGATTCTGTTGCAGATTCTAAAACAATTTCCTTCACAATTGCCAAAGTTTTACACATTTCAGGTTAAATAAACTGTTAGGTTGTAATATTGTGTAGCACCCTGATGTTTAGGCAAGGTTGCTCTTAAATTTACCTGCCGGGTATAGTTGCCTAGGCTAATTGCTAGGGATCAATTGAGTTCATCCTAAGTCTGGAATTGCTGCACTTCTAATGTCGCTAGGTGACCGGGTACCTGGCGACATTATATAAGGGCAATGCAAGGACAGATTAGGAGTATATGGGGTGTCTTAGCCAGGGGTTTTCTTGGATCCCTTGGCCTGCTGGGAGAACCTATATATTGGATGGAGTCAGGTGATCAGTGTTCTGTACCAACTGGACGGCTGTCTGGGTGGACGTGTCTGAAGCCTATCTTGGGGACATCCGGATGCTAGGCTGACTGAGGGCCTATCTAGAAGCAAGAGAGCACCGTAGGGTTGGGATTGCGCATTGCAGTGCAACCAGAAGTGGCGGTTCTGCCGGTACTTGGGGGGGTGGTGGTGGTGTACTTGGGGGCGGTGGCAGTGGTGGTGTACAGTACTGGGGGGGGTGGGGGTGGTGGCAGCGGTGGTACTTGTGGTGGCAGCGGTGGTGTACTTGGCGGGGTGGCAGGCAGCGGTGGTACTTGGGGGGGTGGCAACGGTGGTGGTGCCATCCTCTCCCACCACCACCTCTGCCTCTTACTGATCCCATCCCCCACCACCACTGATCTCATCTCTACCCTATCCCCCCCATCACCTCTGTTGTAGAAGTAGGGATGGGATCAGTAAGAAGCAGAGGTGGTGGAGGACTTGGGATGGATCGATTGCATTGCAATTCGAATCGTCAGACAGTCACTTACTTGAATGCCTCCAGGGATGCCTTTCCTCATGGGGAGAGAGAGACCCTCCCCTTCACTCGATTCGCCCCGCGGCGGAAAGAACGGGCAGGAGGCGCGGCCACGGCGTGGGGTGACCACATTTTCAAACTGGCATTCAGGGACAATTTTGCCAAGGACTGGGGGAGGGGGGGCGAATGTAGTCTCAGGGTTGACGGCGAATTCAGAAGTTGGGGGGATTTGTTGGGTGAATGGCTGGTGACACCATGCTTGTCACTTGCCACTGTCTCCTGTCACCAGATGCCACTTGCCACTGTCTACTGCCACCAAATGCCGCTTGTCACTTGCCACTGTCTCCTGCCACCAGATGCTGCTTGTCACTTGCCACTGTCTCCTGCCACCAGATGCTGCTTGTCACTGTCTCCTGCCACCAGATGCCGCTTGTCACTTGCCACCGTTACTTGCCACCAGATGAAGCGTGTCACTTGCCACCATCACCTTCCACCAGATGAAGCGTGTCACTTGTCACCTGCTGCCAGAGAGAGGGCAGGGAGAGAGAGGGCAGGGAGAGAGAGAGAGGGCAAGGGGGACAGGGAGAGAGGGGCAGGGGGGGCAGAGAGAGAGAGGGGGCAGGGGGCAAGGAGGGAGGTGGCAGGGGGCAAGGAGGGAGGTGGCAGGGGGCAAGGAGAGAGAGGGGAGGGGGGACAGGGAGAGAGAGAGGGGGGACAGGGAGAGAGAGAGGGGAAGAGAGAGGGGGGAGGGTGCAGGGAGACAGAGAGGGTGAGGGGGACAGGGAGAGAGAGAGTGGGAGGGGGGCAGGGAGAGAGGGAGGGGGGAAAGGGAGAGAGAGAGTGGGAGGGGGGCAGGGAGAGAGGGAGGGGGGAAAGGGAGAGAGAGAGGGAGGGGGGAAGGGAGAGAGGGAGGGGGGTCAGGGAGAGAGGGAGGGGGTCAGGGAGAGAGAGAGGGAGGACAGGGAGAGAGAGAGGGAGGGGGCAGGGAGAGAGAGGAAGGGGGGACAGGGAGAGAGAGGGGGACAGGGAGAGAGAGGGGACAGGGAGAGAGAGGGGACAGGGAGAGAGAGGGGACAGGGAGAGAGAGAGGGAAGGGGGGCTATCACAGTAGCCAAAGAAAGTGCTCCAAGGCTCTGTGCTACAGGTGGTGGGCGGGCCAGCAACAGTAAGAAGGACTCAGGAGGAGGAGATACAGAAGACGCTCTCTGGCTGATCTCTCTCTCTCCCTGCTGCTGCGGCCGGAGGCGGAGGTGGGTGGACTAATAGCGCTGTTGCTAAACGCAAGGCGGGGCGGCCCAAGCATCCAGTTCGGCAATGTTTATTACCGCGGCTGTGTGTCCTTATTTCATTCTGGGACACGTGGGCACCCTACCTGGGAGGTAGATGCAATTGCAGTAACGCCGCCCAAGTAATGGGAACGGTGTTACCATGAGGGAAAGAGTAATCAATT
Organism: Lithobates sylvaticus; assembly: GCA_028564925.1. NCBI lineage: Eukaryota > Metazoa > Chordata > Amphibia > Anura > Ranidae > Lithobates > Lithobates sylvaticus. Next base: position 534,813,029 of record CM053026.1, on the reverse strand, counting down.
AGATTACTCGTTACCCTCTAAAGTAACTCCGTTTATTTTAATGGAGTTAATTACATCACTGCTTGTAACCCACTCTACACAGAAGGATGTCAGCTGTCCCTAACTCTGGAGGTAACTATTAGGCCTAAAGAGGCCTTGGACCTTGCTACAATTGCAATACAAAAACATAAAAAATTAGATGGGGAACAGTGAATATACTATGCGAGTTAAAAGATCAATCAGATAACGTAATATAAAACTGGCTATTGATCTGTAATCAATTTAATTGTATTAATGTGTTGATGCAACATTGCAAATGTTCATTTTCTAGTTATATATGCAACCGGTAGATAGAGCTCTCAGCTGCTTTTTAAATGCTCTGTATTCCCTCAAAGTGTGTGACTTGTATGCAGCCAGCTGGTGGCGCTCTCTGCTTCTTTTTGCAATTTCACAAAAAACACAATTTAGAAAGAGCTAAATAGTGCAAGCTGAAATTTACATACAAAAGTAAGGAATGAGTCTATGCAATTACTCATATACTTCCTTTTTTATGTGGCTGTTCAAAGTTTCAAATCATTGTGTAGCGGTGTGTTGCCACCACTAGTAACTAACATCCACCATATCACCCTGCTGCCAGACCTCCATATATCGCTTCTGAGACAAAGAACAGTCATTTGCTTTGTTTTGTTTTTGTTTATTGGGGGGATATAACTTGGTTGGGGGAAAGGATATATGGGATGCCCATAGATTAAATTACTTTGCCATCATATTTATGAATTAGAACTTCGTTTGAGCCTTGAAGAAATTATGCACTTGTATAACATCTACAGTCTATTCCCTGCATCACCATGCAGATTATTACTCCTCCTGCAGACTATTGTTCCCAGGAATCCTTCCCTCCTGCACAAACTTATACTGTAGCACATTATGGGGGTTATTTATGAAAGGTAAGTGCAGTCGCTTTAAATTTGAGGGGTAGATCTTAAATGAGGGGAAGCTCTACTGATTTTATCATTAAATCATGTGCAAGCTAAAATTATGTTTTTTATTTTCCTTGCATGTCCCACCTCGGATATACAGCGACTGCACTTCCAAGTGCAATTGTAGTGCAAAGTGGATTTGCCTTTAGTAAATAACCCCCTATGCTTCTTGTCACATCCTCTTCTATATGCAAAATAACCCACTCTGAATAGTTTCTAATGCTGACTCTGATTAGTTGCTGCTACTAGGCCAGAGGTCTGCAGTAACCCCCCCCCCCCCCCGGAGGCCGGTAGTTTAGTAGCATGTGCTGAACAGTGGACTACTGTTCTCAGCTAGCCCAGCCTGAAAATTCTGTGCCCTTGGGCCACATAGATTTGATACTATTCCCCACAGTTTCTCCTCTGTTCCAGGACTCCTCATCAATGACCGTTTAATGATGAGGACTTCATCCATGACTGTGTAAGAACGAAGTTCCCTCACAGACTTCCTGGCATGTCTCCACATCCAGCCCTCCACTGCACTGTGGTACACTCACCGACCTTTCTCTGCCCCTAGTCCATGATGGAGAACTTAACTGGTCCTTATGTTCCGACAGCTTCTCCTGCCCCTCTGCTCCAGGAACTCATTGTCAATGACCGTGTCAAGATGAGGAATTCACCCATGACCGTGTAAGGGTGAAGCTCCCTCACAGCTCTCCCGGACCTCTTCCTGCGATCAGTGCACCCCCCCCCCCCCAGATGGGGGTGCCCTCCTGCTGCTGTCTAGCACTCCATTATCCACTCCTCCTGGCCAACAACAACTCCCAGTGGCCTTTTACCTCAGCTTATATGGGAGGCCTGCCCCCTGCCAATTCCAGTTGGGGATTTGTCAGGGCTACTCATATGAGCTGCCTGCCACTCCAGTCCTAGGCCCTGCACGTCTTACAGAACATTCTCCCTCGAAGTAGGGGAGGCACCTCAGGACTACTAAGTACAGGTGGTTACACCCACTGCTACACTAACCACTCCCTGCCCCCAGGTCAAAACAAACAGGCCTAGCTTAAAGCATAGGCCTGCCTAAATTTACCTATACTGACAGTTCCTTACCAAAAAATCCTCACTCTAGCTCCTACCTATGGTAGAGGGTGCTACAATTGCTAAACCCAGGGTCTAAATTATACTTCAGAATTTCCAATAAAGCTGCAATGATCATTCTGGATAAAGGCAGACCTCCACTCTTGCCTGCTGTAACAGATGACTGTAGCAATGATCTGTTGCTGGAGAAGTGCATTGAGAGATGGAGAAGGTCCTTCCAGTCCAAAAGAAAGGAAAAACTAAAATGCTTTGACATTTGACATTCCAATTCCCCATACCCCTTTCCCAATTCTTCCATCAAGATCAATAGCACAATTATCAGTACCCTCCCTCATGCCAGGGTACCAGCTGCAATCCTAGACACTGTCCTCTTCTTCATATCCCACATCCAATCACTGTCCAAATCTTGCCAACCTCACCCCCCAAGACATATAGTCTTAGTTATATATAGTTATCTTTCAGTTTGACAATTGCAACTCCCTCCATGTTGGCTTACCCAGGCTATTACTCCTTCAGTCTTATATGAATGCTAATGTCCAAAGGAAAGATAGAACCGCTCCAGGTGGGACCGCAATCCATATGCCAAAATCTCCATGGTGGGTGCTTGCCCCGGATCACACGGGCTGTCCGATCAGGTCCGCCTATCAGTTTTTCAGGTGGACCTGATCCGACCATCCATAGCTCTCAATGGAGTGGCGGATGTCAGACATGTGTCCGCTGACACCCGCTGGCATCCGTTCTGATCCTGTCCACCAAAGACACTGGATCGAATGACAGTTGGATGGAAACAGATTGTCATCTGCCTGCTCCGGCGGGAAGATCCCCTGCTGAGCAGGCAGATGTGGTAGTCCACATCCGCACAAAGCCTGTGTTAAACCAGCCTAAGGTAATCCCTGAAAACTCATCTCTTTAGGGAAGCCTACCTTGCATCCACCTAGAAACATTAAGTGAACTTTTACCTGCTCTATTAACTCATCCCCCCACTGTTACCAACTTTTGCATCACTTGCTCCTCCTTTAGATTGTAAGCACTCACAAGTGGAAACTTTAAAGCGGAAAAAGGTTCTTCTGAACTGAATCTTTCTTTATGGACTGTAATATTGCACTACATGATACACTGGGGAATTAAATGATTACATTTTGGGGTACATTTCTGAGCTTGTGCTACCTTGTAAGCATTACTGGGAAAAATACAGGTATTGTAAACTTTTTGCTTATCAACACTTATAATAAATATATTCTTTAAATATAGTATCAAATTAAAGCCCAATCTATCCTGAAAAAATTAAAAATTTTGTAGGTGTATCACCACCTCTGGTTTGAGCCATTGGTTAGAATGGGTCCCTTGTTCTTTGCCTTGACTTCCTCAAGAACCTCTTGTTGAATGTATAATCATACACTGGTCCTGTCAGGAAGGCACTAGCCATAATACAGCTGAAGCTTCACGTATAAAGATGCGCAGGTGCAGATGTGCAAGTACCCGTCTTTCTGTGCATAACCATGTCTCCTGAACCCAGAGTTCCCACAACGGAAATGTAGTCACCATATAAGAGAAAGAAGGGAATGCCCATAGTGTGAATCTGTTTTCAATCAATTAGCATTTATTAAAAAGATAGGTAATGTACTCACATTTGGTTTAGACAATACAAGCGGTTTGTAAACATGGGACAAGCTGTGCCGTCAGACCGGAAGTGATGCAATCACGTTCTACGCGTTTCGTCATCAGACATCAACTGGAACGTTCCAGTCAACCTCTGATGACGAAACGCGTAGAACGTGATTGCGTCACTTCCGGTTTGTCCCATGTTTATAAACCGCTTGTATTGTCTAAACCAAATGTGAGTACATTACCTATCTTTTTAATAAATGCAAATCGATTGAAAACGGATTCACACTATGGGCATTCCCTTCTTTCTCTTATATGGTGACTACATGAGATACCAGTAAAAACAGCGTTACTACACAAGAGCCCAGTATCCACAGATTGCTGCACAGTGGCACATACTGTGAAAGTGCAGTACCCCTGGAGGGGTGAGGCTCTCTGGTGAGTGCATTTGTAATAGGAGCACGGATAAGAACCACAGCACCAAGTATCACCTATATAAGAAGAAAATCTTTGAGAAAGTTTTTCAAGCACTGGACACTTTTTCATTTTTTATTTTTGAGCACAAGTCACTTTGTTTTGTTTTGTTTTTTTCCATTTGTAATTGGCATTTTTACTTTTAATATATTGTTTACGCAGCTGCTATAATCAGTGGTGCCATTTGCACATAGGTTATATCTCACCAAGCACAAGTCACTTTATTATTTGTTTATGCAGTTGTTTATACAGCTATACAAAAAATAGTTTCTGCACATAGGACAGATTTTTTTTGCAGCACATGGAGTAATTAGAGATTAAATAGAGATTTTTCAAACTTGTAGTCTTTGGAGTTGTTTTCACGGACATTTTTGTTTTTGGAGGCAATCCAAGATTTATACACAAAGATTCAGCATACATTTTTTGAGCACTGGTCACTCACTAAAACATTCCAGAGGGTGCAACACAGCTTTTACTTTTTTCTTTCCCATTTTGTATGTGCCCTTGATAGTAATACATATATATTCTTCGTTTTTCCTCTCATACTGAGCCAATTAGCTCACCAAGGAGCCACATTATAGGAGTCCAGCCCATTACAGGCTGAGGGTCTAACACAGGTCATTACTCTTTTTCAGATCCTTTATAGAGCCCATTGCAATCTCTGTGTTTTATCCTGACCACATATATGTTTTTTTCACATATAGAGTCATTTGGTCTAATAAGGGAACACTTTGAAACAGCACGTCACAGGCTGAGGGTCAAACACATTAAACATTTTCTTTATCCTAAGGTTTAACGTATACCACAAGATTTGACCAATTTAACAAGGTCCTACCTGGCCCAATTAGGCATATAGAGATTTCCATCTCGGTTCTTTTTATCAGTAACAGTGTAACATGCAGAGGGTATAACACCACAGTATTTAGTCATTGGAACAGCGCCAAACCTACCACAACCTTTTTCTTTCCAATAGCTTACTTCACCTCGATGATAGTAAATAAGTAGGGGCAGCAGTTCCACAAAATACAAAAAATATAGTCTGTTTTCCACTTCATCTCTTAATTTCTTTGCGCGGATCAAACTCCAACTTTTTTCATGTGTCAAATGCTGCCTATCACGAATACCTTGACGTTTTCAGCAAACGGGGCTGACACTTTACCTCCACATCAGCCATACGACTGACCGACTGAACTGCTTCTGGGAGCTGAAATTCCCTTCGGACGAATTTTTACAGTTTCAGAATGGGAGCAGGAAGCTCTAAAAGAATATGTTGATGAAAATCTGGAGAAAGATTTCATCTGTCCATCTACTTCTCCAGCAGGGGCAGGAATATTCTTTGTCCAGAAAAAGGACCACTCTCTACAGCCATGTGTGGATTATCGGGAGCTTAATAGGATTACGGTAAAGAACAGCTATCCCCTTCCTCTTCTACCCGAACTGTTACAGAGGTTGAGGTCCGCAACCGTCTTCACCAAGTTGGACTTGCGAGTGGCCTATAACTTGGGCTGAGTGAAAGACAGCTTTTCGTACCAGATTCAGACACTTTGAATATGTGGTCATGCCCTTCGGCCTCTGCAATGCTCCTGCTACCTTCCAGCACTTTATTAATGATATATTCAGAGACTTTCTGGACATTTTTATAATTGTATACATGGACAATATCCTGATTTTCTTTGTGTCTCTTGATCTACACCAGGAACATGTCAAGAGTGTTCTGTGCCAGCTCCGCCAACATAGACTGTATGCCAAGTACGAGAAGTGTTAATTTGAGCGACAGAGCATCCAATTCTTGGGCTTGCTGATTTGCACAGCAGGAATTAAGATGGACCCCAAAAGATCTTTGCTATCTTGGACTGGCCTGCACCCACAGACAAATAGGGAGTGCAACATTTTGTTGGGTTTGCAAACTTCTATAAAAGATTTATTAATGGATATTCTGCCATTATCACTCCCATCATGCAACTAACTAAACAGAACCTTCGGTTCCCCTGGAATCTTGAGGCACAGACTGCATTTGAAACTTTAAAGAGACTTTTCACTTTAGCCTCTATTCTCAGTCATCCTGATCCAATTTTGCCGTACGTATTGGAAGTAGATGCATCCTAAATCGCAGTAGGGGAAGTTGTCTCGCAATGCCAGGGTCTCAAGGATTTAATGCATCCCGTGACCTTCTTCTCACGCAAACTTTTCTCAGCAGAGAGAAATTATGATGTGGGGGGTCAGGAACTGCTTGACATCAAAGCTGCCCTGGAAGAATGGAGGTATCTGTTGGAAGAAGCAGCCCATTGTATATGCCAAGCATCTGAAGCCATGTCAAGCTCGATGGGCGCTCAATGGGTGCTGTTTTTCTCAAGATTTGTATTCCACATAACCTACCGACCTGGATCAAAGAATATTAAGCCAGATGCACATCTCTAATGTATGATGACCCAAAAGAACGACCTGTACCGGACACCATCCTGTCCGCAGTTTTGTTATTACAAACTGATCTTCTTTTAGGTTAAGCAAGCCTTTGTGGGTGTCTCTTGCATTCCTGAAGTAACATTGGTGCCTAAAGAAAGATTGCTGTGGGCAAACAGAAAGGAATAACCAGACACTCGAACAGTACATTCAAGGTTTTACAACATTATTTGGCCGGCCTGCAGCTCTCATCGCTCTATTTCAGACTCATGGCTATATTGTAAGTATGGGTGGATATTTTCCATACTTTTGTTTTTCCTCCCCCTCCCCTGCCCACTTATATTGAGACTGATTATTAATGCGTACAACTTATTAATTATAGATATATATCAAGCATCTGCTCCTGATGAGTGGAGGTCATCCACGAAACACGTTGAGCTATGTTGATGCCACTATCATGTTTACAGTCAGGATCATTCCATCAATTTTATTCTGTTTTATTGCAATATGTTGTAACAATCATGCACTTTTATATATGTATATATTATTATCATTATGCTATATTATTATGATGTTTTGGTTGTACACATCATATATGGAATACATTTTTATTCTAGTATACTCTTTATGTGCATTTTATTGAAATTTAGTAATTACAGTTATATAACGAACTGGTCAGACACAATTTGCATCATGGTCACTCGCCCCAGCTGTATGCTTCATACAAAGTCTTAAACCTCTTTCTTCAATGAATTGTCGAACAGGGATAGAGGCATTGTACCTACGGTCCTATGCCTCATATAAAGTCCCAAATCTCCCCTTTCCCCCAAAGGTTTTATATAATTTCCCAGGACGACTTTTGGCAGAATTTGCCCACAATAACACCAGTCATTCATCTATAGGACAGTCCCCATTCTTTGCCAATTACGGCTTTCATCTGTCCTTTCTGCCTGATTTTATTTTAGAATCTACAGTTCTAGCTGTTCAGAACACAGTGAATTTCCTCAACAATAATAAATTACTACAAGAGGCAGTGACTAAAGCACAGGCTGATAGCAAGAAAGCATTTTACAAAAGGAGAAGGGGAAACTAAGTCTCCAGTTGGGCAATTGAGTATGGCTATTTACAGTAAACCTCAAGTTGGCATGCCCGTCAAAGAAACTTGCACCTAAGTTTGTAGGTTGGTTCCCAGTGAAGAGAAAACATAATGAGGAATTGTATAAATTATCTTTACCAGACTCATTTAAGATCCACCCCGTATTTCATGTCTCACTTTTAAAGCCCATAGTGCCAGATCCTTTTCCAGATAGAGGGTCTGGTCCACCTGAACCTGTGCTTGTGAATGGGGATGAAGAATATGAGGTAGAAGCTATTCTGGACTGTAGGAAAAGAAGGTACCAGCTGCAGTACCTGATTAAATGGAAAGGGTAGGGTCCTGAAGAGAATTCCTGGGAGCTTGAACTGAATGTCCATGCTAAGGGGGTTATTTGTGCCTTCTTCCATGCCCACACAGAGGAAGAAAGCCAACTGAGCATCTGGGGGCTGTCAGGAAGGCACTTGCCATAGTACAGCTGAAGCCTCTAGAAGTACAAAGGTGCGCAGGCACAGATGTACGGGTGCACCTGATGCTAATGTTGGAGCCAATGGGACTATTTAAACTGCAGCAGTTCTATTAGCCAGTTCTGTCTGATTTACAGCTATCACCCATGTTTCTGTATCTGTTCCTGTGTTGACTTTTGTTATTAACCAGGCTTGCCCTGACCTTGCTTGAACACTACCCTGACCTTGTCCTGGCACTGCATTTGCTCTGTCTCCTGCTTATCTGCCTGACACTATGTTGCTGATCTTTGTTATATCCTGACCATTCTCTGCCTACCATTCATGCTTGTATCTGACCGTCTGTTGCGGACCTGGCTCGTCTGACCTTTCATCAAGTTATCTGCCTGTTCTATTTGGCATACTACCTGGTTCCTGCTGGTTCTTCATCTGCTGGGTGCTTCCATTCCTTCGGCACCTGCTACCTGCCAGCTGCCTGTCAAGCACTTGCCACCTGCTGTCTGCCCAGTCCTGGGTCTGCTGTCTCTGCTTTCATGCTGTTCCGGCGATCCCACCTGTCTCTGGCGACGCACCTGCTACCTATTGCTGCAGATGATGGAACATCGCAACACAGTGATCTCAGAGCCAGGGCTGTACGAGAGGCCTCCCTCTACAAGCCAGTCTCTGCCACAGCTGTAATACCTTGTCAAAGAAACCGACACTATGCAAGTCAGTAAAAGCAAACTTACTGTCACTAAATTAAATGGTAATAAACAAGCATAAGGTTGAACCAGAAAAAAATGGTATCAACAAAGGAGGAACAAAATGGAGCGTGGGGTAATTTAATAGGGGGGGGGGGGCAGGGGGTGTAGTCCTTTAGATTGTTCTTCTGCTGGCTATTGTTGGGACCCTTTAAGAAATGCTGGTGCACTTGTTGGCAATCCTAACATACCAGCAGGTAGTGTAGATTAGTAGTCATGCAGTGAAAATGGCTGGTGCCATTTTCAAGGGGGAGGTATAGGTGCATAATAGGTATAACACACAGGCAATATGGGATGCGATGTACTCAATGTCCTCCTAACAGTGCAAATGATGAGCGATGAGCTCTCTCACAATCTCTCCAATACAGCTGCACTCTGGCTGTAGAAGAACCCCCCCCCCCCTGCTCAATCTTTCCCTGAGATGTCTGTGAAGTCCAGCTATAGGAAGGTGAGAGGACACTCCAATCTCTCTGCAGCAATGGTGCTCTTGATCACTGTGATCTATGCTATGCAGCAAGGGTGTCTCTCTCATCCTTGGCCTTCAGCTTACTCACTCCTGGTCCTGCCTAGCCAGAGTCTGACTATTTCTGCAGATGTGCCCTCCCCAAGTCCATAGCGCCAAATAGGCATAGGCAGAATAGGCACCAGCCTATGGGCCCCACATAATTTTAAGGCCCCACGACAAAGGATCAAAATAATAGCGATTTGATCTTCAAAGGAAATTAAAACAAATCTTTCCTAAATTGTTTACAAAGATAGAAAAAATTTATCAACTCAAAGAAACGACAAATTTACATTAAAGACTATAAAGAAAATATGATATTAATGTAAATGAAAAAATATATATATAAATATATAAAATGTGGCGCTTGCAAGATGAAAAACAATGCCAAAGATAACAGTTAAAATACACTAAAACTGAATTAAGTAAAATAATTAAGGTAATGATAAAATAGGTATAGGGAATATAATAATATAAAATCAAACGCTTAGAGCAATAAAAGAATCCTGATATGAATAATTCATAAATTTCATGAGAAAGTGTGGCGCTTTCATCCAGACCAAGAAACCAATCCTAAGGGGGAAGAGGCTCCAAAGAATGGTTCCACAGAAGCGTCTATTTAATGATGTCGATAATCCAGTAGGTATTAAAGCAACGTAACGGACCGTGCTAAACCCATAATGTATGAAATAATTCAAATAAATACATCCAAAGTGAAAAAATATAACATAAATAAATTTGTGAAATAAGTAAGTATAAACAATTGTGACAATAAATAATGAACTGTGGAATTCAATATAAGTGTATAATATAATATATAATAAAAATGTAACAAATTGCGTATGACAATAAAAATGTGATGGGGGAGAGAGGGGGGAGGGGTTGTTAATCCTATTAGTGCAAAAAAATGCAAAATTAACAAATGAATGTGTAAACAAGCATGTGAAAACAATAAACACAGCTATAAATGAATGTGAAAGTCCAAATAGTGACAATGTTTACTAAAACGTCCAGTGTGTTCTAAATAAATAAACTACAATAAAGTGTCCAGTGCAATCAAAAGTTGCCAATCAAAATTAAGATCCCATACACGATACAATCGACAACTGTGCAATGATTCCTTCTACCCAGGGTGCACTCCTTGTGTGGTTGTAGTGATCCTTTTCCATGCAAAAAGGTGCCGAAAAAATGTTTTCCCCAGCCTCTTACCTTTAGGCGAGAGGGTAACAGCCTTTCAATGACAGAAGGGAAGGAGACAGATCACTTCCGTGTGGTTTCTCCAGACATGTATCCTTACTGCCCTCTTAAACTCTCTCCATAGGTCCCGCAGACATGGGGGCAGAAAGAGGGAGACATTCCATTGTGCAGTATTCAAAAAATATATTTTTATTAAGGATAAAATGAACTTACAGTTGGTAAATTATAAATACAAGCAGCGGTAGTACACAGCACGTATCCCGGCCGAGATCGCACTTAGGTCACCTGACTCTGACTCCTCACGCGTATCGCCACCCCACGTGGCTTTCTCAAAGGAATTTGATATGATATTAATGTAATGTACCCAATAATAACTTAAAGTACATAAACCCATAGACATCATGTTCAGATCACAAATCCCTTTCCAGTTTGAAGGCAGACTTAGAGGGCTTCAAGTAGTTAATTTTTTTTTTTTTTTTAATTAATGTTAACCTTATGCTATTTTTGACATAAATGGCAACTCCACCTCTCCTACTCTGTCTTTCCTTTGAAGTGTGTACCCTGGTATAGTTATTTCCCAGCTATTTGAATCCCTGGGTCTCTTTCAAATGGAACACTTGGTGCACATTTCTGGACCTAAATAAGCTCATCCCAAATACCAGGTGCCGAAAACTGAACTGAGCCAGAATGTGGTATGCAACATTTGTTTGCCCTAGTGGAGACCATCCAGCGAGTGTGGGTGGAATGTTGCCGAAGCAGCTTTTAGTTACACAGTGCCAGCGTGAGCAAGCCTTTATGCCAGCTGTATACTTAAAAAAGACTGAACACTAAAAGATCTTTGTTAAGAACGCTGCCTACATGTACAATTATTTTAGGCAAATGAGCCAAAAACCCACCTTTCTTAGGAAAACAGCAATCTTTTGGCTAAAGATTGCTTGTCTTGGACTAGTGGCTGAGGTGAGTTAAAAATTAGGCTCAACTGTATTCGAATTTAGCACACTGTGAAAGATCAGTAGGGCAGGAGGTGTCTGTAGAGGTGGCAGTGTGTTCATAGGCATACAATTATTTCCAAGCCAATTGGCTGGATTAATTGACAATCATCTAATGTTACTGGGTAGCTATTTTTACAGAAGAAACAGGGGCACTAATAAGCCTTACCAAATGTTAACTGAAACTGAGACATCACACACAATAGCTTTCTTCTTCAGCTTATTTCTCATAAAACATTTCTACATATACACACCTTTATCAGTAGAAAGCTCTGTTGTTTATTGCCATTACTTATAATAACACAGCATCCAATATGATGTTGGTGCCATCTACTGGTGAATTGTAAATATGTACCAGTACCTATTTCAGTTAACCATATACCATTCCTTGAGCAAATAGAAGTACACAGTTGTAGTTAGACCTAGGGCATAGCTCCCAACTGTCCCTGATTTCGAGGGATTGTCCCTGATTTGGAGCAATATCCCTCTGTCCTTCATTCCACCTCATTTGTCCCTCATTTTGGTCTGATCTATATAGTTGTATATAAAATGCACTTTTTATCTTTCAAAAAGTGTTTCCCAGTGCTAAACCTTTCATCCAATTTCTAAATTGCTGCATTTATACATTTTAAAAGCCAATATAAAGGAATAGTAGTGGTAAGAAAAAGTCCTTGTGGATTTAATTAACCATTTTTGTGGTTAATTCTCCTTTGGGGGGGGGGGGGGCTTTGTGACAGGGGGAGTGTCCTATGCCTATATACATTTGTTAGTAGGTGTCCCTCATTCCCATCTCAATATGTTGGGAGGTATGCTAGGGGCTGATTTACTAAGGGCAAATCCACGTTGCACTACAAGTGCACTGCAAGTGCAGTCGCTTTAGATCTGAGGGGAAGATCTGAAATGAGGGGAAGCTCTGCTGATTTTATCATCCAACCATGTACAAGCAAAAATGCTGTTTTTTATTTTCCTTGCATACCCCCCTTAGATCTACAGCGACTGCAAATACAAGTGCACTTGCAGTGAACTTGTAGTGCAAAGTGGATTTTCCTTTAGTAAATAAACCCCCATGTCCGCAAAATGATGCGTTATCTTCTTTAGTAAATACCCCACCTACTGGAGAGGGGGTGTATTTACTTTTATACATTTTAAATATTGCTGTGTGTGGCTACAACAAAGGTATGTTGTTATGGGTATGCTTTCTCCATTTGCTATTTCAGTACCCAAGCCTTTTATGGCACTTTTAATTTACAAGTAAAAATCTGTATTTTTTACTAGAAAATTACTTAGAACCCCAAACATTATATATATATTTTTTTTTAGCAGAGACCCTAGAGAATAAAATGGTTATTGTGGCAATCTTTGTATGTCACGCAGTATTTGCCAGGCGCTTTTTCAAACACAATTTTTGAGGAAACAATACACTTTAATGAAAACATATAACCCATTTTTTTTGGTAAAATATAAAAGATGATGTTACACAGAGTATATAGATGCCTAACATGCCATGCTTTAAAATTGCATACGCTTGTGGAATTGTGACAAACTACTATCCCTTTAAATCTCCATAGGCAATGCTTAAAATTGTTTAACAGGTTACCTTTTTAGAGTTACAGAGGAGGTCTAGCACTAGAATTATTGCTCTCGCTCTAACGTTCGCAGCGATACCTCATATGTGTGGTGCAAACACCATTTACATATGCGTGCATGACTTAAAGTGGTTGTAAACCCTTACAGACCACTTTAACCTACAGGTAAGCCTAGATTAAGGCTTACCTGTAGGTGCTTGAAATATCTCCTAGACCTACACAGTCTAGGAGATATTTGCAAATTGTTGTACGGCAATTTCTTCTGCGCATGCGCCAGAGTTGGAAAGGGCACGCTCGGGTCATGCCGTGACTGGTGGCTCGCGTTAGCATGCGCGGGAGTGACATCACGCGACTCCGGACAGTCACAGAGCCGGAGTTCGCAGCCTCGGACGGAAGAGGGGAGAAGAATGGACACTCGCTGCTAGAAAGGAACACTGGGACATTGCGGGCTTCTCCTGCAGGTAAGTGTCACATAATGGGCTACTATGCGGTGCATAGTAGCTCATTATGCTTTACCTTTGCAGAGGAAGTAAAACCCATCAGGTTTTAAGTATGTGTTATGTGTTCACTTCTGCATGTGAGCACGAAGGGATGGGGCTTTAAAAAAAAAAATCGTATTTCTTTTTTTTTTTTACACTGTCCCTATCATTTCATTTCTTTTTTTAACACTTTTATTCCTATTACAAGGAATGTCAACATCCGTTGTAATAGAAATAAGGAATGATAGGTCCTCTTTAGGAGAGGTCTGGGGTCTATAAGACTCCAAATCTCTCCTCTACGTTTAAAAGCAAAAGGCTTTAGTTGGAGGACAACATTTGTTGTTTATTTTTAAAGTGTATGTATCTAAACCCAAGAACAAATATGTAATATATTGCAGTGTTCCAATCCTTGGATGTGGTGGCTGTAATAGTTTTCTTTTTTCAAACTTTACCCCCTTTTTTCAGATGTAATTTCTCTAATAGATAAATTCATATGATTATCAGCTCAGTTTCATAGCCAAAATGCTGTATACAGTATATTGTCATTGAGGTATTTCAGAATACTATTCTCAATTTTGGCCACTAGATGGAGCTGACAATATAGTACAATTAATCTATTGCAGAAATTACAGCCATGCACAGTGGCTAAGTGTTGGCACTTCTGCCTGGCAGCACTAGTGTCGTCTGTTTGAATCATAACCACAGCACTACCTCTGTGAAGTTTGCATGTTCTCCCTGTGCCAATGGGGGTTTCCTCCCATACTCCAAAGACATGCTGGTAGGTTAATTGGCTCCTGTCTAAGTTGGCCCTAGTATGTGTATGTATGAATGTGAGTTTAGGGACCTTAGATTGTAAGCTCCTTGAAGGGGTAGGGACTGATGTTGAATGTACAATATACTGTACATGTGTAAAGCACTGCATAAATTGTTGGTGCTATAAGTACCTGTGATAAGAAAATGAATTGAACATGTGCAAATGTTTGTGATGTTCAATGTTTTATAAATAGACCCCTTTCTGTCCTAAAGTGACAATGCTCGCTTTTTGTACTGTAGAAACAGCATTGGCACCCAAGGACAGGAAGTCTTTTGGGACTGCGGAACACTTTCCCCTCTCCTTTTCTCCATAACCTGGGGACGGGCCATCTTTAATATTGATTGGACCCTGGACAAACATTTTCTTGGGCCTCCCCCCACCCCAAGCAATTTCACACTGCACCCTAACTTTCCAAAAAAACTAACAAACAGGCACATAGACTTATCTAAAAAAAAATAATGTAAACATAAAGATCTGGTCCACACTCACTGATTGGTCCAGGCTAACTGTTTGGTTGCTAGAGGCTACTGCACATCCTTACCGCTCACTGATTGGTTGCTAGAAGTTGCTGCACTTACTTACCACTCACTAATTGGTTGCTAAAGGTTACTGCACAGTAATTACTGCTCAGTAATTGGTTGTTAGAGGTTACTGTATGTCATTACCGCTCACTCATTGGTTGCTAGAGTTCACTGCACATAATTACCACTCACTAATAGGTTGCTAGAAGTTACTGTACTTTATTACTATGGACTGATTGGTTGCTATAGGTTACTACTTATCGTTATTGCTCACTGATTGGTTGCTAGATGTTACAGCACATCATTACTGCTTACTGGGGGGCAGGGCAGTATTGTGGTGTGTGATGCAACTTGGGGTACAGTTTGTTGGATGGCAGGATGCAGTCTGCGGTGATGGTGGCAGCATTGGTGTGAGGGGCTGAGATCATGTCTCCCCAATAACGATAGAGGGTAGAGTGATAGAATGCAGATGATGATGAGGATGATTATATCAGGAGGTAGGATGCCAGAGGTGGGGTACAGAGGCATGATGGGGATGTTGACGACAATGGGTGGGGTGGTAGGATATTAGCAGTGGGGTACGAAGGTGATGACAGAGGGTGGGGTGGTAGAAAGCTGGCAGTGGGGTACAGGGGGAATGAAGATGACGATGATGATGACGACAGGGGGTATAGTGGTAGGATGCGAGAGATGGGGTACAGGAGGAAGATGGGGATGTTGATGACAGGGTGGTAGGATGTCAGAGGTGGGGATGATGATGACAGTGGGTGGGGTGGTAGGAAGCTGGCAGTGGGGTACAGGGGGGATGATTATGACAGCGGGTGGGGTGGTAACAAGCTGGAAGTGGTGTACCAGGAGGGATGAAGATGAAAATGATGATAACAGGGGGTCAGGTGGTAGGATGCGGGCAATGGGGTACAGGGGGGATGATAATGACAGGGGGTGGGGTAGGAAGCTGGCAGTTGGATACCAGACTGGATGAATATGAGAATGATGTTGACAGGGGGTTGGGTGGTAGGATGCCGGTATTAGGTAGAATGCTGGCAGTGGGTTACAGGGGGGGATGATGATGACAGGGGGTGGGGTGGCAGGATGCCAGGTACAGGGGATTATGATGAGGATGGAGATGATGATGACAGGAGGTAGGTTTTTAGGAAGCTGACAGTGGGGCACAGGGGGGATTATGATAAGGAGTATGATAACAGGAGGTAGGGTGGTGGGATGCCAGGAACAGGGGGATGATGATGAGGATAATGATCATGAAAGGGGATCAGTAGATGGCCTAATCTGCAGTGTAATGGCATACATATTGTCAAAGCTGTGTGTGTGAGGTCACGGGCAGCCAGCAGCAGAGATTTTCGAAGTGCCCTTGGTCAGGGGGGTGACGTCATGGGATGCTGTCAGTGTCAGGCAGATAAGGACCGTCATACAGTACCTTGAGGCTCTGGCAGACTGGATTTTCACTGATCACCAGGTGCCAGTTCAGGCAGGTCCTCCATCACAGACCGGCCATCCTGGAGAAGAAATTAGGGCTCTTCAGCCGCAGCAGGCGTTATCTGGGCTCTTCACATGGGGAGGACATGGAGCCACTGACCCTGGGGCCTCAGGCAGTCTGCCCCTGGCCCGAAAAATTAATTGCGGGCTCAAGGGGCAGCTGCTTTGGGCCCCACAACAATGACTGGGCCCGGGGCAGCTGTCCCTTTTGCCCCGCGTTAAAGATGGCCCTTCATGGGGGGAGGTGTTCTGTCATTCAAGGAGCAAACTAACAACAAAGTAAACTGAAAACAGTGTAGTAGAAGCACGTGTTTTCAATGGTAATTTTACCTGACAAAAAGAGAGCAAATAAGAGTTTACATAAGTTTACAGTTTACATGCACCTTAATTTATCTCAGCACACATGCTATGTTTCAACTATACAGAACAAAAGAAAGAGGGCGTTAAAGCCCAAGTAATATCAAATAGAGTTAAGAAATTCTCAGAAAAATTTAAAGTGCAAATATTAACTCCATAACACCAGTCATTTGCTATTTTAAATGGCATTTGTAGGTCTTAGAACTCCCTTTAGTGGTTGGGCTGCTGTTCCTCTAACATCCAGTGTGATGCGCTATTTAATTTTCTTCACCTTATTTCAGCTTCATTAAATTGTCACAAGGAAGGTGACACCTCGTTCAAGTCTGTACACCCAACACATACGTTGACAAATCATGCCATGTGATGCACTGCAGGGAAATTCAGCATATCCCCATTTTACTGCAGGGCACTGCGGTGCACATCACCACTTTGTTGTGGTGTGAATAGGGCACATAGGAAACAATTGTTTTCTATCTGCCCTTGCAATGACCTGCTTTGATCCAGTGCAGATTAAGCAGGCCATAGTATAAATAGTATATTTACACATAGTATAAATGAGCCTTTATTAAGGTGACCACCTTAAAGAATCCTGTAAGGAACAACAAAAGTAAATTAAAATAATGCTAATGCTCCTACCTGTACAATACCGCTAGCTTGCCCTGATCTGTTTCTTATGCACATGTGACTTTCTGAAAGCAGACCCCCCCCCCCACCCCAAAGATCAGCTTTAGGGCACCAAGCGCTGCTTTGTATTGGAAGGGAAAGTGAAGAAGGGTTGTGGCCTCAATATTTGATGGATTTTCGAACAAAAAATGAGGAGACATTTTCTCAACATGGTTAAAGACAGAAGTGATATTTCTTATGTAAATTAACCTCTGTTAAATTTTTATTGCTATAAAAAGGGGAAACATTGATAAGCCCTAATGCTGTGTGCTAATAAATACACAAAATTTATAATTTACCAAATAATTAAAGCCCCTTTTACATGGGGTGGACTCCTTGTGGAGTCCTGTTTCCCGCTGAGCAGGCAGACGGCTTATCTGTGTCTGCTCCGCTTATGCAGAGTGGACACAGACACAGCCTGCTGTCCATTATGGGCGGTCGGATGTAAACGGATCACCTGTCTGTTAACACCTTACTGCCATCTGTACCTTTACTTAAACAGACGACTGCACTCTAATAAACTCTCTCGATGGACCCCACTTTCCACAAAATCTGTTTTAGAGTTTTGTTTAATCTTTTGACAAAGCCGTCTGTTTAGGGATGGTACACTGAAGTACAAAATTGCTTCACCTTAGGTAATTTGAAAAGCTCTTAAGTCACCTGAGACATACGGTAAATTGGGTGCCTTGGTCTGTAAGGATCGATTAGTGATTACTTACGCAACTCAAAACCTGAAACAGCACTTTCTCTATTGTTTTGGCTAAAGTACTTAGGAGAAGAATCACTTCTGGATAACGAGGGGCATAATCCATTATCACTAGATAATGTTTATGCCCCCTAGTGGATGTCAAGGAAGGGACGACCAAATTCATAGTGACCCTCTTGTAATGGACCTCAGTGATGGAAAGGGGAACCAAAGGGCTACAGAAAACTAGCATTGGCGCAGATATCTAACACAGAGGGCATAAAGAATAGTACATTTCCACCTCCCTAGCACCCCAGGTCAGTAGAACCCCTGTACTAGTCTCTCTTGAGTTTTCTCTGCTCCCCTTGGAATGTGCCCACGGGCCAAATTTGACACCAAATTTGGTAAGGTTTTTTCTTAGCACTACCAGTTGCTCATTAGTTTCCACTGTCCTTTGCGACACCTGGTATAATAAAGTAGATATTTGCCAGCACACCAAGGATCGGTACCTTTCTTGTGTTGTGATCATGCAATAAACTACCCGTTTGGACACCACTTTGTTCCAATCCTTGCTGGCAAATATCTACTTTGTGACTTGAACCAGTATCCAGCTGGTTGTTGCTGCAGCACCCAAATCTTGAGAGCTTATACCAGGAGCGTGTGCGATAGTAATATGAAGTATTACCTAGTATATTAGGTGCCTTTACATGATGAAGTATGGGAGGGCAAACCTCTCATCTCGGTTAACTTTTACTTTTACCATATTCATAGGCGGTGAAGGTGTTCTACTGTTTGTTTGAATACAAGACTCGGGCACAAGATTCACTTACATATGGACTTTTTTTCATTTGGATATATGTCTAATGTGTGTTTCATATGACATGATATTTTGGTTTAATATGGGTCTTATATGGCCATCACGTTATTGGAGATTGTGATTGTTATGCACATAACTGTTATTATTACCACAGGATTTTTTCATGCACAGTATTCATTCACTAGTTAATTGTTTTTTGTTCCAGTTTAAACTAGGCAGGCTGGTGTGTTTTTTATTACTTTATTTAATTAATGTTTCTTTAATAGTTAATGTTATTTCATTATTAGCGCTCCCTACCAATTTTCCTTCATATATACATTATATACAAGCACAAAAGACAAAATAAAAAAGAAACAAAAAAATTCTCTGCCACTTGGCGCGTTACTAACGTACAATGACATGACACAAGCTGTGTCTCACTGAATTTGAACTCCCCAACTAAAAGTTGTAAGCGTGAAGGACAGGTGACACGAGCAGGCCATATTTCAACTGGCCCCCAGGTTTGGTGGACTCACTGATCAGGCAGGTATGGAAGAGAGAGGCCATGACCCATAGGGGTCAATGACACACACATGTGGCACCCCTCTAACTACATCTGCTTTAAAGTTTTCCAAAACAAAAAGCCTTTTGCTGAAAATTAGTCACGTTTTCCTTGCTACTACCTACATGAAGCAGGGCCATGGAGCATGGTCATATAGGCAATTACTGCTCAGCCCAACATACAATATCTCACAAAAGTGAGTACACCCCTCACATTTTTGTAAATATTTTATTATATCTTTTTATGTGACAACACTGAAGAAATTACACTTTTCTACAATGTAAAGTAGTAGCTTGTATAACAGTGTAAATTTGCTGTCCTCTCAAAATAACTCAACACACAGTCATGAATGTCTAAACCTCATGCCAAAGAACTCTCTGAGGATCTGAAAAAAAGAATTGTTGCTCTACATAAAGATGGCCTAGGCTATAAGAAGATTGCCAAGACTCTGAAACTGAGCTGCATCACGGTGGCTAAGACCATACAGCGGTTTAGCAGGACAGGTTCCACTCAGAACAGGCCTTGCCATGGTCAACCAAAGATGTTGAGTGCAGGTGCTCAGCGTCATATCCAGAGGTTGTCTTTGGGAAATAGACATATGAGTGCTGCCAGCATTGCTGCAGAGGTTGAAGGGGTGGGGGGTCAGCCTGTCAGTGCTCAGACCATACGCCGCACACTGCATCAAATTGGTCTGCATGGCTGTCATCCCAGAAGGAAGCCTCTTCTAACGATGATGCACAAGAAAGCCTGCAAACTTTTTGGTGAAGACAAGCAAAGGACATGAATTACTGGAACCATGTCCTGTGATCTGATGAGACCAGGATAAAACGTATTTTGTTCAGATGGTGTCAAGCGTGTATGGCGGCAACCAGGTGAGGAGTACAAAGACAAGTGTGTCTTGCCTACAGTCAAGCATGGTGGTGGGAGTGTCATGGTCTGGAGCTGCATAAGTGCTGCCAGCACTGGGGAGCTACAGTTCATTGAGGGAACCAATAATGCCCACGTGTACTGTGACATACTGAAGCAGAGCATGATCCTCTCCCTTCGGACATTGGGCCGCAGGGCAGTATTCTAACACACCTCCAAGATGACCACTGCCTTGCTAAAGAAGCTGAGGGTAAATGTGATGGACTGGCCAAGCATGTCCTATTGAGCATCTGTTGGGCATCCTCAAACGGAAGATGGAGGAGCGCAAGGTCTCTAACATCCACCAGCTCAGTGATGTCGTCATGGAGGAGTGGAAGAGGACTCCAGTGGCAACCTGTGAAGCTCTGGTGAACTCCATGCCCAAGAGGGTTAAGGCAGTGCTGGAAAATAATGGTGGCCACACAAAATATTGACACTTTGGGCCCAATTTGGACATTTTCACTTAGGAGTGTACTCACTTTTGTTGCCAGCGGTTTAGACATTAATGGGCGGTGTGTTGAGTTATTTTGAGGGGACAGCAAATTTACACTGTTATACAAGCTATACACTCACTACTTTACATTGTAGCAAAGTGTAATTTCTTCAGTGTTGTCACATGAAAAGATAGAATAAAATATTTACAAAATTTGAAGGGGTGTACTTACTTTTGTGAGATACTGTATACTGTAGCATGAGCCCGCAGTGCAAGTGAATTCTTATTTAGTTATTGCACAACAAAGCCAAATATATATTACCAAATGCAATCAGATTAGTATAAGGATAAGGACGTGGTAAAATATAGGCATAATTTGCAGGCAGCTAAAGTTCTTTTACATTTTTTTTACTTATAAAACACTTTAACATATAATTTAAAGTAATTATTCATCATTATACTTACTGTAATTGCTACCTACAAAATAATACATTTTACACAGTTGAGATCATGTCTGACATTCCCAAAAATGTGTTTCTAGTTACATCTTAATGGTATCTTTTTCTTTTTCCCATTGATAACTGATAGAGCCATGTTGCTATTTTTGCTGCAGCTCAGGGGCGTACCTAGTGCATTTGGCACCCGGGGCGGATCCTATATCTGGCACCCCCCCACCTTAAAAACGTAAAAACACCCCACTGTGCTCCCTGCATACCTCTGCATCCTTAAATATCTCTTTGTCACTACTGTGTACATTACACAGCACCCTGCACCTCTAGACCCCTTTACATTACACAGCACCCTGCACCTCTGGAGCCCTTTACATTACACAGCACCCTGCACCTCTAGACCCCTTTACATTACAAAGCACCTCTGGACCCCTTTACATTACACAGAACCCTGCACCTCTAGACCCCTTTACATTACACAGCACCATGCACCTCTAGACCCCTTGACATTACACAGCACCCTGCACCTCTAGACCCCTTTACATTACACAGCACCTCTGGACCCCTTTACATTACAAAGCACCTCTGGACCCCTTTACATTACAAAGCACCCTGCACCTCTAGACCCCTTTACATTACACAGCACCCTGCACCTCTAGACCCCTTTACATTACACATCACCATGCACCTCTAGACCCCTTTACATTACACAGCGCCCTGCACCTCTAGACCCCTTTACATTACACAGCACCCTGCATCTCTAGACCCCTTTACATTACACAGCGCCCTGCACCTCTAGACCCCTTTACATTACACAGCACCCTGCATCTCTAGACCCCTTTACATTACACAGCGCCCTGCACCTCTAGACCCCTTTACATTACACAGCACCCTGCATCTCTGGACACCTGTATGTTACACAGACACCCCCCCTAGCAGCTCTGGACCCCCTGCATGTTACACAGACCCGCCTACAATACAGACCCCCCCTACAATACAGACCCCCACCCCTGCACAACCCCCCTACAGTGCAGACCCCCTTCAGTACAGACCCCCCTACAGTGGAGACGCCCCCTACAATGCAGAGCCCCCCCCTTTAGTACAGACCCCCCCCCTACAATGCAGATCCCCCCTACTACAATTCAGACCCCCCTTCAGTACAGAGTGACCCCCCCCCTTCAGTACAAACCCCCCCTTCAGTACAGACCCCCCTACTACAATGCAGACCCCCCCTTCAGTACAAACCCCCCCTTCAGTACAGACCCCCCCCCTACTACAATGCAGACCCCCGTGCAGTACAGAGTGACCCCATCCTTCAGTACAGAATGCCCCCCCCCCCTTCAGTACAAACCCCCCCCTTTAGTACAGACCCCCCCTACAACCCATAATGTACCTACCTCCTCCCTCAGGTCAGGAGTGTCAGCGCGGGACACACAGCACTACAAGGAGGAGGGGGAGGCGGAGCCGGCGGCATCACTCTGCTCGGCTGAGATCAGAGCCACGGAGAGCCGCGGAGCGCGCCGAACACCCTCCCCCTCCTCTCACCTCACCTGCGCAGCCTGTCACTCACCGCGCCGCTGCGCCGCTGATGTGTTATATCAGCGCTCGGCGGCGGCGCGCTGTCACCGCTTCCATCGCGGAGGGGGGCGCCGGCCTGGCACCCCCCCCCCCCCAGTGTGTGGCACCCGGTGCGGCCCGCCCCCCCCGCACCCCCCTTAGTACGCCACTGCTGCAGCTGACTGTAAAAGTGTTAGCTTGTTTAATAACAAATCCTGCACAAAGCAACGATTTCCACTGGGCCATAGAGACTAGATCTACAGTTGGCAGCTAGATTGTTAACAATTTAACAGAATAGGTAGTGGTCCAAATGATCAAACGGGGAGAAACTGCATTTTTTTTAAACAGGGGCAAAGTTAGAAGCAATAATGCAAAACTGGTTCAGGGTGGCAAAGAACATGCATACTCTGCAGAAAAGTACAAAACTGATTATGAAAGCTGCATAAAAATGAACTCTTTACAGCAGTGTCTGTGTGGCTCAATTAGGGTAATATGTGGCTATATAGCAGGGGCGGAACTAGAACTTTCCGGGCCCTAATGCAAGAAACCATGAAGGGCTCCCCTGGTCCCCGACTGTGGCCCCTCCCACTGATCCCGGGGCACTTTTCTCCCATCGTGGGACACTTTATTACGGTCCCGCAGTGGGCCACCTTCCTGCTGTCTTGGGGTCCCCCCATGGTGGCAAATCGCCAGCTCCCAGTCACAAGTGCGACCTTTGCAACCCTAGTAGTTCTACCACTGGTGTTAGTAGCTTTTTATTTTTGTTGTTTTATTTTTTTAAATCATTTTTTTTTTTTTACAATGAAATTTTTTATTATTTTTTACATATTATTTAGGACGCCTACTTTTTAGGACTTCAGTAAAACAATGCAGAACATACAAAGCTATTTGCTGTTACCCTCATGAACAGCAGTCCTCTTCGTGAAGTCCAGGATAACTGTAAGCATTGGGGAACAGCTGGAGGGATTCAGGACCTGAGGACAAGGGCCACCCCACTGAAAATTGAGTATTCTGGTAGCAACTGGGAAGATGCTTCCCACAGTAACTGGTTCTTCCAGGGAAGCTGCATGCTATTAACTTCCATTCACACTGAATGACACACAAATGCGGCGTACACACCCTCGGACAATCCCGCGGGAAAGTCCACTCGTGTGTACGCGGCCAAAGTGTTCCCAGATGTGACCAATGCAGGTAATTGCTGGCTGTGCAAAAAGTCATGATTAACTGCGGCCGCCGATAGCCGGTGATTGCATTGTATAGGCTCAGAGGCTGCAGCTATTCACACACATTTGTCAATCTGCAGATTCTCGCTGCTGGAATTTGCAGCGTATACACACACTACTGTGAATTAGACCTTAGGCTCCTGCCCAGTTGTTTGCACACTGCTTCTGACAGTGGAGGGCTACTCACCTGGCTACAGATCATTTGCCAGGCTACTTCTACCTTATCAGGTGTGGCCTCTCTGAGCTGTCGAGGGAGGGAAGCTGAGTGACTTAAGCTCGCTGGGCATGTCCAGGAACCCAGGGAGTTGTGGGAAAGGGAGTTAACAGTGCCTGTCCCTGCATCTGAGCATGGTGAGCAAAAGGGGCACTTTGGTACAGAATTCTTGTTTTGCAATACTGGGTCATGGGTTTGATTACCACCAAGAAATGTTTTAGTTTTACACGTTACTATAGACTTCCTCTCAAAAATGTGGAATGGTCACACATTTACAATGGTAAAACATAATAGTCAGTAAATTGGCATCTGAATGTGTCTGAAAGTGGTAGGTACATTAGATTGTTCATGGTAATACAGCAATACACTGGAATATACCAATATCTTTAATCATGCCAAAAAAGAGAACTTGTTTAGGTTTATATATGACCAACTAAAGGCACTATTTGAAAAAAAATATATAGGTAAAAAAGTAAGATTGTTTTTACTTTTTGCTTAGTTTTTCTTAAATAATAATGATAAGCTAAAGCGTTATTTAAGAAAAATACCAGAACTTTTAGAAAAAATCTCCACTCCAAATGGCTAAATTTGCTCTGGTCATGAAGGGGTCAAACCGTGATTATATAGGGTTCCTTTGCTGCTGCTATTTTAAATGAAACCATAGTGTGTTTTCAGGAAAGTACACATTTTGAATTCATTTAACATTTACCTGAAGGTCACTTTTGACAGGACAATTTTATTTGCTTGCTGTTCCAAATGATTAATTATTGTATTTTGTGTGTAAATATTTCCCTTAGGCTGGCCATACATTATACAATTTTCTTGTACAACTTTCCTTTAGATCTATCAAAACCATATAATAGGAGGTCAAACCTAAACACTTTAAATTTGTATGCAATCAGGCAGGCCCTTGTGCTACATAGTTGAAGGTACAGCTAAAGGAAACAGAATAAGAAAATTGTTTAATGTATGGCCAGCTTTAGTAGTCACCTGTGCATCATATGCATGTACATATGGTCAATATCTCCAGCTTCTTGACGGTTAAGATAAGCTTAGTTTAGCCTTTTTACTTACTTAGGTGGATGCAACATTGGTCCAATGCTGCATCTGTCCCCCGCCAGCTCTAATGCTGAGAACTGAGTGATCAAACACTGCTGATTGCTTGGTTCTCAGGGCTCCCTGAGCAGAGAGCTGGTAACTGTCAGTGCTGGAACGCTGGGCTGTGGAGGGGTGGGAGCGGCCGGCTCAGTCTCTCCGTCGCTCGCTGAGACTGTCTTGGGTGGATCCTGACCATTTGATCACAATCTTTCCCCAGCCTGGACCGGCTCTGTGATGTCAGCCGACAGCAGGCTTCAGCCCGATGTCTGCTGAAAAGGGGTCACAGGAGTGCAGAAAACTTTGGCTGTACTTCTCCTTTAAATAAATGAATAAAAGCTGACCATTTGTAAGTATCTCTGTAATGCCACGTACACATGACCGGACTTTTCATTAGAATAAACTCAGACGGTCTTCCCGACGGAGTTCCGACCGAACGGACTTTCCCACAAACGATCATACCAAAGTCCGTTCGTTTTTGAACGCGATGACGTACGACATGACTAGAAAAGGAAGTTCAATAGCCAGTAGCCAATAGCTGCCCTTGCGTCGTATTTGGTCTGTCGGACCAGCATACAGACGAGCGGTTTTCCCGATAGAAATTGATTCCGTCGGAAAGATTTAAAGCATGTTCTATTTCTAGGTCCGTCTGAATTTTTAAAGAAAAAAGCCAGACGAAGCCCACACACGATCGGAATATCCAACGTCTGACCTTTTCTGCCGGAAAGTTCGGTCGTGTGGACGCGGCATCAGTGTTAAATAGTTTGTCCCAACCCTCTAACTGACACTTTTGCTGGACAGTTTGGTCTGTTGAAGTAAGTAGAAAAAAAAACAGACCTACTGGCTGGACCATCAGCTAAAAAAATAAATGAGAAAAGGCTAAAAAAAAAATGAATGCTGCCATCACATCGAAGAACTGGTGAGCTGCAATTTAAAAAACAATTTAAAAAACATTTGTTTTTGGGTTTTATACCGCTTTAAATTGCTATGAGTAAGAGGAACCGTGCCTCTAACACTGTTCTACAAACTTTAAGCAGATAATATTTTCCCAATTTTAAAATGACAGCAGTGGGATAAGAAGAGTTGATGTTTCACTTTTTGCTTTGAAGCGTTTTGTTGCTTGGTATAATTAACCCTTTTGTTTTGGTTGGGTTGAAAATACTTGCATTTTTGGAAATTGTAGTTCTTAAACATGTCTCACAGAGAACTAGATCCTGCAGATAATCTTCTAGTAATATGGGTGTAAACATTCCTATTCTTCCTTTATCTTACATAACAGACCCTTTAGGAAACAAGATGTATACAAGGCTGTATTCTCATTGGTTCCCAAAACTGCTTACTGCATATAAAAGTACAACAAAGACAAATTCTGCGCTAAACTGGCTATTTTGTAGCTGTAAGGTGGTTAACATTTTAAGCAGTTTTTTATGACTTTGTTTATAAGGATGTGTATGTACTGGTTGTGTCAACCATAATAATGGTTTTATTTGTTAACTATTAATAATTCATTATTAAATACTTAATATGTTACAGTGTTATAAGCTTAATTTGAAGTTTACATTTTTGTTTCTTGTTCAATGTTTTTATTAAAGTTTCAGTAGAGACAAACATTTTCCGCTATGCTTATGCAACACTTTTTTCATTAAGTGAATATATATATACATATCTTTATTTTACTATTTATTATATTTACATAATCTTTTTCTCTACTAGACTCTATACAGCTTGCCTTTGCTTAAACCCCTGAGGAAGGAAGTGAATACTGTTATCCCCATCCCCCCGTTTTTTCCGAAACATGTTGGTATTTTGTATGATCACATCAAGTATATGACCCCTTCTGGAGTCCATGAGTGATTCAACAAACTAAGCAAATGTAAAAGCAAGTGTATTTGTCATTTATATCCTATGCTTTTAGGAATATTTAATACTGTAATTTGTATAATGTGATGTTGTAATAAAAATAACATTTTTATATACTCGGGTACTTTTGTTTCATCCCTTAAATATACCTCCACTTATAAAATCCCCCTTAGGGCATTCTTTTCTTTATAAATCAGTAGAGACATTACAGAAGAGAAGCAGTGTTATTCCATACATTATTAAACAGGTTTGCATAAACCTGCATTATTGAAAAAACCATAGTAGGAAACATGTGGGAACAATGTAGTCTATCCCGAGAGCAGAAGGTGGGGTCATCATCCAGCGCCCCCAGACACCCCATTTGGGGAAACGCTGTGTCATGGGGGGAGGGCAACTCGCCCTACCTGAGATGTTGGAAGTTTTGTGGGGATGACTAAGTGCATATAAATGTGTGCAGTAAATAGGGATGGGCCAAACAGACCCCTGTTCGATTCGCACCAGAACATCCGAACACCACGAAAATTCGGACCCGAATAATGAACCCCATTAAAATCAATGGGACCCGAATGTCAAAAATCAAAAGTGACCATTTTGAAGGTTTATATGCAAATAATTGGGCATACAATGGTTATAGGACCAAAAAAGGAAATTTTCTCTGCAAGCTGCCCTTATTTTGCTCAGCAAAAGCTGGGGAGCCAGTGTGAATGATGAGGTCACAATGTAGTGCATTGGGAACAAGATTGGAGATGCTTTGGATACATTCTGGTGTCACTTTTACTTTGGATAGAAGTAACTGGTGTGTGTAAATTGGTCTTTGGGTGTCGGTGGCACCTTCCCACCGTAACCCTATAGAGGTAATCTTGATGAAAGCAAGGATTGGCCTTGCTGTAAAAAATTGCAATGATATGCACCTGTCAAATAGGTGCAGAAAATTGGTCTTTGGGTATCAGTGGTGCCTTCCCACCGTAACCCCATAGAGATACGCTTGATGAAAGCAATAATTGGCCTTGCTGTAAAGTGCAGGTGGAGAAAAATTGGTCTTTAGGTGTTAATTGGGCCCATGAAACCTATACCAAAAACATTCTTCCAGATGAAATGATTAAAGACCCTCAAAGCTAGGCAGCCTCGAAGTCCTGCAGAGATTCCACATGCCAAAAAGACTTAATCAGGGACATCGGCATCAGGGGCTTCATAGCTGGTAATCCAGGACTGATCAATGTTTATCAATGTTTATAAAAGTCAAATGGTCCACAGAGTCTGTGGACAGATGCATTCTAGTAGCAAAACCACCTGCAGCCCTGAATGCCTGTTCTGAAAGCACGCTGGATGCAGGGAGATAGAGCTGATATGATGGATAACGGTACAAGTAAGGGACGTATAAACAAAATAATACTAAATGTCTTTATTACAAAGGGTTAAACATATTTTACAGATATAAAATCATTAGAAAATTACTTGGGTATCAATGAATTTGAGATCTCTGTTATTACAAATGTCAAGAGGTCGACGCGTTTTACATCTTTGCTTCTTCGGGACCTTATATTCTTGACTTAAAACAGAGATCCTGTTCAAAAACAGAGAGAAACACATAAATATTGTTTACATTTGGATTGTATGGGAGCGCAACAGAATTAATTTCAACATATCTGCTTGAATGGAAAATAGCATACATGGGCACTCACATCTAGGAGGAACCCGCAAAGAATGACGTGCCAAGTGTCGTGGGAGAGCGATCCAACAACCAGTGTCTTTAAACAATAAATTAATCAATATAAGTAAAACCGTCAGAAGAGCATGTGATTTATTCTGAAAATGGCAGTAATAAATAAGTAAGACATGGGTTTGTAGGCTGACCAGAATAATAAAGTACTTACAAAGTATGTATGCTATTTACCAATCAAGCGGATGATATGTTGAAATGAATTCTGTTGCGCTCCCATACAATCCAAATGTAAACAATATTTATGTGTTTCTCTCTGTTTTTGAACAGGATCTCTGTTTTAACCACTTGCTTAGTGGGCACTTAAACCCCCTTCCTGCCCAGACCAATTTTCAGCTTTCAGCACTGTCACTCTTTGAATGACAATTGCGCGGTCATTCTACAGTTTACCCAAATTAAATTTTTATCATTTTTTTTCACACAGATAGAGCTTTCTTTTGGTGGTATTTAATTGCTGATGGTTTTTTTATTTTTCGCTAAATAAAATAAAAAAGGACTGAAAATTTGAAAAAAAATAAAAAATGTTTCATAGTTTATTAAATTTTGAAAGCAGGTAATTTTTCTCCTTCACCAATGTGCACTGATGCGGCTGCGCTGATGGGCACTGATAGGTGGCACTGATGGGCACTGATAAGACAGCACTAATGGGCATTGATAGGTGGCATTGATAAGCACTGATCAGGCGGCACTGATGGGTGGCACTGATGGTTGGCACTGATGGGTGGCACTGAAGGGCACTGATAGGTGGCACTGAAAGGTGGCACTGAAAGGTGGCACTGATAAGCAGCACTGATAGGTGGCACTGATGGGCACTGATGATCACTGATGGGTGGCACTGATGGGCACTGGTAGGTGACACTGATAGGCAGCACTGATCTGTGGCACTGATTATGAGACACTGATGGGCCTTGATTGGCAACACTGGTGTGCATTGATGGGTGGCACTGTGGGCACTGGTAGGTGGCACTGGTGGGCACTGACAGCTGACACTGGTGGGCACAGAAAATGCAGCTGCGGCTTTCTGTGTGAGGTACCGATGTCCCTCTGACAGAAGCCGGTGATCAGCTTTTTTTCCCCCTCATGATGACAGCATTGGCTGACAGCTGATCACGTGGTAAGGGGCTGGGATCAACCCCTTACTTGGATCTGTGATCAGCCGAGTCTCATAGACTTGGTGATTACAGAGCGACCCGCAATTAAGGTCTTTCGGCTATAGCACGGGCGGCAAGTAGTTAAGTCAAGAATATAAGGTCCTGAAGAAGCAAAGATGTGAAACACGTCGACCTCTTGACATTTGTAATAACAGAGATCTCTAATTCATTGATACCCGAGTATTTTTCTAATGATTTTATATCCAAAATATTTTTAACCCTTTGTAATAAAGACATTAATTATTATTTTGTTTATACGTCCCTTACTGGTACCGTTAAAGTCCATCATATCAGCTCTATCTCTCAAACATTGACAAAGTAGTGAACTAGAGCAACTGTGGATTGCAAATAAGTAAAATCATATTTCAGAAAATGATACAAGAAACATGTTTTGAATAGTGGGTATGAGGCTTCGGAGCTGAAGTGCCAATCAGGTTTAAGGGGTCCAAGGGGCCATAGGTAAAAAAAAAATGTTAGATAGAGATTGCCTATAACTTAACATAGCGTGATTGTAGTGTGTGAGGTTTGGATCTTGTATGATTTTCTTAAACACGCATTAGGTAGAGAGGTGAAGAGTGGTTCGTATACCAATAGGTAGGCCTGGTTGGGGGGGGGGGGGGGGGGGGGACCAGTGTCCTTTAGGCAAATATCAGGACCTGAAGGTGTCAAGCGGTGCGATCTCCATATACGTAGGAGTGAGTTCAGTCCATTAAGTCCAGCTGTTGTGGGGCTGGGGAGGCAAACCATCCACGTTTGTGTGAGTTGGCTTGGTCAGGAGCTTGTGCAGAGTTTTGCGACTTCTGGGGTGAACAGGAGGCTGATCAGTGTTGAGTAGAGTTTTCCTGTGCTGCATCTAGGGGTGAAAGGTGGAGTTGTCATAGGGTAGCTTGGTGGTCTTCAGGAGATCTGCATGTGTAGTCAAGGCTTTGGTATGAGAAGCGGACAGAGAATGGGATGCCCCACCTATAGGTGATACGGTGTTGTTGCAGAACTTGGAGATGTGATTTCAATTCTCTCCTCTAAAGCCCTATACACACGGTCGGAAAATCCGACCACCAAATCCATTGGATTTGGTCCGACGGATTTAGTCCGACACTGGTGTTGCATACACTCGGTCGGACAAAGTTGTCGGAAAATCCGATCATTCTGAACGTGGTGACGTTTGTTGCCTACGACGGGACTACGTAGAGGCTAGTAGCCAATAGCTTTGGTCTTGTAATGTGATCTGAGCATGCGTGGCACTTTGTCCGTCGGAATTCGCTACACACGATCGGAATTGGTATGATCGGACTTTGTTGTCGGAATATTTATAGAGCAGGAGATAGAACTTTGTCCGTCGGACAATCCGATGGAAACTGTCCGATGGTGCCTACACACGGTCGGAATTTCCGATAACATTGTCCGATAGGACAGAATCCATTGGAAAATCCGACCGTGTGTATGGGACTTTAGTGGTTGTAAGTAGGGAGAGGTCTTGA
Organism: Lithobates sylvaticus; assembly: GCA_028564925.1. Classification (NCBI taxonomy): domain Eukaryota; kingdom Metazoa; phylum Chordata; class Amphibia; order Anura; family Ranidae; genus Lithobates; species Lithobates sylvaticus. The sequence goes on along the minus strand of CM053026.1, from coordinate 534,781,489 downwards.
AAAAGCTGATAAGAGTGACCCTGAAAAACAAGTGCTTCTTTGTTGCGGGCCGTGGTCAGAAGTTGTTCTTTAGTTGGGAAAAAAGTGCAATTTCGCTATGATGTTCCATGGTGGGCCTTCTGATTGGCGGGGCGTCAGAGCACAGTGAACCCTGTCCCTCTCCAGACGTTCATTTGGAATGGCTGGGGCTAGCTCCTGGAAAAGGGCTGTGACTGTGGACTGTACATCTAGTGCAGATTCAGGGAGGCCACGGACCCGGATATTCGATCGCCTAGCCTTCTAAAAAGTTCTCAAAGTCCTCCAGGCGTGTTTGAAGTGTGAGGTTTTCATCCTTGAGAGCCTCAATTTCTTCAGAGTGGTCATGAGTGAGCATATCTAGCTCGTCTGTCCTCTGTAGTTCAGCCGTTCTGTGACCCAGTTCTCTAATTTCCCTGGACAGCTTGTCTGTTATATGATCAGACGTTTGTTTGAGTGCTTTTGTCAGCATTTTCTCAAATTGTATTAGCATTTCTGCTGGTGACACATTAATTGACACTTTTCACACCTTGTGGGAACTAGTGACACTAATACAGTGATCAGTGATAAAAATATGCACTGTCACTGTACTAATGACACTAGCTGGGAAGGGGTTAACATCTAGGAGCGATCAAAGGGTTAAGTGTGTGCCTAGCCAGTGTTTGTGTGTGCTGCTTTTACTAGGGGAGAGATGGATTTTATTCCTTGGACATAAAATCCATCCCTTACCCCCTGTCAGATTGGAGATCTGACTGGTTTACATAGGCAGATCTCTGTTCTGTGTGTTTTACTGACAATCGGCGGGTGCAGGCGGACATCCAGTGCCCAGCACCCGCAGATTGGTTTCTGCTGTGATTAATCACAGTAGAAGCAGCCTGCCAGTGGCGTTCCCCCTGCAGGCAGAAGTGCAGAATTACATACAGTATATACAGGTATACGTGATCCTGCACAAGAGGGACGCCCTGCAGCAGTAAATGTGCTACTTCTGTTTGTCATAAAGCAATATTTTTGTTTGTTTATGATACTGAAGATTTTTGTAGACTAAAATGCACTGGAGATTTTGGTCGACTAAAACTAAAACAATTTAGATGATTAAAATACAAACTAAAACAACATTTTAGTCAAAAGACTATGACTAAAACCAGATCGTACTTTGGCATCAAAAATAACACTGTTTATCAACAGTTTTTTCATATTCTTTTTTTTATTGACAGTAAAAACTTTAAAAACCTGCTGGAAAAGCTGTAAAGATAACTAACAACTGTGGGTGCAAAAAAAGAACAAAGCAGTGGTGCTGCAGCCAAAAAATTCTGTTGCTTGTCTTTATTTTTATCAACCTGGCAATACTTATCTTTAGTACAAATGGTACAAGTGGAGAATTAAATGTCTGTCAGGAAGTGCACTTCAGAGGAAATCCTGCTACTGCCCTGGGTGGTACACATTTGCGAACGCCGGTGCATGTGCACCCGCATGCACGTGTGCGTGCAATTCTTGGCACCAAACAAGCTATTTAACCCTCCTGGGGCTAATTCCGAGTGTGGCTCGGGGTTAAATTTCAGTACCATTAGCGGTAACCCCGAGCCACACTCGGGACTGCATTGCAGAATGCTGGTCCAGGTAACCGGGTATCGCGTCACTCCCGTGCATGCGCACGGGACTCTTTTTCCCAGCAAGGTCTGGCAGTTCTGCACCCAACCTCAGCTTGTCCTTGACCTTGATCTTGCCTGCTCCTTTGATTACCATGCTGTCTGCCTGTTACCGACCTGGCCTGTACCCCGACCTGCCTTGGCTTCTGCATCTGTTTCCGATGCTCTGCTCCTGCCTGTGTATGACCCAGTTTGCCTGTACCTGTCTGTGCTCCATACCCCTCGGGTCGATCTGCTATGTGCCAGTTTCAGCATCCAGGTGTGTGGTGTCCTGATATCAGCTGATCCAGTTTCCAGCCTGCCCGCTGTCCTGACTCCTCATCTTGCTGGTCATCATCCCGGTGGCATCAGGAACTCCACAGCAGCTCTTCTGACAACTAACCTGCCAGCCACTCATAACACTCTGCACTCTCAGGCCCCCTGTCTGCTCTATCAGGGGCCAAGAGTCAGATATGTAAGGGAGGCCTTCCTCTGCATTATCAGACTCATCTCCAAGGTACGTGAGAACGTGACAATGTCCTCCATCTTTATGGTAGAATGACAACCGTCATTCCACCAGGGAGACTAGGGTCAACATACTGATTACTGTATTTGCTACAAAACAAGGGGCTTGGATTTCTGCCTGCAAAGGCCATTGCTTAAATTTGACTGAGAATTTGTCAGATCTACTAGCAGTGATTCAGTTGGAGACTGCAAGCAAGTGAAGTGCAGGAGGAGAGCCAAGGAGAATGTATATAGACTATATATAGGAAGATGTCCCTGAAGTTGTTGCCAAAATATTGTAGTTGAAGCCAAGTTGGTTTCCCATAACCTCCCATCCCTATCCAAGGTAATAAAACACAAAAACAAAGTCACGCACTGTTCTCTGTCTGTGGAGTGCCTGTGAAAATTCAGTGTGCCTGGCTGTGCAGGAGTGAATCCAGTTAATCTGCGGCTCCTTAGGGGGTGTGCTACAGTACTGATAAATCAACCTACCCTGGTTTTGGTTCGAGCAGGGTTCGGTGAACTTCTAAGAAGTTCAGATGCCAGACCTGAGCCCAATTTAAATTAGGGCTGTTACTAATTAAAATTTCCGTGTTCGATTAATCAATTTTTTTTAATTGATTAATCGACTAATTTCAATTAACCCCCCTGGCGGTATTCCCGAGTCTGGCTCAGGGTGGAAACTTCAGTACCAAAAGCGGTAAGCCCTCGGGCTCGCATTGCAGGATACAGGGTGAAGTTACTTACCTTGTCCCCTGGATCCTGCAATGTTTCCCCACTGTGTGAGCGAGCCGTCTGCTCGCTCGATTCACACAGTGCCCGAGTGCCGCTGATCTCCGTTCCCTGCGACGTTACGACGCACGGGAGCGGAGATCGGCGCCAAATTCAAAAAAGTTAAAAAACACAATACACATACAGTACTGTAATCTTACATGACTATTCTTTAGGGATGAGGCGTGGTTTCACTGCTACCATGGGTTTGAACTAAACCCTGCTTCTTTGAGGTTCAAAATTCTCAGACCGAACTCTTTGAAACCACGCCTCATCCCTAAAGAATAGTCATGTGGACATATTAGAACTATACACATTTGATTGTATGGCTCACAGTGACTAGATCAACACTTTAATCAGGAGACATTAACTTGATGAAATTTGTCCGCAGCCTTTATTATTGGTTTATAAAATCATATAATACATTTTAAACAGACCATTGACAAAAAGAACTCAAACTTTATTAACCGCTTGCCGACCGCCGCACGCCAATTTACGTTGGCAGAATGGCATGGGCAGGCAAAAGGTCGTACCTGTACGTCCCTTTAAATTTGCCGCCTAGCGGGACGAACGCCTGCCACGCGCCGCCGGAGCATGCCCGTGGGTCCCGCAAACTGTATGTTCGCCGGCGGCGAGGAGGAATGAGGAGATGCCTATGTAAACAAGGCATTTCCCTGTTATGCCTAGTGACATGACAGGGAGCTACTGCTCCCTGTCATCGAAAGCAGTGATCTCTGTCATGTTGTAGTGAGCCCATACCCTCTACAGTTAGAACACATCCAAGAAACACACTTAACCCCTTGATCACCCCATAGTGGTTAACTCCTTCCCTGCCAGTGCCATTTATACAGTAATGAGTGGCTATTTGTAGCTCTGATCTCTTTATAAACGTCAATGGTCCCAAAATAGTGTCAAAAGTGTCCGACCTGTCCTCCATAATGTCGCAGTCCCGATAAAAATCGCAGTAAAGAAAAGAAACTAGTATGAAAAAAAGTTAATAATAAAAATGCCATAAATCTATCTCCTATTTTGTAGACACTATAACTTTTGCGCAAACCAATCAATATATGCTTATTGTGATTTTTTTTTCCAAAAATATGTAGAAGAATACATATCGACCTGAACTGTGGAAGGAATTTGTTTTTTTTATATATTTTTGGGGATATTTATCATAGCAAAAAGTTTGGGTACAACGTTGCACGACTGCGCAATTGTCAGCTAAAGTGAAGCAGTGCCGAATCACAAAAAATGCTCTGGTCAGAAAGGGGGTAAATCCTTCCAGAGGTGAAGTGGTTAAATCAATCAATCACCTTTAATAACAGCCCAACCACTAAGACTTAAGCCGCAATAAATATCAACTTCAAAAGACGACGGACGAGATAGCATCCCACCTGTCAAACAGACCCCCAGCCTGCAGCATGTTTGGATATTAATATTAAGAATATCTAGACCCATTTCTGAAAGATGTATGCCATCATCACGGTAAAAACCTGACAAACCTCCTTCAAGGTAGAGAAGTGAAAAACCAAAAGAAGGAACCAAAAATGTTTTAACAGGTATTAAGCCGATTCCTACATTTTTCAAGAGGTTTTAAAGTTACAGAATTAAATCAACGCAATCTAAATATAATTTCAGAGAAAACTATCACAGTGTCTGTAGAGGCCATTTTTATGGGGTGAATGGTATGTTTAATATTCAAGTCAAATCTAATGTTCTAAGCTGACCAATATCATTACCTCACAAGTGAATTATTAAAATATTAGGTGCCATTCAGCACAAGTATAATCTCCCCAATTAAAAAATGTAATCTCCCGCACGCACACCATTCCCCTCCAGACACTCCACAGAATCTTAAACCAAGAGGGATCAAGACCTCAGTTCTCAGTATAAACTATTGAAGGGGCTTGTTTCTGCACCCAGAAAATTTAAGAGGGACAGAGAATCCATACCACACGAGGAAGACCTGAAATAAGTAATATAAGAAAATTAGGGTGGATATAAAGCATATACAGTAATTATTCAAGCTCCACCTATCCAATATTTTAATATTGCTAACTTCAAAACCAAGTCTCGCAGCCTCTGTGGTTGCACCAATTCTGAAAGAGTGGGAAGATAATTAAACATGGCTCAAATTCAAGGAAGCTAAACAACTCTTTAGTACCCTAATAAATTGAAACTTGGTTAATGGGGAGTCAATGAATAAAAAGCCTATGAATAAAAAATGTTTTAAATAATGATGGAAGCTCTAATATGAATGTATTAATGCAACAGCAAGACAGGGCAAATGTCAGAGTCGGGACAAGAATTCAAATTAATCCATGTGCCTTTGCCTAAACATCAGGTTTACTGTGATCAATACAAATTCTAATTTGTATATACAAATTCTAATTTGGTTATGATCCAATATAACATGAGTAAACTGAAGACCCAACCTACCTGCCTTGGTAGCCGATAATACTTTTGAAATGCTTAATGCAGCAAAAAATGCTTGAAAGAGAAAACTTTACAGTAAATAACGCTGCTTCGAAGGAGAAAAGCAAATAGAAATAGTAACCTTAAATAATTATGGGAGAATTGCTGGGGAAATCGGACTCCTATTGTCAAAAGAGAAACAAACGTTTTTCTAACCCTTCAATTCATGTTTAACAGAAAAAAACTCAAACAAGTAGACAATTTATAAAACTTAAGAAAAAAAACAAGATCCCAGAGAGATGTTTATTAACGGCTTGCCAGCCATCCTATCCACCCCCATCCATAATTAGCCATACCCATCCATACTCAGCTGTACCCAGCCATCCCATCTGTACCCCAGCCATACTCAGCTGTACCCATCCATACTCAGCTGTACCCGGCCATACTCATTCATGCTCAGCCATCCCCATCCACGGCTCATCCATCCCCATTCATGCTCATCCATGCCACATCAGTTATCATCTACGCCACATCCATGCCACTACAGTGCCTAACAAAAGTGTAATAGGAAGTCAAATTATTTGAAACTAAATGTTGGGCCTCATGTGGTATCACCGTACTCAGGAGGAGTAGGAGAATCTATTTTGGGGTGTAATTTTTGTTATGTACATGCTATGTGTTAGAAACATTGTGTAAATGGACAACGTTGTGTAAAAAAAAAAAATGCGTTTTAATTTTCTTTACACATTTTCCAAAAACTTGTAGAAAAAAATGGCATGTTCAAAAGACTCAATATGCCTCATAAATTATACATTGGGTTGTTTTCTTTACAAAATTGGGTCATTTTTGGGGTGTTTCCATTGTCCTTGTTCTCCAGGGCCTTCAAAATTGTAAGAGGTAGTCAAGAAATTATATGTGTAATTTATACTCCTAGAACGCCTGATGGTGCTCCCTGCATGTTGGGCCTCTGTATGTGGCCACGGAGTGTGTAAAAGTCTCACACATGTGGTATTGCCATACTCAGGAGGAATGGTAGAATGTGTTTTGGGGTGTAATTTGTGCTATGTGTGTGAGAAATAACCTGCTAATATAACAATTTTGTGAAAGAAAAATAAATCTTAATTTTGCAAAGAATTGTGGGAAAAAATTACAACTTCAAAAAACTTACCATACCTCTTACTCCTTAATACCCTGTAATGTCTACTTTCCAAAAAGGGGTCATTTGGGGGGTATTTGTACTTTCCTGGCTTGTTAGGGTCTCAAGAAATTAGATAGGCCGTCAGTACTTCAGGTGTGATCAATTTTCAGAGATTGGCACCATAGCTTGTGGACTCTAACTTTCACAAAGACCAAATAATATACAACGATTTGGGTTATTTTTACCAAAGATATGTAGCGGTATAAATATATGCCAAAATATATGAAGAAAAATTACTAATTTGCAAAATTCTATAACAGATACAAAGAAAAATTATTTTTTTTACAGAATTTTCGCTGTTTTTTCTTTTATAGCGCAAAAAATAAAAAACCCAGCAGTGATTAAATACCACCAAAAGAAAGCTCTATTTGTGTGAAAAAAAGGACAAAAATCTCATATAGGTACAGTGTTGCATGACTGAGTAATTGTCATTCAAAATGTGAGAGCACCAAAAGCTGAAAATTGGTCAGGTTAGGAAGGGGGTTTAAGTGCCCAGTGGGTAAGTGGTTAATATGAGACCAAGAGTAATGTTGGAGCATCAATGCAAAGTGATATTTAAGGTTTATTTTAATTTTTTTTAAAATACCAAACATGTTATGCCCTGTATACACAGTCGGACATTCCAATGACAAAATCAGTCAGATTTTTTCAGACGGATTTTGGGCCAAACTTGTCTTGCATACACACGGTCACACAAAGTTGGCTGAAAATCCGATCGTTCTGAACGAGGTGACGTCAAACACGTACGTCAGGACTATAAACGGGCCAGTAGCCAATAGCTTTCGTATCTTAATTTATTCTGAGCATGCGTGGCACTTTGTCCATCAGAATTGTCTACACACGATCGGAATTTAAACAATCAGATTTTGTTGTCGGAAAATTTTAGGTTCAGCTCTCAAACTTTGTGTGTCGGAAATTCAGATGGAAAAAGATCGATGGAGCCCACACACGATCGGATTTTCTGACAACGCGATCCGATCGCACATTTTCCGTCGGAAAGTCCAACCGCGTGTACAGGGCATTATATGTAATCTGCTCTGTGTAATGGTTTTGCACAATACAGCCCTGATTCTCCTTTTCCGGGGTCCCCTGCTGGGGTTTCTGGCTCCTCTTGCCTTCAAATACCCCCCCTAGCAAGTGGCTTGATAGGGAAAGTACTCATGTTGGCTCGCTCCTGAGCAACACTGTGTGCATCTATTAACACACAGTGCGGCTCCGCCCCCCACTCCCTCGTCACTAGATTTGATTGACAGTAACAGAAGCCAATGACTCCCACTGCACACTCATGCACAGCACTGGACTGAGATCGAGCTCAGGTAAGTTTTTAAGGGAAGCCGGGGGGGGGGGGGGGGATCAGCACCTAAAAGGTTTATTATCTTAATGCAGAAAATGCTGCCTTTGCGAAAAAAATAGGATGATAAATCCAATTTACTTGAGTTCAGAAAAGTCATCCACAACAACAAGGCTGATGAATATTCAGCCCAAGAACAGTTTGCAGGTGACTTTTTGATATTATCAGACATACAATCATCTCCCACAAATAAGGAGGGCAGGCTACACCAAATAAATCTGCTGGGAAAATAAGCCATCCATCTATAATGAGAGAGCATCCGCCAGTATATTAACCTTACCTGGAACATATTTAGAATTAATCCATACATATAATCTAAGGCTGGGCTACTGAATTTAAATTCACGGAGGTCCGATACGTAAGAAATTTTTCCAGGCAAGGTCTTGTTTTTATTTTTACATTTTTTTTACACCTTATATATTACATATTTTTTTTATTTAACGTTCTTTAAAAAATATATTTTTTTACATTTTTTAAATTAAAGTATATATATTTAATATCGCTTTTCTCTTTTCAGGACAACAAACAGCACTGGGGAAATCATATTGCAACTGTGGTTCATGCTTACAACAGTAACATGAGTGATGCCACTGGCTATTCTCCATATCGACTCATGTTTGGAAGAGAAGCTCGCCTTCCTATTGATTTAGTTTTTATCACTTCTGTTGATAACACCTCTGACTTCTCACAGAGATTGTTGAAAGGCTATGAAAGAACCTGCGGCAAGCATATGAAAAAGCCCTGGAACATACTTCAGCCAGAGAATTACGGGAAAAAAATAATTTTGACCTAAAAGTGAGAGTACGTGATTTACAGCCTGGAGATCGTGTGTTACTAAAGAACTTGGGGGGTACCAGGGAAACATAAGCTGGCTGATCAATGGTGACCACAACCTTATGTCATTTGTAAACAGCTCCCTGGGCTACTAGTCTGCCAAGTCAGACTCGAAGGAAAACAAGGGCCTTTGAAGATGTGGCATCAAAACCATCTTCTTCCCCTGTCTGATGCAGTCAGGGTGCCTCAAGTACCCCCTTCATCTCCTCTAAAGCCAACTCCACCCAAGACTCGCTCACAGCGATGAGCTTCTACTCCCACTGTATTGCCAGAGGAAGAAGAAGATGATGAGGAAATAGTGCCTTACTGCATGTGGATTACAGAATCTGTAGGAACTACAGATGTGAGAGAAGGAGAGCAGACTAAAACAATACGAAGATCAGTCAGTCCAGAACTTAAATTTTCTACCATTGTTCAGGGAAGCTGATAGGATCAAGGTTGAGAGTACTAGTCCAACCTCTGAAAAAGAAACAAGAGATTTGATCAGTTTTGCTGATGAGCTCTTGCTATTGCCTGAACCAGATTGTCCTTCAGAGGCTGAAGTTACTTGTATGGGTGAAGAAAACAGAGGGTGTCAAATACCTATTTCTGAGCTCATTGAAAAGTTTAATCTTTTCTCCACACTGCGAAGTTCTGAGCAGTTATGGATCTCCCTTTGGAGCTACGCAGTCCTGATCATGCCAGGAGCAGAGGATTCCATTCAGCCCTCTGAAAAGTATTACCCTGTTCGGTTGAGACTAAATATACATCCTCCAAAGAGACTCACTTATGTAACTTTAGGAGAGAACTCTGATGAACTGATTCATACTATTCAAAGGCAAGTTCCCACACCTAATCCCTCTACTGTCAATTAGGTAGGGGGTGACTATGCTCTGACCTCTGGCCTGTTCAAAAACTGATTTTGAATTAACTTAAAATGTAAAACATTTGGAGAAACATTTTTTTTACTCTCCTCTAAATGCCTGTTGCTAGGGGGTCCCTTGTAGTCTGCCTCCTTTGGCGCCTGGGCTCCTGACGTCACTTCCCTCGGCGCAGGAAGGGAGATCGCCTCTCCCCCTCCCTCTTGTCAATCATCTGGGACACGTGATAGGTCCCAGATGATTGCACGGCCAGTCACGGCGAGCGGCTCGCGCATGCGCAGTGGGCGACCGGCTGTGGAGCCACAGCCGGGCGCCCATAGTTAATATGCTGGCGCCGCCGAGCAGAGGAGGAGACGAGTGGGGCTTCGTTTCCCCGCATCGCTGGACCCTGGGACAGGTAAGTGTCCGATTATTAAAAGTCAGCAGCTGCAGTGGGATGTGTAGTTCAGAATGCTGAAGTTTCAATGCCAGCAGGTCTGATCTAAACTCCGACTACCAGAATGCTGAGTGGACAGAACAGACTGCTGGGAGAGGATATAAAAGGGGATGGCGTGGCCTAGATTTTCCTCTTGGGATGCCGTTTGACTCTGCCAGCAGGGGGTCTGTGTGACAGTGAGCTGCTCTTAATTTGCGGCTTACACAGCGAGGAGCCAATCAGCTATACCCAGAGGGACCTCTGTGGACAGCATTGCTTCTTCCCTATAGCGGACCGGAGGGTGTTCCAGGTTATCCACAGACGCCTGCACTTCAGATCCAAGTAGGCCGCAGCGTGGCGCAGAGTGGTGCAGCGGGTGCCATTTCCCAGAGCCAGGATACAGAGAGAATTCAGGATAGAGTCTTCTTCATCCCCTACATAGTTTCCAGCTGTATCTGGGTTCAGTGGGGTGAGCGGACATAGCCCATCTAGTTGCTATAGAACACTGCTTTCAGACATCATTCAGTTCAGCTTATGCCGCGTACACACGTTCAGACTTTGTCCGCCGGACCTAGTCCGGCTGACAATCCGCCGGACTTTCCGAGGGGGGACTTGCCCACACACGCCCGGACTTCCGAGCGTGTGACTTGCCCACACACGCCCGGACTTCTCCGGCGGACAATCCGCGGGAAAAAGTCAGCGGACTTGCCCACACACGGAGCAGTCCGTTCATTTAGAATGTAACTGCAGGTAGACGGGGCTAGCGAAGGCAGTGAATGCCGCCGCACTAGCCCCGTCACCTGGCATGGATTTAAAGGGAATCCCCACGCCGAAAAAAACGGCGTGGGGGTCCCCCCCCAAATCCATCTCAGACCCTTATCCGAGCATGCAGCCCGGCAGGCCAGGAAAGGGGTGGGGACGAGCGAGCGCCCCCCTCCTCCTGAGCCATACCAGGCCACGTGCCCTCAACATGGGGGGTGCCCTGGGGAAAGGGGGGCCGTGCGCCCCCCCACCCCAAAGCACCTTGTCCCCATGTTGATGAGGACAAGGGCCTCTTCCCAACAACCCTGGCCGTTGGTTGTCGGGGTCTGCGGGTGGGGGCTTATCGGAATCCAGGAGCCCCCTTTAATAAGGGGGCCCCCAGATCCCGGCCCCCCACCCTATGTGAATGAGTATGGGGTACGAAGTACCCCTACCCATTCACCTAAGGTGTAAAGTGTAAAGAAAAAAAACACACAATTTTTTTAAAAAATATTTTATTGCACTGCTCCGGGGGTCTTCTTCCGTCTTGGGGGTCTCCTCCGCTATTTACCTAGCTCTTTTACCGAGCAGAGGAGGCCGGCTACCTTCTTCGTCGTCGCCGCCGTCGTCTGGGGGTCTCGATCCACCTTCGGGGGTCTTCCGGGGTCTTCCGGGGTCTCTTCTGTTCTTGCCGCAGTCGTCGTTTTCTGCGCCGCCAGCGCCGCCTTCTTCTTCTTCCTCTTCTTCTTCTTCCGATGTTGACCCGTCGCTGTCTCTGGCCGGAATGCCAGAGCCGCGCTGTGCTGGGACTTATATAGGGACAAGGGGACATGGTCACATGCTCATGTCACATGGTGACCCCGCCCCCTTGTAATGTCACAGTCCCAGAGGAAGCAGACATCTATGCCTTGTTCACATTATTGTTTCTTGTAGTATTATTGGATATAACACCCCAAGGATTATACAAGAGGAGATTAAAATAAGGATGCCCTAAAGTTCTGTCAAATTTGCTATACCCTATTATCAAGGATTACCTTAATCACAAATCATCAAAGCTAGCTGAAGACATTTGGATTACATGGAATAACCCTTTCACCTTTTTTTTTATCCTTTCTTCATCTGCTCTAGCCTATTTGGACTCAACTTAGGGGAGCCAGCAAATTTGAATATAATAGTTTGTGTATTGTTATTTTCATGTTGTAAATTCTTGATGACCTGTGGGCTGAGGAGAGAAGGGCGTGAGCCTGACATAGGAAACACAGTGTCAGTTCTCTACCCTTCTCCTGACCAGTTCACATAGGTTTCTGTGATTGGGTTAATATCTAATTGTATTGAATCATACTGTGTTAATAATTATTAAAGAAATACATGAACTGGAACAAAAGCATAAAAAGCAAGTGGAAAAGGAAATATATCGGACTTTAATCTCAAAAAGAGAACAATTGAAGGAGTGGATGGAACAAGAAGAGAGGAGGGATTTCAATCGGGTAACACGAGAGAGATTCAAATGGGGTAATAAACTAGGAAAATATCTTGCAAATATGGTAAGAAAAAATAAGTCTTTAAATCATATGGATAAGATTAAAAACGAGAAAGGAGAAAAAAGGAGTCACAACAAGAAGAAGAAATAAGAAAAAAGAAGATACAAGCCTATCTTAAAAAAGCTAAACTGCTAAAAATTCAAAATGAGCAATTAAAAGATTTGGAAAAAAAGATAACACAAGAGGAGATTAAACTGGCCATAAAAGAAACCCCATTAGGAAAAAGTCCAGGACCAGACGGTTTTATGATCAAATATTATAAAAAATGTCAAGAACAACTGATTCCAAAGCTATACAAATATCTGAATAATATAGGAGAAAAAGAAGAAGTAAGACGAGAATCACCATTAGCCCATATTATAATTATACCTAAGGAGGGAAAAGATAAAACCAATTGTTTGAGTTATAGGCCTATTGCCTTACTAAATGCTGATACAAAAATCTATGCAAAAATCCTAGCTACTAGATTAAAAAAAATAATACCACTTTGGATAAACCCCAATCAGACTGGTTTTGTTCCAGGTAGAGAAGGACGGGACAATAGTATAAAAACAATTTTGTTGTTACGTAAGAAGTCTAGAGGATCCCCAGTTCTACTCCTGTCAATAGATGCAGAGAAAGCATTTGACAGGGTAGACTTGGGATTCATGATGGACACGTTGCGACATTTAGGAATGGGACCAAAAATTATGAAGTGGATAGAAAACCTATACAATGGCCCAACAGCAATGGTGAAGTTCAATAGGAGACTCTCACCTCACCGGTTGTTTGTTTTTATGAATTTTTTAATAAATAGTAGTATACAGTCTACACTTTGAGTGTCCCCCCTTTATTTCTTGTTTTGGGGAATTTTTTGCCTGGATCAACGTTGCCCATTAACGGTTGCCTATCGCAAGAAGCTGCAATTTGTAAAGATTTATCCTGCTGCCTGGTCATCACACAGATCGTATTCAGCCTGGATTGGAATCTCATGTATCATCCCTGATTAGGTCCATGCATATGTGCTTAGCACATTTGGTAAGAGTACCTTATCTGCTTTTGGTGGAGGATTTCACTTTAAAGATTCATTTGAATTATAATCTGCAGTCACCTGGGTGTTTATCTACAATAATTAATCCATTCACATAATTTCGTATCTTCAGGATATGAACTTTTGTCACGTCATTTAGTTTTAATATTTTTTTTACATTTTTTGATGCGCTGCACTTGTTTCACCTTTTAGATAAAATACATCTGGCAAAATAAAAAGCCGAGAATTAAATTTGCACAAATCACAAGGAAAATGGGACACAGAGGATTGGCAACACCAGACATAAATTGGTATTATATAGCAGTAGTCTTAACACGAATGATTGAGTGGAAAACCGGAAACAGCGAAAAAAATGGGTGGAGATGAAAAACACAATAAGTAGGACCACATTGCACAAAAATATATGGATACCACGAAAGTTTAGAGTTACTGATTTGGAAACTCACGATCTGGGTAAAAATGTTTTTAAAACTTGGGACACAATACACCGGAAAAAAGAATGGGTATGTAATTCACCGTTAATGACCCTCACGGGAACCAATTTCCTTACACCAGGGAATGAGATATTCTCTGGTCACGAGATAAGAAACCCACAACTGAAAGATATCACCACAAAGGGAAAGATGAAAACACGATTGGAATTAGAGGGATTTAATAGGTGGAAGATAAGCGAATGGAAATTTTATCAGTAAATACACTTCCACACCCAATTAGAGATGAAGGAGAACTAAGCCCCCTGGAAAAACTCTGCTTTACACAAACATCACTGAAAAATGGAATATCGAAAATTTATGGAATATTAACAGATCTAGATGTTCAAGGAAGACTGCCCTTCATAGAACAATGGGAAAAAGAATTGGATTTAAAACTAGGAGAACACCAAGTGGAAAAGATGATAGGAATGGGATATATTAATGCCTGGGATATGAAAACTATTGAAATTAATTATAAGTTCTTTGCAAGATGGTATTTGACCCCAGAGAGAACCCACAAATATCAACCAGAGAGATCATCACTGTGTTGGAGAAACTGTAATCAAAGGGCAACGATGGTGCATATATGGTTGGAGTGTCCAAAAATAAAAGGGTTTTGGCAAGAAATAGTGAGTGATATAAAGGACATAACTGGTGAGAAAATAGAAAAAAAATATATGGACTTGTTTATTCCACGATTTCAAAACCCCAAAGAAACAGTATATGAAAACAATAATCCCAAAACTCCTGAATGCTGCAAAGGGTTTGATCCCAACAAAATGGTTAAATAGCGAAAAAACAGATATAAGAGAGTGGTATGAACAAATAGATTATTACAGTAAAATGGATTTGTTAAGTAGTAGGGATATAGGATACTATAGGAAACATATTAGTACATGGGAGGGTTGGAAACATTTCTAAACCACGGATAAATATTTGGAGAAGATGAAAGAAGGCAAAGGGCTGCGAGTTAGAAACTAAAGGGACCTAGAAAGAAACAAACCAAAAAAAAGGGGGAGGGGATGGGAGGGATAATGGGAAGAGGGTAGGAGAGATAAGGAACAAGAAGAAGTAATAGGAGTAGTTCTATTTTGTGTATGTAAATTTATTAAATATATAAATAACCAATAAAGGTATTTTTGAATAAACCACTATGATGTGAAAACGGGAAGGGACAAAATTGAACTGCAAAGTTCAAATAAGTCTCTCGGAAAAATTTGTGTGGAAGAAAAAAAAAATACAAAAAAAGAATCATACTGTGTTGATCTGTGTTCACTTACAGTTGAAGAAGCTCTGAATCACTATATTGCCTTTTTGATAAATAGAGTCATAGTGTTGATATAAGTGTACCCTTTTCATTTTACAGTGTTGAAATATACCTACTGTATTTCTATGTTCTCACTTATACAGTAAACAAACTTGAACTGTTTCATTAATATTGTGTGAGTTTCTCATTATTAGTACAGTTGATAAGATGACTGAACCCAGGGTGTCAGAGGTGATGGAGGATTTGCAGAGTTGAGGCAACTAGTGGGGTACAGAGTCTATTAGCAGCCCTCGCGGGGGTACCCATACATATCTATCTATCTATCATTGTACCTACCTTGCATTTCTGGTAATTGTTCTTCTTTACAGGATTTTGAGCTGGAAAGGGAAACCAGCTCTTCCTTTAGAGGCTGTGGATGGGGACGTAGGCAGTGTCAGAGGGGGGCAGGAATGACCTCTGAAACCGAGGAGAGATTCATGAGGTTGCTGCAGGAAGTGCGGCAGGAGAGGCATAGTATGGATGCCTTTTTGGATAAAAACAATCCATGCGCCAGCTACTGCCTTAACATGTACCTAGGGTTGTCACTTTTTCTTCAAGCCAAACCCGAACACTTTAGCGGTGCACAGACACATTTTTTTTTTAATATACATTATAGGATTGTAACAACCTGGGACAGAGAATAGTAATGTGTCACACATAGTGCCCCCTCACCCTCCTGTCAGGCCCTGTTCCGAGCCACATTCCTGTCTGAATAATGTGTCCGGGTTTCAGGTGGACTGAAACCCGGACCCATGATTCAAAACCTGGACTGTCCATGTGAATCCTGGACAGGTGGCAACCCTACATGTACGATATACTGGAGGACATTGGTGGGGACTTAGAAAATCATTGCATGGATAGCATGTATGCTGTGACCATCCAATATTGTGCTGCCAACTCTCCGGGTACTGAAATGGCATTGTCAGGAAAAGGTTCCTGTACTGAGTTATTTTTATCTGACATGGAATAAACATGCACATTTATGTCTTCTAAGTAATAATGATGATATGCTCCATAGGAAACCCATGGGCGAGTCTGATCTTGGCTCTTGGACAAGATGCATTTTGAATGTCACTAAGTGGACAATAATCAGTGGGCACCTAGAGCAGTCCCATATTTGTGCCCACTTCCACATAATGTAGTATTTATACGGACAAATAACAGGTGAATTTTAAATTGCCCATAGGCCATAGTATTCTGATCTGGTAAGGTTAATGTCCTAGCTAATGAATGAAGGAATTCTTCTGACCAAATTCTTTGTAACCAAAATGTATTGTCTGTTCTTTAAATTTTTAAGAAATCTCTGCTTTTTATCACTAATTATCTTTCAGCTAAATGTATTCCAGGTGCATCAAAACAAAAGGTGTTCAAAGTCTTATAGTTCATTATTATTTGAAAGCAGCCACAGCCTAACTAAAACAAACCTTTCCCCAGTCAGCATGCTGCAGAAAGAAAGAAACCACAGCAGTGACTTGTCTTTAGAGGTACAACAAACCCTAAGGCCCCTTTCACACTGGGGCGGTTTGCAAGCGCTATTGCGCTAAGAATAGCGCCTGCAAACCGACCCGAAACAGCTGTTGCTGTTCCTTCAGTGTGAAAGCCCGAGGGCTTTCACACTGAAGCGGTGCGCTTGCAGGACGCTCAAAAATGTCCTGCAAGCCGCATCTTTGGCTCGCTATAGGAGCGGTATATGTACCGCTCCTATAGCGCCCGGTCCCATTGAAAACAATGGGGGAGCGCGCCGAACCCGCCCGCAAAACGCCGCTACAGCGGCGGTTTGCGGGCGGTATTGACCCTTTTTCGGCCGCTCGCGGGGGGGTAAAAACACCCCGCGAGCGCCCGCAATGCGGCGCTAAAACGCCGGTAAAGCGGCGCTAAATATAGCGCCGCTTTACCGCCAGCGCCCCCACCGCTCCAGTGTGAAAGTAGCCTAAGTCAGAGCTGGAGCGTTCCATTCAGCAAAGCTCGTGTTGATTGCTAACTGACTCAGCAGAGAAATCACTGCTTTGACTGCCATTCTCTGCATAGCAAAAATTCCTTAGTTTATTTGCTTTCATTTTTTTTCAAAGCAAAACACATAGAAAATAATTACAATAAATGTCATTAGTTATCTTGTCTAACAAAGAAATTCCATCTCTAAATGCATTTATAAGGCTTCATGCACACTGGATGTTTTTGCAGATGCTTCTAGACTGCAGGCTTTTTTTCCTTCTACTGCCGCGTACACAAGAAGGGACTTTTCCCGCCGGACCTAGTCCGGCGGACAATCCGCCGGACTTTCCAGCTGGCTTCGGCGGACTAAAAAGCGAACGGACTTGACCACACACAATCACGCTAAAAGTCCGCCGGTTCACGCGATGACGTACAGCACGTACCACGGGACTAGAAAAAGGAAAATACTAGAAAAATACTTGCTACTGAGCATGCGTCCTTTTTGGTCCGCCGGACCATACTACAGACGGCCGTATTGTCCGCCGGACTGCCAAGTCCAGCGGATAGTTTTAAAACAAAACTTAAAACTTTAGTCCGCCGGATTTTTGGAAAAAAAGTCCGTCGGAGGCCCACACACGAGGGGATTATCCGGTGGACTTGGTCCAGCGGACAATCCCGCGGGATAATCCCTTCGTGTGTACGCGGCATACCTCTTACCTACTCGTGCATGTTAGCCTATGTGTCCATGCACGTGCAGGCTTTTGGAAGAATTTAGAGGCATGAACGTTTAGAGGCAGAACCCCCCCCCCCCCCCCCCCAGAGCAGGGGCGTTCTGAGGAGGGGCTTTTCAGCGCTAAAAACACACAAACGCGGCTAGCAGTGTTAAGCCGCATTCCATCGTTTACAAGTTACAAGACATCTTATTGGATATAGTCAACATCTGCCACAGGAAATTCCTGCATATACAGTTCCTGTTGTCCTTTGCTGCCTTCTCTTTCTTTGTGTGAGTGGTGCTGAAAGCAGTATGGTAAATTACGTGTTCCAGACTGAGCTAATTTCTGTTGTGGAAGCTCATCCTGAACTTTGGGAAGTGTCCCATCCACAGTACAATGACTGGACACGGAAAGCAAAATTGTTGACAGACATTTTATCACATCTAACACCGAACTCGGATTGGTTGAATAATACTCAGGAAAAGGCAAGTAGTACGTGCATATATTTATTCATTTGTAAAATATGTATGTTAGTTTGTTACTGAATACAAAATATTATCCTATTTTTTCTGGGGGTTTTTTTTGTTATATTTTAGCCAAAGCTCTAACTATACATTGGAAGTTCTTTTGGGACAGGGTGAGATGAGATCCCACAAAGAAAGAAAAGGCAGCACGCTGCGGCGCCCCTGCTCTCCAGAAAAAGCACCATGTGTACAGGGCACGATTAGTATTTCTTTGTCGATCAATGATCCCCAGCAGTAGACAGTAGGGGGCTGATTTACTAAGATTCCTGGGAATTACTGGGTGCTCTACATGTAATAGCGCCCGTTTCAAGCAATTAAGAGTTCAATTAGGCGAACGTGCAAATGAAAATTTGTGCTATTAGCTTCGAACATGCCTTAGTAAATTCGTAATCGACGCTAATCAGCGATTCCGCGGATCTGCAAGTGCCAATTGGTACCAAGTTATTATATAGCACTGCACTGCAACTATGATCAATGTATGTGAAGAAAACATTTTTATGTGAGATGTGCTCTACCTCGTGTGCATCTATTGATGTACAGTATATTGCAATTAGTATTCCAAGTTTTTTTTCTTCTCTTGCTAATGAATGCAGTTATGAATGCGTACTGCAGAGTAATGTTTGCTATTCTGTAAAGTTACATGTATTGAACTTTTACACTTACATATCTGTTCTATGTTATTTTTTTCATTTTTTTTTTTTAGGTGACTATTAGGGATGAGCCGAACACCCCCGGGTTCGGTTCGCACCAGAACCTTCGAACGGACCGAAAGTTCGCGCAAATTTTCAAACCCTATACGTTATAATGGACGCGAACGTTCGAAATCAAAAGTGCTAATTACAACGGCCAATATGCATGTTAATGTCATAAAACAGGTTTGGGGACCCGGGTCCTGCCCCAGGGGACATATATCAATGCAAAAAGAACTTTTAAAAACTAACGTTTTTTCGGGAGCAGTCATTTTAATGATGCATAAAGTGAAAAAAAAAAGTGAAATTTTCCTTTAAATATGGTACCTGGGGGGTGTCTAAAGTATGCCTGTGAAGTGGCATGTGTTTCCCGTGTTTAGAACTGTCCTTGCACAAAATGACATTTGTAAAGGAAAAAAAGAAGCCATTTAAAACCACTTGCGGCTTTAGGTTTGTTCTTAGGTAGAATCTGAACAGGTACATTATGAAGTGTGGCTCCATCCCAAAAAAATCTATTTTTAAGCTTTTTGGAGAACATAGGGAGGGGTTATCACCCCTGTAACATTTGCTGTCTTTGCACATCTGTTCAGAACATGTCACCTCACTTTCCGTCCCAATGACAAATGTTTTTGGAAAAAGTGGGGTTTTAATTGAAACAAGGATTGGTGATAAAGTATCAGTAGAGAGGAGATACCTTTTTCCCAAATTAAATCTAACAGGATAGAATTTCCCTTCCTAGGGTAGATTTCCTCTCACTTCCTGTTTTCTCTTTCCATTTGCAAGTAGGAGTCGTTTATAAGTTGGATGTTTGAAAATAGGGGCCTGGCGTATATATTCTGCAGAAATTTGCCCTATTAGATGTTGGTGTAGCCACAAGACTGGTGGGCACAGGAATGGGCCCTGCTGTGAGTTAATAGATCAAGATTTGTAATTGCATGCACCTGTTGAACAGGGCAGAAAAATGGGGGGGGTGGTGGTGGTGGTGGACGGTGTTGCCACAAGACTGTAAGCTCTCACAGTTACTCTTGGTGGGCGCAGGAATGGGCCCTGCTGTGAGTTATTAGATCAAGATTTGTAATTGCAAGCACCTGATGAACAGGGCAGAAAAATTGGGCCTTTGGCGGTGGTGGTGGATGGTGTTGCCACAAGACTGTAGGCCCTCATAGTTACTCTTGGTGGGCGCAGAAATGGGCCCTGCTGTGAGTTATTAGATCAAGATTTGTAATTGCAAGCACCTGATGAACAGGGCAGAAAAATTGGGCATTTGGCGGCGGTGGTGGACGGTGTTGCCACAAGACTGTAGGCCCTCATAGTTACTCTTGGTGGGCGCAGGAATGGGCCCTGCTGTGAACTATTAGATCAAGATTTGTAATTACCCGCCCCTGTTAAACAGGGGCTGTAAAATTGTGCCTTAGGCACTGGTGCTGGTGCCACAACACTGCAACCCCTCACAGATACTGTACTTGGAGCACAGCAGTCACACGTGTTGCGAAGCATTTTTTTAAAAAATTGTAATTACCCGCCCCTGTTAAACAGGGGCTGAAAAATTGTGCCTTAGGCACTGGTGCTGGTGCCACAACACTGCAACCCCTCACAGATACTGTACTTGGAGCACAGCAGTCACACGTGTTGCGAAGCATTTTTTTAAAAAATTGTAATTACCCGCCCCTGTTAAACAGGGGCTGAAAAATTGTGCCTTAGGCACTGGTGCTGGTGCCACAACACTGCAACCCCTCACAGATACTGTACTTGGAGCACAGCAGTCACACGTGTTGCGAAGCATTTTTTAAAAAAATTGTAATTACCCGCCCCTGTTAAACAGGGGCTGAAAAATTGTGCCTTAGGCACTGGTGCTGGTGCCACAACACTGCAACCCCTCACAGATACTGTACTTGGAGCACAGCAGTCACACGTGTTGCGAAGCATTTTTTTTAAAAATTGTAATTACCTGCCCCTGTTAAACAGGGGCTGAAAAATTGTGCCTTAGGCACTGGTGCTGGTGCCACAACACTGCAACCCCTCACAGATACTGTACTTGGAGCACAGCAGTCACACGTGTTGCGAAGCATTTTAAAAAAAAATTGTAAGTACACGCCCCTGTTAAACAGGGGCTGAAAAATTGTGCCTTAGGCACTGGTGCTGGTGCCACAACACTGCAACCCCTCACAGATACTGTACTTGGAGCACAGCAGTCACACGTGTTGCGAAGCATTTTTTTCTAAAAATTGTATGTACACGCCCCTGTTAAACAGGGGCTGAAAAATTGTGCCTTAGGCACTGGTGTGGTGGCATGGATCATTGAGGAGGAGGAAGAGGATAGTCAGTGAACATAAGAGGACAGTCAATCAGCATAGGCAGTCTTGAAGGGATGTGACATTATAAATTATTCGGTTATATCCGCCTCAGGTGCCTGGTAGCTGGTGGTGATCCAAGACTGATTCATTTTGATGAAAGTCAGTCGATCAACCGAGGCGGTGGACAGGCGCACCCTATGATCAGTGACAAATCCTCCAGCAGCACTGAATGTGCGTTCGGAAAGAACGCTGGAGGCAGGACAGGCCAGTAGCTCAATTGCATACTGTGCAAGCTCTGGCCAGTGATCCATCCTCAGGACCCAGTAAGCCAGAGGATTTTCGGTGGGAAAGGTGTCCAAGTCTGACCTTGCCCCAAGGTATTCCTGCGCCATGTATATCAGACGCTGGCGATGGTTGCTGGAACCGATCATACCTTGGGGTTGCGGACTAAAAAATTGTCTGAACGCATCGGTCAGACGTCCACCTTCCCCACCGCTCCTTCTGCTACTGACCGAAGCCTCAGCAACTCGTCGCCCAGGACCAGGAGTTTGTAACCTCCCAGTTTCTGGGAACGCGTTGCACAGACCTTTCTGCAAGGCCTCCCTGAGATGTCTCATCCTCTGCTCCCTCTGCGACGGCAAGATAAGGTCCGCAACCTTACCCTTGTACCGCGGATCAAGGAGAGTGGCCAGCCAGTAATGGTCCCTCTCCTTGATCCGAAGAACACGAGGATCCTTCCGCAGGCTTTGCAGGATCAGGGAGGCCATGCAGCGTAGGTTAGCTGAGGCATTCGGTCCGGAGTCTTCTGGGTCACTGAGGATGACATGATCGCCAGCCACCTCCTCCCAGCCACGTACAAGTCCACTGGTTTGTTGGGACTGTACATCATCCCTAAAAGACTGCTGCTGCTGATGCTGAGTGCCAGGCTCCACCTCCATGCTCACACAATCCTCCTCCTCCTCCTCCTCCTCCTGTGTGATGGGTGGGACAGAAGGAACACTGTCCGGATAAAGGGGGCCTTGAGAGGCAAGGAAGTCCTCCTCTTCCTGCCTCTGTTCTGCCTCAAGTGCCCTGTCCATTATCCCACACAGCGTATGCTCCAACAGGTGGACAAGAGGGACAGTGTCACTGATGCATGCACTGTCACTGCTCACCATCCTCGTGGCCTCCTCAAATGGTGAGAGGACAGTGCATGCATCCCTGATCATGCTCCACTGACGTGGGGAAAAAAAAACAAGCTCCCCTGACCCTGTCCTGGTGCCGTAGTCGCAAAGGTACTCATTGATGGCCCTCTGCTGCGTGTGCAGTCGCTGCAGCATGGCCAACGTTGAGTTCCACCTGGTGGGCATGTCACATATTAGGCGGTTCTTGGGCAGGTTCAGCTCCTTTTGCAGCTCAGTCAGCCGAGCACTGGCATTATAAGATCGGCGGAAATGCACACAGACTTTTCTGGTCTGCCTCAGGACATCCTGTAAGCCTGGGAACCTGCCCAAGAACCGCTGCACCACCAGGTTGAGGACGTGAGCCATGCAGGGCACATGGGTGAGCTGCCCCTGTCGCAGGGCGGAGAGGAGGTTGGTGCCATTGTCAGAAACGACCATTCCTGGCTTAAGCTGACGTGGCGTCAACCACCTCTCGGCCTGCCCCTGCAGAGCTGCCAGAACCTCTGGCCCAGTGTGGCTCCTGTCCCCCAAACACACCAGCGCAAGCACGGCATGGCATCTTTTTGCCTGCGTACTTGCGTAGCCCCTTGTACGCCTACGGAGCACCGCTGGTTCCAAGGACAGAGCACTGGAGGAAGAAGAAGAGGAGGGGGTGGAGGAGAGAGGTGTGTCACAACCAGTAGCAGTAGTAGCGTTTTGGAGGCGTGGTGGCGGAACAACCTCCAACACTACTGCACCTTGTCCTGCATCCCTCCCAGCTGCCAATAGAGTGACCCAATGGGCCGTGAAAGAAAGGTACCGTCCCTGTCCATGCCTGCTGGACCATGAGTCAGCGGTAATATGCACCTTACCGCTGACCGCCCTGTCCAGCGAGGCATGGACATTGCCTTCCACATGCCGGTAGAGAGATGGAATCGCCTTCCGTGAGAAAAAGTGGCGTTTGGGAACCTGCCACTGAGGAACCGCACATTGAACAAACTCACGGAAGGGGGCCGAGTCTACCAACTGAAAAGGCAGCAGTTGAAGTGCTAGCAATTTAGCCAAGCTAGCATTCAACCGCTGGGCATGTGGATGGCTGGGAGTGTACTTCTTTCTACGGTCCAGCAGCTGGGGCAGGGAAATTTGCCTGCTGCAATCGGACGTCGGTGTACTGCAAGTACTTGGTTGTGACACACCTAATTCTACACCTTCAGTCCTCTCAGAGCAGCTTTCAGAGAGGACTGAAGGTGTAGTGGGGATGGATATCCCAGCTGATGAGGAGCAAGGAGAGGTCCGCTTAGTTCTTTGGTGTGGGTCTTTTATGTGTGCCTGCCAACGAGCTGCATGGCAGGTCGACATATGTCTGGTCATGCTTGTGGTGCCCAAGCGGCTGATGTTTTGGCCACGCGAGATACGCTTGAGACAAATATTGCAAATAGCAGTGGTGCGATCTGATGCACTCGTCTCAAAAAAGGCCCACACCAAAGAACTTTTCTGATAACGTGCAGAGGCAGCGCCCTGCACAGGCGGAGCTCTGCGGTGTTGTACAGTTGCTGTGCTGGCCTCTACCTGGCCTCCAGGGGGCATCCTGCCTCGTTGGACATGTGACGCTGCATCCTCCTCCTCCTCGTCCTCCTCCTCCTCATCCTCTCTCCCTTCAGGCACCCACGTGGAGTCAGTGACCTCATCATCCCCTCCCTCTTCACCACTAGAGCAAACCTGGCAGTAAGCTGCAGCTGGTGGAACAGTACTGCCAGATTCCTCAAGCTGGGTATCATCATCCGAGCCTTCGAATCGTTGGGCATCCTCCTGGAGCATGTACCCAACACTGTGCTCAAAGAGTTCGGGGGACTCCTCAGGAGGACATGGTGGGTCTAGGGAAGGGGTGGCTGATGATGCCATTGAGTACGCGTTGGCAGCTGCTCTGCCAGTACCCTGACCCTGGGTGAGAGAGGATGAGGAGGATGAGGAGGGCTTGGTCATCCATTCTACCAAGCCTTCAGCATGATGCGGCTCCACATGTCCAGCTGCCGAAAACAAAGACGCGCGTGTCCCATGGCCACGTGCTGATGACGATGCACGACCACGTCCACGGCCACGGCCACGTCCACTAGAAACAGAGCCTGCCTGCCCTGTGTTCTTGGCTCTGCACGCTCTGCCTCCCCTTGGCGGTCTTCCAGCCATTGTAGTCGGTAGTCCTGTGGGTGCTGCTGAGAAGAAAATATAGGAGCTCTGTGTGATGCCACTAACACACTAGAAGTCCTATGGGTGCTTCTGCAAAGAAAATAGAGGAGCTCTGTGTGATGCCACTAACACACTAGAAGTCCTGTGGGTGCTGCTGAGAAGAAAATATAGGAGCTCTGTGTGATGCCACTAACACACTAGAAGTCCTATGGGTGCTTCTGCAAAGAAAATAGAGGAGCTCTGTGTGATGCCACTAACACACTAGAAGTCCTGTGGGTGCTGCTGAGAAGAAAATCTAGGAGCTCTGTGTGATGCCACTAACACACTAGAAGTCCTATGGGTGCTTCTGCAAAGAAAATAGAGGAGCTCTGTGTGATGCCACTAACACACTAGAAGTCCTGTGGGTGCTGCTGAGAAGAAAATATAGGAGCTCTGTGTGATGCCACTAACACACTAGAAGTCCTATGGGTGCTTCTGCAAAGAAAATAGAGGATCTCTGTGTGATGGGACTAACACACTACAAGTCCTATGGGTGCTTCTGGGAACAAAATATATGATCTCTGTGTGATGGGACTAACACACTTCAAGTCCTATAGGTGCTTCTGGGAACAAAATATAGGATCTCTGTGTGATGGGACTAACACACTTCAAGTCCTATAGGTGCTTCTGGGAACAAAATATATGATCTCTGTGTGATGGGACTAACACACTTCAAGTCCTATGGGTGCTTCTGGGAAGAAAATATAGGTCTGTGTGATGGGACTAACACACTTCAAGTCCTATAGGTGCTTCTGGGAACAAAATATATGATCTCTGTGTGATGGGACTAACACACTTCAAGTCCTATAGGTGCTTCTGGGAAGAAAATGTAGGTCTGTGTGATGGGACTAACACACTTCAAGTCCTATAGGTGCTTCTGGGAACAAAATATATGATCTCTGTGTGATGGGACTAACACACTTCAAGTCCTATAGGTGCTTCTGGGAACAAAATATATGATCTCTGTGTGATGGGACTAACACACTTCAAGTCCTATAGGTGCTTCTGGGAAGAAAATGTAGGTCTGTGTGATGGGACTAACACACTTCAAGTCCTATAGGTGCTTCTGGGAACAAAATATATGATCTCTGTGTGATGGGACTAACACACTTCAAGTCCTATAGGTGCTTCTGGAACAAAATATATGATCTCTGTGTGATGGGACTAACACACTTCAAGTCCTATAGGTGCTTCTGGGAAGAAAATGTAGGTCTGTGTGATGGGACTAACACACTTCAAGTCCTATAGGTGCCTCTGGGAACACAATATATGATCTCTGTGTGATGGGACTAACACACTTCAAGTCCTATGGGTGCTTCTGGGAAGAAAATATAGGTCTGTGTGATGGGACTAACACACTTCAAGTCCTATAGGTGCTTCTGGGAACAAAATATATGATCTCTGTGTGATGGGACTAACACACTTCAAGTCCTATAGGTGCTTCTGGGAAGAAAATGTAGGTCTGTGTGATGGGACTAACACACTTCAAGTCCTATAGGTGCTTCTGGGAACAAAATATATGATCTCTGTGTGATGGGACTAACACACTTCAAGTCCTATAGGTGCTTCTGGGAACAAAATATATGATCTCTGTGTGATGGGACTAACACACTTCAAGTCCTATAGGTGCTTCTGGGAAGAAAATGTAGGTCTGTGTGATGGGACTAACACACTTCAAGTCCTACAGGTGCTTCTGGGAACAAAATATATGATCTCTGTGTGATGGGACTAACACACTTCAAGTCCTATAGGTGCTTCTGGGAAGAAAATATAGGTCTGTGTGATGGGACTAACACACTTCAAGTCCTATAGGTGCCTCTGGGAACAAAATATATGATCTCTGTGTGATGGGACTAACACACTTCAAGTCCTATAGGTGCTTCTGGGAAGAAAATGTAGGTCTGTGTGATGGGACTTGTAAAGGTACACGTCTTTCTTCTTGTATTCTAAGTGCCTAGGCCAGGAATTGGTAGGAGCGGAGATCCCAGTTCACCGGTGGTTAACACATATACACATACACGGGTTTGTAAGTGGAAATGGTTACAAAATTTAATAGACAATACGTTCCTCTTTTATGGGAAATGCAGAGGGAGGGGACAGCTTTCCCAAAAACCAATCAGACTTATACACATGTGCATACATTAACAACTTCTTGTCACGTGACAGTCTTCAGTTGAAATATGGAATATGGGGCAAAGGTCAGTCACGTGCTGGTGGTTAGCTTGCAACAGGAAATATAAGGCAAAGTTTAGAGTATGACAGTTAGTTTACACCTGCTGACTTGACCACAGAACTCCTGAGTCACTCCATATCCTCTGGTGAAGTACAGAGTTAGAAAACCACATAACAGCTGCGTCCTGCTGATATGTCAACACTGGTCAAACCGTTTTTCTAAGAAATATACTTACACCAGCTTTGTTTAAAAGCTGAAAGTTAAGCATATTTATTTCAACCCCTATCAAAATGGTATATCATTATAAGTAGCCCCCTTATAATCCTCTCTTTGATCATTCTGATTCAACAAAATGATCATATCTAATGTCCTCAAAATTCACTATTCTTCTTCTTCTTCACTTGTCCTGATGATGGAAAGATTCTGTTTAGTTTCCAGGTAAAATCATCGTGTCCTCCAGGGAGATTTGTCCCATGCCTTCCTGAATATCTTGTAGATTTTGTTGTTGTCTTGAAGGGAGTGTATCCTCGGTTACTGTTAGGGGCTCTGGAGTTGGGGGGAGCTGGGGACACTTCTTCAGTCGGCTGGCGTGGATCCAGGTGTTGCCTAGGTCCGTCAGTACCGCGGTCCTGGATACCTTTTCCACCTTCCACGGTCCGGAGTAGATTGGTCCAATTCTTTTCCTGTGAGCCAGCTGCTTAATCAGTACTTTGTCCCCTGGGATAAAGGGGTGGGTTGGTTCTGTTGAAAGAGGAAAAAAGGTGACAGAAACTTGTTCATTTATTTCATGAAGCATACTTACCAGACTTTTCACGTACACTTCCTGTTGGGAATAAACGTTAATGTCAGAATTTGGGTCTAATGGGGGTAATTCTATATTTGCAGGGATTCCCATTAGAATTTCAAAAGGGGACAATCCTGTCCTAGAATGGGGGGTGGTTCTTATCTGAAAAAGGACAGAAGGTAAGTGTTCCAACCAACCTTTTAGAGTACCTCCTGTAGCCTTTTTTAATTTGTCTTTGATGTTCCTGTTCATTCTCTCTACTACTCCTGCACTCTGGGGATGATAGGGAATATGTAGTTTCCATTGCATCCCCAGAGATTTGGCTACAACTTGGGTCACTGAGGAACTAAATGCGGGTCCTCTGTCGGACCATATGGTTGTGGGTATCCCGAACCTACAGATCCAATAATTTAACAAGCATCTCGCTGCTATATTTGCGGTTTCTCCGGTACAGGGAATTGCCTCAACCCAAGCTGACCATTTGTCAACGATTACGCAGAGGCACCTCAAGTTTCCCTTTTGCTTTGGTAGGTGTGTGAAGTCTATTTGTAAATCTGTTAATGGTCCCAAGGGTGGAGGTAGATGGCCATGTAGGCCATGTCTCTTTCCTTGAACATTGTTCTGGGCACAAGTTAAGCAGCTTCTAGTTAGAAGCTTAGTTTGTTTTTGTAAATTATTTGTGCAAAAAGATTTTGAATATATATTTACAAGAGGGGCGGATCCTATGTGTCCTGGGCCATGGAGGTAGGATAAAATTAGGATACAATTAGCTTCAGGTATACCCAGGATCTTCCCCTCTTTTGTCCAAAGACCTTCAGAGTCTTTGGTCAAACCTTCATTTGCCCAGAAATGGACATCTGTATCTGTGGCCATTGACTGCATTTGGGCCACAACAGTTTTGAAATCAGGGGATGAGAAGTGCTCTTTAAAGAAGATTGTGGTAGGGGCTGGTGAATTGGGTGAACTGGCAGCAGCCTTTTTTGCTTCTCTGTCTGCGAAAGCATTTCCTTTTGATACTATACTATTGTCTGATGAGTGGGCTTTTACTTTTATAACAGCAACCTTTTTAGGGAGCAGAATTGCTTGCAGTAGATTAAGGATCTGCTCTGAATTAGCTATCTGTTTGTTGTCTGCTGTTTTAAATCCTCTATTGGCCCATATCACACCAAAATCATGTACCACTCCAAATGCATATCTGCTGTCTGTATAAATGTTGACTTCCTTGTTTGTGAACAGAATACAGGCTCTGGTCAGAGCTTCTAGTTCTGCTACTTGGGCAGAAACAGGGGGCAATGGTTTTGCCTCTAGTACTGTATGTGGCAGCTGAACTACAGCATAGCCAGTTAAAAATGTAGAGTCAGAGGGACGGGAACAACTACCATCTACAAAAACATTTTCGGCATTTATAATTGGAATGTCAGAAAGATCAGGTCTTGGTGAAGTGACTTGTTCCACTTTTTCTACACAATTATGTGTGTGATCAGGTTCGTGTGGTAAACGTAACATGGAATGTAGTAAACGTACAACTGGATTGCTATTCGGAACATATTTAAGTACCAAGTTGTCAGTATTTAACAAAGTGATCTCGTATCCACTGAGTCTTTGGGAAGTCATGTGTTGTGTGTTCATATTCTGTATGAGGTGGGTAACTGAATGAGTGGTGTACAGTGTCATTTTGTGTCCCAATACTATTTTGTTGGCATCCTGTGCAGACATGGCACAGGCAGCGACATTCTGAAGACAGGACGGCATGCCCTGGACTTGGATAGGGAGTTTTCTAGATAAATATGACACTGGGCGATACCCCGAGCCATGAGATTGCGCAAGTACTGCAGCAAAAGATTTTCCTGAAACTACACAGTACAACTGGAAGGCTTTACCATAATCTACCAATCCCAGGGCGGGGGCGGTGGACAAACTCTTAATAAGAGCATCAAAAGCATTTTTTCTGTCTTCTGTCCAGTCTATCAATTTAGGGGCGTTTGACCCGGCAGCCTCTCGTAGGATACTATCATAATGAGAACAGTCAGGAATCCACTGGCGGCAATATACAATTGCGCCCAGAAATGACAACAAAGCTGCTTTGTCTTTTGGAGGACTGAGAGCTTGTAAGGCTGCGGCACGTTTGGGGGACACTAGCCTGGTCCCCTTGTCCAGAATACATCCTAGGTATTCTACTTGTGGTAGACACCACTGTATTTCTTTTCTTGAGGCTAGGTGGCCGGCTTCGGCCAGATGTTCTAACAGTAATGTTGAATCGACCGCACAATCTTCAGCAGAACGACTGCACAAGAGCAAGTCGTCCACATACTGTATTAGTACCGACCCATGCTCGGAAGTCCAAGACTTGACAGTCTCGTTGAGTACCATGGAGAAGGCGGCGGGGCTGTCTACATACCCTTGCGATAAACGCGACCAAGTTAACTGACCCCCGGCCCATGAGAAGGCAAATATAGGCTGAGCCTCTTTGGCAATAGGGATGCTAAAAAATGCGTTTGCCAAATCAATCACTATGTAGCATAGGGAGTCTGCAGGTATGCATGAAAAAATGAATGTTATATCAGATACCAAGGGCGGGAGACGTAATTGGGGAGTGTAGGGTGTGCAGTTGATAAATCCTACGCTACCTTTGTTTTCTGCCCAGATCTTGTGAGTCTCTAAAGTGGCGGGCAGTAACATAAAGAATCCTTTATGTGTGTGTCGTTTAGGACCAGTCAGGTCACAAAAAGGGGAACTTGCAGTTAGTGACCCTTCTTTGTCAAATTTAATAGTGATACTTAAACTGGACAACAGGTCCCTTCCCATAAGGGATACAGGACAGGAGGTCAACACAGCAAAAGACTGATCGCACAAATGTTGCCCCTCGGGAGTGGTTACAGGTAATGGTGGAGTGATGGGATGGGTAACAGGGGTCCCATTTATACCAATAGAGTTTCCTTGCGAGGACATGAGGTTCTAGTGAGGGATATAATTGTAGGCGAGGACCAGGCTCTCCTGAGTCCATTTTTACAGTGACATATGGTGGAGGGGGTTCAAAGGTAGGGGCGGATACATTTGTTTTAACTGCAGGAGTCTTTTTAGCATATTTCTTTCTATAATCTTTTAAACATTTGCTCCATGAGTGATAACAATCTTTCATGTATTGAGGGTCATTAGATTTACCCGGGGGGTAGGAATGCTTATGCGTCTGACAAATTTTGCTAACTTTCTTCCAATCTTCCTCTGAACAAGGACCTTGTGGTCCCGGATCATGAATACCTAACTGGTGGCATCTTTCCTGGACTTGAGCCCAGAAAGGTTCCACCTGTGGTCCAGGTAGATTGTTTTTAATATATTCATACGGGCATGGGATCCCTATGTCTGATCCTGGGGTGGCCGCAGAATTCCCCATCTAACAAAGTGGGCAGGGTATGACTAGTATGTGGGCACAAGTGATAACAACCCGTTTGGGTAATCACTGCTTGGTCCGTCAAATCAGATGGACTAATGGGACTGTGAAGGTTTACCCTTAGTACTCGATTTATGGTTCCTTTCTTTGTGGCGGGATATATTCCTCTTACCCCTAATCTACAAGAATAGCCCCCTGGTCTATTGGTTAATAGAACC
This sequence comes from Lithobates sylvaticus, assembly GCA_028564925.1. NCBI lineage: Eukaryota > Metazoa > Chordata > Amphibia > Anura > Ranidae > Lithobates > Lithobates sylvaticus. The sequence continues at coordinate 534,750,333 of CM053026.1, read as the reverse complement.
CACCTATTTTCTATTTTAAAAAAACAGTAATCCTATAGTACAATGTGGACAAGATAGAGCTATATCGCTACAATCAGGTTCTTCGTATTCCGAAGTCATTAAACTCTTATACTTTATACAACATACAATTCTTTAAAATTTTTAGGCACTTACGCTGTTCTGTGGAAAAAGAAGTCTCACATATACATATATATATATATCTTAAACAAAACTTTATACTTATTTCTATAGGTCTTATACTGTAAATCTTATGAACAGAATTATTTTAAATGATCATTATAAAACCATACATTTGTTCAATTTTATAGTGCACTTTTTGTTTCTCAAAAAACTTAATGGGCGTCCGCTCAACCAAACCTTTTATCACGGGCGTAATCTGCTACTTCCCGGTGATTAAAATAATAATCTCTTTTACAATAGTTTTTTTATAGTCAGACCAACCTAGTCAGACCCTCTTTAAATAGCCAAATAACCTACGTAACTACCTGCGTGTCCTTTTAACCTCCCGGGGGACCAGCCTAGTCCTCCGCGAAGGCACAACAACCTCTTTAAACTAAATTCGTGGCGATTATCTGGACAGCGTAAGCATTTACACCTATTCACCTTAAAAGGTAAAAAGGGCAAAATCACTTACCTGTCACAAGATATCCCGACTTCTGAACACCAGTTGTAAAGGTACACGTCTTTCTTCTTGTATTCTAAGTGCCTAGGCCAGGAATTGGTAGGAGCGGAGATCCCAGTTCACCGGTGGTTAACACATATACACATACACGGGTTTGTAAGTGGAAATGGTTACAAAATTTAATAGACAATACGTTCCTCTTTTATGGGAAATGCAGAGGGAGGGGACAGCTTTCCCAAAAACCAATCAGACTTATACACATGTGCATACATTAACAACTTCTTGTCACGTGACAGTCTTCAGTTGAAATATGGAATATGGGGCAAAGGTCAGTCACGTGCTGGTGGTTAGCTTGCAACAGGAAATATAAGGCAAAGTTTAGAGTATGACAGTTAGTTTACACCTGCTGACTTGACCACAGAACTCCTGAGTCACTCCATATCCTCTGGTGAAGTACAGAGTTAGAAAACCACATAACAGCTGCGTCCTGCTGATATGTCAACACTGGTCAAACCGTTTTTCTAAGAAATATACTTACACCAGCTTTGTTTAAAAGCTGAAAGTTAAGCATATTTATTTCAACCCCTATCAAAATGGTATATCATTATAAGTAGCCCCCTTATAGGACTAACACACTTCAAGTCCTATAGGTGCTTCTGGGAACAAAATATATGATCTCTGTGTGATGGGACTAACACACTTCAAGTCCTATAGGTGCTTCTGGGAAGAAAATATAGGTCTGTGTGATGGGACTAACACACTTCAAGTCCTATAGGTGCCTCTGGGAAGAAAATGTAGGTCTGTGTGATGGGACTAACACACTTCAAGTCCTATAGGTGCCTCTGGGAACAAAATATATGATCTCTGTGTGATGGGACTAACACACTTCAAGTCCTATGGGTGCTTCTGGGAAGAAAATATAGGTCTGTGTGATGGGACTAACACACTTCAAGTCCTATAGGTGCTTCTGGGAACAAAATATATGATCTCTGTGTAATGGGACTAACACACTTCAAGTCCTATAGGTGCTTCTGGGAACACAATATAGGATCTCTGTGTGATGGGACTAACACACTTCAAGTCCTATAGGTGCTTCTGGGAAGAAAATGTAGGTCTGTGTGATGGGACTAACACACTTCAAGTCCTATAGGTGCCTCTGGGAACAAAATATATGATCTCTGTGTGATGGGACTAACACACTTCAAGTCCTATGGGTGCTTCTGGGAAGAAAATATAGGTCTGTGTGATGGGACTAACACACTTCAAGTCCTATAGGTGCTTCTGGGAACAAAATATATGATCTCTGTGTGATGGGACTAACACACTTCAAGTCCTATGGGTGCTTCTGGGAAGAAAATATAGGTCTGTGTGATGGGACTAACACACTTCAAGTCCTATAGGTGCTTCTGGGAACAAAATATATGATCTCTGTGTGATGGGACTAACACACTTCAAGTCCTATAGGTGCTTCTGGGAAGAAAATGTAGGTCTGTGTGATGGGACTAACACACTTCAAGTCCTATAGGTGCCTCTGGGAACAAAATATATGATCTCTGTGTGATGGGACTAACACACTTCAAGTCCTATAGGTGCTTCTGGGAAGAAAATATAGGTCTGTGTGATGGGACTAACACACTTCAAGTCCTATAGGTGCCTCTGGGAACAAAATATATGATCTCTGTGTGATGGGACTAACACACTTCAAGTCCTATAGGTGCTTCTGGGAAGAGAATATAGGTCTGTGTGATGGGACTAACACACTTCAAGTCCTATGGGTGCTTCTGGGAACAAAATATATGATCTCTGTGTGATGGGACTAGCACACTTCAAGTCCTATAGGTGCTTCTGGGAAGAAAATATAGGTCTGTGTGATGGGACTAACACACTTCAAGTCCTATAGGTGCCTCTGGGAACAAAATATATGATCTCTGTGTGATGGGACTAACACACTACAAGTCCTATAGGTGCTTCTGGGAAGAAAATATAGGTCTGTGTGATGGGACTAACACACTTCAAGTCCTATAGGTGCCTCTGGGAACAAAATATATGATCTCTGTGTGATGGGACTAACACACTACAAGTCCTATAGGTGCTTCTGGGAAGAAAATGTAGGTCTGTGTGATGGGACTAACACACTTCAAGTCCTATAGGTGCTTCTGGGAACAAAATATAGGAGCTCTGTTTGCTGCCAGTGCCTGCCTGCCACGAACACACTACAAGTCCTATAGGTGCTTCTGGAACAAAATATAGGAGCTCTGCCTGCCTGCCACAAACACACTACAAGTCCTATAGGTGCTTCTGGGAACAAAATATAGGAGCTCTGCCTGCCTGCCACGAACACACTACAAGTCCTATAGGTGCTTCTGGGAACAAAATATAGGAGCTCTGTTTGCTGCCAGTGCCTGCCTGCCACGAACACACTACAAGCCCCTTTTTCTAAATCAATCTTTCTAAATGAATCTATCTAACTCAATCTCTCTAAGTAAATCTCTCTAACTAAATCTAGCAGAGTGACACAGAACGATCCTGCTCTATCTACGCCGGAACAGCATGTGACCGGCGCCGACAGCGTGGCGGCCTTTTATAAGAGGGGGCGTGTACTAAAGCCCCTGAGCTGTAATTGGCTACAGGCGTCCTGCCTGTAGCCAATTATGGCTCTTCGAGTTTCCGGCGCTGTGATTGTCCAAGCATGCGGGGTCACAGTGCATGCTTGGCCAATCATCAGCCAGCAATGCACTGCGCCGGCCGCGCCGGCCGCAATGCATTGCGGGGCCGCTCGCATCACACGAACGTGATGCAAGCGGCCAAAATAGTTCTGGGCTCGCCGAGCGAGCGAACACCCGGTGCTCGATGCGAACATGGGTTCGCATCGAGCACCGGGCCCATCCCTAGTGACTATAAAGTAGTAATTATTTATGTTCATTCTTTAATCATTCTACACTATTATGCAGGTCTCAGCGTACTTAGCACAATGGCTTGGTGGTCTGCTCAGATGTCTCCAAAGCACTCAAGTTAGGAGTTCAAATCCCAGCCAACCTACCACCCACCAGCTGTGCTTATTTTTTCAGTGCACAAGCAAATTAAAATAAACAAACAAAAAAATGTAAACTGCCCATTAACTAGTGTGTGATGTTTGGAATTCCACATCATAATATTATTGAATACTTACATTGTATGCATTTGAAGAGTTAATATAATAGAATCAACCAAACTAAAGTGCATTGGCTAATCGGGATTCACCTATTTTTAGCATACGCTGCAGAGTCCAACACAATATTTTAGTAGGTGATACCCTCTGTGGGATTTGAGTCCTTCAAGGCATGAGTCTTTCAAGGTAGAAGCACTGACCACTAGCCTATTGGGCTGAGCACAATCATACATAGAAAATACATTTACTAGTGTTTGCAGTTTTTAATTCTATACAATAATATTTTGCAAATGAGTCATTAATAGTATGGAAACAACCATGCTCATGCTGATGTAGCATTGGCTATTAGGATTTTTTTGGGGGGAAAAACCGCTGTGCCCCCCCAGTCCATAACAGGCCCTTCGGGTCTAGTATGGATTATAAGGGGAACTTCACACCAAAAAAATAAATAAAAAATTGGCTGGGGATGAGCGAGCGGCCTCCCTCCTGAACCATACCAGGCCACATGCCCTCAACATGGGGAGGGTGCTTCGGGGTGCCCCCCAAAGCACCTTGTCCCCATGTTAATGGGGACAAGGGCCTCTTCCCAACAACCCTGGCCGGTGGTTGTTGGGGTCTGCGGGCGGGGGGCTTATCAGAATCTTGAAGCCCCCAGATCCCTCCCCCCTATGTGAATGAGTATCAGGTACATTGTACCCCTAACCAATGGTACATTGTACCCCTAACCATTCACCCAAAAAGTGTCAAAAAATACAAACCACAAGAGACAAATCCTTTATTAAAAAATGTACATCAATTTTCAATCACAGTGCCCGATGGACCCGAAAAATATTGCTGTGATTGACAATGGACGTACATCTTGGGACACTTTTTTTTTTTTAAATAAAGGATTTGTCAAAAACTCTCTTTGTTTGTATTTCTTGACACTTTTTGGGTAAATAGGTAAGGGTACAATGTATCCGAGGGGGGCGGGATCTGGGGGCCCCCTTGTTAAAGAGGGCTTCCAGATTCCAATAAGCCCCCCGCCTGCAGACCCCTGAAATCACCGGCCAGGGTTTTTGGGAAGAGTCCCTTGTCCCCATCAACATGGGGACAAGGTGCTTTGGGAGTCTTTTTTTAGTTTTTTTTGGCGTTTTTCTTCCCCCTCCACTTCATTACACTTTTTACTCAAGGACTTGCATGTGTGCACAACCAAATACTTTTGTTTGCAACTATATTTAAGACAGATTTAAAGGGGTATGAATAGTTTGCACTTAGAAAATATGTATTTATAGTCTGCAAAAGTCAAACAAAAAAAAAATAACTTTTTATTTCAAAACTAGTATAAACATTTGGTACATTAATAGATTTGGCCCAAAAAGATAAAAGGCATGGACATGATGCTACATCATTTCACAATATACTATAGTTAGATGGGCCCTGCTAAAAAGAGTTTATAATCTACAAGGGTAGGACACAAAAAATTTGACACTAGAAAAGCAGGGATACAAATCAAGCACATAACAAGCATGACTAACCTTTTTGGCAATCAAAAATCCTTGCCTCAAACCCCCAAAAAGTTACATGGCAGTGATACAAATCAAGCTAATAACAACCATGACAAACCTTTGTGGTGGTCCTCACCCCCAAACCCCTAAAAAGTTAAATGGCAGGATTAGCATAATCAAAAACAGACAAAATTATTACAAAAGCCAAAAAGGTAGCACACAAACTACATTGACACACACAGCAGGAATGAATTAACAGGAACCTTCCTTTCCATCTTAACCATTACATAGCAGTTGTAAATCTAACACTTGAGATTTAGAAGTAATCATCAAACCACAGCCTTAGTGGGGTGTGGGTCGAGAATTATGCACCCCCCCCCCCCCCAAGAAAACCCCCCACAAAAAACATATCTATTTGCAACCCAATATACACATTGCAAGGAAAGATTCAGACCTGTTCTTAGGCCAAACACCTGCCACAAATGCAGGCCTTTAACCACTTCCCGACCGCCCCATGTACATATACGTCAACAGAATGGCACGTACAGGCAAAAGGACGTACCTGTACGTGCCATTCTTCAGGCGGTTGGGGGGTCCGATCGGACCCCCCTCCGCCGGCGGGGACGGTCGGGATCGCTTCAGGAGCGATCCGGGACGAGGGGACGGCCAGTGGTTTCTGGCCACCCCCTCGCGATCGCTCCTGGCGAATGAGAAGCTTCCCCTTCCTGTCTATTGTATAGACAGGAAGGCGGAAGTGATGTCACGCTCGGTGCGCCGGTCTATGTGACCGGAACGCCGAGGAGAGAACATGTACAGGTTAGTGCACAAACAGTACACTGACACCAGTACACATAGGCACACAATCCACCCCCCGGTCACCCCCAGATCACCCCCCAGATCACCCCCTCCCCCCCCAGTCACAGTGTCACTAATTGCAGTGATCATTTATTTACTGATCACTGCATTTAGTGTCAGTGTGACTGTAATAACTGTCAGGGCAGTTAGTTTTAGGTCCTAGGTAGCCCCCTACCCCCCCTAATAAAGGTTTTAACCCCCTGATTGCCCCTAGTTAACCCCTTCACCCCCTTTTGCCAGTGTCACTAAGCGATCGTTTTTCTGATCGCTGCATTAGTGTCGCTAGGTAACCATTTTTTTTTTTTTTTAACCGCCATGTTTATATAGGTTCATAAATAGGTTTATAGGTCAGGTACCCCCATATTACAACCTAAATAAAGGTTTTAACCCCCTGATTGCCCCTAGAGTTAACCCTTTCACCAGTGATCACCGTATAACTGTCACTGGTGACGCTGGTTAGCCAGTTAGTTATTTCGTTATTTAGGTTCCCCGTCAGGTTTTTATATAGCGTCAGGTACCCCCATATATTACCTAATAAAGGTTTTAACCCCCTGATTGCCCCTAGTTAACCCTTTCACCCCCTTTTGCCAGTGTCACTAAGCGATCGTTTTTCTGATCGCTGCATTAGTGTCGCTAGGTAACCAGTTTTTTTTTTTAGGTTAACCGCCATGTTTATATAGGTTCATAAATAGGTTTATAGGTCAGGTACCCCCATATTACAACCTAAAGGTTTTAACCCCCTGATTGCCCCTAGAGTTAACCCTTTCACCAGTGATCACCGTATAACTGTCACTGGTGACGCTGGTTAGCCAGTTAGTTATTTCGTTATTTAGGTTCCCCGTCAGGTTTTTATATAGCGTCAGGTACCCCCATATATTACCTAATAAAGGTTTAACCCCCTGATTGCCCCTAGTTAACCCTTTCACCCCCTTTTGCCAGTGTCACTAAGCGATTGTTTTTCTGATCGCTGCATTAGTGTCACTGGTGCCGCTAGGTAGCCAGTTTTTTTTTGTATTACTGTTACGGGTGACGCTGGTTAGTTAGCTTGTTTTTTATACTGTCAGGGCACCCACCATTTATTACCCAATAACGGTTTAACCCCCTGATCGCCCGGCGGGTGATATCAATTAGGTTTTAGGGTCAAATAAGGTCTGCGTCGCCCCAGGTTAGTGCCAGTACCGCAAACACCCACGCGCAAAGCATACACCTCCCTTAGTGGTATAGTATCTGAACAGATCAATATCTGATCTGATCAGATCTATACTAGCGTCCCAGCAGTTTAGGGTTCCAAAAAAAACGCATTGTTAGCGGGATCAGCCCAGATACCTGCTAGCACCTGCGTTTTCCCCCTCCGCCCAGCCCAGCCCACCCAAGTGCAGTATCGATCGATCACTGTCACTTACAAAACACTAAGCACACATAACTGCAGCGTTCGCAGAGTCAGGCCTGATCCCTGCGATCGCTAACAGTTTTTTTGTGGTAGCGCTTTGATTCAGTCGCTTCAGTCAGGAGCTTTTTTACCTGTGAATCTCAAAAAAAAAAAAAAAAAATAAAATAGTTGTCGTTTTATTATTCTCTCTCTCTCTCTATTCTCTCTCTATCGTTGCTCTTTTTTTACTCCATTCTATTCTGCAATGTTTTATTATGTTTTATCATGCTTGCTTTTCAGGTATGTAATTTTGTTTACTGTGTTTCAGTGTTAAGCATTTTTTTGTTTTCAGGTGCGCCATTCAGTTGCAACGCGGATTTATTTATCTTGACAGCAACAGCGTTTGCTCCCACGATACATAAAGCCGCGACTCCAACGCTGTAGGAGGTGATTTCACCACCACAGTTAAAAAAAAGAGCATATATGCCGAAGCATGGGGGCAGCAGGGGGGGGGAGGAGCGATTGGCTCCTAATGCCACGTACGGTCGAAATTCCGACCGTGTGTACACGGCATAACTTTTGCGGGAGGATGCCCCCATGCATCGGCATATATAAATGGTGCATGTATGCCCATCATTAGAAGTGGGTGGATGAAGGGAGGTATTCTAATGGTGGGCATACCCACCAATCAATCTCTTTTTTTTCGTTCAGCCAAGAGGCTGCATGAAAAAAAAAAAAGATTACAATATATGTCCAGTATGTTGCTGGACTTTGAATGGTTATACCAGAATGATGCCTGCAGGTTTAGGTATCATCTTGGTATCATTCTTTTCAGCCAGGGATCGGCTTTCATGTAAAAGCAATTCTAGCGGGTAATTAGCCTCTAGACTGCTTTTACAAGCAGTGGGAGGGAATGTCCCCCCTCCCGGATATAAACCGCGGCATTGGGAAATTGGGAAAGCATTTTATCACACCAATCTTGGTGTGGTCAGATGCTTTGAGGGCAGAGGAAAGATCTAGGGTCTAATAGACCCCAATTTTTTCAAAAAAAGAGTACCTGTCACTGCCTATTGCTATCATAGGGGATATTTACATTCCCTGAGATAACAATAAAAATCATAACAAAGAAAAAAAATGGAAGGAACAGTTTAAAAATAAAATAAAAAAGCTAAATAAATAAAAAAAAAAACAAAAAAACAAAAAAAAAGCACCCCTGCCCCCCCTTCTCTTGCGCAAAGGCGTACACAAGCGTTGGTCGGCGTCATATGTAAACAGCAATTGCACCATGCATGTGAGGTATCACCGCGAAGGTCAGATCGAGGGCAGTAATTTTAGCAGTAGACCTCCTCCGTGAATCTAATGTGGTATCATGTAAAGGCTTTTAAAGGCTTTTAAAAATGTATGTAGTTTGTCGCCACTGCGTGTTTGTGCGCAATTTTAAAGCATGTCGTGTTTGGTATCCATGTACTCGGCCTAAGATCATATTTTTTATTTCATCAAAAATTTGAGCAATATAGTGTGTTTTAGTGCATTAAAATAAAAAAAAGTGTATTTTTTCCACAAAAAATGCGTTTGAAAAATCGCTGCGCAAATACTGTGTGGAAAAAAAAAATGCAACACCCACCATTTTAATCTGTAGGGCCTTTGCTTTAACAATATATATAGTGTTTGGGGGTTCAACGTAATTTTCTTGCAAAAAAAAAATATGTTTTCATGTAAACAAAAAGTGTCAGAAAGGGCTTTGTCTTCAAGTGGTTAGAAGAGTGGGTGACGTGTGACATAGGCTTCTAAATGTTGTGCATAAAATGCCAGGACAGTTCAAACCCCCCCCCAAATGACCCCATTTTGGAAAGTAGACACCCCAAGCTATTTGATGAGAGCAATGTTGAGCCCATTAAATATTTTTTTTTTTTGTCCCAAGAGATTGAATAATGAAAAAAAAAAATATATATATATTTTTTTTACAAAAAGTTGTCACTAAATGATATATTGCTCAAACATGCCATGGTCATATGTGGAAATACACACCAAAATACATTCTGTTGCTTCTCCTGAGTACGGGGATACCACATGTGTGGGACTTTTTGGGAGCCTAGCTGCGTACGGAACCCCAAAAACCAATCACCGCCTTCAGGCTTTCTAAGGGTGTAATTTTTTTATTTCACTTCTCACTGCCAATCACAGTTTCGGAGGCCATGGAATGCTCAGATGGCATAAAACCCCCCAAAATGACCCCATTTTGGAAAGTAGACACCCCAAGCTATTTGATGAGAGGTATGGTGAGTATTTTGCAGATCTCGCTTTTTGTCACAAAGTTTTGAAAATTGAAAAAAAATATAATTTTTTTTTTCTTTACTTTCTTCATTTTCAAAAACAAATGAGAGCTGTAAAATACTCACCATGCCTCTCAACAAATAGCTTGGGGTGTCTACTTTCCAAAATGGGGTCATTTGGGGGGGGTTTGTGCTATTTTGGCATTTTATGGCCTTCGAAACGGTGATAGGTAGTGAGGAGTGAAATCAAAAATTTGCACCCTTAGAAATCCTGAAGGCGGTGCTTGGGTTTCGGGGCCCCGTACGCGGCTAGGCTCCCAAAAAGTCCCACACATGTGGTATCCCCATACTCAGGAGAAGCAGCAAAATGTATTTTGGGGTGCAATTCCACATATAACTATGGCATGTGTGAGCAATATATCATTTAGTGACAACTTTTTGAAAAAAAAAAAAATCTTTTTTATTTTTGTCTTTATTCAATCACTTGGGACTAAAAAAAAAAATATTCAATGGGCTCAACATGCCTCTCAGCAAATAGCTTGGGGTGTCTACTTTCCAAAATGGGGTCATTTGGGGGGGTTTTGTACTTCTCTGCCATTTTAGCACCTCAAGAAATGAAATAGGCAGTCATAAATTAAAAGCGGTGTAAATTCCAGAAAATGTACTCTAGTTTGTAGACGCTATAACTTTTGCGCAAACCAATAAATATACGCTTATTGGCATTTTTTTTACTAAAGACATGTGGCTGAATACATTTTGGCCCAAATGTTTGACTAAAATTGAGTTTATTAGATTTTTTTTATAACAAAAAGTAGAAAATCTCTTTTTTTTTCAAAATTTTCGCTCTTTTTCCATTTATATCGCAAAAAATAAAAATCACAGAGGCAATCAAATACCATCAAAAGAAAGCTCTATTTGTGGGAAGAAAAGGACGCAAATTTCGTTTGGTTACAACATGCATGACCGCGCAATTACCAGTTAAAGTAGTGCAGTGCGAAATTGAAAAAAGACCTCTGGTCCTTTGGCTGCCAAATGGTCCGGGGCTGAAGTGGTTAAATAACTTAGCTAGGATTGCTAGTACACCCTCCTAGACCCACCCAGTAAAGGACACACCCTCCAGTGTAATTGTTTCTGTCTCATCATGTATGCCTCAAGTGCTCACACCTGTTCATCATTCTTCAAATTAAACTTATACATTGTTGGGCATGTGGAGGGTACAAAACAGGAATTTACAACTTTGTGAGGGCTGCTTCACACAAATTGGTGACAATTTAGGTTCAAAGATAAGATATTGATCCATATTTATAAATGCTATGGATGTCACATTTTGATGGGGCATTAAAATGTTACCAGTAGATAAATACAGAACTAATCTACATATTAAAGTTTTACTAAACTCACAGCAGTACAATCAGTGTGTATATGCAGTAAAGTATGCTTGTTATACTCACTGTGGAAGTTAAGGGTTTGTTCCTCTGCATTGTGTAAAAAGGCTGTTTGATCCTGGCTTCTCTGATCCTCCCCTCCTTCCACTATCCTCTGATAATTTCCTGATAACACATAGCCTATGGAGTCAGGCTGCACATGCTCAGTTTATTGTGTTTTGCTAGAGGAGTTTTTTTTTTTTCTTGGGAGGGTGCATATGATCAGCACAGGGCCAATCAGCAATGTCCAGGCAGGGGTCAGGGGTCTTGCAGTTTCATAGAGCAGTCAGAAAACTCCTACAAGCTTTAACCAGTGCTTGGCTGGACACTGATAGAAGTCACAAGACTGCTCTAAATGCTGATGAGAAAAAGTATTTAGCAGTTTATATTTACTAAAATAATTGCATTTCCATAGTCTGTGTACTTTGGGAGACCAGATATAGTGAATGCAGGGTACTGGGTTTAGTAACACTTTAAATAAGATTATAGGATCAGTTGATATTATCATCAAAGCATTGTGCAAGTTACTGTTTTTTCTTTGAAAATCTTGTTTTCACAATAAAGCTCACCATAGGGAACAGCATGATAATGCTGATAATAGGTCACTAATGCCAAGAACAAACAGCAAAACATTCAGCAACAAGTAGAGTACAAGCATCTGGGTAAATAAGAAAATAAACTTGTACAGGGAACTTTCAGATAAAGAATAATGTAGACAAATGTAAGCTTCTACTCTAGACCGGTTATAGCATTTGTCACATGGCATTTGTCACAGTTAATATCCTATTACAAAAAGCTGTAGTGTTAAACTTCCATTTTCACATATACAAATGCTATTTTATTATTATAGCATCTTTTAATGGCGTGGGGGCCCCCCAAAAATCCATACCAGACCCTTATCCGAGCACGCAACCTGGCAGGCTGCAGGAAAAGGGAAAGGAACGAGAGAGCGCCCCCCCTCCTAAACTGTACCAGGCCACATGCCCTCAACATGGGGAGTGTGTTTTGGGGTCCCCCCAAAACACCTTGTCCCCATGTTGATGGAGACAAGGGCCTTCTCCCCACAACCCTTGCCCGGTGGTTGTGGGGGTCTGCGGGCGAAGGGCTTATCGGAAACTGGCTCCCAGATCCCGGCCCCCCCTATGTGAATGGGTATCAGATACATTGTACCCCTACATATTCTCCAAAAAAAGTGTAAAAAAAGTAAAAATGACAGTAGACAGTTTGGGACAGGTCCTTTATTAAAAGAAAATAAAAATGTCCCGTGATGTCCATTCATCGTCGATCACAGCACTGACGACCGAGAAAATGGAAAGACTCCATCTCAGGGGGAGGCGTCCCCCATGTCTGCAGGCTTTTTGCATTGACAGCTGTTATATAGCTGATGGCAGGGTCACCTGGTGACGTAAACGGGTGAACCCACCCCCTTAGCTATATAAGAGCTGTCAGTGCAAAAGGAATTGTTCCAAACTGTCTACTGTCATTTTGACTTTTTTGACACTTTTAATGGTGAATGTGTAGGGATACAATGTACCCGATACCCATTCACAACCACCTGGCAAGGGTTGTGGGGAAGAGGCCCTTGTCCCCATCAACATGGGGACAAGGTGTTTTGGGGGGAACCCAAAACACCCTCCCCATGTTGAGGGCATGTGGCCTGGTACGGTTCAGGAGGGGGAGTGCTCTCTCGTCCCCCCTTTTCCTGCGGCCTGCCAGGTTGCGTGCTCGGATAAGGATCTGGTATAGCTTTTGGGGGGACCCCAACGCAAGTTTTTTTTTACATTTTTAGTGCAGGAACCCATGACGTTTTTTTTTCAATGATTTTTATCTATATTGTCTGGATCCAACAATACATTACAACCGCAAGCAGTTTTAAATTAAAATTTTTCCTTTAGAAATTTAATTTTGCTGTAGTACTGTTATAAACAGTAAAGATGGGCTACTTTACAGGCAGACTAAGGACACTGTTTTGGGTGTTCGGCTCATCCCTAATTAAAACTTTCCAATACAGTAAACAAGCTTTATACCAAGCCATTCTCAACCACTCTAGCTGGTTGTACTCTGAAGAAATACATTTTAGAAAATCCTTTTGCATTGCAACAAAGACTGCAAAGCCTTAGTGAGGCATTTGTTTACACATGTGAAGCTACCTGGAGCGGCATTCAGCCTATGTTAGTGGTTGAGCGGCCCTGAATGCACACTATCTGTTAAACTTCGTACAGATGTTGCATCTTCATTCTTTAACCCCTTCTCGCCCAGAAATTTCATATATGTAGCCTCACAGAAGTGGGTCCTTATCTGTGGGGCCATGTTTGGTACTGTGTTAGTGCTGAGAGCAAGTTCTCAGCACAGAGCTGTTACAGACAGCTCCAAGTCTTGTACTTAAGATCAAGAACAGGAAAGTCACTGTATAGTTTGCCCCTGTGTTTTTTTTCTCCTCTCGTATAGAGAAAAAGTTACCTTGTATTTTTTTCTCCTTGCTAGATAAAAAAATGGTTAAACAAATAAAGATAACATAGCTAAATTAGGGTTCAATCTAGGCTGATGTCAGGGTTAGCGTCAAGGCTAAGGTTAAAGGTCATGTTAAGAGGCAAAGTCAAGGTCAAAGGTCAAGGCCATAGGTCAGGATCAGTGTATTTTAGGCAGGATTAAAAGCATTTTATAATATAGTATCACTGTCAGTTAAGCCTGGTACACACTAGTAGTTATTTTAATTCAACTCAGCAGGGCTGAACAAAAAAAAAAAAACAGACAGCTCAGGAGGAGGAGTTTTAACTATCCAATATTAGTACAGCGATCTCCCCTGCTGGGCCCCAGTGACAAGAACATACTGGTCAGTGCTCTCAGCCATTGGCAGACAGCGTTGATAGGGAGCTTATCGGAAGTCCTTTTCCGGTCATGCCCCTTCAACAGAACACAACAGAATGTCAGCCGGTTTCTATTGACCTAAGTGATGCCACCCGACATTTGGCCCGTGTGTACTAGGCTTAAGTGTAGGTGTGTTTTAGGTAGGACAAAAAAGGAAGATATGCTTTATTGTTTCTGGGTTCTAATACAGGTACAAATAACAAATACTATTCACATATGTGATCTGGTATCATCAAGAGTAGGAGAATTTGTTTTCCGTGGTTCTTTGGTGGTAAGTCATGGTAACAGCAAGAAATATACAGCTATATTTCAAAAACGATATTTACTATTTTGGGCAGTTTTCCTTTGGTAATAAAAAATAAAAATAAAAAAAATCAGGAGATATCCATTTTCATATACCACTAAAAAAAAATACCAATTTGTCCTGAAAAAACAAGATATAATTTGCCTGAATACACAAGTAGTTGCAATAATTTGCACAGTTTTACTAACACTAATGCCACGTACACACGAAGGGACTATCGCTATAGCCTTGCTGGAGGTAAATGTCAGTAAATGTCAGTTTTGCATGTGTGCGCTGTAATATGTTTGTTCTGTTTTGTTTATCCCGCGGGATTGTCCCCTGGACTCGAGTCCACCGGACAATCCCCTCGTGTGTGGGCGCCGGCGGACTTTTTTGGCGCCAAAAGTCCGGCGGACTAGGTTTTAAGTTTTGTTTTAAAAATTATCCGCTGGACTTGGCAGTCCGGCGGACAATCCCGCGGTTAGTAGGCTAGTCCGCCGGACTTTTGAAAATGAATGGACTTGCCACTCATCGGAAAGTCTGTTCATTTAGCACGTGACTTCAGGTAGACGGAGCTAGCGAAAAAACGGCGTGGGGGGGTCCCCCCCAAATCCATCTCAGACCCTTATCCGAGCACGCAGCCCGGCAGGCCAGGAAAGGGGTGGGGACGAGCGAGCGCCCCCCCCTCCTGAGCCATACCAGGCCGCGTGCCCTCAACATGGGGGGTGCCCTGGGGAAAGGGGGGCCGTGTGGCCCCCCCACCCCAAAGCACCTTGTCCCCATGTTGATGAGGACAAGGGCCTCTTCCCGACAACCCTGGCCGTTGGTTGTCGGGGTCTGCGGGCGGGGGCTTATCGGAATAAGGGGGCCCCCAGATCCCGGCCCCCCACCCTATGTGAATGAGTATGGGGTACGATGTACCCCTACCCATTCACCTAAGGTGTAAAATGTAAAGAAAAAAAACACACAATTTTGAAAAAATATTTTATTGCACTGCTCCGGGGGTCTTCTTCCGTCTTGGGGGGTCTTCTCGCCGGACTCCTCCGCCATTTACCTAGCTCTTTTACCGAGCAGAGGAGGCCGGCTACCTTCTTCGTCGTCGTCGACGCCGTCGTCTGGGGGTCTCGATCCGCCTTCGGGGGTCCTCCGGGGTCTTCCGGGGTCTCTTCTGTTCTTGCCGCGGTCGTCGTTTTCCGCGCCGCCAGCGCCGCCTTCTTCTTCTTCTTCTTCTTTTTCTTCCGATGTTGACCCGTCGCTGAATATGAAGAAATGGGTTTACAGGTACAGTAAGCACAGTTCCGTAACAATACAGGTCCTGGGGTGAAGAGAACAAGTATCTTCTGCTAGCAAATGTTGGGACACTCTGTAAAGAGAGTAGGTTTAATCAAGCAAAATGGAGATGGTAATCATCTAGGATATAAAGGTGGCAGCTCCAAACAATCATCCTCTGACACTAGAAAGGGGAATAGGTGTCTGCATGCAGTGTCTGTACTGTTTTAAGAAGGATGTTTGGGTTTATACCCACTCATCAATCCTCTGTGCGATGACACAATGGAGATTTCCAATGCTGGTTCAGGCTCCTTTCAATGTTGTAAGGCAACGGATCATCTCCGGTCAGCTGATCAGGATGGCTGGTAGCTAAACTGGCAAGGTGATTGGACAGTGGCTGACTGAACACATGGATGGATATTGTGATCCCTGAAGCAGTGTGGATTGCCTCTGCTGGGCGGCACTGGGTTGCCGAGCAGGGTGCCTCGGCTAAACGGTGGTGACCTGTGTAGTTGTCACTGTTCCTGGCTCCCCTCAGCCTCCTGTCAGCACTCTCACAGTAGTCTCAGGAAAAGTGTGGCTAACAGTTGCCACTAGACAGTGTGGCTCTCTCTCTTTCCGATGGAGTTTCACCACACAGTCCTGTCACCTCTCCTCCACTCTCTTTTCTTCTGCTGACAGCACTCTCTCTGACAGTTCTGTGTGGAACTCTGTGTCTTTAAAGTGTCTACAGAGCTATGTCTGGGTTGAGATGCTAGGTGCACTAAGATAGAGAATAATGAACACTTGGATGAATACCGAAAGAGAGCTAAAAGGCTAATCAGGTAAATAATTATTTTACATTTAATCTGAAAACAGGTACAAATAGTTACACAGGGGTTGATTTACTAAAATTTGAGTGTGAAAAATTAGGTACATTTGTGCATAGAAACCAATCAGCTACCAGGTTTTAATGTCAAAGCTTAATTGAACAAGCTGGTGATAGAGGCTGGTTGGCTACCATGCAAGTGGCTCTCGATTTTTCACTTTTCAGTTTTAGTAAATCAACCCCACTGTGTCAATGATTCTACGTCAATGTCTCTCAGCTAGTGGTTTTACTGTCCCCCAAATGCAAGTGTAGCGATGTAGTTTCCGCTAGTAACAATCCACCAATTCACCCCTCTGCCAGAATTCATACATCACTTGCAGAGACAATGAACAGTCTTTTTCTGGTTTTGTTTTTATTGTTTTATTGGGGGGTACAACTTGGATGGGAAAAGGGATATGGGATGCCCATAGAATATATACTTGCCATTATATTTTAATATTTAAGCACAACAGCACATAGTTGGAAGATTGGATGTGCATTTATTCTGAGTATGAATCTTCTCCTGCATCTCCATGCAGACTGTTGCCCATTCTCTGCTCCACTCCAGCAGACTATTCCTTCTAAGATTTCCCCATCTTTCACCATGTGAAGGATGAAGACATCACCTTTGACCATGTAAAAGTGATGGTCTTAGAGCTCCCTCTCCTCCTGCACACACTTGTTTCCTCCTGCACAAACTTATGATTACTGAGGTAATCTAATGTCACATCTTCGTCATTTGAGTATTAAGGACCCACTCTGAATAAGCCACTAAACAGGCTCTGGTTGCTCGCCACTACTAGGCCTGAGGCCTGCAGTACCTCTCCCAGGAGGCCCAGTACGCCACCCTCATGGTCTAGACTTTTACATCTAGTGGCTGAGATCCGGAGGATGGAGTATCTAACAGCCTCTGTACACGGTTCTATTCCCCAATTTGATAAAATATGGGAGCTATGGGATCAATCAGAATATGGGTCTCATAGACCAGTAGACACATCTGAAAATGTCTTAATTCAAAATTAAGTATTGTTTCCCCCTCTCTGCCCACCTTTCTTTTTCATTTTATTTTCATTTTATTTGTTCTAATTGGTGCCTTTTTGAATACTGTGTTAATCTACAAGTACCCTCCCTAAGATTGTTCACTGATACATTAATATATTTACTCTTGGATTGTCAATATTACTACCTACATGTGAGTTGTTTGTTATATAACTTTTAAAAAGAGGTGCAGATCACCCCTGTGCTCTGCACTATGGACACTGTTCACCTGTTCTCTTTAACTTCGTTCTAACTATCTGTATCCACTACGCTTATACTACTGGTATAATGTACATTGTACTTTGTTTTTGTAATTGTTTTACTTTTATAACCCAATAAAAATTACAATTAAAAAAAAAAAAAATTACTTTGGATGGTGGACTACTGTTCCCAGCCAGCCCAACTTGCAAATCCTGTGCCCTCAGGCTACATCGATTTGACACAGATCCCCAAAGTCTCTTCTCTGATCCAGGACTCCTCATCATTCACTGTGTGAAGAATGAAGACTTTGCTAATGACCGTGTAAAAGCAAAGTTCCCTCACAGACTTCCTGGCACGTCCAGCCTTCCACTGAGGTAACACTCACTGACCTTCCACTGCCCTGAATCCTTGATGAGGAACTTACGTTCCGACAGCTTCACCTGCCCCTCTGCTCCAGGAGTTCCTTACCACTGACCGTGTGGTGATAAAGACATTGCCAATGACCGTGTAGAGGCAAAGTTCCCTCACAGCTCTCCCCGGGCCTCCTCCTGTGATCGGTGCACCCCCCAGATGGGGGTGCCCTCCTGCTGCTGCCTAGTATTCCATTCCTCACTTCACTCAGCCGACATCTCCCCCCAGTGGCATGTTACCTCAGCCTATATAGGAGGCCCGCCCCCTGCCAATACCAATTGGGGATTGGTCTGGGCTCCCAGACAAGCTGCTTGCCACTCCAGTTCTAGGCCCAGCCCCTCTTCCAGAACATTCTCCCTGGAAGCAGGGGAGGCGCCTCAGAACTAGAGCATAGGTGGCCACAGCCACTGCTACACTGACCACTCCCAGCCCCCACATCAAAACAGACAGGCCTAGCTTGCAGCATAGGCCTGCCTAAATTTGCCTATGCTGACAGTTCCTAGTAAAAAACTATTACTAGTACTTACCTATTGGTAGAGGGTGCTACACAAGTGTAAACAAGCTCTTATTTTATAAATTTTGGCAAGTGCTGTTCCACACTGCTGTCTTTTACTGTTCAGGACCCCACTGCAGATCTGTGAGCTCACCAACAGACAAGCTTGGGACTTACAGTATATTACAGTTAGATCAACTAGAAAGGGAAAAGTGAACTTCTATAATACATTTGTTGATTTTTTAATGCCAATACTGTGATTTCACTTTTAACTATTGAACTTACTGTTCTGTTTGCGTTAACAATTTCTCTTATTTTCGGAGTGCAGTCACCACTGAATAAAGTTGACTATTATTAACAACTGTCTAAATTCCACGTGTCACAGTACGATTGTGCTACGATAAGAAAAGAGCTAAGATTTCTGTGCCTCTGTTGTAAACCTCAAAGATGAATTTTAGCACAATGCTTATAGCTACAGAGGTGAATAAAGGCTTTCAATGCTTGTTCAAAATATGTAAATATTTTAGTTTACATAGTCTGGACACAGGTTCACTTTAATGTATACAGCTGGTACTGGTACTAGACAAAGAAGCAGCACACTAACCAAAATTGCTTTCTTGCTGGGTTTAAGGACCTTTTAATGATGCAAAAAATGTCAGTGGTTGCCATCCTTTCCTCTCTTTAGAACAGGAAATAAATTGACAGAAACTGTAATCACTGAAAATACTTATTACTATGTAGCCAAGGAGAAGAAGGTATAATGTTTATGCCTAGGTATGAGTGCTACTTAAAACAACTATCATTAACACATTATACCTAAAGGTGAATTAATTGATGAAGTGCAGTTATTACCCATCACGTATGGAAACTACTGAAAAATAAAATAAAGTCAACTTTACATCATATTGCTAAGCCACTGGGTGCATGCTTTTGCTTTTTATATACATTGCATGTCAAGTTGCTATTTGGACCCTTTTTCCAATTGTCGAAAAAAATAATAATACAAAAATACACCAAATATATGTGAATTGCAGGAAAAGGACAATAAAATAATTGTTTTTAAATTTGTTTTTGTTCTTTTAATTTCCTTTCACCATTTCCTCATTTTAACCTCTCAGATGGCATTCAATTGGCTCTGTGTTCATTACATGTCACAGATAAATATGTTCCATTGATAAAAATCCTATTATGAATGGACTTCTTTGTCATTAATCTGTAACTGTATTGTAATCTGTATTGTTAAAAAAAAGTATTGAGGTAAAATGTGGGTATGGTAATTATTTACTATGTTGTAATTTTACACTATGCACAATGAATGGGTTTGTTGATAAACAGAAAAGCTATTCACTGAAAATGGCAGGGAGTGTGAAGCCTTTGTCAGCTTAGTGAAGGATCTTTGAAGAGTCACTGGACTGACAATGGCGATGCAAATATCAGATTGCCATTGTTTTAAAGATAGGAGGAATCTTAAAGGGGTTGTAAAGGTTCGCTTTTTATTTTCTAAATAGGTTCCTTTAAACTAGTGCATTGTTGGTCCACTTACCTTTTCCTTCGATTTCCCTTCCAAATGTTTTTTTCTTTGTTTTCTTTCTGAATTTCTCACTTCCTGTTCCTCCTCAGTAAGCTGTTCAGTAAGCTGTTCTGGCTGACTAAACACCGCTCGGATGATGGTGTGAAGTTTACTGAGTTGAAACAGGAAGTGAGAAATTCAGACAAAGAAAAAAAACATTTAGAAGGGAAATCGAAGGGAAAGGTAATTGAACCAACAATGCACTAGCTTAAAGGAACCTATCTAGAAAATAAAAAACAAACCTTTACAACCCCTTTAATTCAACCCAGTTAACAATGCTGAAACTGAACAGCATGTAGCTTTTATAGATATAATATACTAGAACAAATACACTATTGTGCAAAAGTTTTAGGTGTGAAAAAATGCTGTAAATTAAGAATTATTTTAGAAATAGAAGTGCCGCCCCCATTCAAAAGGGAAAAGGCATCTCTTTAATTAGGCAAAATAGACGGTCGCCTAAGGCCTCACGTTCACAGGGGCCTTGCGGGCACCTAATTAACCACTTCCCGACCGCCCCCTGTATATATACGTCGGCAGAATGGCACGTACAGGCAGAATCACGTACCTGTACGTGACATTCTTCCGGCGGTTGGGGGGTCCGATCGGACCCCCCTCCGCCGGCGGGGACGGTCGGGATCGCTTCAGGAGCGATCCGGGACGAGGGGACGGCCAGTGGTTTCTGGCCACCCCCTCGCGATCGCTCCTGGCCAATGAAAAGCTTCCCCTTCCTGTCTATTGTATAGACAGGAAGGCGGAAGTGATGTCACGCTCGGTGCGCCGGTCTATGTGACCGGAGACGCCGAGCGGCGAACATGTTAAGGTTAGTGCACAACACTACACTGACACCAGTACAGTTAGGCACATATTCCACCCCCCTGTCACCCCCAGATCACCCCCCAGATCACCCCCTCCCCCCCCAGTCACAGTGTCACTAATTGCAGTGATCATTTTTTTACTGATCACTGCATTTAGTGTCAGTGTGACTGTAATAACTGTCAGGGCAGTTAGTTTTAGGTCCAAGGTAGCCCCCTACCCCCCCCTAATAAAGGTTTAACCCCTTGATTGCCCCCCAGGTAACCCTTTCACCCCCTTTTGCCAGTGTCACTAAGCGATCGTTTTTCTGATCGCTGTATTAGTGTCACTGCTGTCGCTAGGTAACCATTTTTTTTTTTTTAGGTAACCGCCATGTTTATATAGGTTCATAAATAGGTTTATAGGTCAGGTACCCCCATATTACAACCTAAATAAAGGTTTTAACCCCCTGATTGCCCCTAGAGTTAACCCTTTCACCAGTGATCACTGTATAACTGTCACTGGTGACGCTGGTTAGCCAGTTAGTTATTTTGTTATTTAGGTTCCCCATCAGGTTTTTATATAGCGTCAGGTACCCCCATATATTACCTAATAAAGGTTTAACCCCCTGATTGCCCCTAGTTAACCCTTTCACCCCCTTTTGCCAGTGTCACTAAGCGATCGTTTTTCTGATCGCTGCATTAGTGTCGCTAGGTAACCAGTTTTTTTTTGTATTACTGTTACGGGTGACGCTGGTTAGTTAGCTTGTTTTTTATACTGTCAGGGCACCCGCCATTTATTACCCAATAACGGTTTAACCCCCTGATCGCCCGGCGGGTGATATCAATTAGGTTTTAGGGTCAAATAAGGTCTGCGTCGCCCCAGGTTAGTGCCAGTACCGCAAACACCCACGCACAAAGCATACACCTCCCTTAGTGGCACAGTATCTGAACAGATCAATATCTGATCTGATCAGATCTATACTAGCGTCCCAGCAGTTTAGGGTTCCAAAAAAAACCGCATTGTTAGCGGGATCAGCCCAGATACCTGCTAGCACCTGCGTTTTCCCCCTCCGCCCAGCCCAGCCCACCCAAGTGCAGTATCGATCGATCACTGTCACTTACAAAACACTAAGCACACATAACTGCAGCGTTCGCAGAGTCAGGCCTGATCCCTGCGATCGCTAACAGTTTTTTTGTGGTAGCGTTTTGATTCAGTCGCTTCAGTCAGGAGCTTTTTTACCTGTGAATCTCAAAAAAATAAAAAAAAAATAAAATAGTTGTCGTTTTATTGTTCTCTCTCTCACTCTATTCTCTCTCTATTGTTGCTCTTTTTTTACTCCATTCTATTCTGCAATGTTTTATTATGTTTTATCATGTTTTATCATGCTTGCTTTTCAGGTATGTAATTTTGTTTACTGTGTTTTAGTGTTAAGCATTTTTTTGTTTTCAGGTGCGCCATTCAGTTGCAACGCGGATTTATTTATCTTGACAGCAACAGCGTTTGCTCCCACGATACATAAAGCCGCGACTCCAACGCTGTAGGAGGTGATTTCACCACCACAGTTAAAAAAAAGAGCATATGTGCCGAAGCATGGGGGCAGCAGGGGGGGGGGAGGAGCGATTGGCTCCTAATGCCACGTACATACGGTCGAAATTCCGACCGTGTGTACACGGCATAACTTTTGCGGGAGGATGCCCCCATGCATCGGCATATATAAATGGTGCATGTATGCCCATCATTAGAAGTGGGTGGATGAAGGGAGGTATTCTAATGGTGGGCATACCCACCAATCAATCTCTTTTTTTCGTTCAGCCAAGAGGCTGCATGAAAAAAAAAAGATTACAATATATGTCCAGTATGTTGCTGGACTTTGAATGGTTATACCAGAATGATGCCTGCAGGTTTAGGTATCATCTTGGTATCATTCTTTTCAGCCAGTGATCGGCTTTCATGTAAAAGCAATTCTAGCGGGTAATTAGCCTCTAGACTGCTTTTACAAGCAGTGGGAGGGAATGTCCCCCCTCCCGGATATAAACCGCGCCATTGGGAAATTGGGAAAGCATTTTATCACACCAATCTTGGTGTGGTCAGATGCTTTGAGGGCAGAGGAAAGATCTAGGGTCTAATAGACCCCAATTTTTTCAAAAAAAGAGTACCTGCCACTGCCTATTGCTATCATAGGGGATATTTACATTCCCTGAGATAACAATAAAAATCATAACAAAGAAAAAAAATGGAAGGAACAGTTTAAAAATAAAATAAAAAAAGCTAAATAAATAAAAAAAAAAAAAAAAAAAAAAAAAAAAAAAAAAAAAAAAAAAGCACCCCTGCCCCCCCTTCTCTTGCGCAAAGGCGTACACAAGCGTTGGTCTGGCGTCATATGTAAACAGCAATTGCACCATGCATGTGAGGTATCACCGCGAAGGTCAGATCGAGGGCAGTAATTTTAGCAGTAGACCTCCTCCGTGAATCTAATGTGGTATCATGTAAAGGCTTTTAAAGGCTTTTAAAAATGTATGTAGTTTGTCGCCACTGCGTGTTTGTGCGCAATTTTAAAGCATGTCGTGTTTGGTATCCATGTACTCGGCCTAAGATCATATTTTTTTATTTCATCAAAAATTTGAGCAATATAGTGTGTTTTAGTGCATTAAAATAAAAAAAAGTGTATTTTTTCCACAAAAAATGCGTTTGAAAAATCGCTGCGCAAATACTGTGTGGAAAAAAAAAATGCAACACCCACCATTTTAATCTGTAGGGCCTTTGCTTTAACATTATATATAGTGTTTGGGGGTTCAACGTAATTTTCTTGCAAAAAAAAAATATGTTTTCATGTAAACAAAAAGTGTCAGAAAGGGCTTTGTCTACAAGTGGTTAGAAGAGTGGGTGACGTGTGACATAGGCTTCTAAATGTTGTGCATAAAATGCCAGGACAGTTCAAACCCCCCCCAAATGACCCCATTTTGGAAAGTAGACACCCCAAGCTATTTGATGAGAGCAATGTTGAGCCCATTAAATATTTTTTTTTTTTTGTCCCAAGAGATTGAATAATGAAAAAAAAAAAAAATATATATATTTTTTTTACAAAAAGTTGTCACTAAATGATATATTGCTCAAACATGTCATGGGCATATGTAGAAATACACCCCAAAATACATTCTGTTGCTTCTCCTGAGTACGGGGATACCACATGTGTGGGACTTTTTGGGAGCCTAGCTGCGTACGGAACCCCAAAAACCAATCACCGCCTTCAGGCTTTCTAAGGGTGTAATTTTTTTATTTCACTTCTCACTGCCAATCACAGTTTCGGAGGCCATGGAATGCCCAGATGGCATAAAACCCCCCAAAATGACCCCATTTTGGAAAGTAGACACCCCAAGCTATTTGCTGAGAGGTATTGTGAGTATTTTGCAGATGTCGCTTTTTGTCACAAAGTTTTGAAAATTGAAAAAAGAAAAAAAATTTTTTTTTTTCTTTACTTTCTTCATTTTCAAAAACAAATGAGAGCTGTAAAATACTCACCATGCCTCTCAACAAATAGCTTGGGTGTCTACTTTCCAAAATGGGGTCATTTGGGGGGGTTTTGTGCTATTTTGGCATTTTATGGCCTTCGAAACTGTGATAGGTAGTGAGGAGTGAAATCAAAAATTTGCACCCTTAGAAATCCTGAAGGCGGTGCTTGGGTTTCGGGGCCCCGTACGCGGCTAGGCTCCCAAAAAGTCCCACACATGTGGTATCCCCATACTCAGGAGAAGCAGCAAAATGTATTTGGGGTGCAATTCCACATATAACTATGGCATGTGTGAGCAATATATCATTTAGTGACAACTTTTTGAAAAAAAAAAAATCTTTTTTATTTTTGTCTTTATTCAATCACTTGGGACTAAAAAAAAAAATATTCAATGGGCTCAACATGCCTCTCAGCAAATAGCTTGGGGTGTCTACTTTCCAAAATGGGGTCATTTGGGGGGGGGTTTTGTACTTCTCTGCCATTTTAGCACCTCAATAAATGAAATAGGCAGTCATAAATTAAAAGCGGTGTAAATTCCAGAAAATGTACTCTAGTTTGTAGACGCTATAACTTTTGCGCAAACCAATAAATATACGCTTATTGGCATTTTTTTTACTAAAGACATGTGGCTGAATACATTTTGGCCCAAATGTTTGACTAAAATTGAGTTTATTAGATTTTTTTTATAACAAAAAGTAGAAAATCTCTTTTTTTTTCAAAATTTTCGCTCTTTTTCCGTTTATATATATCGCAAAAAATAAAAATCACAGAGGCAATCAAATACCATCAAAAGAAAGCTCTATTTGTGGGAAGAAAAGGACGCAAATTTCGTTTGGTTACAAAATTGCATGACCGCGCAATTACCAGTTAAAGTAGTGCAGTGCGAAATTGAAAAAAGACCTCTGGTCCTTTGGCTGCCAAATGGTCCGGGGCTGAAGTGGTTAAAGAGCTTCCTCTGCACCTAAACAGTCAGTCCCTCTGACCCGTCCCTCTGGCCTGCCAACCCAGGGCTCTGCTGTGGGGTCTGGAGGCCCTTTGCTCAGTCCAGTGCCGATTATCAGCTATAGTGGGCCGGGCGCTCTGCATCCTGCACTGGCACTACCTGCTGATAGGCTTCTCTGCTGCTATCTCCTGCCAGGAGCTCTTCCCCTATGGGGAAGAAGTGGCAATGAGGACAGCTGGATCTAGAGAGTGGTGTGCCACCCCCTTCATGGGTGCTGTGCCAGGATCGGTAAGTCCCCCCCTATTCTCTTACTGTACTCAGCATCACACAGAACAGAAAGCAGAGCTGCTCCTACCCACACTGCACACAGTCGGGATTGGATCTTTGTACAGATAAAACCTTGATCCGCACTGTGTTTAGCTGGCTGTTGCAGTTCTGACCTGTGAAATCCTCATATTGGAAAGGTAGCCGAGCTGCCACAGCCAGCTACACATTGTGCATATTAAAGCTGCTTCTGTAAAATAATTCAACCTCAGCTCTGTGCAGTGGGTGAAGGAGCAGCTCTGTTGAGAGCCCTGCCTGCAGTGACCCCATCCTTTGCTCTACTGACCTATGTCCTATGCCCTGTTGATCCCATAACATAGCTAAATTAGGGTTCAATCTAGGCTGATGTCAGGGTTAGCGTCAAGGCTAAGGTTAAAGGTCATGTTAAGAGGCAAAGTCAAGGTCAAAGGTCAAGGCCATAGGTCAGGATCAGTGTATTTTAGGCAGGATTAAAAGCATTTTATAATATAGTATCACTGTCAGTTAAGCCTGGTACACACTAGTAGTTATTTTAATTCAACTCAGCAGGGCTGAACAAAAAAAAAAAAACAGACAGCTCAGGAGGAGGAGTTTTAACTATCCAATATTAGTACAGCGATCTCCCCTGCTGGGCCCCAGTGACAAGAACATACTGGTCAGTGCTCTCAGCCATTGGCAGACAGCGTTGATAGGGAGCTTATCGGAAGTCCTTTTCCGGTCATGCCCCTTCAACAGAACACAACAGAATGTCAGCCGGTTTCTATTGACCTAAGTGATGCCACCCGACATTTGGCCCGTGTGTACTAGGCTTATGTGTAGGTGTGTTTTAGGTAGGACAAAAAAGGAAGATATGCTTTATTGTTTCTGGGTTCTAATACAGGTACAAATAACAAATACTATTCACATATGTGATCTGGTATCATCAAGAGTAGGAGAATTTGTTTTCCGTGGTTCTTTGGTGGTAAGTCATGGTAACAGCAAGAAATATACAGCTATATTTCAAAAACGATATTTACTATTTTGGGCAGTTTTCCTTTGGTAATAAAAAATAAAAATAAAAAAAATCAGGAGATATCCATTTTCATATACCACTAAAAAAAAATACCAATTTGTCCTGAAAAAACAAGATATAATTTGCCTGAATACACAAGTAGTTGCAATAATTTGCACAGTTTTACTAACACTAATGCCACGTACACACGAAGGGACTATCGCTATAGCCTTGCTGGAGGTAAATGTCAGTAAATGTCAGTTTTGCATGTGTGCGCTGTAATATGTTTGTTCTGTTTTGTTTATCCCGCGGGATTGTCCCCTGGACTCGAGTCCACCGGACAATCCCCTCGTGTGTGGGCGCCGGCGGACTTTTTGGCGCCAAAAGTCCGGCGGACTAGGTTTTAAGTTTTGTTTTAAAATTATCCGCTGGACTTGGCAGTCCGGCGGACAATCCCGCGGTTAGTAGGCTAGTCCGCCGGACTTTTGAAAATGAATGGACTTGCCACTCATCGGAAAGTCTGTTCATTTAGCACGTGACTTCAGGTAGACGGAGCTAGCGAAAAAACGGCGTGGGGGTCCCCCCCAAATCCATCTCAGACCCTTATCCGAGCACGCAGCCCGGCAGGCCAGGAAAGGGGTGGGGACGAGCGAGCGCCCCCCCCTCCTGAGCCATACCAGGCCGCGTGCCCTCAACATGGGGGGTGCCCTGGGGAAAGGGGGGCCGTGTGGCCCCCCCACCCCAAAGCACCTTGTCCCCATGTTGATGAGGACAAGGGCCTCTTCCCGACAACCCTGGCCGTTGGTTGTCGGGGTCTGCGGGCGGGGGCTTATCGGAATAAGGGGGCCCCCAGATCCCGGCCCCCCACCCTATGTGAATGAGTATGGGGTACGATGTACCCCTACCCATTCACCTAAGGTGTAAAATGTAAAGAAAAAAAAACACACAATTTTGAAAAAAATATTTTATTGCACTGCTCCGGGGGGTCTTCTTCCGTCTTGGGGGGTCTTCTCGCCGGACTCCTCCGCCATTTACCTAGCTCTTTTACCGAGCAGAGGAGGCCGGCTACCTTCTTCGTCGTCGACGCCGTCGTCTGGGGGTCTCGATCCGCCTTCGGGGGTCCTCCGGGGTCTTCCGGGGTCTCTTCTGTTCTTGCCGCGGTCGTCGTTTTCCGCGCCGCCGGCGCCGCCTTCTTCTTCTTCTTCTTCTTTTTCTTCCGATGTTGACCCGTCGCTGAATATGAAGAAATGGGTTTACAGGTACAGTAAGCACAGTTCCGTAACAATACAGGTCCTGGGGTGAAGAGAACAAGTATCTTCTGCTAGCAAATGTTGGGACACTCTGTAAAGAGAGTAGGTTTAATCAAGCAAAATGGAGATGGTAATCATCTAGGATATAAAGGTGGCAGCTCCAAACAATCATTCTCTGACACTAGAAAGGGGAATAGGTGTCTGCATGCAGTGTCTGTACTGTTTTAAGAAGGATGTTTGGGTTTATACCCACTCATCAATCCTCTGTGCGATGACACAATGGAGATTTCCAATGCTGGTTCAGGCTCCTTTCAATGTTGTAAGGCAACGGATCATCTCCGGTCAGCTGATCAGGATGGCTGGTAGCTAAACTGGCAAGGTGATTGGACAGTGGCTGACTGAACACATGGATGGATATTGTGATCCCTGAAGCAGTGTGGATTGCCTCTGCTGGGCGGCACTGGGTTGCCGAGCAGGGTGCCTCGGCTAAACGGTGGTGACCTGTGTAGTTGTCACTGTTCCTGGCTCCCCTCAGCCTCCTGTCAGCACTCTCACAGTAGTCTCAGGAAAAGTGTGGCTAACAGTTGCCACTAGACAGTGTGGCTCTCTCTCTTTCCGATGGAGTTTCACCACACAGTCCTGTCACCTCTCCTCCACTCTCTTTTCTTCTGCTGACAGCACTCTCTCTGACAGTTCTGTGTGGAACTCTGTGTCTTTAAAGTGTCTACAGAGCTATGTCTGGGTTGAGATGCTAGGTGCACTAAGATAGAGAATAATGAACACTTGGATGAATACCGAAAGAGAGCTAAAAGGCTAATCAGGTAAATAATTATTTTACATTTAATCTGAAAACAGGTACAAATAGTTACACAGGGGTTGATTTACTAAAATTTGAGTGTGAAAAATTAGGTACATTTGTGCATAGAAACCAATCAGCTACCAGGTTTTAATGTCAAAGCTTAATTGAACAAGCTGGTGATAGAGGCTGGTTGGCTACCATGCAAGTGGCTCTCGATTTTTCACTTTTCAGTTTTAGTAAATCAACCCCACTGTGTCAATGATTCTACGTCAATGTCTCTCAGCTAGTGGTTTTACTGTCCCCCAAATGCAAGTGTAGCGATGTAGTTTCCGCTAGTAACAATCCACCAATTCACCCCTCTGCCAGAATTCATACATCACTTGCAGAGACAATGAACAGTCTTTTTCTGGTTTTGTTTTTATTGTTTTATTGGGGGGTACAACTTGGATGGGAAAAGGGATATGGGATGCCCATAGAATATATACTTGCCATTATATTTTAATATTTAAGCACAACAGCACATAGTTGGAAGATTGGATGTGCATTTATTCTGAGTATGAATCTTCTCCTGCATCTCCATGCAGACTGTTGCCCATTCTCTGCTCCACTCCAGCAGACTATTCCTTCTAAGATTTCCCCATCTTTCACCATGTGAAGGATGAAGACATCACCTTTGACCATGTAAAAGTGATGGTCTTAGAGCTCCCTCTCCTCCTGCACACACTTGTTTCCTCCTGCACAAACTTATGATTACTGAGGTAATCTAATGTCACATCTTCGTCATTTGAGTATTAAGGACCCACTCTGAATAAGCCACTAAACAGGCTCTGGTTGCTCGCCACTACTAGGCCTGAGGCCTGCAGTACCTCTCCCAGGAGGCCCAGTACGCCACCCTCATGGTCTAGACTTTTACATCTAGTGGCTGAGATCCGGAGGATGGAGTATCTAACAGCCTCTGTACACGGTTCTATTCCCCAATTTGATAAAATACGGGAGCTATGGGATCAATCAGAATATGGGTCTCATAGACCAGTAGATACATCTGAAAATGTCTTAATTCAAAATTAAGTATTGTTTCCCCCTCTCTGCCCACCTTTCTTTTTCATTTTATTTTCATTTTATTTGTTCTAATTGGTGCCTTTTTGAATACTGTGTTAATCTACAAGTACCCTCCCTAAGATTGTTCACTGATACATTAATATATTTACTCTTGTATTGTCAATATTACTACCTACATGTGAGTTGTTTGTTATATAACTTTTAAAAAGAGGTGCAGATCACCCCTGTGCTCTGCACTATGGACACTGTTCACCTGTTCTCTTTAACTTCGTTCTAACTATCTGTATCCACTACGCTTATACTACTGGTATAATGTACATTGTACTTTGTTTTTGTAATTGTTTTACTTTTATAACCCAATAAAAATTACAATTAAAAAAAAAAAAAAATTACTTTGGATGGTGGACTACTGTTCCCAGCCAGCCCAACTTGCATATCCTGTGCCCTCAGGCTACATCGATTTGACACAGATCCCCAAAGTCTCTTCTCTGATCCAGGACTCCTCATCATTCACTGTGTGAAGAATGAAGACTTTGCTAATGACCGTGTAAAAGCAAAGTTCCCTCACAGACTTCCTGGCACGTCCAGCCTTCCACTGAGGTAACACTCACTGACCTTACACTGCCCTGAATCCTTGATGAGGAACTTACGTTCCGACAGCTTCACCTGCCCCTCTGCTCCAGGAGTTCCTTACCACTGACCGTGTGGTGATAAAGACATTGCCAATGACCGTGTAGAGGCAAAGTTCCCTCACAGCTCTCCCCGGGCCTCCTCCTGTGATCGTTGCACCCCCCAGATGGGGGTGCCCTCCTGCTGCTGCCTAGTATTCCATTCCTCACTTCACTCAGCCGACATCTCCCCCCAGTGGCATGTTACCTCAGCCTATATAGGAGGCCCGCCCCCTGCCAATACCAATTGGGGATTGGTCTGGGCTCCCAGACAAGCTGCCTGCCACTCCAGTTCTAGGCCCAGCCCCTCTTCCAGAACATTCTCCCTGGAAGCAGGGAGGCGCCTCAGAACTAGAGCATAGGTGGCCACAGCCACTGCTACACTGACCACTCCCAGCCCCCACATCAAAACAGACAGGCCTAGCTTGCAGCATAGGCCTGCCTAAATTTGCCTATGCTGACAGTTCCTAGTAAAAAACTATTACTAGTACTTACCTATTGGTAGAGGGTGCTACACAAGTGTAAACAAGCTCTTATTTTATAAATTTTGGCAAGTGCTGTTTCACACTGCTGTCTTTTACTGTTCAGGACCCCACTGCAGATCTGTGAGCTCACCAACAGACAAGCTTGGGACTTACAGTATATTACAGTTAGATCAACTAGAAAGGGAAAAGTGAACTTCTATAATACATTTGTTGATTTTTTAATGCCAATACTGTGATTTCACTTTTAACTATTGAACTTACTGTTCTGTTTGCGTTAACAATTTCTCTTATTTTCGGAGTGCAGTCACCACTGAATAAAGTTGACTATTATTAACAACTGTCTAAATTCCACGTGTCACAGTACGATTGTGCTACGATAAGAAAAGAGCTAAGATTTCTGTGCCTCTGTTGTAAACCTCAAAGATGAATTTTAGCACAATGCTTATAGCTACAGAGGTGAATAAAGGCTTTCAATGCTTGTTCAAAATATGTAAATATTTTAGTTTACATAGTCTGGACACAGGTTCACTTTAATGTATACAGCTGGTACTGGTACTAGACAAAGAAGCAGCACACTAACCAAAATTGCTTTCTTGCTGGGTTTAAGGACCTTTTAATGATGCAAAAAATGTCAGTGGTTGCCATCCTTTCCTCTCTTTAGAACAGGAAATAAATTGACAGAAACTGTAATCACTGAAAATACTTATTACTATGTAGCCAAGGAGAAGAAGGTATAATGTTTATGCCTAGGTATGAGTGCTACTTAAAACAACTATCATTAACACATTATACCTAAAGGTGAATTAATTGATGAAGTGCAGTTATTACCCATCACGTATGGAAACTACTGAAAAATAAAATAAAGTCAACTTTACATCATATTGCTAAGCCACTGGGTGCATGCTTTTGCTTTTTATATACATTGCATGTCAAGTTGCTATTTGGACCCTTTTTCCAATTGTCGAAAAAAATAATAATACAAAAATACACCAAATATATGTGAATTGCAGGAAAAGGACAATAAAATAATTGTTTTTAAATTTGTTTTTGTTCTTTTAATTTCCTTTCACCATTTCCTCATTTTAACCTCTCAGATGGCATTCAATTGGCTCTGTGTTCATTACATGTCACAGATAAATATGTTCCATTGATAAAAATCCTATTATGAATGGACTTCTTTGTCATTAATCTGTAACTGTATTGTAATCTGTATTGTTAAAAAAAAGTATTGAGGTAAAATGTGGGTATGGTAATTATTTACTATGTTGTAATTTTACACTATGCACAATGAATGGGTTTGTTGATAAACAGAAAAGCTATTCACTGATAATGGCAGGGAGTGTGAAGCCTTTGTCAGCTTAGTGAAGGATCTTTGAAGAGTCACTGGACTGACAATGGCGATGCAAAAATCAGATTGCCATTGTTTTAAAGATAGGAGGAATCTTAAAGGGGTTGTAAAGGTTCGCTTTTTATTTTCTAAATAGGTTCCTTTAAACTAGTGCATTGTTGGTCCACTTACCTTTTCCTTCGATTTCCCTTCCAAATGTTTTTTTCTTTGTTTTCTTTCTGAATTTCTCACTTCCTGTTCCTCCTCAGTAAGCTGTTCAGTAAGCTGTTCTGGCTGACTAAACACCGCTCGGATGATGGTGTGAAGTTTACTGAGTTGAAACAGGAAGTGAGAAATTCAGACAAAGAAAAAAAACATTTAGAAGGGAAATCGAAGGGAAAGGTAATTGAACCAATAATGCACTAGCTTAAAGGAACCTATCTAGAAAATAAAAAACAAACCTTTACAAACCCTTTAATTCAACCCAGTTAACAATGCTGAAACTGAACAGCATGTAGCTTTTATAGATATAATATACTAGAACAAATACACTATTGTGCAAAAGTTTTAGGTGTGAAAAAATGCTGTAAATTAAGAATTATTTTAGAAATAGAAGTGCCGCCCCCATTCAAAAGGGAAAAGGCATCTCTTTAATTAGGCAAAATAGACGGTCGCCTAAGGCCTCACGTTCACAGGGGCCTTGCGGGCACCTAATTAACCACTTCCCGACCGCCCCCTGTATATATACGTCGGCAGAATGGCACGTACAGGCAGAATCACGTACCTGTACGTGACATTCTTCCGGCGGTTGGGGGGTCCGATCGGACCCCCCTCCGCCGGCGGGGACGGTCGGGATCGCTTCAGGAGCGATCCGGGACGAGGGGACGGCCAGTGGTTTCTGGCCACCCCCTCGCGATCGCTCCTGGCCAATGAAAAGCTTCCCCTTCCTGTCTATTGTATAGACAGGAAGGCGGAAGTGATGTCACGCTCGGTGCGCCGGTCTATGTGACCGGAGACGCCGAGCGGCGAACATGTTAAGGTTAGTGCACAACACTACACTGACACCAGTACAGTTAGGCACATATTCCACCCCCCTGTCACCCCCCAGATCACCCCCCAGATCACCCCCTCCCCCCCCAGTCACAGTGTCACTAATTGCAGTGATCATTTTTTTACTGATCACTGCATTTAGTGTCAGTGTGACTGTAATAACTGTCAGGGCAGTTAGTTTTAGGTCCAAGGTAGCCCCCTACCCCCCCCTAATAAAGGTTTAACCCCTTGATTGCCCCCCAGGTAACCCTTTCACCCCCTTTTGCCAGTGTCACTAAGCGATCGTTTTTCTGATCGCTGTATTAGTGTCACTGCTGTCGCTAGGTAACCATTTTTTTTTTTTTTAGGTAACCGCCATGTTTATATAGGTTCATAGATAGGTTTATAGGTCAGGTACCCCCATATTACAACCTAAATAAAGGTTTTAACCCCCTGATTGCCCCTAGAGTTAACCCTTTCACCAGTGATCACTGTATAACTGTCACTGGTGACGCTGGTTAGCCAGTTAGTTATTTCGTTATTTAGGTTCCCCGTCAGGTTTTTATATAGCGTCAGGTACCCCCATATATTACCTAATAAAGGTTTTAACCCCCTGATTGCCCCTAGTTAACCCTTTCACCCCCTTTTGCCAGTGTCACTAAGCGATCGTTTTTCTGATCGCTGCATTAGTGTCGCTAGGTAACCATTTTTTTTTTTTAGGTAACCGCCATGTTTATATAGGTTCATAAATAGGTTTATAGGTCAGGTACCCCCATATTACAACCTAAATAAAGGTTTTAACCCCCTGATTGCCCCTAGAGTTAACCCTTTCACCAGTGATCACTGTATAACTGTCACTGGTGACGCTGGTTAGCCAGTTAGTTATTTCGTTATTTAGGTTCCCCGTCAGGTTTTTATATAGCGTCAGGTACCCCCATATATTACCTAATAAAGGTTTAACCCCCTGATTGCCCCTAGTTAACCCTTTCACCCCCTTTTGCCAGTGTCACTAAGCGATCGTTTTTCTGATCGCTGCATTAGTGTCGCTAGGTAACCAGTTTTTTTTTGTATTACTGTTACGGGTGACGCTGGTTAGTTAGCTTGTTTTTTATACTGTCAGGGCACCCGCCATTTATTACCCAATAACGGTTTAACCCCCTGATCGCCCGGCGGGTGATATCAATTAGGTTTTAGGGTCAAATAAGGTCTGCGTCGCCCCAGGTTAGTGCCAGTACCGCAAACACCCACGCACAAAGCATACACCTCCCTTAGTGGCACAGTATCTGAACAGATCAATATCTGATCTGATCAGATCTATACTAGCGTCCCAGCAGTTTAGGGTTCCAAAAAAAACCGCATTGTTAGCGGGATCAGCCCAGATACCTGCTAGCACCTGCGTTTTCCCCCTCCGCCCAGCCCAGCCCACCCAAGTGCAGTATCGATCGATAAAAGTCACTTACAAAACACAAAGCACACAAAAAAGCAGCGTTAGCAGAGTCAGGCCTGATCCCTGCGATCGCTAACAGTTTTTTTTTGTGGTAGCGTTTTGATTCAGTCGCTTCAGTCAGGAGCTTTTTTACCTGTGAATCTCAAAAAAAAAAAAAAAAATAAAATAGTTGTCGTTTTATTGTTCTCTCTCTCACTCTATTCTCTCTCTATTGTTGCTCTTTTTTTACTCCATTCTATTCTGCAATGTTTTATTATGTTTTATCATGTTTTATCATGCTTGCTTTTCAGGTATGTAATTTTGTTTACTGTGTTTTAGTGTTAAGCATTTTTTTGTTTTCAGGTGCGCCATTCAGTTGCAACGCGGATTTATTTATCTTGACAGCAACAGCGTTTGCTCCCACGATACATAAAGCCGCGACTCCAACGCTGTAGGAGGTGATTTCACCACCACAGTTAAAAAAAAGAGCATATGTGCCGAAGCATGGGGGCAGCAGGGGGGGGGGAGGAGCGATTGGCTCCTAATGCCACGTACATACGGTCGAAATTCCGACCGTGTGTACACGGCATAACTTTTGCGGGAGGATGCCCCCATGCATCGGCATATATAAATGGTGCATGTATGCCCATCATTAGAAGTGGGTGGATGAAGGGAGGTATTCTAATGGTGGGCATACCCACCAATCAATCTCTTTTTTTCGTTCAGCCAAGAGGCTGCATGAAAAAAAAAAGATTACAATATATGTCCAGTATGTTGCTGGACTTTGAATGGTTATACCAGAATGATGCCTGCAGGTTTAGGTATCATCTTGGTATCATTCTTTTCAGCCAGTGATCGGCTTTCATGTAAAAGCAATTCTAGCGGGTAATTAGCCTCTAGACTGCTTTTACAAGCAGTGGGAGGGAATGTCCCCCCTCCCGGATATAAACCGCGCCATTGGGAAATTGGGAAAGCATTTTATCACACCAATCTTGGTGTGGTCAGATGCTTTGAGGGCAGAGGAAAGATCTAGGGTCTAATAGACCCCAATTTTTTCAAAAAAAGAGTACCTGCCACTGCCTATTGCTATCATAGGGGATATTTACATTCCCTGAGATAACAATAAAAATCATAACAAAGAAAAAAAATGGAAGGAACAGTTTAAAAATAAAATAAAAAAGCTAAATAAATAAAAAAAAAAACAAAAAAAAAAAAAAAAACAGCACCCCTGCCCCCCCTTCTCTTGCGCAAAGGCGTACACAAGCGTTGGTCTGGCGTCATATGTAAACAGCAATTGCACCATGCATGTGAGGTATCACCGCGAAGGTCAGATCGAGGGCAGTAATTTTAGCAGTAGACCTCCTCCGTGAATCTAATGTGGTATCATGTAAAGGCTTTTAAAGGCTTTTAAAAATGTATGTAGTTTGTCGCCACTGCGTGTTTGTGCGCAATTTTAAAGCATGTCGTGTTTGGTATCCATGTACTCGGCCTAAGATCATATTTTTTATTTCATCAAAAATTTGAGCAATATAGTGTGTTTTAGTGCATTAAAATAAAAAAAAGTGTATTTTTTTTTCCACAAAAAATGCGTTTGAAAAATCGCTGCGCAAATACTGTGTGGAAAAAAAAAAATGCAACACCCACCATTTTAATCTGTAGGGCCTTTGCTTTAACATTATATATAGTGTTTGGGGGTTCAACGTAATTTTCTTGCAAAAAAAAAATATGTTTTCATGTAAACAAAAAGTGTCAGAAAGGGCTTTGTCTACAAGTGGTTAGAAGAGTGGGTGACGTGTGACATAGGCTTCTAAATGTTGTGCATAAAATGCCAGGACAGTTCAAACCCCCCCAAATGACCCCATTTTGGAAAGTAGACACCCCAAGCTATTTGATGAGAGCAATGTTGAGCCCATTAAATATTTTTTTTTTTTGTCCCAAGAGATTGAATAATGAAAAAAAAAATATATATATATTTTTTTTACAAAAAGTTGTCACTAAATGATATATTGCTCAAACATGTCATGGGCATATGTAGAAATACACCCCAAAATACATTCTGTTGCTTCTCCTGAGTACGGGGATACCACATGTGTGGGACTTTTTGGGAGCCTAGCTGCGTACGGAACCCCAAAAACCAATCACCGCCTTCAGGCTTTCTAAGGGTGTAATTTTTTTTATTTCACTTCTCACTGCCAATCACAGTTTCGGAGGCCATGGAATGCCCAGATGGCATAAAACCCCCCAAAATGACCCCATTTTGGAAAGTAGACACCCCAAGCTATTTGCTGAGAGGTATTGTGAGTATTTTGCAGATGTCGCTTTTTGTCACAAAGTTTTGAAAATTGAAAAAAGAAAAAAAAATTTTTTTTTTTCTTTACTTTCTTCATTTTCAAAAACAAATGAGAGCTGTAAAATACTCACCATGCCTCTCAACAAATAGCTTGGGGTGTCTACTTTCCAAAATGGGGTCATTTGGGGGGGTTTTTGTGCTATTTTGGCATTTTATGGCCTTCGAAACTGTGATAGGTAGTGAGGAGTGAAATCAAAAATTTGCACCCTTAGAAATCCTGAAGGCGGTGCTTGGGTTTCGGGGCCCCGTACGCGGCTAGGCTCCCAAAAAGTCCCACACATGTGGTATCCCCATACTCAGGAGAAGCAGCAAAATGTATTTTGGGGTGCAATTCCACATATAACTATGGCATGTGTGAGCAATATATCATTTAGTGACAACTTTTTGAAAAAAAAAAAAAAAAAATCTTTTTTATTTTTGTCTTTATTCAATCACTTGGGACTAAAAAAAAAAATATTCAATGGGCTCAACATGCCTCTCAGCAAATAGCTTGGGGTGTCTACTTTCCAAAATGGGGTCATTTGGGGGGGTTTTGTACTTCTCTGCCATTTTAGCACCTCAAGAAATGAAATAGGCAGTCATAAATTAAAAGCGGTGTAAATTCCAGAAAATGTACTCTAGTTTGTAGACGCTATAACTTTTGCGCAAACCAATAAATATACGCTTATTGGCATTTTTTTTATTTTCTTCCCAGAAGCACCTATAGGACTTGTATGTGTTAGTCCCATCACACAGAGTTCCTATATTTTCTTTGCAGAAGCACCCATAGGACTTGTAGTGTGTTAGTCCCATCACACAGAGCTCCTATATTTTCTTCCCAGAAGCACCTATAGGACTTGTAGTGTGTTAGTCCCATCACACAGAGCTATATTTTCTTCCCAGAAGCACCTATAGGACTTGTAGTGTGTTAGTCCCATCACACAGAGCTCCTATATTTTGTTCCCAGAAGCACCTATAGGACTTGTAGTGTGTTAGTCCCATCACACAGAGCTATATTTTCTTCACAGAAGCACCTATAGGACTTGTAGTGTGTTAGTCCCATCACACAGAGCTCCTATATTTTGTTCCCAGAAGCACCTATAGGACTTGTAGTGTGTTAGTCCCATCACACAGAGCTATATTTTCTTCCCAGAAGCACCTATAGGACTTGTAGTGTGTTAGTCCCATCACACAGAGCTCCTATATTTTCTTCCCAGAAGCACCCATAGGACTTGTAGTGTGTTAGTCCCATCACACAGAGCTATATTTTCTTCCCAGAATCACCTATAGGACTTGTAGTGTGTTAGTCCCATCACACAGAGCTCCTATATTTTCTTCCCAGAAGCACCCATAGGACTTGTAGTGTGTTAGTCCCATCACACAGAGCTCCTATATTTTCTTCCCAGAAGCACCTATAGGACTTGTAGTGTGTTAGTCCCATCACACAGAGCTCCTATATTTTGTTCCCAGAAGCACCTATAGGACTTGTAGTGTGTTAGTCCCATCACACAGAGCTATATTTTCTTCCCAGAAGCACCTATAGGACTTGTAGTGTGTTAGTCCCATCACACAGAGCTCTTATATTTTCTTCCCAGAAGCATCTATAGGACTTGTAGTGTGTTAGTCCCATCACACAGAGCTATATTTTCTTCCCAGAAGCACCTATAGGACTTGTAGTGTGTTAGTCCCATCACACAGAGCTCCTATATTTTCTTCCCAGAAGCACCCATAGGACTTGTAGTGTGTTAGTCCCATCACACAGAGCTCCCATATTTTTTTCCCAGAAGCACCCATAGGACTTCTAGTGTGTTAGTGGCATCACACAGAGCTCCTATATTTTCTTCTCAGCAGCACCCACAGGACTTCTAGTGTGTTAGTGGCATCACACAGAGCTCCTATATTTTCTTCCCAGAAGCACCCATAGGACTTGTAGTGTGTTAGTGGCATCACACAGAGCTCCTATATTTTCTTCCCAGAAGCACCCATAGGACTTGTACTGTGTTAGTGGCATCACACAGAGTTCCTATATTTTCTTCCCAGAAGCACCCATAGGACTTCTAGTGTGTTAGTGGCATCACACAGAGCTCCTATATTTTCTTCTCAGCAGCACCCACAGGACTTCTAGTGTGTTAGTGGCATCACACAGAGCTCCTATATTTTCTTTGCAGAAGCACCCATAGGACTTCTAGTGTGTTAGTGGCATCACACAGAGCTCCTATATTTTCTTCTCAGCAGCACCCACAGGACTTCTAGTGTGTTAGTGGCATCACACAGAGCTCCTATATTTTCTTTGCAGAAGCACCTATAGGACTTCTAGTGTGTTAGTGGCATCACACAGAGCTCCTATATTTTCTTCTCAGCAGCACCCACAGGACTACCGACTACAATGGCTGGAAGACCGCCAAGGGGAGGCAGAGCGTGCAGAGCCAAGAACACAGGGCAGGCAGGCTCTGTTTCTAGTGGACGTGGCCGTGGACGTGGTCGTGCATCGTCATCAGCACGTGGCCATTGGACACGCGCGTCTTTGTTTTCGGCAGCTGGACATGTGGAGCCGCATCATGCTGAAGGCTTGGTAGAATGGATGACCAAGCCCTCCTCATCCTCCCTCACCCAGGCTCAGGGTACTGGCAGAGCAGCTGCCAACGCGTACTCAATGGCATCATCAGCCACCCCTTCCCTAGACCCACCATGTCCTCCTGAGGAGTCCCCCGAACTCTTTGAGCACAGTGTTGGGTACATGCTCCAGGAGGATGCCCAACGATTGGAAGGCTCGGATGATGATACCCAGCTTGAGGAAGTCAGTAGTGTGCGCGCAGAGAGAGGGGATGCTGAAGAACAGCAATCTGGCAGTACTGTTCCACCAGCTGCAGCTTACTGCCAGGTTTGCTCTAGTGGTGAAGAGGGAGGGGATGATGAGGCCACTGACTCCACGTGGGTGCCTGAAGGGAGAGAGGATGAGGAGGAGGACGAGGAGGAGGATGCGGCGTCACATGTCCAACGAGGCAGGATGCCCCCTGGAGGCCAGCTAGAGGCCAGCACAGCAACTGTACAACACCGCAGAGCTCCGCCTGTGCAGGGCGCTGCCTCTGCACGTTATCAGAAAAGTTCTTTGGTGTGGGCCTTTTTTGAGACGCACCACTGCTATTTGCAATATTTGTCTCAAGCGTATCTCGCGTGGCCAAAACATCAGCCGCTTGGGCACCACAAGCATGAGCAGACATATGTCGACCTGCCATGCAGCTCGTTGGCAAGCACACATAAAAGACCCACACCAAAGAACAAAGCGGACCTCTCCCTGCTCCTCATCAGCTGGGATCTCCATCCCCACTACATCTTCAGTCCTCTCTGAAAGCTGCTCTGAGAGGACTGAAGGTATAGAATTAGGTGTGTCACAACCAAGTACTTGCAGTACACCGACGTCCGATTATAGCAGGCAAATTTCCCTGCCCCAGCTGCTGGACCGTCGAAAGAAGTACACTCCCAGCCACCCACATGCCCAGCGGTTGAATGCTAGCTTGGCTAAATTGCTAGCACTTCAACTGCTGCCTTTTCAGTTGGTAGACTCGGCCCCCTTCCGTGAGTTTGTTCAATGTGCGGTTCCTCAGTGGCAGGTTCCCAAACGCCACTTTTTCTCACGGAAGGCGATTCCGTCTCTCTACCGGCATGTGGAAGGCAATGTCCATGCCTCGCTGGACAGGGCAGTCAGCGGTAAGGTGCATATTACCGCTGACTCATGGTCCAGCAGGCATGGACAGGGACGTTACCTTTCTTTCACGGCCCATTGGGTCACTCTATTGGCAGCTGGGAGGGATGCAGGACAAGGTGCAGTAGTGTTGGAGGTTGTTCCGCCACCACGCCTCCAAAACGCTACTACTGCTACTGGTTGTGACACACCTCTCTCCTCCACCCCCTCCTCTTCTTCTTCCTCCAGTGCTCTGTCCTCGGAACCAGCGGTGCTCCGTAGGCGTACAAGGGGCTACGCAAGTACGCAGGGAAAAAGATGCCATGCCGTGCTTGCGCTGGTGTGTTTGGGGGACAGGAGCCACACTGGGCCAGAGGTTCTGGCAGCTCTGCAGGGGCAGGCCGAGAGGTGGTTGATGCCACGTCAGCTTAAGCCAGGAATGGTCGTTTCTGACAATGGCACCAACCTCCTCTCCGCCCTGCGACAGGGGCAGCTCACCCATGTGCCCTGTATGGCTCACGTCCTCAACCTGGTGGTGCAGCGGTTCTTGGGCAGGTTCCCAGGCGTACAGGATGTCCTGAGGCAGGCCAGGAAAGTCTGTGTGCATTTCCGCCGATCTTATAATGCCAGTGCTCGGCTGACTGAGCTGCAAAAGGAGCTGAACCTGCCCAAGAACCGCCTAATATGTGACATGCCCACCAGGTGGAACTCAACGTTGGCCATGCTGCAGCGACTGCACACGCAGCAGAGGGCCATCAATGAGTACCTTTGCGACTACGGCACCAGGACAGGGTCAGGGGAGCTTGGTTTTTTTCCCCACGTCAATGGAGCATGATCAGGGATGCATGCACTGTCCTCTCACCATTTGAGGAGGCCACGAGGATGGTGAGCAGTGACAGTGCATGCATCAGTGACACTGTACCTCTTGTCCACCTGTTGGAGCATACGCTGCGTGGGATAATGGACAGGGCACTTGAGGCAGAACAGAGGCAGGAAGAGGAGGACTTCCTTGCCTCTCAAGGCCCCCTTTATCCGGACAGTGTTCCTTCTGTCCCACCCATCACACAGGAAGAGGATGAGGAGGAGGAGGAGGAGGATTGTGTGAGCATGGAGGTGGAGCCTGGGGATTTAGGGATGATGTACAGTCCCAACAAACCAGTGGACTTGTACGTGGCTGGGAGGAGGTGGCTGGCGATCATGTCATCCTCAGTGACCCAGAAGACTCCGGACCGAATGCCTCAGCTAACCTACGCTGCATGGCCTCCCTGATCCTGCAAAGCCTGCGGAAGGATCCTCGTGTTCTTCGAATCAAGGAGAGGGACCATTACTGGCTGGCCACTCTCCTTGATCCACGGTACAAGGGTAAGGTTGCGGACCTTATCTTGCCGTCGCAGAGGGAGCAGAGGATGAGACATCTCAGGGAGGCCTTGCAGAAAGGTCTGTGCAACGCGTTCCCAGAAACTGGGAGGTTACAAACTCCTGGTCCTGGGCGACGAGTTGCTGAGGCTTCGGTCAGTAGCAGAAGGAGCGGTGGGGAAGGTGGACGTCTGACCGATGCGTTCAGACAATTTTTTAGTCCGCAGCCCCAAGGTATGATCGCCAGCGTCTGATATACATGGTGCAGGAATACCTTGGGGCAAGGTCAGACTTGGACACCTTTCCCACCGAAAATCCTCTGGCTTACTGGGTCCTGAGGATGGATCACTGGCCAGAGCTTGCACAGTATGCAATTGAGCTACTGGCCTGTCCTGCCTCCAGCGTTCTTTCCGA
The DNA here is from genome assembly GCA_028564925.1 of Lithobates sylvaticus. Lineage (NCBI taxonomy): Eukaryota > Metazoa > Chordata > Amphibia > Anura > Ranidae > Lithobates > Lithobates sylvaticus. The sequence goes on along the minus strand of CM053026.1, from coordinate 534,707,811 downwards.
ACGCACATTCAGTGCTGCTGGAGGATTTGTCATCGATCATAGGGTGCGCCTGTCCACCGACTCGGTTGATAGGCTGACCTTCATCAAAATGAATCAGTCTTGGATCACCACCAGCTACCAGGCACCTGAAGCGGATATAACTGAATAATTTATAATGTCACATCCCTTCAAGACTGCCTATGCTGATGCTGAGTGACTGTCCTGTTATGTTCACTGACTATCCTCTTCCTCCTCCTCAATGATCCATGCCACCACACCAGTGCCTAAGGCACAATTTTTCAGCCCCTGTATAACAGGGGCGTGTACTTACAATTTTTTAAAAAAATGCTTCGCAACACGTGTGACTGCTGTGCTCCAAGTACAGTATCTGTGAGGGGTTGCAGTGTTGTGGCACCAGCACCAGTGCCTAAGGCACAATTTTTCAGCCCCTGTTTAACAGGGGCGTGTAATTACAATTTTTTTAAAAAATGCTTCGCAACACGTGTGACTGCTGTGCTCCAAGTACAGTATCTGTGAGGGGTTGCAGTGTTGTGGCACCAGCACCAGTGCCTAAGGCACAATTTTTTCAGCCCCTGTTTAACAGGGGCGTGTAATTACAAATCTTGATCTAATAGTTCACAGCAGGGCCCATTCCTGCGCCCACCAAGAGTAACTATGAGGGCCTACAGTCTTGTGGCAACACCGTCCACCACCACCGCCAAATGCCCAATTTTTCTGCCCTGTTCATCAGGTGCTTGCAATTACAAATCTTGATCTAATAACTCACAGCAGGGCCCATTCCTGCGCCCACCAAGAGTAACTGTGAGAGCTTACAGTCTTGTGGCAACACCGTCCACCACCACCACCACCACCACCACCACCACCACCAAAGGCCCAATTTTTCTGCCCTGTTCAACAGGTACATGCAATTACAAATCTTGATCTAATAACTCACAGCAGGGCCCATTCCTGCGCCCACCAAGAGTAACTGTGAGAGCTTACAGTCTTGTGGCAACACCGTCCACCACCACCACCGCCAAAGGCCCAATTTTTCTGCCCTGTTCATCAGGTGCTTGCAATTACAAATCTTGATCTAATAACTCACAGCAGGGCCCATTCCTGCACCCACCAAGAGTAACTGTGAGAGCTTACAGTCTTGTGGCAACACCGTCCACCACCACCACCACCACCACCGCCAAAGGCCCAATTTTTCTGCCCGGTTCAACAGGTGCATGCAAGTACAAATCTTGATCTATTAACTCACAGCAGGGCCCATTCCTGTGCCCACCATTCTTGTGGCTACACCAACATCTAATAGGGCAAATTTCTGCAGAGTATATACGCCAGGCCCCTACTTTCAAACATCCAACTTACAAACGACTCCTACTTGCAAACAGGAAGTGAGAGGAAATCTACCCCTAGGAAGGGAAATTCTATCCTGTTAGATTTAATTTGGGAAAAAGGTATCTCCTTTCTACTGATACTTTATCACCAATCCTTGTTTCAATTAAAACCCCACTTTTCCAAAAACATTTGTCATTGGGACGGAAAGTGAGGTGACATGTTCTGAACAGATGTGCAAAGACAGCAAATGTTACAGGGGTGATAACCCCTCCCTATGTTCTCCAAAAAGCTTAAAAATAGATTTTTTTGGGATGGAGCTACACTTCATAATGTACCTGTTCAGATTCTACTTAAGAACAAACCTACAGTCCGTGTCTTGTTTGCACCACCTATATACTGCTGTTCAGAGTATATAGGGTTGTAGGTATAGGGTTTATTTTGGGTGCGGGGTCCCCCTTAATATCCATACAAGACCCAAAGGGGCTGGGGTGGGGGGGGATGATTGGGTAGCCATGCCATTTTTCTCAAGGATTTTCAGCCATATGGCGGCCAGGACAAGACATGACATTAAAGCCGCAAGTGGTTTTATTTTAAATGGCTTCTTTTTTTCCTTTACAAATGTAATTTTGTGCAAGGACAGTTCTAAACATGGGAAACACATGCCACTTCACAGGCATACTTTAGACACCCCCCAGGTACCATATTTAAAGGAAAATTTCCATTTTTTTTTTTTTCACTTTATGCATCATTAAAATGACTGCTCCCGAAAAAACTTTAGTTTTTAAAAGTTCTTTTTGCATTTATATATGTCCCCTGGGGCAGGACCCGGGTGCCCAAACCTGTTTTATGACATTAACATGCATATTGGCCGTTGTAATTAGCACTTTTGATTTCGAACGGTTGCGTCCATTATAACGTATAGGGTTCGAAAATTCGCGCGAACTTTCGGTCCGTTCGAAGGTTCTGGTTCGAACCGAACCCGGGGGTGTTCGGCTCATCCCTAATGGTCAGTAGGGAAGAGCCCCCTTATATTGATGGTCAGTAAAGAAATGTCCCCTTGCAGTGGTGGTCAGTGGAGAAAATCCATATTGGTGGTCAGTGGAGAAATGTCCCCCTACATTGGTGGTAAGTGGAGAAAAGCCCTCTTACATTGGTGGTCAGTGAAGAAAAGCCCTCTTACATTGGTGGTCAGTGGAGAAAAGCCCCCTTGCATTAATGGTCAGTAGGGAATAGCCCCCTTATATTGACGGACAGTGAAGAAATGTCCCCTTAGGCTGGATTCACACCTATGCATTTTTAGTGCTTTTTACATTTTGCAGATTGCAAATCTGCAAGATGCAAAAAGCACAAAAAATGCATAGGTGTGAATCCAGCCTTACGCTGGTGGTCGGTGGAAAAAAGCCCCCTTACGTTAGTGGTCAGTGAAGAAATAGCCCCTTACATTGGTGGTCAGTATGGAAAAGCCCCCTTATATTGATGGTCAGTAAAGAAATGTCCCCTTACGCTGGTGGTTGGTGGAGAAAAGCCCCCTTACACTGATGATCAGTTTAGAAGTTACCCTTTTAATTCATGTCAGAGGGGTATTGCCCCCTTACATTGATGGTCATTATAGGTGGAAGATCACTGGTCGTGGAACCTCTAGCAACCTCTGGAGGAACTCTCAGGGTTCCATGGAACCCTGGCTAAAGCCTCATACACACGATCGGCTCTTGTACCAACTTTCCCGTGGATTTTTGTACAAAGGGCGTTGGCCCCAAGTTTGTATTGCATACACATGATCGGACTTTTTAGGCAACAAACATGACGACACTTCAAAAGAAGACGTTCAAATACTCCAGCGCCACCTTTGGTCAACTTCTGTATTGTTGTCTGATCTTTTTCATTGGTTCTGAGCATGCTTGTTTGTACTTTGTACAAAAGTCCGATGGTTTTGTGTACACACGGTCAGACTTTGCTCCATCGGACTTTTGTTGGCAGAAAGTTGGTTCGTTCGCACAGCCAACAAAAGTCCGATGATTACTGAAAAAGTTGGTCCGATGGAGCGTACACACGGTCGGATGTTGGTCCAAAACAGCTCATTTGCATGTTTGTTGTCAAAAAGTCAGATCGTGTGTACGGGCCTTAAGAAATCATACCTCCCAACTTTTTTTTAAGGGAATGCACACCTATTAGCAAAGGTATGTAGGCTTAGGACACACCCCCCTGTCACACCCCCTTAAAGGAGAATTATATCAATAAAATTAATTATTTAAACCCACAAGTGCTTTTTTACTGCTACTATTCCTTTATTTTGGCTTTTGAAATTCACAAATGCAGCAATTTAGAAATTGGGGCGAAAGATTTAGCACTAAAAAACACTTTTTGAAAGATAAAAAATGTGCATTTTTTATGCAACGTTATAGATCAGACCAAAATGAGGGACAAATGAGATGGAAAGAGGGACTTTTTTCCAAATCAGGGACAGTCCCTCCAAATCAGGGACAGTTGGGAGTTATGAGAAAGCCTGTGCTAGACAGTGGAACTAACTGACAATTTTCTATATGTCTAGACTCTAGTGCAGTGATGGAAAACCTTTTTGAGCCTGAGTGCCCAAACTGAAATAAATACATTGGTTTTGTGTTGCAAAGTGCCAACACGGCAATTCGCGAGAGAGGGGTTGTGTTAGAGAGAGAGAGGGGTTGTGTGAGAGAGAGAGAGGGGTTGTGTGAGAGAGAGAGAGGGGACAGCGAGAGTGAGGGGTGTGAGAGATGCTGAGAGGGAGGGGAGCTGAGAGAGAGGGGGACAGAGAGAGAGGGGTGTGAGATATATGCTGAAAGAGAGAGGGAACAGAGAGAGGGTGAGGGGCTGAGAGAGAGAGGGGTGTGAGAGAGAGATGCTGATAGGGAGAGGGGCTGAGAGAGAAGGAGAGGGGCTGAAAGAGAGGGAGGGGGGGGGGCTGAGAGAGAGGAGACAGAGAGAGAGGGGTGTGAGATATGCTGAGAGAGAGGGCAACAGAGAGAGGGAGAGGGGCTGAGAGAGAGAGGGGGTGTGAGAGAAATGCTAAGAGAGAGGCGAGCTGAGAGAGAGGGAGGGGGGACAGAGAGAGCGAGAGATGGGGGACAGAGAGAGAGAGGGGTGTGAGAGAGGGGGAACAGAGAAAGAGAAGGGGGACAGAGAAAATAGGGACAGAGAGAGAGAGGGGTGTGAGAGAGATATGCTGAGAGGGAGAGGGGCTGAGAGAGAGGGAGAGGGGCTGAAAGAGAGGGAGTTGGGCTGAAAGAGGGAGGGGGGCTGAGAGAGAGGAGACAGAGAGAGAGGGGTGTGAGATATGCTGAGAGAGAGGGCAACAGAGAGAGGGAGAGGGGCTGAGAGAGGGGGTGTGAGAGAAATGCTAAGAGAGAGGCGAGCTGAGAGAGAGAGGGAGGGGGGACAGAGAGAGCGAGAGATGGGGGACAGAGAGAGAGGGGTGTGAGAGAGGGGGAACAGAGAAAGAGAAGGGGGACAGAGACAATAGGGACAGAGAGAGAGAGGGGTGCGAGAGAGATGCTGAGAGAGGGGGAACAGAGAGAGGGAGACACAAAGAGGGGGGCGGAAAAAGAGGGGGGCTGAGAGGGCAACAGAGAGAGGGAGAGGGGGCTGAGAGAGGGGGTGTGAGAGAAATGCTAAGAGAGAGGCGAGCTGAGAGAGAGGGAGGGGGGACAGAGAGAGCGAGAGATGGGGGACAGAGAGAGAGAGGGGTGTGAGAGAGGGGGAACAGAGAAAGAGAAGGGGGACAGAGAAAATAGGGACAGAGAGAGAGAGGGGGTGTGTGAGAGAGAGGGGTGCGAGAGAGATGCTGAGAGAGAGGGGGAACAGAGAGAGGGAGGGACACAAAGAGGGGGGGCGGGGAGAGGGGCTGAGAGAGAGAGAGAGAGGGGCTGAAAGAGAGGGAGTTGGGCTGAGAGAGGGGGCAGAGGGAGACAGAGGGGCAGAGAGAGAGAGGGGTGTGAGAGAGAGGAGGACAGAGAGAGAGAGAGTTGGGTGTGAGATATGCTGAGAGAGAGGGCAACAGAGAGAGGGAGAGGGGCTGAGAGAGGGGTGTGAGAGAAATGCTAAGAGAGAGGCGAGCTGAGAGAGAGAGGGGGGGGGGACAGAGAGAGCGAGAGATGGGGGACAGAGAGAGAGGGGTGTGAGAGAGGGGGAACAGAGAAAGAGAAGGGGGACAGAGAAAATAGGGACAGAGAGAGAGAGGGGTGCGAGAGAGATGCTGAGAGAGAGGGGGAACAGAGAGAGGGAGACACAAAGAGGGGGGGCGGAAAAAGAGGGGGGGGGCTGAGAGGGAGGGGGGCTGAGAGGAGATAGAGACCTCTAGCTCTGTCCTGGACTCTCTCGTGTGCCCACAGAGATGGCTCTGCATGCCAGCTGTGGCACACGTGCCATAGGTTCGCCATCACTGCTCTAGTGTGTAAACAACTTCACATTAGTTCCCGAGGTCTGCCCACATGCTATGGCTATTATTAGGGGGTCCCACTCTCACTGTTTATTTTTCAAAATGTATTTAAAGTTTTTGAAAAAGTCACAATAAGGAGATGAAACACAAGATGAATGGCAACATCCAAATCCTCTAGATCTAGGTGGAAATTATGAGTTGGGAATTATGGTAGGGAGCTTTCGCTGTTGAAGTCGGACCATCCAAAGACATAGCTGGGGGCTGACTCATCCCATCAAGTTCACCATCCATGCTGTAGCTAATTACTTATCAGCACTAATATGAATGCATGCAGAGTTCCAAGTCCAAGAAATCAGAATATTCAGGAAATGTAATCCATCTGTTTGTTATTATTGAATAGGGATAATTAGCAGGTCTGGAGGGTAGTGGGTGGGTTACGTGTTGGGACAGAACAGAATAAAGTCACAATAGGAGGTGATAACAACATCTTTGCAAATGAGAAACAAAGGAAGACAGATGATAAATAAAAAAGAGAGAGAGAGTAGAATTTTAGAACAAAAGATTGGAACCTCCCGACAATCATATGCAAATTAGATCATGTTTGTATACAACGTACATATGTTATCCATTCAGAAATAAGTGTTGACAAAAATGAGCTCAGTTGTTCTTGTATCAACCCCCCCAACTCCCAGCATTAATACAATGCCTCACAGTGACCCAATAAAATCATGGCATTTTCGAGGTTCATACTCGTTACTTGTGTTACTTGTGTTACTTGACTAATCAAATGATCCATAAAGCATGATATGTAGGCAACCACCCTAATGCCACGTACAGACAAGCGGAATTTCCATCGGAAAAATCTTGGATGTTTTTTCCGACGGAATTCCGCTCAAGCTTGTCTTGCATACACACGATCACATAAAAGTTCTCTGAACTCTGACCGTCAAGAACGCGGTGACATACAACACTACAACGAGCCGAGAAAATGAAGTTCAATGCTTCCGAGTATGCGTCAAATTGTTTCTGAGCATGCATGATTTTTTGCGCGTCCGAATTGCATACAGACGATCACATTTTCGCATAGGAACTTTTCCCGACCGAAAAATAGAGAACATGCTCTCAATCTTTTGCTGGCTGGAATTACGCCAGCAAAAGACCGATGGAGCATACACATGGTCACATTTTCCGACAAAAAGCTCTCATCAGAGTTTTGCTGGCGGCTTTTCCGTTTGTGTGTACGCGGCATAATACTTTGGGAAATATTGTCAAATTAAGCCTAGGTTCACACATATGCAATCTCAGACATCACATGTGATTCACACTTGCACCGCAGATGCGATGTCTGTGTGATGCGAGGTCAGCCATACGGTTGTATGGCTGAATTCGCATTAGATTTGCAGAAAAAAAAGTGCCCCCCCCCCGCACTGAATTCGGATCACATGGGTGTTCTCACCTATGCAATCCGATTCCTGTACGAGTTCACAATTCGCAGATCTGTGAACTGTTGTGGGGGTGTCATTAACAATGTATTGACACCCGCATCGGTTCACAGAGAGATGTGATGCGGGAATCGGCACTGTAATCGCGCTGGTTCCCGGATCGCACAAGTGTGAACCTAGGCTTTTTTAAGATTATGATAAAGTGGTGAGGAGCTAGAGGTAGAACCACTGTCAGTTTTTTTTTTTTTTTTGCTGTTTGTGTCTTTGCTAGGGAACTGTACCCTTTTTAATTTTCGCCAATGTCGCCGAGAACAAAAGTGAGGGTAATCTAATATTTTGAGTTGCCACAAAAAACAGGAATAAAGGGGAATTCTTCCAATAGGGTAATTGTTCTGTTGATAACTATCTAATGCCTGGTACACACTATTTCTGCGTACACACAATCGGAAATTCCGACAACAAATGTTCGATGTGAGCTTGTTGTCGGAAATTCCGACTGTGTGTAGGCTCCATCGGACATTTGCTGTTGGAATTTCCGACAACAAAAATTTGAGAGCTGGATCTCAAATTTTCCGACAACAAAATCCCTTGTCGGAAATTCCAATCGTGTGTACACAATTCCGACGCACAAAATTCCACGCGTGCTCGGAATCAAGCAGAAGAGCTACACTGGCTATTGAACTTCATTTTTCTCTGTGTTTCCGACAACATTTGTGTGACCGTGTGTATGCAAGACAAGTTTGAGCCAACATCCGTCGGAAATAATTCCACGATTTTGTTGTCGGAATGTCCGATCGTGTGTACGCGGCATAAGAGTTATTTTTTGTTTAGCCTGCTGGAGAAGGGTGCTGTACTAACAATGCAATTTTAGTACGGTGATCTCCCTGCTGAGCTATTATGTTCTGACAGAGAGATTGCCCCCACTAGAACACACTGGTCAGCGCTCCCAGTCATTGGCTGCAATAGCTGATTCAATGCCGATTAGAAGATGTTTTTCTGGCATGCTCATTCAGCCGGCTTCTGTCGGGCATACCCGTCCTACAGAAACCGAACATTCGGCCGATAAAGGGCTGAAGGTTGGCCAGTTTCTCTTGAACCGGTCTATATCGGCCGTGTGTAACAGGCATAATGCCGCGTACACACGAGAGGCCTTTTCGACAGCAAAGGTCCGACGGAACGAATCCGTCGGACAATTCGATCGTGTGTGGGCTCCATCGGACTTTTGCTGTCGAAAAATCCGACAGACTTTAGAAATAGAACATGTCTTAAATTTTTTTCCTTCGAAACTCCGCTGGACCCAGTTCCTATGGAAAAATCCGCTTGTCTGTGTGCTAGTCCGATGGACAAACAACGACGCTAGGGCAGCTATTGGCTACTGGCTACGAACTTCCTTATTCTAGTCCAGTCGTACGTCATCACGTTCAAATCGGTCAGAATTTAGTGTGATTGTGTGTGGCCAAGTCCGTTCATTCGAAAAGTTTGTCGGAACTCCGTCGAAAGTCTGTCGGAAAGACCGTCGGACCTAGTCCGTTGAAAACTCGTGTGTACGCGGCATAAGCCTGCATTTCCCTCACATTTAAAAGACGTCCACTTACTTCCTGTTGAGGTTACAGGACAGGAAGTGAAGGGAATACTCCTTAAAATGTCCCTAAAAAGACCAAAGCAACACAAAAATTATTTGATTTTCTCCTCCTTCATCGACTCATTCAGTTATGATGAGGGAATGCCTCCTGCTGTGCTATTGTGTTCTGCCAGCAGGGGGCACAGGGATACTTCCTGGCCAGCAGAACACAATGATTACGGCTAGCAGCTATAGTAATCACGTGTAAAAAATGTATCAGGCTGGTTCTACCCAATTCAATCGATGGATCAACTTGGTACAATCAGTCTGCCCATAGATGGATTGAAACTGACAGTAGATTTAACCTTCGCTATCACAGTATATATCCAATATGAAAAAAAAAATGTTTTGGCTTTAGATATATTTTTTTACTTTATTACCAAAAGTCCACATTGGTCTTATCTGACTATCTTCATGCATGGCCAGTCTGTCTTATTCCGCGTACACACACGATCGGACTTTCCGGCAGACTAGGTCCGGCGGACCGGAATCCGTCGGACAATTCGACCGTGTGTTTTTTCCCAAAAGTCAGACGGACCTAGAAATTAAACATGTTTCAAATCTTTCCGACGGACTCGAGTCTGGTCGAAAAATCAGTTTGTCTGTGTGCTAGTCCGACGGACTAAAACCGACGCTAGGGCAGCTATTGGCTACTGGCTACGAACTTCCTTATTCTAGTCCGGTCGTACGCCATCACGTTGGAATCCGTTGGACTTTGGTGTGTTTGTGTGTGGCCAAGTCCGTTAGTTCGGAAAGTCCGTCGGAACTCTGCTGAAAGTCCGTTGGGAAAACCGTTGGACCTAGTCTGTTGAAAAGTCTGATCGTGTGTACGCGGCATTCAAGTATTATACTTGTCTTATATCGGTGATAATCTGGCTAATATTCCTCACTGTAAGGTCTTATTCACACAGGCAGAAAAAAAAAAATCTGTGTACAGCAGATAGTTTTGTATGCATCTAAACACAGCACTATGGTAATCAATGAGCCTATACACAGAGCTGCGCCCAGAAGCCAAAATATGTCCTGCATTTAGCTGCACACAAAAAAAGTAGGACGCAGCTGCAGATTTTATGCAGATGCAGTAGATCTGTGGATTCAAACACAGGTTCTTGACCGCTTGAAGAGCAGGCCGTTTTCTGACACTTTCACATACATGTACAAACATTATATATTTTTATATAGCAGAGGCCCTGGGGAATAATTTGGTGGGTGTTGCAATTATTTATGTCACGCAATATTTGTGCACGGGGGTTTTCAAATGCAATTATTTGGGGAAAAAATACACTTTAATTTTAATGCACAAAAACACAATATAATACCCAATGGTTTAGTAAAATATAAAAGATGATGTTACGCTGAGTACATATATAGCAAATATGTCACGCTTTAAAATTGCGTACAACTATGTACATTATATTATCCATAGGCGACGCTTTAAAAAGTCTTTACAGGTTACCCTTTTAGATTTACACAGGAGGTCTGGTGCTAGAATTGTTGCTCTCAATCTGATGTTCGCACAACTCACATGTGTGGTGCGATCGCTGTTAACAAACTGCAGTCCCGCGTCAGTCATTTATTTTTTATTTTTTCATCACTTTTATTGTTTTTTCTAAGATTATAAACCTCCCTTGTGATAGCAATAGGCAATGACAGGTCCTATTTACTGAAACATCTTTCCCCCAAACATGGCTAATGTATAAGGTTAAACTTTAAAGGATAAGTTCACCGTTTATAACATGTTACATGGTACACCCATACTCGGGGTTTAACATGTTATGAATTCACTGGCCCCCGCGCCTCCCTCTCCCCCGTTGTGGCGTAATAGGCGCAGAATCTGCGGCTATCTATGCCCGGAAGTGGGTGCAGATACCTGTATTATACAGGTATCTGCACCCCGCTCCCCCCTGAAAGGTGCCAATTGTGGCACCGGAGGGGGGGGAGGGTTCCGATGAGTGGAAGTTCCACTTTAGGGTGGAGCTCCGCTTTAAGTCTACAGGCCTGGAAAAATCAGTTTGTGAATGGACAGAAAACTGGTTAAAAGACCAAATTCAGCGAGTAGTGGTTAATGATTCATACTCTGAATGGTATAAGGTTATCAGTGGTGTACCCCAAGATTCAGTGGTGGGACCCTTACTTTTTAATACATTTATAAATGATATAGGGTCTGGGATTAAAAGTACCATTTCAGTCTTTGCAGATGACACCAAGCTATGCAGTGGAATAACGTCCTTACAGGAGGTCTCCAATTTACAAGCCGACCTCAATGCTCTGTCTAATTTGGCAACTAAGTGGCAAATGAGGTTTAATGTAGATAAATGTAAAGTTATGCACTTGGGGGCTAAGAATATGCATGTATCATACATACTAGAGGGAGTACAACTGGGGGAGTCAATGGTGGAGAAGAATCTGGGGGTTTTGGTAGATCATAACCTTAATAATGACATGCAAAGCCAAGCTGTGGTTTCCAAAGTGAGCAAAGAACTTTCTTGTATTAACCTCCCTGGCGGTATGATTCTGTCTGGAATTTTGTGCTGAAAGCGGTACAATTATTTTGCATGGAAATTTGGCGTTTTATATTGTAGGCATGCAATTCTTATGAATAACTCACTTAAATCTGTCCGAACCAGAGTCTAGTAGACATCCCGGGTATGATAAAGTTTGAAACACAAAATCATAAATTATAATATAATAAAAATATATATAAAAATTATTCAATAATGATTCAATAATGTAATCAGATCAAAAACACTGAAATTTGCTCAGTTGCAGAATGGTCGCTGTCATTAAATTTAGTGTTTGATGATAAATTGTGATTCTAATTTATTATCTGTGTTTTCTAGCTGGTCTAAAACCACTTTTGACATAAAGGGACACTTTTTGGTTGCTATGGACAATCTCCAGTTTCCAGGCAGAAAAAAATATTTTTATTATATAAAATGACATGCAGGGCACTGGGCAGACCACTAGGGACAAAGGGGATGTGTATTTTTTTTTATACAGTACTGTAATCTGTAATATTACAGTACTGTATGTGTATTGTGTTTTTAAACTTTTTTGAATTTGGTGCCGATCTCCGCTCCCGTGCGTCGTAACGTCGCAGGGAACGGAGATCAGCGGCACTCGGCACTGTGTGAATCGAGCGAGCAGACGGCTCGCACACACAGCGGGGAGACATCGCAGGATCCAGGGGACAAGGTAAGTAACCCCCCCCCCCCCTGTATCCTGCAACGCAAGCCCCAGTCTGGCTCGGGGTTACCGCTTTTGGTACTGAAGTTCCCGCCCCGAGCCAGACTCGGGATTACCTCCAGGGAGGCTACGAGAGGATTTGGACTCCAGAGAGAGAGATATCATTGTGCCCTTGTACAAATCATTAGTAAGACCTCATCTGGAACATGCAGTTCAGTTTTGGGCACCAGTTCTCAAAAAGCATATTGGGGAACTGGAGAAAGTGCAGAGAAGGGCAACCAAACTGATAAGAGGCATGGAGGAGCTCAGCTATGAGGAAAGATTAGAGGAACTGTATGTATTCTCTCTTAAGAAGAGGAGATTAGGGGCGGATATGATAAACATGAATAAATACATAAGGGGTCCATATAGTGAACTTGGTGTTGAGTTATCACAGAGGACAAGGGGGCACTCTTTACGTCTGAAGGAAAGGAGATTAATTCTCGAAATACGGAAAGGTTTCTTCACAGTAAGAGCTGTGAAAATGTGGAATAGACACCCTCAAGAACTTGTTCTGTCCAGCTCAGTAGACTGCTTTATAAAGGCCCGGATTCTTTCCTAAATGTACATAATATAACTGGATACTAAGATTTATAGATAAAGTTGTATCCAAGGAACATCTGATTGCCTCTTTGGGGATCAGGAAGGATTTTATTCCCCCTGCTGGAGCAAATTGGATCATGCTTTGCTGTGTTTATTTTTTTGTCTTCCTCTGGATCAGCTATGGGTATGGGATTGTGTATATAGGATTGGAATTTTTTTTTATTTGTTTTGTTCTTTGTTTTCCCCTTTTTATTGGTTGAACTAGATGGACTTGTGTTTTTTTCAACCAGACTAACTATGTAACTATGTGTAGCACCCCAATGTTTAGGCATTACATTTATTTGCCAAGTGATAGTTGCCTTGGCCAATTGTTAGGAGGTCAATTGATTTTGCCCCAATTCTGGAATTGCTGCACTTCTCTCTTCTGTCTGATGGCCGGGTATCTGGTCACATTAGATAGGACAAGGGCAGATTAGGAATGAATGGGGTGTCTCAGCCAATGGGCTGGGATTTTCTTGGTTCCCTTGGCCTGCTGGGAGAATCTATTTATTTGGGTGCAGTCAGGTGATCCGTGTTCTGTGCCACCTGGACGGCTGTTTGGGTGGACGTGTGTCGTATTGCCCCGGGCTGCTAGGCCAGAAACCTAAGGCCTATCCCAGGGACATCTGGCTGATAGGCTATCTGAGAGCCTATCCAGAAGTAGTGCAGGGTTGGGACTGCGGGCTGTAGTCCAACCCGAAGTAACGGTTCTGCCAGCCGGGGAACCCGTCATGGTCCGAGGTAGAGGGGAAGCTGTCGCCACAAAGGGACCATCCACCTTAATACCGGAGATCACAGTGAGTAAGCTGAGGCCAGTACCAGAGCAGACTTCTTGCCAGCTGGGGACGGTGAAGAGCGACTTCATAGACTGTGTTATTGTGCATTCCAACAACGTGGGGAAGAACCAACATGTCTCATTGCTCACAGGAGTGTATCAGCCTGGTCTTTTGACACTTTATGCCAGTGCTGCAAGGGTTAAAACGGACTCCATTAAAGTTTTGGCGCACCGCAAAGGAAAAGAGTGCTGAAGTTTCTAGAAAGTATCTGCACCAATCTGTTTGCAGGGGGAGGAGCCCCCACTCTGCAGAGGAGGATAGGAAAAAGCTGCCATGTGTGCTTGGTTGTGGGTTGGAGAAGGTGGTACAGTTTGGAGGTACTATGGCAGATTGGAAGATGTATGCTCTGGGTATTGGCTTTGGACTGAGCGTGCCAAAAGGTGTTCTGACTGACACCGGAGTGTGGTATACACCTAAGGTTAGTCTTGCCCTGTACACAGCTGGAGGCTATGAGGCCTTGGGACTGATTTGCGTCAAGTGTTCCTGTTTGGCCATGCAGCTGAGGCCTTGGATCGTCTGTAGACATTGCGGGGGAACCCCTGCTCGAGGTAGTCGCACCAGCCCAACCTCCACAGATACTGCAGGCAGAGTGGCACAAGAATGTCATCGTCCTGGCTGGGAGCAGCATCGAGAGTCCACCTGCTATCACCCAGCTCGTGAAGCTGCTCCTCTTGCTTCTGTGGCTGCTCCAGGACCCATGGCTGTGGTCGGGCCCACCTGCTCTCCTTGATGGTGGAATCACAGAAGAAAAGGGTACTGGAGTTGGGTAAGCCTGCAAGGGGTGAAAGTGGTGTGCCAGTAGGGGAGGTGATACCAGTGGCTATTAAAGGAGATAATGCGGTTGTGCCAATTAAAGCCAGCTCCAAGCGCAGCAATCTCCCGGCCGAAGAATGCTCCACCATATCCAATTCGAACATGCCCTCTGACGGGATCTCTGAACTGTTCTGAGACAATTTGTCTTGGACTGGAAAGTGGAGTGATATCGAAGAGGAGCAAGTATGTGATTTGGAGGAAGATGAGATTCCTCCTGGGCCTGCTGCAAGTGTTAATATTGAACTGTCTACTAGTGTTGCCCCAACTGTGCATATCACTAAGTCTTTTGAGGAGGATCGTTGGGAACATTGGATCTCTAAAATTATTTCCACTAAAACGATAGGTGCAGGATACCTGGTTCAGTGTGCTCCAGACCCACAGGTCCTACCTGGGTATGGAGACCCTAATGCCGCATACACACGGTTGGAAAATGCGACCGTGTGTATGCTCCATCGGTCTGAGGGCCCAATTGAGAGGGCCCGATTGAGAGCATGTTCTCTATTTTTCGGTCGGGAAAAGTTCCTATCCGAAAATGCGATCGTCTGTACAAATTCCGAAGCACAAAATTCCTATGCATGCTCGGAAACAATTTGACGCATGCTCAGAAGCATTGAACATAATTTTCTCGGCTCGTTGTAGTGTTGTACATCCCAGGCTGTCCAAAGTGCAACGCATCATTATTAAGAAAGTGGCTGATGAATACGGATATCTGTATCCCTATATACCGGCCCATCTAGAGGAGGAGATCCAGGATAAAGAAACTCAATGGATAGAGGAAGCTGTGCAAAGTTTCCTTCGGATCCCTCTGCTGGTGGACTTCACAAAGTTGTCCCCCAAGATAGCCGATATGTATCTTTTAGTGCTGCACACCTGGGGCTATGGTCGCAAAATTAACTTTGATAATGTGATCATCTGCAGGCCTAACAAGGCAGACATTCGACACTACATCACCACCGTAAACGCTAAAGGAGAGGCCTTGAAGTTATTGGATCCCAGGTATTACTGGTAAATGATGTCGAACTGTGTTTTCCTGACACTGTGGAATACAAATGTGTACTTCGTGAAGTTAGGACGCTAAGCTGAGAAACCACTCCACCTTTTATACAAGAATTGTTGCTAGTGGGGAACACTCCTGTTGACTGTATTGCTGGGACTGTGCTGGACTGAATGCTGCCGGTAGATACAGGGAGTGCCCATCTGAGTCAAGCTGGCTAGTGCTGTGAATTTGCCAGTGTGCTCCCCTCTGAAAGTAAACTGTTGATTTGAATTTCAACCTGTTGTTCTTCAACCAATGAGGAAATGTTTCTCAGTTCCCAGCTGTCACACCGACAGACTGAGATTACCATTGCAAAGGGGACCTGTGTTCAGAAGTGCATTCCCTTGCACCATGGCCTGGCTGCTTGTTGCCTGATTGCAGCCGTGCCTCCTGTTCCTGGAGTTATCCCAGAGAAGAAGGGAAACTGCTGGGAAATATTGTTTTACCCCGAGTGAAAAAATTTTGATGGACTGTGAAACGTTAAGGACACTGGGGTGCTTAGCTAGTTAGGTAGAATGAGCTGTGGCAAAGAGGCAAATTCTCACCTTACATTTGAATGATGGACTGTTCAATGTACCAGGATTGTTTCCTATTCCCCATCTACTGATGAAGGCCAATGAGATGCCAACACGCGTTTAGAGGGGATGAGCCGAATCTGTGAAGCATCGTGAGTGTTGATTTGCAGTGAATGAAGTGATGATTTCAGACATGCTGTTTTAAAGTTTTTATCTTGTAAGTGGATTTGTTTTGGGGGCTTTTAATAAACATTCAAACAGAGTACACTATGGCACTTGTGTTTGTTGTTTCATGTCTATAACCCACGGAAGTAATAGCGAGATTGAGCACTTATCAGAAAGTGAAGGAAAGTTTGTCTGACAGCAATACAAACGCTGATTACCCACACAGAGGAGCAGTCTGAAGACTGCAGGATTACCATTGGAGAGTGAAAGTTGATCCATTGTGGTGCACACGAGGAGTCATTTGTCTATGCTTTTACATTCCTCTTTGAGGTGAGCAGACACTTTATCTGGTGGAGGTGTGCACTGGATATTGGTCCTTTTGAGGACGAACACACACAGCGGTGATTGTTTTTGAAGCATTGACACAAATGAACAGTTTTTTTCAAATTTTTTGACATTTTCAATTTTTAATTTATAATATTTTTATTTATTTTTTTGATCATGAAATGTTTGATATAAATTTTGTATGCACATTATTTAATGAGACACAGCGCTGTACTATTTAGAAAACAATGGTCACCAGGTGGCGTGAGTAGTGCCAACCTGAATGAGCCTTTATTCATATTATGTGTATACTTAACCACTTCAGCCCCGGACCAATTGGCAGCCAAAGGACCAGGCCCCTTTTTGCGATTCGGCACTGCGTCCCTTTAACTGACAATTGCGCGGTCGTGCGACGTGGCTCCAAAACAAAATTGGCGTCATTTTTTTCCCACAAATAGAGCTTTCTTTTGGTGGTATTTGATCGCCCCTGCGGTTTTTATTTTTTGCGCTATAAACAAAAATAGAGTGTCAATTTTGAAAAAAATGCAATATTTTTTTTGCTTTTTGCTATAATAAATATCCCCAAAAAATATATAAAAAACATTTTTTTTCCTCAGTTTAGGCCGATACGTATTCTTCTACATAAGAAAGGATGGGCGAATGGGACTTTAAATGAGGGTACGCCATGTGGAGAATTAAAAATAACAATATAAAGTGAAATTGAATTCACAATACAAAATTTATTATACCCTAAAACATGTAACGAATGTTTTATATCAAATGCATAGGCAGTCAACAGACTTTCGATTCATATATTGATACATTGTTTACAATACAGATAAACATAGACACAGTAGATATACATGCTGTAGTACATCATTCTAATAAAGGAATAGCTGTTGGTGTATAGTGGCACTCTACGCGTTTCCTGGTATTTCAACCATTCTTCAGGAGTGTTAAGTAGTAATAAACTGAGAAAAGGAGAGCTGGGGTTAATAATAGAAATAATAAAAGGGGGGCTGAGACTGTCAGGTCTCACTGTAGTAAAGATTGCGTTAAAGTACTTACAGGTAGTTCCTAGGCCCAGTTCGGTGTCTACCAAGGCATGCAGGGGCCGGAGGCATGATGTCGACCACCAGGGTTGAAGTGGGGGAACCCTTCCAGGGTGGGGAGCAGCCCCCGGAGCTCAGCATAGTGGTCACTGTCAAGACTCAATGGGCTATGTGTACACCGGAGGTGCATGGTAAAACTGGGAAAAAGAAAGTGAGTCAAAGACAAAAAAAAGGGAATTTAGTATTGGTAATGTGAGGTGTGAGATGTGAGGGTGGGGGAATGGGATGTCTATGTGTTTCCATAAGGGACTACATAATGGGAGTGTAAAAAGTGATAGGTAGCTGCAACATACCTTAGGAGGATGGTTAATCTTCCAACAGGGAAGTGACCTGTGTGTAGGATTGGGATGTGTGTCCTTGAAGTTGAGTCAAGCAAATGAACCACCTGCTGTCTCCAGGTTGCTAAATACTCCCAACCACAGGGAGGGGCCCCACTAACGCCATGTCTATTGGCCACAGTACACAGGAAAGGCGGAGGCACCCAGCTGCACATGGAGGAGCCATCAGCAGTGGGTCCCAAGCCAATCCCGTGTATGGCCATGGATGGAGGAAGAGTGACGTCTAATCAACGTCAATGGCATCGCCAAAAATTGGCGTGCAGGCATGGCGCCGATGAGCAGGGAACCAGGCTCCACCACCACCCGAGATGAAGGGGGGGGGGGGGGGGGGAGGAAAAAGGGCCGCTGCTCATCGCAACCCTGGGAGCCGAGAGGACACCCCCGTGAACCCCACAACCCAAGCTGATCACATGGCGTACCCTCATTTAAAGTCCCATTCGCCCATCCTTTCTTATTCTACAAATCCGGGATGGAGGCCGCCATGCCTTAAGGTGTGTGCCAGGTCATGACCGTATTCTTCTACATATTTTTGGTAAAAAAAATCGCAATTAGCGATTATTGATTGGTTTGCGCAAAAGTTATAGCGTTTACAAAATAGGGGATAGTTTTATAGCATTTTTATTAATATTTTTTTTTTTACTAGTAATGGTGGCGATCAGCGATTTTTATTGTGACTGCGACATTATGGCAGACACATCGGACATTTTTGACACATTTTTGGGACCATTGTCATTTATACAGCAATCAATGCTATTTAAATGCATTGATTCCTGTATAAATGACAGTTGTAGTGAAAGAGTTAACCACTAGGGGGAGGGGAGGGGTTATGGGCTCTGACGTGTGTGTGTTTTTTACATTAGGGGGCGGGGCTGACGTCTGACGTCATTGATCGGCTTTCCCGATGACCGGGAACAGCCAATCAATGACAGGCAGAGTAGGAAGCGCGGGGAGAGGTTTGTTTACACAAACCTCTCCCCGTTCTTCAGCTCCGTAACCCAATCGCGGGACACCAGCGGCGATCGGGTCCGCTGGTCCCGCGGCCGGGTCACGGAGCTCCCGACCGGGTGAGCTATGCTCATCTTTGAGACTGCTTGAACTCTGTCCAAGTGGAACTATTCTAAATGAGTTGCTAACTGAACCTATCCAGATGAAGGCCGGCTAAGCAGCTAATAGAGGAGAGTAACCCCAGGGATAGCTTCCAGTGCCCTGCAAACGAGGAGAAGGACCCAGATGGTGGAGCAAGACCACAATGGCCTGCATTATACGCTGATTGAAAGAATACGTGAGGTGAGAGGCTAGAAAGCCCGTTGTTGGATTATTTACATCGCGTCTGCTGACAGTTGTTTCACCATACCAGAAAAACACCCAGCGTAGAACATTAGCTGTCATATGTTTTCTGCCTATTAGCTGTTATATCTTTGCTTCCCTCTGCTGTTTATATAAACATTTTTTTGAACCATTCACTTATGGGCTACCACTAATAGTCATTTTCTACTTGGACTGTTTGCCCGCTTGATTTTACAATCAGTGACTTTACCCATAGAGATTATTGGAGACCACCCACTCCATTGCCTAGTCCACATTTATATATATATATTTTTTTGGTACTTATTTTTTGGTGCTCCTCACTACCAGTACTTAAATTTTGTTTATATTGCTATATTTATACACTGTCACTAATGTTGTTACATTTTAAGTGTGTTTACTTTTAGATTTGTGTTTTAATTTATGCGCTGAATCATTTTACTCTATCATTTAGTGCTGTATACCCCCTTTTTTTTGGTTGCTGTGTGTTTTTCTTTTGTCCCCTTCCTGCCCCCTTTTTTTTTAATTGTCAGCCACAGTTTTTTTGACTGCGACATTGGTGTCCCCCCCCCCTTTTTTTTAATAGGTTTTACATTTCTGTCAGCTTCAGTCTTCAATTTAAAGTGCACCAAACTCCACTATTCATTCAATAAAGTGCATCCAATCACACATTTCCCAGTTTCTATTAAATTCGGGTAATAAGCCCCCCCCCCCCAATCATGCCTGGGAGGCCAAAAAGGAGAGGCAGACATTCTCATCCCTACCCACCCACTATGAGGGTGCCAGCAGCGTCTATGTCCACAGGCAAAGGTGGACATGGTCTGTCTTCAAGCAGGGCACATTTCTCTTTGTTTAGTGATGTTGCCTTTGCTATCCAGCCACAGCATGCAGAGGAAGTGGTGGACTGGCTTACTAAACCATCCTCCTCGTCCTCTCTGACCACTAGTGCACAGTCCACCACATTCTGCCTCCTTGTCCACAGCTACTCTTTCCATAGCCCCATCATCATGTATGGAGCAGTCATCTAAGTTATTTTAACACAGCGTCAGCCACTTGCTTCTTGAGGAGGCACAGATATTACTTGATTCTTATGTTGGTTCTGAGGTGGAGGAAGGGAGTAAGGCCCCATGCACACGAGACGCTGTTAAACGCGTGTTCAGAGGCAGTTGGACACTTTTTTCAACTGCCTCTGAACGCATGCAATGTTATCCTATGTGTCCATGTACACAGTCTCGTTTTTTCCCGTTTTTATGCAGTTGCGTTTAACCTCGTTTTTCCAGAAGCAAAATAATGGGTTCAGACACTTTGCTTTTCCACGCTTCAGACCCAAAATGCAGCAAAACGCGGCTAAACGCGGCACCCGCGTTTAGCCACGTTTGCGTTTATAAGCCTTTTTAAAGGAACCCACATTTTTGGACCATAAAACTCAGAAATATGATGGTAAACTATAAAAAATACTAAAAAAATTGGTTTAAAATGTCGTAATTACTTTAGATAGTTCATAGAGCATATATACTCACTGATGCAATGCCATAAAAAACTCTATTTTTTTAGGTAGCTTAGACAATGAGGAATGCCTCCACTTCTTCGCCCCAACCCTTCATCCAATTTCTAATCTAATCAGTGACTCCACCTAGTCTGACCAAAGCATAGCAATGTCTGTTTTTCACAAAGAAAAACCTGCATACCAATATCTAGTCAGCCCCAACCCCCCACCATGTTTGTGAAATATCCAACGAACATTCGCTGTGCCATCAACGGATGGGTCCAATATCGACGAGCTCTGACTCTGGACCTCTCACGCAATTTGCAACAAAGTTGCTGCCTCATCAAGAGCAACATCAGGAGCATTTCCTGACATATATTTAATATGGGATCCATTTCCAAAAAAAAAAACACAGAAAGATAGGCAAATGCAAGTGTACAACTGCTCTCTCTGCTGCTGCTGCTCACTCTGATTAAAAATGGCAGAAATAGTTAATAATACATGCTTTCTGAGCTTGGGGACGGTCTATATGATGTTATCTTTACAAACGCTTATAGACACAAACGCGGTAAAACGCACCTAAACGCGGCATTAAAATGCAGCAAAATGCGCGTTTTTAAACGCAGGTTTCTGCTTTTTAAAAAATACGTTCAGCAGAGTTTGCATCTGCGTCTCGTGTGCATGGGGCCTAACATGAGCATATAGACAACAAATTGGCAGTCATGTTCCCCAGCAGCAGCGTATTGCCAAGTTGGTGTCCAGTGATGGTGAGGATAGAGGGGATGACGATGATGAGGTCACTGATGCAACTTGGGTGTCAGATAGAGCAGAGGAGGAAAGCGAGGGGGAGAAAAGACCTCAATGAGACAGGATGTCCTCCAGAAGCAGCCATCATGGAAAAGTAGAGAGCAGCCACCCTATTGCATCAGATTGTAGAGCTGTTAGCTCCGTGCCCACTTCCCACAGCTCAGCTGTGTGGGTCTTTTTTAGCACATTGCAGCCAATCGCACTGTTGCAAATTGCAATCTCTGCCGCAAGCAGATCAAGCGTAGCAAAAACACCAGCCATTTGGGTACCACATGCATGCAAATGCATTTAACCTCCCATCACTCCTGTTGGCTAGAGCACCTGAAAGCCACACACAAGGGACACAATTCTTCATATCCTCACTCCTCACCTTTCATGTCTACCCCTGCTATATCTCATGACCTCTCAGCAGCCTCCACTGATAGGGATGATAGTATAGCAAAGGGTGTCACAGGTTATTGCAGCACATCTGCCAGCAGCGCACCACCAGGTGTAGAGTATAGCGGGAAAATTTCTCTGCCCCAACTGCTGCAGCAAAAAAAAAAAAAAATATACACTCTCCGCCACCCACATGCTTAGCGTCTAAATTCCATTGCAGGGTAGGCCCAGATGTGGTTCTGTCTGCTCTTCGACAGGGAAAGTTGACACATGTCCTCAATTTGGTGGTGCAGCATTTCTTAAACAGATACCTAGGTTTGCAAGATCTTCTAAGGCAGGCCAGAAGAGTCTGTAGCCATTTCTGGAAGTCATACACAGCCAGTGTTAAGTTGGCTGAAATTCAGTGGGAATTCCACCTGCCCGTAAATCGCCTGATTTGCAACATGTCCACCAGGTGGAACTCAACTGTAGCAATGCTGCCGTGACTACACATGCAGCAGAGGGCAGTCAACGAGTATCTGTGTGAGTATGGCATAAGGACAGGCTCAAGGCAGCTCAGCCTTTTTTCCCCAAGTCAGTGGCTGGTGATAATGTCACCATTTGAGGAGGCGACAAGGATGGTGAGCCGTGACAATGCATGCATCAGTGACACAATCCCTCTTGTGTTCCTGCTGGAGCATACTCTGTGGGGCATTATGGACAGGGTACTCGAGGCAGAGCAGCAGGAGGAAGCGGAGGACTTCCTTTCCTCTCAAGGCCCGCTTTATGCAGACACCATTCTTGCAATGCCACAGAACACACAAGAGGAGAGGGAGGAGGAGGAGGATTCTGGCAGGTTTGAAGGCATAGAAGCAGAGGAAGACATATGACCCAAGAAATTGTAGCATCAAGGAAAAGCATCATTATTAGTTGGCAACCCTTCTTGACCACCATTACAAGGGGAAAGTCTTGGAACATAAGGAGGAGTTTATGTAATGCTGCGTACACACGGCCGGACTTTCCAGCAGAATATGTCCGATGGTCTTCCCGATGGTGTTCTGACGGACTTCTGAACGAACGGACTTGCCCACACACGAACGGATCAAAGTCTGTTCGAAAGTCCGTTTGTTTTGAACGTGATGAAGTACGACCGGACTAGAAAAGGAAGTTCAATAGCCAGTAGCCAATAGCTGCCCTTGTGTCGTATTTGGTCCATCGGACTAGCTTTCGGACGAACGGTTTTAGCGATAGAAATTGAGTCCGTCGGAAATATTTGAAACATGTTCTATTTCTAGGTTTTACAAAAACGATCGGATTATCCCACACACGATCGGAATATCCGATGGAAATTATTCCGTCGGACCTATTCTGCCAGAAAGTCCAGTCGTGTGTACGTGGCATAACAGTTTTCCAGACTCTGGTAGGATACAGTCTCATGGTGAAAAGCTAAGAGGCTTCTGCTGGTCCAAGCAGGAGAAGTGGAGAAGGGGGTACATTTTAAAAATGTTTTAGTCCTCGCTGCCCAGGGCTGTCAGTTTTAAGATCCCATCGGCAGTGTTTTCATCATATGGTGGAAGATTATATAGGGGCGAAAACAGACATGGAGAGCTTTCAAGTAGACGATCCACTGGGTTTCTGGGTCTTGAGAATAGACCACTGGCCATAACTTGCCCAGTATGCAATTGAGCTGCTGGGCTGCCCTGCATCCAGTGTGCTTTCTGAAAGGGCATGCTGCCGGAGGTTTCGTGACAGAATACACAGACTCCGTTGACCGGCTGACATTTGTCAAAATGAATCAGTCCTGGATTAGCAGCAGCTATCAAGCCCCTCATGCCGAAGTCTCTGATTAATGCCCCATACACATGGTCGGACATTCCAACCACAAAATCCGTCTGATTTTTTCCAACGGATTTTGGCCGAAACTTGTCTTGCATACACACGGTCGCACAAAGTTGTCGGAAAATCCAATCGTTCAGAATGCGGTGACGTACAAAACGTACGATGGGACTACGAAGAGGCCAGTAGCCAATAGCTTTCTTCCCCAAATTTATTCTGAGCATGCGTAGCACTTTTTGCGTCAAAATTCTATACACACGATCGGAAAAAGTCTGATCGGATTTTGTTGTAGGAAAATTTTAGGTCCTGCTCTCAAACTTTTTCCGTCGGAAATTCCCACAGAAAAAGTCCGCTAGAGCCCACACACGATCAGATTTTCCGACAACATAATACGATCAGACTTTTTCCGTCGGCATTTCCGACCGTGTGTACGGGGCATTAGTGTTATTGGGATCTCTGCAAGACTGTCTAGGCTGCCTAGCTTTGTGGATGTTGATTTTATCTTGAACAAATTTTTTGGTATAGGTTTCATGGGCATAATTAACACCCAAGGACCAATTTTTTACGCACCTGTTAGACAGGTGCATCAAATTAAATTTTTACAGCAAGGCCAATTCTTGCTTTTATCAAGAGTACATCTAAAAGGTTATGGGGTGAAGGCACGACCAACAGCCAAAGACCAATTTTTCCGCAACTATTTGATAGGGGCACCAGACTTTATCTGGAAATTTTTTTTAATCTTGGCTTGAGTGTACTATAATTTGGCTTCTTTGCATAAGGCTTGCTCACTGTGGTGCAAATTTCTTTTTATTTTCATCCAAAGTCTGCCAAAGAGACACCAGAATTTATCCAAAAAATCTTGAATCTTGTTCGGAGTGCACTAAATTGTGGCCTCATTGTACAGACTGGCTCCCCAAGCTGTTGTTTACAACATACAGAAAGCTTGCAGGAAAAAGTCAATTTAAATGTCTTTTTTTTTTTTTTATAAATGTCAGTTTTGCTGAGCAGGCAGACTAAAGGGACCCCCCCCCCCCCCAGGAACTATATTTTGAAGAATTTTTCTATTTTATTGTTTCACTTTAAGCATCATTAACCAGTTAACAACCGGTCCATAGCCGAAAAACGGCTACAGGGCGGTTGCTTAACTCTAAAGCCCCATACACACGCGCGGATTATCCGAGGACCAGGTCGGTCGGATCCTGTCCGTCGTACTTTGTCCGATGTTGGTGTTGCGTACACACGGTCGGACAACGTTGTCGGAATTTCCGGTCTGCAAGAACGTTGTGACGTAAGTCGTCTTCCACGAGACTAGAAAAGGGAAGTTCAGCACCACGTCAGGCACCCGTTGGGCTCCTTCTGCTGATCCCGTGTTTATCGCGAGTTAGTCGAAGTTTGGGGACTTACGATTCGCGCTTCTCAGTTTTCTGACTCAGATCGTTACTGCTCTTCAGTTTGTGCTTGTCGTGCGTATCTGTTTATTAGTGTAGTCAGTTCGCATTTGTTGGTCATTGTGGCCTATATCTTGATATAGGACGCATTGATTTTCACTGCTTATTGTCTGCTCGTTTCTGGTATTCATTTCGTTCTTTCAGGCCTTGCTGTTTATCGGTGCTTTCTGTTTGTCCGTTCTGACCAGCCGACCGTTTGTGAGCGATGTTTCCCGTACGTACTCGTCGCCGAGTTCGTGCTGTACGCGGAATTTGGTGTCGGGCTTTTAGCTTTGACCCAAGACCCATCCATGAACAGAGTGACGAGGAGTATGTGGACCAGTATGTGGACCAAGAATTGGTTGCTTCAGCGTGATCAGTTCTCGCACATGCCTTTGCTTCGTGAGATCCGGGAGAATAATCCTGATGATTTCAGGAACTTTCTCCGGATGACGGACCCCGATTTTCACCGTCTTTTGGCTTTGCTGACCACTTTTATCAGCCGGCAGGATACCTGCATGAGACAAGCCATCACTCCGGAGCAGAGGCTTGTTGCTACGTTGAGGTACTTGGCGACAGGGAGAAGCCTTCAGGATTTGAAGTTCTCTTCAGGTATCTCTCCCCAAGCTCTGGGAATCATTATTCCAGAGACCTGTTCTGCCATCATCCAGGTCCTGCAGGAGGACTATATTAAGGTAACATTTCTACTTTACTATTCCCTTCTATGTATGCTCTGTTTGCTAATGTCTTGTATTTTTGACCTCCTTCCCTAATTACCCTGATTGCAATATGCTCTAATATGCTGTGCCCCTTTTCTCCTTCATGCATTTTTCCCTTCACTTACCTCCCCAGCATGCTCTTCTGCCCCAATAGACACCTATGGCCTAGTCACTTAAGCAATGTATTTTGTCTGCTGCATAGTATTGTTTTCCCCCAAACACCCCCTAAAATATGCACAAATGTTTGCTGTGTGTTTTACTTCATGTAGAGCCCCTTTGATTGTATTTTTTTTGTGAGGGGGGGGGCAAACTCATTAGGAACCCCCTCCCCCAACTGCTCTGTCAGATGGTACCAATCCTCTATCTGCTGGCTTTCACAGGGTCAATAGACACTATATACCTACCTGTTTATAGTGGGCATCTTTAGTGATTAATTCAGCAAAGCATGTAGTGCAAGGGGCTGCCTCCATACTTTCCATTTCCTTTTTTTTGGTGTTCTTTCCCTCCTATTAGCTTGCTTGTTAATTTCAGAATGTCACAATGTGCTTTCCTTTTTTTTTGTGGGGGGGGGGGGGGGGGTTTGCAATGATATTTTATCTTTCCTGTGGGCTGCCAATAGTGTTAAGTACAGAGGGTCTGGCCAAACTAGCACACATTATTGAGCCATTTGGCTATCAATGAAGTGCAGAGGGTTACCTGTCCAACCCCCCCCCCCCAAAACCCTATTTATTGTCAATGGCCCATCAGAAGTGGGGGGATTGATGGGGGGTGAGTAATCTGCGAAGGGGACCCTCTACTTTTCTGTGCAAATACTTTCCAGCCTAAAATGTTAAAGTATGCTCTTGTTCCAAGATGTTGGTTGTCTAATCTGCTTGCAATGTTTATGTGCAAAGTGACTAATTTTTTTTTATTGTTTCACTCCACAGTTCCCTTCCACGCCACAGGAATGGCAGACTGTGGCCTCCCACTTTGCCAGCCGTTGGGACTTTCCTAACTGCGGAGGGGCAATTGATGGGAAACACGTCTGCATCGTCCCACCGCCCAACCACGGGGTCCTACTATTATAATTATAAGGGGTTTAATAGTGTAGTGATGTTGGCGGTGGTGTCGGCGACATACGAGTTTATGTATGTGGACGTGGGGATGAACGGATCTCGGATGGTGGTGCCATTGCGCACACGGAGTTCTATTGGCGTCTCCAAAGTGGCAGTCTGTGCTTGCCACCTCCAGAGGAGAATGCTGAAGGACTCCCCTTCGTCTTTGTCGCAGATGAAGCGTTTGCGTTGACTCCCCATCTGATGAGGCCCTTCCCGATGAGGACCCTCACCCCAGACCAGAGGGGTCTTCAACTACAGGCTGTCCAGAGCCCGAAGAGTGGTGGAGAACACCTTTGGCATCCTGGCCAGCCGCTTCCGCCTGTTCTTGACGGCTATTAACTTGGCGGAATACAAACTGAACCACATAGTTCTTGCCTGTTGCATATTGCACAACTTTTTAAAACGACACAACAGCAACTACGTGGTGCCCATTGGTCCAGATGTGGAGGGCCCTCCAAATGCTGACCTCACAGCCCTTCAAGCGGCACATCCAGGCTTGCCCCCTCTAAATGCCCGTGCGGTCCGCGAGCAATATATGGACTACTTTGTGGGTAGGGGGGCCATTGCTCTGCTTGACGATGTGTGAGAGGCATTTTTTAATAAATATATTTTTTAAACCAACCCAGGATTTCTTGTCATTTCTGTATTATTGATTATTTGACCTTGACATTTTTTCCCTTTAGCTTCGACAGTGGGAATGCACTTTCTGGGCAAAAGGATGTAACAGTCTCTTCTTCCCAAAAAGATTCTTCTCATGTTGTGTGTTTGATACCTAATCTTTGGTCTAGAGAAGGTTTGTAGTGCATAACTGACACCCAAAATACTCCTTTTCATCACCATGACAGAAATGTGTGTATTCCCAAAAATGGTGTGCTACGTGTTTTCAAACAAATCACTGTGGGTGTCATTTACATAAGTCAAATCCACTATGCTCTACAAGTGCAGTGCAAAAGTGCCCTGGAAAAGAAACTTGCAGTGCAAACTGGACTTGCCTTTAGTAAATAACACCCATTGCCCCCCAAATCCTTTACATTTGACATACATAATGCTTTTTTGTATTTAAATAAGGAAGCCACACATTGAGAAAATTAAAAAAGTTTACTTGCAACACATTCACAAGTGCGTTTACAAACTTCTTGCCAAAACTGACATGATCTGGGTTATTTACAACATTGTTTACAAACATTCCGCATTTGGTAAAACCAGGCATGGAGCAAAACAGAACATAGGAACTCGGAAAGATCAACTTTCTAACGTGAAGACAAGATCAGACATGACTATATGTTCAAAGTGTGTTTGATCTTGCCTTCATCACATGGGGGGTCACCCCTGGAAAACTGGAAATTTAGAACATGCACACAATTTTGGTCTGAAAATGGTCATTAGATGGTAAAACACATGCCTAGAATCTTCAAAAGTGCCATTTTCCATCATGGGGATGAATTGACATTTTTTGGGGGTGCAACCCCTTCACCACAACCACTTTAGTAGTTCGTAAAGTGGTTGCACCCCCAAAAAAACGTTGTCATTCATCCACCATGATGGGAGCTAGCACATGTGGACACAATGTGTGCATGTTCCAAATTTCACACAGTTCTTAAGTTGCAAATGTGTTCAGAAGCAGCCACAAATGTGTGTTAATTACTTGGTGCGTTTTCATATTTTTCCTAAAACATCAATGATGTTCTTCAATTTTTGTTGAACATCATTGATGTTTTGCTTTATGTCATCTAGATCTCTATTGCAGACCATTATCTCCCCGATGAGTACGTGGGCACTCTCTGTGGTAATGTGCGATTCTTCTTCCACAACATCCACGTCACCTAAAAACAACCAAAAAAAAAACAATGTTTTGGAAATGAGGCAGGCATACATTGATTAGCTTACCAGTAGCTGTGTTCTCCCACACTCACCTGTTGTGGTGACAAGTTCTCCAATTTCTCTGATCTCTCCTTCCTCCTCCTCCTCCTCTGCTTCTGGTGTTTCCCCTTCTTTGGGAGGTGTTGGTTTGGTGGTTTCCTCGGACGTCACGAGTTTTCGATCCCCTATGAGAAGGTACAAAAGGAAGATTTAGCAACACAATCTACTGAGGGCAGAAATAGGAAATATCAAACATTGCTTGAAAGTGAGGGACAATATTTTTGTTGGGCCAGTTACAAATGACAACAACATGAATGGAGTCACTTTTTAAAGGTGCTAAACTTAGTCACTTTTTGGTAGAAGTTTGTCTGATGGAGACCCCCCTCTAGTATCCACTGGAGCACATGTGTGGAAAAGCCTAATAAAAAGTGGGTTTGGGTGTCCCAGCACTAGTGCTCTAGAGTCCAGATGGGTAAACAGCTACTGGGTGACCTCTCCTTTACATTGAATAAATTGGCTTGACATTCTTGATGACATTTCTAGAGAGAACAAACTTCCTTTCCCAAAACAATTCACCAAACCTCGTATTATAAGTGGCCGAACGATCGAGGTTGAGTACGATCGAATGGACACACACGAACATGACAGTGGCAGAAAGATCGAGGTTGAGTACGATCGAATGCACAGACGAACCTGAAAGTGGCCATTTTTGAATGTACAACTTTGTAAAAATACAAACACATGGAGCAGTGTGCAAGCAAGAAATCAAACACACAACACAACTACTTACTTTTTTGAAGAACTCGCTTGATCTTTCTGTACTGATCGGCCTCCCTCAGTTTCAGGTCTGACCAGCGTTTCCTCAGTTGCTCCTTGGATCGTTGTACCCCAAAATGATTGTACAGCCTCCTCACAACTTTAGACATGATCTTGGCCTTGCGGACATTGGGGTTGAGGTAAGGCCCATACTTCCCATCATAGTCGCTCCTCTTTAAATATGTCCACCATCTCCAACATTTCTCCAAATGACATATTGGAGGCCTTGAATTTCAGGCTCCGGGATCGGGACGTTTCTGCCTCCGGCCTTTCCTCGTCCTCCTCCTCGTTGCTGCAATATTTCGGGCGCACCTGCTGTGTCCCCGCCATGTGCTCTCCCCACTGCGCCGTAAAGAGAAGGGGTGGGGAATAGACGAGAAAGATCGTCAGGGGCGGGCGGAGTTTGACGCATGCGCACTGTATATAAAACGTCACACGCCTGTGTCGTAGCCACGATCTGTGAGACGAGGGGAGAGAAAGCTCACGCACGAGACGATCGCTATAACGTAGGTACAATTTGACGTTGGTACCTAACTAGCCTAGACTGATTAGACCTTGAGGCTTCTTTATGGAGAAGATTAGGAGAGTTTAGCCTGACATAATTTATAGTGTTTTGTATGGTGTTGTGTCTTGCAGAGATTATGCAGGGATTCAACGACGTGAGTTTTCTCCCCCTGTTCATTGAGAAATACAGGGAAATTCCCCTTTTATGGCAGGCCAAACACCCCCATTACAGCTATAAACCAAAGAGGTACGCAGCCCTGCTGGAACTTGTGGAATTTGTAAAGCCAAGGTTCCCCACGGCAACTAGACATGTGCAAAAGGAAAAAATTTGTTTAGTTTCGTTTCGTTTTAATTCGTTAATTAATTAATTTCGTTTAGTTAGATTCGTTAAATTTGTTAAATTCGTTTTCGGATTTCGTTTAGTTTTCGACTGATTTTCGAATTCGAAAATATTTTGCGACCCGACTTTGGGTCCACGTATCTCGGGGTTACTTGGTGATAGAAACACCAAATTTGGATATGTTGTAGTGGTAGTTCTACTGTGTTTGCATACCAAATTTGGTTTTTAGCTACAAGTGGCCCCGAGATATGTGGCCCCAAAGTCGGGTCGAAAAATGTCATTCTCTGCTGCAGAAAAGTGCTTGACATTTTGCGATCCGACTTTGGGGCCACGTATCTCGGGGCCACTTATAGCTAGAAACCCCAAATTTGGTATGCAAACACAGTAGAACTAGCACGACAACCTCTCCAAATTGGGTGTTTCTATCACCAAGTAACCCCGAGATACGTGGACCCAAAGTCGGGTCGCAAAATATTTTCGAATTCGGTTGAAATAGTTTCAAATGCGGTTGAAATCATTTCAAATGCAGTTGAAAAAATTTCAAATGCAGTTGAAAAAATTTCAAATGCAGTTGAAATAATTTCAAATGCAGTTGAAATAATTTCAAATGCAGTTGAAATAATTTCAAATCATGTTGATACTATTTCAAGCGAAATCGAAAATATTTTGCGACCCGACTTTGAAAAAAAAAAATGAAATTGATTCTAACAGTCTGCAGAAGATCTGCAAAAAAAAAAGAAGTGAAATGGCTGTTAATAGTCTACAGGAGATCTGCTATTAAATGATATATTTTTTTCTATTCTGTTCTAATCTTTTCTATTTGAATTATAAATTTTGGAAGATGGTTATTTACTTATATACATCTGTCACATAAAAAAAAAGATGTGAAATGGCTGTCACGGATGTCGATCGCAAGGCAAGTACATATGCTGTATGTCATTGTCCACTTGCCACAACACCTGTCACAAGTGCCAAGACACCTGCCATGAGTGCCACGTGACCGACCACAAGTGCCACGTGACCTGCCACGTGACCAAGTTGTGGATTGTCCACTTGCCATGTCACCTGCCACAAGGGTTCCTAGCACCAAGTGACCCCCAGATATGGGGGATATGTCAAGTACTTTTTCTACAGCAGAGAATTACATTTTGTGACCCGACTTTGAGGCCACGTATCTCGGGGCCACTTATAGCTAGAAACCACAAATTTGGTATGCAAACACAGTAGAACTAGCACTATAACCGCTCCAAATTTGGTTTCTATCACCAAGTAACCCCGAGATACGTGGACCCAAAGTCGGGTCGCAAAATATTTTCGAATCCGGTTGAAATAGTTTCAAATGCGGTTGAAATAATTTCAAATGCAGTTGAAATAATTTCGAATCATGTTGATACTATTTCAAGCGGATTCGAAAATATTTTGCCACCCGAATTTGAAAAAAAAAATGAAATTGATTCTAACAGTCTGCAGAAGATCTGCAAAAAAAAGTGAAATGGCTGTTAATAGTCTACAGGAGATCTGCTAAAAAAAGAAATAGATGCTAATAGTCTGCAGGAGATCTGGTGAGAAAACGAAATAGATACTAATAGTCTGTAGTTGTAGTGCTAGTTCTACTGTGTTTGCATACCAAATTTGGGGTTTCTAGCTACAAGTGGCCCCGAGGTACGTGGCCCCAAAGTCGGGTCACAAAATGTAATTCTCTGCTGCAGAAAAGTACTTGACATATCGCCCCTATCTTGGGGTCACTTGGTGCTAGGAACCCCACAACTTGTGGCAGGTGACGTGGCAAGTGGACTATCCACAACTTGGTCACGTGGCACGCGTGGCCGGTCACGTGGCACTCGTGGCAGGTGTCGTGCCACTCGTGGCAGGTGTCGTGGCACTTGTGGCAAGTGAACAATACACAACTTGTGGCAGGTGATGTGGCAAGTGGACAATGACATACAGCATATGTACTTGCCTTGCGATCGACATCCGTGTTAGACGTGCAAAAGGAAAAAAATTGTTTTGTTTCGTTTTAATTCGTTAATTAATTCATTTTGTTTAGTTAGATTCGTTAAATTCGTTTTCGGATTTTGTTTCGTTTTTGACCGAATTCGAAAAATCAGTCGCATTTGAAATTATTTCAACCGGATTTGAAAATATTTCAACCGGATTTAAAAATATTTCAACCGAATTTAAAAATATTTCTACTGGATTTGAAATTATTTCAACTGCATTAGAAACTATTTCAACCAGATTTGAAAATATTTCAACTGCATTAGAAACTATTTCAACCAGGTTTGAAACAGTTTCTAATGCAGTAATATTTTCAAATCTGGTTGAAATAGTTTCTAATGCAGTTGAAATAGTTTTTAATGCAATTGAAATATTTTCAAATCTGGTTGAAATATTTTCAAATCTGGTTGAAATAGTTTCTAATGCAGTTGAAATAGTTTCTAATGCAGTTGAAATAGTTTCTAATGCAGTTGAAATAATTTCAACCAGATTTGAAAATATTTCAACTGCATTAGAAACTATTTCAACTGCATTAGAAACTATTTCAACCAGATTTGAAAATATTTCAACTGCATTTGAAATTATTTCAACCGAATTCGAAAATATTTTGCGACCCGACTTTGGGTCAACGTATCTCGGGGTTACTTGGTGATAGAAACCAAATTTGGAGAGGTTATAGTGCTAGTTCTACTGTGTTTGCATACCAAATTTGAGGTTTCTAGATATAAGTGGCCCCGAAATACGTGGCCTCAAAGTCGGGTCACAAAATGTAATTCTCTGCTGTAGAAAAGTACTTGACATATCCCCCATATCTGGGGGTCACTTGGTGCTAGGAACCCCATAACTTGTGGCAGGTGACATGGCAAGTGGACAATGCACAACTTGGTCACGTGGCAGGTCACGTGGCTCTTGTGGTCGGTCACGTGGCACTCATGGCAGGTGTCTTGGCACTTGTGGCAGGTGTTGTGGCAAGTGGACAATGACATACAGCATATGTACTTGCCTTGCGATCGAAATCCGTGACAGCCATTTCACATCTTTTTTTTATGTGACAGATGTATATAAGTAAATAGCCATCTTCCAAAATGTATAATTCAAATAGAAAAGATTAGAACAGAATAGAAAAAATATATATAATTTAATAGCAGATCTCCTGTAGACTATTAACAGCCATTTCACTTCTTTTTTTTTTTGCAGATCTTCTGCAGACTGTTAGAATCAATTTCATTTTTTTTTTCAAAGTCGGGTCGCAAAATATTTTCGAATCCGCTTGAAATAGTATCAATTTTTTTTTTCAACTGCATTTGAGAGGTTGTAGTGATAGTTCTACTGTGTTTGCATACCAAATTTGGGTTTCTAGCTATAAGTGGCCCCGAGATACGTGGCCCCAAAGTCGGGTCACAAAATGTCAAGCACTTTTCTGCAGCAGAGAATGACATTTTTTCGACCCGACTTTGGGGCCACATATCTCGGGGCCACTTGTAGCTAGAAACCCACAGTAGAACTAGCACTACAACATGTCCAAATTTGGGGTTTCTATCCCTAAGTGACCCTGAGATATTTCGAATTTCGTCCGCGATTTTTCGATTCGAAAAAAATTCGGATTCGGTTAAATTCGTTAGTATTGTAATTCGGTAATTCGGATGCATCCGAATGTCTGAATAATGAAAAATTTGTCCGAATTTCGATTCGGAACATAACGAAATGCACATGTCTAACGGCAACTGTTGGTGATTTAAGAAAGAAAATTGGCAGCCTGAGGAGTGCGTATATCAGGGAGCGCAAGAAGGTCCTGAAGTCCCAAGCATCTGGAGCTGCAGCAGATGAGGTCTATGCCCCCAAGCTCTGGTACTATGACAGTCTCCATTTTCTCAAAGACCAGACTGATGTCACGGAGCCACTCTCGCCTCCTCCTTCCACGCTTCCTTGCGCGCAGGCAACCCCTGATGAGGCTTCCGAGGAGCAACCTGGGCCTTCCAGTCTGGAAGATGTGCAGGAGCCCAGCTTGAGCCAGGTGTAGTAGTTTGGGAACCATTTTTGTGAAAAAGGAATGATGTTCACTTAATTCCGGATCCCCAATTGCTTAGTTCCTAACGTGTTTGACATATCAACTGACAGTAGTGTTGGAGACATTTGGGGCCAGAATCTAAACTGCAGGGCTGAGAATTGTATGGTTTTCTATTTGTAACCATTTTGCAACAGTTGTGTGAAAATTGTGTGTGTTTGATGAACAAATAACTGAAACTATGTCCCTTTTTCATACACAGGAAGACCTCAGCCAGGAGGAGGCTGTGGAATGTGGCAGTCAGGAGGAGGAAGGGGTTAGTGGCAGCCAAGAGGTGGGTAGTGGCAGCCAACAGGGGGGTAGGCCTCGGAGCCTGACTGACTCCCAAATCCCTCCCCTCCGCCTTCCCTACAAAAGGGCGAGAAGGGGGGTGAGGCGGGAGAGTCAGCGCTCCGGATGATCAGAGAGGCTTCAGCCTCCCTACATGCCACACCCACCGACGAGGAGGCCTTTGGCTCCGTGGTTGTCACGAAAATGATGGGTATGGAGGTGGGGCAACGCAACATGTGTGAGGGGGTCATCCTCAAGGTCCTAAATAAGGGTATGGCTGGGAGATGACCCCACTCACACATGTTTGCCATAGTGACCATGCTCCGCCTCCTCCTTCTGCCACCCCACCAGCAACACAGCCACAGCGTGCAAGGAAGCGTGGAAGGAAGACGTGAGA
The DNA here is from genome assembly GCA_028564925.1 of Lithobates sylvaticus. NCBI lineage: Eukaryota > Metazoa > Chordata > Amphibia > Anura > Ranidae > Lithobates > Lithobates sylvaticus. The sequence goes on along the minus strand of CM053026.1, from coordinate 534,672,787 downwards.
GTGACGACCTGGATTCAGTCTGGTCTGAGAGAAGATGGAGCCTCTCGTAGTACCAGAGCCTGGGGACCTAGATGGCATCTGCTGCAGTTCCGGATGTTTTGGACTTCAGGACCAGATAGCACTCCCCTTAAGATACGTACTCCTCAGGCCCCCAATTTTCGAAGCTTGAAAAATGATGGCTGCCGTGGGTGTCCATCGCTGCGTTCCTCTTTGGTTTGTTGCTGAGACCTAAATAAAGGTATTTTTGATTTGAAATTATCATTGCCTATTGTGTTTTACTTTTCTACAATGACAGTTTATTTGTGAGTAGGCAGGTACATTTCACAAATAATAAAGTATAATTAACAAGGTGTACCAACAACAAACAAACTCCTAGTAAATTTAAGCAACAAATACAAATGTTAATAATGTTGTTTTGATAAGTTGAGACACACAACCCCCCTCAAAAAAAAAAAAAAAAAACATCTCCTTAAAATATGTATTCCAAAAAAAAAAAAAAATGAGAAATCATCCAAAAAATATAACAAAGAGTCTTTTACGATCTGAGTAAAAATAAACATGTAGTCTAGAAATCGAGAAAAGTAATAAAGAACTAAGTTTGTGAGAAGTGCGGGTGAATATGAGCAGCTAAAACATGTCATTCTTCTTGCATTGTAAAGAAAAAGAGAATGCGCTGCATTAAAGACATTTTAACATTGCAGCGTGACGAATGTGCTGTGTCGATTAGGAAAGGTAGTTTTACCTGACCGAGCGCTTCCGTCACAGAATTTCTTCTGAGCATGCGTAGCACTTTGTCCGTCGGACTACGCTACACACGATCGGATTTGGTGTGATCGGACCTTGTTGTCAAAAAATCTATCCAGCAGGAGATAGGACTTTGTCCGTCGGACAATCCGACGTACACTGTCCGATGGTGCCTCCACACGGTCGGATTTTTGGACAACATTGTCCGATCAGACAGAATCCATGCGAAAATCCGACCGTGTGTATGGGGCTTAAGAGGCCGTTAATTAACGGCCTCACAGAGTTCCCCTCTTGAGCGCCCCCTGGGGCGCGCACTCGAGAACATACGTGATCGCCGGGTCCAGAGGACCCGGCAGATCACGGATCACGGTAAACGGCCGCTCATCGCGGCCGTTTACCACGTGATCGCTCCGTCAAATGACGGAGCGATCACATGTAAGCAAACCGGCGTCATTTGATGACGCCGGTTCCTCTCTCCTCCTCTCTCTGTACCGATCGTACAGTGTGAGAGGAGAGGGGAGGGATCGGTGGCAGCAGTGCTGTGGGCGGGATCTGTAGTGCGGGATCTGTAGTGATCAGTGCTATTTTTAGCACTGATCACTGTATAAATGTCACTGGTCCCAAAAAGTGTCAAACGTGTCTAATCTCACTGCCACAACGTCGCAGTCCCACTAAAAAAATCCATGATCACCGCCATTACTAGTAAAAAAAAAATTATAATAAAAATGCCACAAATCTATCCCCTATTTTGAAGACGCTATAACTTTTGCGCAAACCAATGCCCACCAGGTGAAACTCAATTTTAGTAATGCTCACACGACTACACATGCAGCAGAGGGCCGTCAACGAGTATCTGTGTGAGCAAGGCAGCTTGGCAGATTTATGGCATTTTTATTATTAACTGTAAAAGTATATCAAAAGATGAATTTTAAGATTTAATGTGACTAATAAACTGTTATAGGATTTTTTAGCAGCACCAGGAAACCTTTCAGATAATGCTTTGTCCAAAATACATATTTTTTGTGGTGCACTGGCTAGGCTATTTGAATGAATAGCACGGCAATGCTCCTGCAATTTACCACAATGCATTTGTGTAATTGGGCCCTAAAGGAAAAGAGGCTGTTCTCTTAGCATAGTGTATGTTCACTTTCCAAAGTGAGTGATGGTAATAAGTGTGAATCTACATACAGTATGTTCACTTTGAATGCCAAATCATGTGCTAGGGAACATGATTTATTGATTAAAGTAAACCCATCTTCATTTTCTGTACTAAGCTCAGTAAACATTCACTTTCCAAAGTGTGTGATAGTAATAAAGGTGCATCAATGTTCACTTTGAATGCCCCATCATGTGCTAAGAAAATAAAATAAATGCTAGAAGATGATTCCTTGATTAAAGTGAGCCCAGATTCATTTAACCACTTGCCTACCAGGTACGAACACCCCTTCCTGACCAAGCCATTTTTCAGCTTTCAGCGCTGTCGCATTTTGAATGACAATTGCGCGGTCATGCAAGGATGTACCCAAATAAAATTTTTATCATTTTTTCCCCACAAATAGAGCTTTATTTTGGTGGTATTTGATCACCTCTGCGGTTTTTATATCTTGCGCTATAAACAAATTAAGAGGGACAAGTTTGAAAAAACGCAATATTTTTTACTTTTTATTATAATAAATATCCAATTTTTATTTATTTTTTAAACACATTTTTTCCTCAGTTTAGACCAATACGTATTCTTCTACAAATTTTTGGTAAAAAAAAAAAAATCGTAATAAGCGTCTATTGATTGATTTGCGCAAAAGTTATAGCGTCTACAAAATAGGGGATAGATTTATAGCATTTTTATTATTTATTTTTTACTAGTACTGGCGGCGATTTGCGATTTTTATCGTGACTGCGACATTGCGGCAGACATATCGGACACTTTTGACACATTTTTGGACCATTCACATTTATACAGCGATCCGTGCTATAAAAATGCATTGATTACTGTATAAATGTGACTGGCAGGGAAGGGGTTAACACTGGGGGGCACTGCAGGGGTTAATATGTTCCCTATATGAGTGATTCTAACTGTGGGGGGAGGGGACTGACTGGGGGAGGGGACCGATCGGTGTCCCTATGTACAAGGGACACACCATCGGTCTCCTCTCCTCTGACAGGACGTGGATCTGTGTGTTTACACACACAGATCCACGCCCTGCTCAATTACCGGGCAATCGCGGGTGCCTGGCGGTCATCGCGGCCGCCGGGCACGCTCATCGGCTTCCCAGCTACGCGACGGGCACGCGCGCGCGCCCCCTAGTGGCCAAAAAGCGAGCGCCGTCATATGACGGCGGCCCGCCACAAGAGCTGCACTGTCCCGCCGTCATTTGACAGTGGGCGGTCAGCAACAAGTTAATTTACCAAGCTTAGTAAGCATTCACTTTCCTAGGTGAGTGATCGTAAAAAAAGTGACTATGTTTACTCTGAATGCCTATTAAAGCGGAGTTCCACCCAAAAGTGGAACTTCTTCTCATTGTACTCCTTCCCCCCTCAGGTGCCACATTTGGCACCTTTGGGGGGGCAGGATACTTGTCTTTCACAGGTATCCTGTTCCCACTTCCGGGAGCCTCAGTCGCGGGTATTGACGTCACCGCCTGGGCTCCCTCCTCCTCCCTCCTCCTCCCTCTTCCTCCCTCCTCCTTCCCTGGCTGCCGGGCCAGTAGGAGAGAGGAGCAGAGCAGAGCCTCACGCATTCGCAGTAGGGTTCCCAGCGTGAAGCCGTAAGGCTTCACTGCCGGGTTCCCTTACTCGCAATGGAGGCGGTATGCACCCGACAGCTGATGGAAACATCAGCTGTGGTGCCGACATCGCTGGACACCAGGACAGGTAAGTGTCCGATTATCAAAAGTCAGCAGCTGCAGTATGTGGAGCTGCTGGCTTTTAACTTTTGCAGTGGTGGGCAGACCTCCACTTTAATGTGCTAGGAAAATTACATATTTTTTGGGCTAGAACAGGATTCATTGTTCAACAGCTTCCTATCCATAGCCTGTGTGTATATTACACACATACACACACATACATACACGCATACACAGTATATAGCACAAGCGGTTATACCAGGATCATGGCTATTTCATGTAAAGGTGACCTGAGAGGCTCTACAGTTGCCTGATCACTTTTACAGTGCTCGAAAGGACCCCTCCTTTCCTGCTGTCACCTGTCATTCCTGGGCTCTCCTGTTGCAACACTGTTGTAATGGTTGGTCAGAGGAGATGAAGGAACTTCTATTCCTCAATCTCGTCTGTGACAAAGGAAGCCAGAAGCGATGAGGATTTTGTCACTTCCAGTTTTGGGTTCTGCAATCTCTGTTTGATCAGCTGCCTTGAAGGGGTGAGGAGTAGTGATGGACGAACATCTAACGGGACAGTTTGCGAACGCGATCGCGTGTGCACAAATGTTGGCGAACAACGACAAGCATTCTTTTTTTATCTGTGAAATTTCATCAATTCAGGAGCGCATGAAGGCCATGGAGGAGAGGCAAAAGAGGGGGTGCAGGAGATGATCCTCCTATTGGAAAAGTTGCCAACATTTTATTTTTTTTATAAGTTATTGTAGCGGGTATCCCAAATTTAGGGGTGACCTGAGCAATAGTTGGCTCGGGTCTTCTAATTGTTTGGACTCTGCCTTGCTGCTGTTTTTACCTGGCGTGTAAAAGGGGCAGACGCCATTGTTCTGGGCGCGAATACCCGAGGACCTGTACCCGGAGGAGTGTATCCCCTCGAGGGGGGATACGAGCATTGACTGTGGGGTCTCGGGCACCTTCAGCCCAAGGCCACGGTGTCCAGGTAGGCCCAGTACCTTTAACTGGGTCTACAAAGCCAGAAAGGAAACCCAGGGAGCCCAGGTGAGGGCGACTGCTCTGACTAAGAGGAAGCCAGGGGAGGATCGTACCTATAACAGGAGGCGAGTGATAAAGATTGCTGTCTCGGGAGAGGCCTGGTGACCTGTCGGAGGGAAGGATTCCTTGCTCCACAGACTGCCTTTGCGGAGTGCTGCTAGCCTGCTACCTAAGGAGGGATCTCCTTGACTTTGTCCTTGGAGGGGACTAAGTCACTGTTCAAGCTACATGCCGGCTGCTAGTGCCATTGGGTGACTATCCGGGTGAGCTGTACCCACTCGGGACCGAAGCCAAGAGTGTGCCTGAATCGGTTCTATCTGCTAACCTCTTTCTCTTTTCAACTCTCCGGTTACTGAAGCATAAAAGGAAAATAAACTCGTGGTGTGGACATTGGCCTTCTTTGGGAAAGGTAAAGACTTGCCTCTAAACTCTAAAGGGGAGAACCAGTGGAAGGAAGCAACTTGCTGCGGGACCCAAAAATATGACACCGCTCAACCTCTTCAAACAGGAGGGTACGGGCATATAGTACGGTGTGCTTTATTTCTAAAAGTGAGCCAAAGGTAGAAAAAAAGGTCCATGTGCTACATTATATAAATCGTTTATACAGTTATGCATATACATGGTCTACTGGTCACATGTGCTGAATTCCTCCGATATCCATGCCTCATTCATTTTTATAAATGTGGGGTAGTCAACAGTGTCGTGAGCTAGGCGAGTGCGCTTATCGGTCACGATCCCCCCTGCTGCGCTGAACGTCCTTTTCGGACAGGACACTGGATAAGGGCAAGCCAACAATTCCATTGCAAATTGTGCAAGCTCTGGCCAGAGGTCAAGCCTCCCCACCCAGTAGTCCAGGGGTTCATCACTTCTCAGAGCGTCCACATCGGCCGTTAACCCGATGTAGTCGGACACCATCCTCCTCTGACTCCTCCTCAGAGTCCTGTTGTTGACTTGTCTCAGATAGAGTAGCCCCCCCCGGGAATTCATCCAGCATTGCGACTTCCTCATCTTCCTGCTCCTGCTCCTCGACGGCTTGATCAATGACACGACCCAATGCACGTTCCATAAAGAAGGCGTAAGGTACAATGTCACTGATGGTGCCATGGCTGCGACTGACCAGTTTGGTGATCTCATCAAATGGCCGCAAAAGTCTGCATGCGTTGCGCATGAGCAGCCAATGGCGCGGTGAAAAAAAAACAAGCTCCCCAGAACCTGTTCTGCCGCAGAGTTCGTACAGGTAGTCGTTAACTGCACGTTTCTGCTGGAGCAGCCTATCAAGCATATACAAGGTTGAGTTCCATCGCGTCAGGCAGTCACAAATAAGACGTCTGACTGGCATATTGTGGCGCCGCTGAATGTCAGCAAGGCGAGCCATGGTCGTGTAAGATCTTCTGAAATGGGCTGAGATTTTCCTTGCCTGCCGCAAGATGTCCTGGACCCCAGGGTATTTGACAACGAATCGCTGCACGACCAAGTTTAAGACGTGTGCCATGCATGGCATGTGTGTAATTTTGCCCTGTTTCAACGTGCTTAGCAGATTGGCACCGTTGTCGCACACCACTTTACCAACTGTCAAATTGAGCGGTGTTAGCCACTGATCTGCCTGTGAACGCAAAGCTGAAAGGAGTGCAGGGCCAGTGTGGCTCTTGGCTTCCAGGCACAACAGACGCAGCACAGCATGGTAACGTCTCACCTGGCATGTCGATTTGGTTCTGGGGATCTTGGGCGGCGCAGCAGAAGAGACGGTAGCAGCGGAAAAGGAGGAGTCAGCCGAGGAGGAGAGGGAGGATGGAGTAGGAGGAGGAGAAGAAGAGGCAGGCCTGCATGCAATCCGTGGCGGTAAAACCAAATCTACACAGGTGCCACGGGTTACATGCTTGACGGCCGCCAGAAGGTTCACCCAGTGGGCAGTAAAAGTTATATACCTTCCCTGCCCGTATTTGCTAGACCACGTGTCTGTGGTCAGATGTATCTTGGCACCGACACTGTGTGCCAGAGATACATTCACTTGCCGCTGAACATGGCCATATAGCTCTGGGATGCACTTCTGTGAGAAATATTTCCTTCCTGGGACCTTCCATTGTGGTGTTCCAATGGCCACAAATTTTCGAAAGGCCTCCGAGTCCACCAGTCAACCGCTGGGCAAGAGGGTTATCCGGCGTCATCATTTTTTTATGCTCGAACATTTGGCCCACGGAAGCCTGCCTTTTTCCCGAAAAACGTGAGGAAGGTGGAGTGGAGGACAATTGTGAGGAGAGAGGAGAAGTAGAAGAGGCTGGACGGTGAGAGCCTGGAGTGTGGCTTTGTGGGTTCTGATGGCGTTGCTCCCACTGGGCTCGGTGATGGGAGTTCATGTGCCTTCTTAAGGCGGTTGTCCCTAGGTGAGTGTTGGGCTTACCGCGACTTATGCGTTGACTGCAAATGGCAACACTATTGTCAGCAGCGGACACGTTAAAAAAAGAACCCACTGCGGAGCCATGTGCCGGCGTCCTGGGAGCGCCAGATGTGACCGTACATGGTTAATGGCTCGCTCCTGATACATTAGCAGTCTAGTTTTCTGCTGGTCCATCTCTCCCTCTGAACTCCTCTCCTCTTCCTCTATTGTGGGCACCCACGCGACGTCCCTAGATACGTCATCATCAATGTCACCTTCCTCACCACTATAATTAGAGATCTCGGAGTAGGCAGCAACAGCAGGGACCAACCTCCTTGGGCTGATCAGGGTACTGTCGTCAGAATGCTGAGTGGTGGTTGTTGCTACCTCCTCTTCCTGATCCAATGCCAAGAATGGCTGTGCATCGGAAATGTCTTGTGATGGATTGGAAAATAATTCCTGTGACTCAAGCGGAGGGTATATGGTGGTGGTGGTGTTGGTGGTAATGTCTTTGGGGGAGCACACATCAGAGAGTGAAGAGGGTGCAAATAGAGAGGATGAGGAGGGTGCAGAAGAGTAAGGCTGAGTGAGCCACTCAACCAAGTCCTTTGACCTAATCGAACGCACCGTCTGCAACTTCCCACTTTGGCTCAAGCCTTGTGCTCCTGCCCTACCCCTACCACCCCTGCGGAAGGGCCTGCCTCTTCCTCTGCATGTCATTTTTTAAATGACCCTGTGACAAAAGTCTCTAGAGAAGTGCAGTATATGTGGAAGAAGGCATATAACACACCGCTTCAATTTGTCGTTTTGGGGGGCCACTGGTCTATCACATCAGTTAAAATACTTTTTTCTAATTGCGTTTGTCACTCTTTGTAGTATCGCTGCAGAACCACTCAGCAGTCACAATGCTGCACAGTAGAAATGCACTATACTATGCTTTCTATATTTGAAAGTATTTTATACGTGTATTACACCCCTATATAATGCACACCTAATAGTACACCTATACCAGTCCTTAAAAGGACTTTTGTGGACCTATATTCGTTAGCGATTTGTGTCGCTACAGTCTGTCCCTGCGACACACAGCAACCTCTCCCTACACTGACAAAAGAGCTGCAGAACCGCTCAGCAGTCACAATGCTGCACAGTAGAAATGCACTATATTATGCTTTCTATATTTGAAAGTATTTATACGTGTATTACACCCCTATATACTGCACACCAAATAGTACACCTATACCAGTCCTTAAAAGGACTTTTGTGGACCTATATTAGTTAGCGATTTGTGTAGCTACAGTCTGTCCCTGCGACACACAGCAACCTCTCCCTACACTGACAAAAGAGCTGCAGAACCGCTCAGCAGTCACAATGCTGCACAGTAGAAATGCACTATACTATGCTTTCTATATTTGAAAGTATTTTATACGTTTATTACACCCCTATATACTGCACACCAAATAGTATACCTATACCAGTCCTTAACCACTTCAATACCCTCCCATGTACATATGACGCCCACAAGGTGTATCTCCCATCCTGGGTGGGCGTCATATGACGTCCTCCCATTCTCGGCCGCCTAGGGGGCGCGCGCGCTGCGTCGCTCGGGACCCGGTGCGCGTGCCTGGCGGCCGCGATGTCCGCCGGGCACCTGCGATTGCCCGTTAAAACAGCGGGACCGTGGGGAACCATGGAGCTGTGTGTGTAAACACACAGCTCCACGTCCTGTCAGTGACGAGGAGACCGATCATGTGTTCCCAGTACGGAGGAACACCGATCGGTCTCCTCCCCTTGTGAGTCCCCTCCCCCCACAGTTAGAATCACTACCTTAGGGAACATATTAACCCCTGCAGTGCCCCTAGTGTTAACCCCTTCCCTGCCAGTCACATTTACACAGTAATCAATGCAATTTTATAGCAACGATCGCTGTGTAAATGTGAATGGTCCCAAAAATGTGTCAAAAGTGTCCGAAGTGTCCGCCCCAATGTCGCAGTCACGAAAAAAAAATCGCAGATCGCCGCCATTACTAGTAAAAAAAAAAATGCAATAAATCTATCCCCTATTTTGTAGACGCTATAACTTTTGTGCAAACTGATCAATATACGCTTATTGTGATTTTTTTTACCAAAAATATGTAGAAGAATACGTATTGGCCTAAACGGAGTAAAACATTTTTTTTTTTTTTTAAATGGGATATTTATTATAGCAAAAAGTAAAAAATATTGTTTATAGCGCAAAAAATAAAAACCGCAGAGGTGATCAAATACCACCAAAAGAAAGCTCTATTTGTGGGAAAAAAAGGACGTCAATTTTGTTTGGGTGTAACGTCGCACGACCGCGCAATTGTTAGTTAAAGCAACGCAGTGCCGAATCGCAAAAAGTGCTCTGGTAAGGAAGGGGGTAAAATCGCCCGGTGCTGAAGCGGTTAAAAGGACTTTTGTGGACCATTATTAGTTAGCGATTTGTGTAGCTACAGTCTGTCCCTGCGAGACACAGCAACCTCTCCCTACACTGACAAAAGAGCTGCAGAACCGCTCAGCAGTCACAATGCTGCACAGTAGAAATGCACTATAATATGCTTTCTATATTTGAAAGTATATTATAAGTGTATTACACCCCTATATACTGTACACCTATACCAGTCCTTAAAAGGACTTTTGTGGACCTAATAGCTAGTGATTACAGTCTGTTCCTGCTACACACAGCAACGTCTCCCTACACTAACAAAAGACAGGTGCAGAATCGCTCATCACTGCAGTCACAATGCTGCACAATAGAAATTAACTATAATATGTTTTCTATATTTGAAAGTATATTATAAGTGTATTACACCCCTATATAATGCACACCAAACAATAGTACACCTATACCAGTCCTTAAAAGGACTTTTGTGGACCTAATAGTTAGTGATTACAGTCTGTCCCTGCTCCACACAGCAACCTCTCCCTACACTGACAAAAGACAGAATGTAAAATGGCAGCCAGATCAGGTCTATTTATAAGGTAGGGGGTATGTCCATGTGCTGAAATGTCTCAATTGGCTGTCCTGTACCACATGACGGATGTGTCATGGGTCAAAGTTCTTCACAATGTAAAAGAATATGGCGGCCGCGAACAGCGCCATCTGTCCGCCGGTTTGGCGAATAGCGAATGCGCAAAGTTCGCCACGAAACGACCGCGGGGCGAACCGCAAGGCCATCTCTAGTGAGGAGGTTTCAGGGGTATAATAGACCTTTGAGCTCTTAATAAAGAGTACACAAGGGAAGTTGTTCATCCCAAGTGATAGAAATAAAGTTGAAATAATTTTTTAATAGTAAAGTACCCGAATCCCCTGTGTTTACATACAAATGCAAGTGCACACATAGGTCCCACATGCACATGTAAATGGTGATTGCGCCACACATGTCAGTTATCATCGTGAACATCAGCGTGAGAGCAATAATTCTAACAGCAGAGCTCGTTTAACTTCAAACTGTTAACGTGTAAAAGCATTGCCCATGGATAATTTTAGGTACTGTAGTTTGTTGCTATTTTGCAGGCATGTACAATTTTAAATCTTGACACATTTGGGATCTATTTACTGAACACTGCATCTTTTACATTTTACAAAAAAATAAATAAAAAATAATAGGTATTATATTTTGATGAGTGCACTTAAAATAATTTAAGTGTATTTTTTCCTAAAAATGTGCATTTTATAAACAGCTGCATCATTATGGAGTGACATACAAAATTCCAACAGCCACCATTCTTCAGGACCTAGGCTTTAAAAAATAAATAAAAACGAAATAATGTTTGGGGGTTCTAAGTAATTTTCTAGCAAAAAGAAAAAAAGGCTGGTTTTAACATGTATGCGACGAATGTAAAAATTGCTCCAGACAGCAAGTAGTTAGAGTGAGCCCAGCATCATTTTATTTACCAAGCTTAGTAAGCATTCACTTTACAAAGTGAGCAGCAGTCTCTGTTCCTAAATTAATGTCTTCGTTTTTCAACAGATGTCATGTATTCTGTAGTTTAAACACTAGATGGCACTATGACCACACTAAAGAACAGTATCAGGCTTTTGTTTAAAGGCTATAATGTTATTCCTCCAATTGCTTCTGTTTTATATCTGCAAATAGCAATCTGTGCCTTGTCTTTATTAAAATCTAAAATGATATATAATTGAAAAAATGGTATATGGTACCAAGTGTTATTTTAGCGATATGAAAAGTAAAAATATTTTTTTCATGTAACTGAATGCTAAGTTTTCCGTACCCTAGTCCACTGACAGCACTTCTTCGTTATTAATAATGCATAGTCAGTTGCCAACATCACAAAACTAGCATCAAGGGCATGGAAAACTTATGTACTGATTGGTAAATGAATCCCTAATGACAAACAATTGCAATGTCTCTGCAGAAACGACAACACCAGCATAGCATCGGATTTCAACACCTATGTTTTTTCAAGATTAACGATAAATGGTTTCTGGAATGGGAATGAAAGGGTACTTAGCCACAATGGTAGAAAACTATGGAGCCGATATTTATTGTCACAGTCTATTTATTGGAAGTAAAGTGACAGCAGATAAAATGTCAACTAAAGCTGGTCATAGACGGTGCGATTTTCTTTCCTGCATCCCAGCTAGTGTGTTCTTTGTGCAGGGGGGATCGCGGGTACGCGCCCTAGCCGGGAGAACACACAGTGATTATTGCTAGCGGCTAGGTTGATCAATCAATCAATCAACTTGGGTACAATCAGCCTGACTCATACATGGTTTGAATCTCTGCCGGACCCTGCTAAACTGACCGAGATCCAAATTGTCTATGGCCGGCTTAACTTGTAACTAACAACAACCTAACAACAACGCTGTATTTAATTAAGTTTAAAGCCACGGCGAATGGTGGGTGTGGCCAAATGCATTCACAGTGGGAGGGGCTTAAAGGGAAGTAGGTAAATAAAACAAATGAGTTCAGAGGCAGTACTAAGTGAGGCAGAGTTCAGAGGTCAGTGCTAAGTGAGGCAGAGTTCAGGGGTCAGTGCTAAGTGAGGCAGAGTTCAAAGGTCAATGCTAAGTGAGGCAGAGTTCAGAGGTCAGTGCTAAGTGAGGCAGAGTTCAGGGGTCAGTGCTAAGTGAGGCAGAGTTCAGGGGTCAGTGCTAAGTGAGGCAGAGTTCAGAGGTCAGTGCTAAGTGAGGCAGAGTTAAGGGGTCAGTGCTAAGGGAGGCAGAGTTCAGAGGTCACTGCTAAGTGAGGCAGAGTTCAGAGGTCAGTGGTCAGTGAGGTAACTTTCAGGGGTCAGTACTAAATGAGGCAGAGTTCAGAGGTCAGTGCTAAGTGAGGCAACATTCAGGGGTCAGTACTAAATGAGGCAGAGTTCAGAGGTCAGTGCTAAGTGAGGCAACATTCAGGGGTCAGTACTAAATGAGGCAGAGTTCAGAGGTCAGTGCTAAGTGAGACAACGTTCAGGGGTCAGTACTAAATGAGGCAGAGTTCAGAGGTCAGTGCTAAGTGAGGCAACATTCAGGGGTCAGTACTAAATGAGGCAGAGTTCAGAGGTCAGTGCTAAGTGAGGCAACGTTCAGGGGTCAGTACTAAATGAGGCAGAGTTCAGAGGTCAGTACTAAGTGAGGCAAAGTTCAGGTGTCAGTACTGAGGCAAAGTTCAGGGGTCAGTGCTAAGTGAGGTAGAGGTCAGGAGTCAAAAAATAAGTGAGGCAGAAGTCAGTACTAAATGAGGAAGAGTTCAGAGGTCAGTACTGAGTGAGGTAGAGGTCAGGGGTCAATACTGAGTGAGTCAGAGGTCAACGCTAAGTGAGGCTCACCTTTTCACTGCTGACCTGTGTTCTCCTTCTCCCTAGGACTCTTCACATTAGTAGTGGTACCGCAGCTCTGACTCTTCTCCCTATTCTCCAATTGCCTGGCCCAGTAGGTGGAGCTAAATTACAGCTACTCATAGCCCCGCCTACTGGACCAGGGAAAGGGAGAAGGGGAGAAAATCTGAATCTGCGGTACCCTAAGTACTGTAAAGAGTGCTAGTATGAACAGAAGTAAGACAATATTCTTTCTGTGTCTTCCCTGCAACTGTGCTTGCCACAGGCAGCTACAGAGGAAACACTGTTTGTTTATGCCGGAGAGGGGGCGGATACTAAAGAACGGCATAGGGGGCGAGGCTATGATTGGCATTTAGCCCCACCCCCACTGCCGTACCACATTTTAGCACACGCCCCTTCCCCTGTACAAAGCCAATCACAGCCCCGCCTGTGCCAGCCTTTAATATCCTCCCCTTCCCTGGAATAAACAGTGTTTCCTCTGTAACTGCTTGTGACAATCCAATCCAGGGCAAATGGGAGGCATGCACTCTGGGTGAGTAGGGCATGCCCAGGCACACACCCATTGCACACGCCTATGGCATATCCATTAAACCACCCAAGGGTTAAGTACTAGCTTGTACAACTTTTTGAAATCGATCATTATGTGGAACTGTATCAAATGCTTTTCTGTGATCAAGATAGGCTATATGTCCACAGCACCAACCTGGTCCAAAACTTTAGTGATATAATAAAAAAATTCAGTCAGATTAGTCCGACGTGATTTTCCCTCAGTAAAGCCATGCTACTTTGGGTCCAGCCAGTTGTGCGCTTTTAAGTGATCGATGAATCTTCTTTTTAGGGGCGATTCCATTACCTTGACTACAAAAGATGTTAAACTCACTGGCCTATAAATGCCAGCCTCTACATGGCGACTTTTCTTGTGGATAGGTACAGCATTAGCTGCCATCAGTTAGGGGAACTTCATCTGTTAGAATAAATTGATTCAAAAGTTTGGTAATGGTCCAGCAACTAAACCTTGAAGTTCTCGTAGAACTCTGGGATGGATATCTTCAGGGTCTGTTGCTTTATTAAGCTTTAACCAAGCCAGTTCCACTGTTACTTCTGTCTCCAGAAATCCTGAAAATTAACCTTTATTACAAAAAACAATATGATCCCTTGACTTTTTATTGTTAGTACATCTTATTTTTGAAAAGCCTGAATAGAGGTAATTGTGTAAATGGCTTGCTACATACAGGTTGCTAAGAGCACAATTAATGTTCTTACATAAGGAGTTTTATTTGCTCTTGATTCATGGAATATTCACTGCTTTGCACGTAATTATACAGTATAATTATATTTCTCCACTATCCTCAGCTTCACTGTTGGTAGTTTATGTGTCATGAAGGGATCAAGGGAAGTGGTTGTCAGGTTGTCAGGTGTAGGATAGAGTCATTCTTTTTACAAAGTGGACTCATGTTTTAATTTGGACTGGACACACTGGTGAGACATCTGGTGGTGTCTATTGAGAATGCATGTCACTAATATCCTCATATGAACTATTCCCTTGTCTCCTGCAGTGAGGGAAAAAAGTATTTGATCCCCTGCTGATTTTGTACGTTTTCGCACTGACAAAGAAATGATCAATCTATCATTTTAATGGTAGGTTTATTTTAACAGTGAGAGACAGAATAACAACAAAAATATCCAGAAAAACACACTTTAAAAAAAAGTAATACATTGATTTGCATTTTAATGAGTGAAAATAAATATTTGATCCCCTATCAGCAAGATTTCTGGCTCCTAGGCTTAAGAGAGCGCTTCTAATCTCAGCTTGTTACCTGAATAGAAGATTCAGGTAACGAGCTGAGATTAGGAGCGCTCTCTTAAGCCTCGTACACACGCTCAGTTTTTCGGATGACCAAACGGACGTTTTTTGTGTCATGCTAGTCTCATGTCGAAAGTGAAGAGGTTACTAACAATACGAAAATTTTCATACGACAGAATACCAAGACAGAAGTGACGTAATATTTTGAATATTTTTGCATGTATTCTTTCGTTTCTGATCTTGCTCTTATGATTTTTTTCATACAAAAACCATACTACTGAAACAAAAATCGGACGTTGTGTTCACATCCGAGTTTTACAGTATAGTCTGCACATCCAGCTTTTGTCTGACGAAAAAGCAAAATTGGCTGTCGAAAGCACAGTACTAACGATCCGAAAACCGGCAGACAGCTCGTCGTACAAATTTTTCCATCCGATTTTCGTATAGTGTGTACAAGCCTTTAGGCTGGCCATACATTATACAAATTTCTTATTCAATTTCCTTTAGATTTACCTTCCACTATGTAGTACATGGGCCAGTCTGATTGTATTAAAATTGAAAGTGTTTAGATTTGACCTTCTATTATATGGTTTTGGTAAATCTAAAAGGAAAATTAAATATGAAAATTGTATAATGTATGGCCAGCCTTAAAGTGAGTGCTCCTAATCTCAGCTTGTTACCTGTATAAAAGCACCTGTCCACAGAGGCAATCAATAAGATTCCAATCTCTCCACCATGACCGAGACCAAAGAGCTGTCCAAGGATGTCAGGGACAAGATTGTAGACCTACACAAGGCTGGAATGGGCTACAAGACCACCACCAAGCAGCTTAATGAGAGGGTGACAACAGTTGGTCCGATTTTTTAGCAAATGGAAGATAGACAAATCAATTATCAATCTCCCTCGGTCTGGGGCTCCATGCAAGATTGCACCCCATAGAGTTTCAATGATCATGAGAACTACACAAGATAATCTTGTCAATGATCTCAAGGC
Source organism: Lithobates sylvaticus (assembly GCA_028564925.1). Classification (NCBI taxonomy): domain Eukaryota; kingdom Metazoa; phylum Chordata; class Amphibia; order Anura; family Ranidae; genus Lithobates; species Lithobates sylvaticus. The sequence goes on along the minus strand of CM053026.1, from coordinate 534,657,179 downwards.
AGCCATCACCATTCTCACCAAGAAAACAATTGGTACCACACTACGCTGTAAAGGACTGTAATCCTGCAGTGCCGGCAAGGTCCCCCTGCTCAAGAAAGCACATGTACAGGCCTGTCTGAAGTTTGCTAATGAACATCTGAATGATTCAGAGGAGAACATGGTGAAAGTGTTGTGGTCAGATGAGACAAAAATCAAGCTCTTTGGCATCAACTCAACTCACTGTGTTTTGAGGAGGAATGCTGCCTATGACCCCAATAACACCATTCCCACTTTCAAACATGGAGGTGGAAATATTATGCTTTGGGGTTTTTTTTCTACTAAGAGGTCAGGGCAACTTCGCCGCAACAAAGAGACGATGGACGATGCCACGTACCGTCAAATCTTGGATGAGAACCTCCTTTCCTCAGCCAAGTCATTAAACATGGGTCATGGATGGGCATTGCAGCATGACAATGACCCAAAACACACGGCCAAGGCAACAAATGAGTGGCTCAAGAAGAAGCACATTAAGGTCCTGGAGTGGCCTAGCCAGTCTCCACACCTTAATCCCATAGAAAATATGTGGAGGGAGCTGAAGGTTCGAGTTACCAAACGTCAGCCTCAAAAATGTAATGACTTGGAGAGGATCTGCAAAGAGGAGTGGGACAAAATTCCTCCTAAGATGTATGCAAACCTGGTTTTGGTTACATAGACTTCGATGGATCAAAAACATGTATTGAAAAATGCAAAATGCACCTGGAATATGCAAACTGCAACCTGCATAGGTGTGAACCAGGCTTAAACACAACAGAGACTCCATGGAACCCTATGGACTCTCTGTGCTGTGTAATCCTAGATATATCTTGCTGATGAGTGGATGTTTTAATGCTTTGAAAGTTGGGCTATTGCATTCTGATAACCCATGTGAGAGCAGAGCAGATACCCTGTGAGGGACAAGAACCAATGCTTTTATGAAAGGAAATATGGATAAAACATGTTACTACAAGCTTACTTACCTCCTCTAGACCAGGAGATAGCTGTCTGTACACAAAGCACTAATTAATTCATCAGTGTGAGGGACATGATTGGGGTTGAGCAGTCTGAACTATTCTTAATCATCAGAGGACTGTGGGGGTTATTTACTAAAGGCAAATCCACTTTTCACTACAAGTGCACTTGGAAGTGCAGTCGCTGTAGATCCGAGGAGAACAGGCAAGGAAAATAAAAAACTGCATTTTAGCTTGCACATGATTGGATGATAAAATCAGCAGAGCTTCCCCTCATTTCAGATCTTCCCCTCAGATCTACAGTGGCTGCACTTCCAAGTGCACTTTCTTTTTTTTAAATTTTGAATTTGTATTATTTTCGACAAAATACATTCCAGTATAAATGAATACATATTTACACTGTATAAATGAATACAATTAATTGGTATTGCTTATCATATTGCATAGAACAGATAATAACAAAAATTATTTTGGTGTGTCCTTGGTTGGAGGCGTCTAATATTTGGATCCATCGGTGCGTTGAAGTCTCTGCAAATTATGAGTTGACCTTTTTACATTTTACGTGGCATTGTTATCATTTTCTTAATAAATTGATGAGGGTTTTTGTTCGGGGCATAAATATTGACAATAGTAAAGTCTGCATTTTCAATGGTTGCTGCCAGAATAATGTACCGATCTTGAGAATCAGTCTTAACGTTTAGAGGTTGGAAGGAAACAGAATCTTTTATTGCCAATATTACTCCTTTTTTTTCTTGGTGTTGTTGGATACAAATATATGAGGGAATTTTTCGTGGGAGAATTTTGGCGATTTGTTCATAGCAAAATGAGATTCTTGAATGTATACAATGTCACTTTGGAATTTTAATATGTCATTCCAGAGAGCTTTCCGCTTAAATGGGCTGTTGAGGCCTTTTGCATTGAGTGACATTAGTTTAAGACCCATGGAAATGTTTGTAAGCAACGTTAAAGAATATCATTAGTAGATTCCTTGAATGAGGTAAAGAGACATTGGTACTTACAGGGTTTGTTCCCTTTTCATCCAGTAGATGGCTTGTATGCTACTTAGTGGATTTTTTTTTTTCAAACCATAAATCATATTTATAACAGAAGGAGGAAATATATAAATTCCTGTGTACAGAGATTTTTACTGTCTGTGGAGAATAATCACGTGAGGGAAGAGTTAAACTTGGAACAGAAAATTCCCAGATTGGGGGCTCCCTGAGCAATTCAGTACCTGATGCGATTTACTGTCGTATACTGTTGTATATAATAAGCTAGTAAACAAGTAGCACTGTGTGCTGTGAGGAATTTGGAAACCTCTTAAAAAAGGAGAATCATATTGACTAGGATATCTGCTGTGGGATTTTCCCTGGTGGGATTTTCTTCATCTTTTGGTAATAATCCCCAGGTTTGAAAATTTTTTTATACCATCTTCCATGTTGGTAATGTTGTATGTAGTTCCTTTTCTGTCTATCATTATTTTTGTAGGAAAGCCCCACTTATAGAGGATACTGTGGTTTCTCAGGATTTTTGTGATTGAATTTAAGTTTTTGCGTGCCAGGATTGTTGCTTGTGACAGATCCAAATAAATTATTGTTCCTGCATAGGGATCTGGAAGCGGTAAATTATGCCTCGCAAATTGCATCAGTTGATCTTTAACTTGGAAGAAAAAAATGTTTGCGATGATATGTCTAGGCATTCTTTCTGATATATGTGACGGTTTAGGAAGTCTATGTGCATGGTCTGTCATCAGTTCTTGTTGGAGAGTAGCAGGGAGCCATCCAGAAATAATTTCTGTTAGAAATCTTTTCAGGTCAGCAGGTTTAATATTTTCAGGAATTCCGCAGAATTTTATATTATATTATTCCTCCTGGACCTATCTTCCAGGTCTGAGACCTTCATTTTTAGATTTCTGATCTAATTTTCCACATCAAAATGTGCGTCAACTAATTCATTATGAGCTTATGTGAAGTAACTAATTTTGTTTTCCACATATTGCTCTCTGTCACCTGGTTCATCAATTTCTTGCTTTGACTGATTCATAAAATTTATCATGTCAAGCTGAAGAGCCCCCTTAGTGACATTATGACATCTTTAATAGTGGAATCTGATATGGGTTGACCTGTGGTAGGTATTGCATTTAGTTTTGCATCATAGGGGTTAATTCCCAGTGTACTATTATGTTCTGTATATGAGATGTTTACTGAATACCGCCCTCCTATATAAACACCGCTCTGCGCTATAGGATGATGTTCTTTACGAGAATTAAACAAATGAAGACTGGAATCGCTGTGATTCAGTGAATATATAAGTGATCTAATTAAAGAATAATTATATAATAATTATATTTAAACGGGAAATATTATGTGGTGAATAAATCTCCCAAAATGTGCACTTTATATTAAAATATTGTACACACAATGTAGCAGCTACTTAGATAAAGTGAAATGTTTTCAAATACAATGGATAGAAAAGATATTGCAGTCAGCGTATTTCTCTAAAGATTGTAGCAGTGCTTTTGAGTTGAGCGAGTGTGTCCAACGTGAGTTAATAAATAATTAATTGATCCTTTCAACAATGGTGCATGTGTGAATATATATAAATAAATATATATAAATATTGATGAATAAATACTTTTTAAAAAATAAATAAATATTTCCCCAAAAAAATAAATATCAATGAATATTTTAGTAGTCCATGTCCATAATAATGTGAATAAATTAATCAAAAATTAAAAATTAAAAAACTGATAAATACTTAGTGTCCATAAATATGTGAAAAAATATGAATGATACGATCAAAAATTAATAAATAGTGTCCATAATCATGTGACTTAAAATCAATATAAATAATAAAGTGATTTTCCAGTAGAGAAGGTAAATGAGTTGGAGTAGACAATTCTGTGCAGTTGCTACGGTGTTAATTCTGAGCCATCCACCAGAGATTTCACCCAAAGTGATATTCGTCCCCTTTTGGGGGTGCACTCACCAGAAGTACAGATATTACAAGCCTGTAATAATCACTACTATCGTCAAATCCAGATGTACAGAATCTATGAGCCTGCTGTCATCATCAGTATCGTCAGTTTCTCCAATGGCACCACCTCTATTTTCCACAGCTCAACACCAATCCTCCACTCCTCCGCAGTGTGCAAACATTTTTTTACATGTCACAGGGAAAGAAATGGCTACATAGCGTAATACTGCAAAATCTATTTATTAAAAATAACTTTTCCCCAAACAATATCCCTCTGTACAAGCAGCGTACCATAAAACAATTACTTTGAGACAAATGTAAAGCTAGTACTGTGCCTGGTGCTGTCTCCCCGCCGGAAATCCAATGCATGCAGTTCCGCTGTATGCCACAGCGGCGTTCTTCCTGGTTCGGCTTGATGGAGCGCACAATGGACCGCACACGCTTTGACGTCACTTCCTGTTGACCTATGCCCTGATGCGTTTCGTCATTTCTGACTTCGTCTCGAGGGCGTCCTCGAGACGAAGTCGGAAATGACGAAACGCGTCAGAGAATTTTATGGAAAAAAACTTACATTTAAATGCCCATCAATGCAGCCTTGTCAGTTCCACCTGCAGCCTGGTCAGTTCCACCTGCAGCCTTGTCCCAGTTCCACCAGCAGCCTTGCCCCAGTTCCACCAGCAGCCTTGCCCCAGTTCCACATGCAGAATTAAAAAATGGCGCCGCCGAGATACAGAGCCGAATGTCCTTTGTATCTCCGCGGCACTCGATAGTTCTCGTTGGCTTTCGGTTGCTCTCGTTGGCTTTCGGCTGTTCCCGGAAGCTTTCGGACACTTTCGGACGTTCTCGGCAGCTCTCGGCCGTTCTCGCCAGCTCACTGAGAGAGCCACCGAGAATGGCCGTAAGCGGCCGAAAGCCTCAGAGAAAGGCCAAAAGTGTCCGAAAGCGGCCGAGAATGGCCAAAAGCGTCCGAAAGCGTCCGAGAATGGCCAAAAGCATCCGAAAGCCTCCGAGAATGGGCGACAGCGGCCGAAAACTTCCAAGAGAGGCCGAAAGCCTCCGAGAACGGCCGAAAGCCGCGAGAATGGCAGAGAGGCTCAGAATCGACAGGGGATTTGCGTATAACACACACCCACGATTTTCCCCTGATTTTTAGGGGAAAAAAATGTGTGTTATACACCAATAAATACGGTACTTAGTTCCAAGATTTGATTTAAAGCAACTTACCTAGGGAAACCACTGCACCATGATTTGATAAATTGCTTACAGCTTTCATCTTTGAAGCAGAGTCTGCTCGATACAGCTACAGTGGGCTTTCATCACCAATATTACAAATCCTCTGGAAAGTTTTTCTTTTCATTCCCATCACAATGATTTTTTTCTTTGGTGGTCACCTAAAATTTTTTGCTAATGTATGTTTTTTTGAAGGACTTATGCATGCATTTATACTCTAATACTACAGGTCAAATGGGTGGAGAAAGGTTGTTTTTAACTATATACGTTTATGTATTGACTGTGGACTAATTTTTAATCTATAAGAATTAAAGACTTTGATTGTGTTTCAACAATTGGGAGCTGTTGTATGTTTAGAGGTGAACAAACAGTATATTCTACATAGTAGTAACAACTGGTTATTTTTCTTCATTATATTTGGAGGAGTATGGTGATAGGTAGAGCCCAAATCCATAGTGTACTTGGTCTTTTTTTTTTGCATTTCATTTGTTGTGGAAGGTTCCCCCATAGGATTTATTTTTATAGGACCTAGTAGGGTAACTCTTTGGCTCTGTTTATTGTAGTTTAATTATACCCCCCCCCCCATGGAACTTTAATCATTCGGGAGGAGGTCACCCCACTAAGGCAGGCCATCGACAGTGCAAATTTCTTTCTTGCAACCCCATCAACCCAGACAGCGCTGACAGGGGAGTGCCTCCTTTAGCAGCTGCTAGTGATAAAGTAATGGCAGGCTGGTTGTACCCAAGTTGATCGATCAATCAACTTTTGTAATTCAGCCTGCCCATACACGGTTCGAGATTCAAACCGTGTTTGGCTTGCCTTATGCCCCATACACACGATCAGAAATTCTGCCAGCAAAAGTCGGATGTGAGCTTTTGGTCAGAAATTCCGACCACGTGTTTGCTCCATCAGACTTTTGCTGGCAGAATTCCAGCCAGCAAAACATTGAGAGCAGGTTCTCTATTTTTCGGTTAGAAAAAAGTTTCTAAGAGGCAGTAAAGTGCAAGCTACAGCAGGTTGTAGCTAGATTCCACACAGGAGTTGTCTCTGAAGGCTGGGAGACTGCATAGCACAGACGATGGAGCCCTTTGAATCCAGTCTTTGAATTTAAAACAATGCAGAGGAGGAGGAGGAGAAGATCTCGACTGTCCCTTTTAAAGGAAAGATACCTAAAGGAGGGCACATTGCTTCATAAATTCATGGGTGCCAATACCCCGCAGAAGTTCCGGTTATCCAAGCCACTAATCATGGAGCTGTATCCGTCTGCAGAGCGGATCGGATGACGACGGTACCCAACTCATAGGGTACCTTGAGCCCTCATTGTCGGCTGTCTTACACTTTTTTGGCAAAGCATCCTATCAGATGGTAGCTGGAGAGATGGGAATTTCGTAGGCCTCCTTTTTCCATACCTCCTCACAAATATACTGCATGGTATTCATGCAATAGCAGCCCAATATATATTTTTTCCAGAATCTCATGAGGACTGGGATAAAATCATGAATGATTTTTATCGTATTGCCGAAATTTCAAGGTGCTAGGTGCAAATGACTGTACACATGTTCTTTTTTGCACCATCTTTTAAAGAGCATAGCTACCGCAACAGAAAAGGTTACCACTCCCTAAATATCTAGGTGGTATGTGATGCCAATCTAATTGTCAGGATTGTAGTGACTGAATTTCCAGGATCTGTGCATGATGCCCACATATTGCGCCAATCCCAAATCTATGACAACTTTGAAACCCAAAATATATCCAGAGGTTGGCTGCTGGGTAAGACACCTATACATTGCATGTGTTTACAGTATCTTGTGTTCTTTCCCTATAAACGAATGAAATGTTTGACTAGGTGATGCTGGGTACCAATGTTTAACATGGCTTTTTACACCACAGTTGAGACCATCCACAGCTGCTGAAAATAAATACAGCACTGCTTTCACAAAGACCAGAATTGTGATAGAGCAGACATTTGGAGTTTTGAAAAGTCGATGTATTTCACTTTCTGGGGAATTTCTGCACTACAGTCCTGAAAAAATAGGGGCATGTTTGTGGCCTGTTATGTGCTGCATAACATGGCCCATCTTGCTGGTCTGCTGTCCAATTCCGATCTTCGAAAATACCGATGAGGACCAAATCCCACCACTACCTGAAATCCATTGTGATGACCGTGGGAGTGCAATCCGGAAGAGGTTCATCCATAGCTATTTTGAAAGGTACTGTATTTCCATAAATAGGTAACATATGATCATCTGCATTTCTAGAACTGTCATCCACTTGACCACTTGACCCCTGCTAGGACTATCCAGTACTCAAAGTTGCACAGAATAGTTTTATTCAGTGTTGCACAGAGAGGCATAGGCAACTGCTAGTTAGGCCTCATACACACGATACGAAAATCAGAAGGGAAAATTCGTAAAACGAGTTGTCTGTGGATTTTCGGATTGTTAGTACAGTGCTTTCAACAGCCGATTTCACTTTTCCGTCAGACAAAAGCTGGATGTGCAGGCTATAAAAATTTTGTCGGATGTGAACTCAAAGTCTGCTTTTCGGATGGTCAGTACAAAAATCGTCACACAAAAGTCGAAAGTACAAACACGCATGATCGGAATCAAGTTGTAGATGTAGTTATGCCAAATGTATTTTAAAAGGCATTTGTTTTGTACGATCTGAAAATCGCAAATCAGCGCTCACCAAACGTCTACTAACACGAAATTAGCAGAAGGGGCCCAAAGGGTGGCGCTTGAGAAATTAACTTCCTCTTTATACTCCTGTAGTACGTCACTACGTTCGTGTTTGTCAAACGACAATTTGCGGAGTTAGTATGCTAGACAAAATCCTGAACACGCACGTTTGACAAAAATCAGACTCTCGGTCATTTAACAATCGAACCGTGTATACGAAGCCTTAGCCATCTGCAAGGACCCCGACATAATTTGCAGGATAACTGCCGTGCTTGCACTGGCTGTGTGATATCATCAGAATGTAGACTGGCATATTCAGCTGTTGGCAGAATCTGTGCATCAGTGAGCATATACCTCTTTTTTTGTTACTTCCACAGAATTTGTTTGTCATGTTCTATTGTGTAAGGAAAATATAAACAAATATTAACAAATTAATGACCGCACATAGTAAATTGTGGAAAAAATATTACATTTTCCATAGAAAAATGCAAAATATGGAAAGAATGTCATTCATGAGCAAACATGAACCAAAATGTTGGCATTCATGTATACAAGTTATGTTCTGATAGAAAAATGTCTCCACTCCACTCTGTCTGCCATGACTTCTTCATCAGCGTCTGCTGTTTATGCCTACAGGATATGAGGTTCGCACACAGGATGTGACTTTCATGCGAGATGCACGTGATAACTTACCACATGGTTTCATGCGGTATTTAAGGTATAATTCTGAAATATAATGCATGCAAGATTTTACAGATAATTTCTTTGTGAATTACACAGTTTTTCTTCCCCGAAACGCTGTGTGTTATTTTACTGCATAATCAGATGCAGTAAAATATCACTTAGTGAATTGTGCCCAAAGACATCAATAACATCCTAAATGGGGTCTAACTCTCATGAATCCTTTAAATTCCTTTAATTCCTTTTTCATCACTTCCTTTACTTCCTCTACTATATTTTTCTGCACGATTACATGCAAACCAAGCTGTCTAGCAAAAGTGACAGTGCGGGAGTTGGAACAAATTATAACACTGCCAGGGGCATTTACAATGGTCACCTTTTATAAGAAAATGTTGTAACTGCTCAAGCACCCCTGTCAGTGTTTGACCCAACTTCTGTCACTGTCACTTTCACTGGACAGCTTGGTGTGCATATAAATGTGTGGGAAAAAAAGGATCATCCTGCTTCCAAAGCTCTCTCTGTATGATGTTTATGGGACTGTACATCTTCAGCCCTGCAAAGATTTTCAGAGATGGTTGTATTCTTTCAGACAGAATCTGGACACTATACACTTCAGTTTTTAACCATGTTCTTACCGGTCACATTGATACTAAATTTCACCTTACTAAAATCCGGACTGCTGCAAGATTTTATCTAGCCTGCAGCTTGGGTTCTACTCCTCCCAGTCTCAAGTACAGTTTCCCCCTGTATCATCACCCCTGTTGTTAATTGCTAGGACTGCCAGCATCCTAACAACCATTACTCGCCCCAGTATTCATAAAGGCACTGAACTTCGATCCAGACCTGCTCCGCCTCCTGGATCCTTACCTGCTGCAACGCTTTTGACTCCAGGCTCCTGCCTTGCTGCTACAGCCACTCTACAAGCATAAGGTAAGGGTGACCTCTGATGAGGATCCAGATGTAAGAGGGGATTCAGATGTAAGGGGAGACTTTGATGCAGACCCTGATCTAAAGGGAACACTGATGGGGACTCAGATGTAGACAAGCTCTGCTGGGGACCCTAATGTAAACAGAGCCTCTGATGTTCTTAATTATATCATGCTGAGTACAAAAAAAAGGCTCCAAGTAAAGCGTATGCATTTGTAGCACCCTAGCGCAGGATTCTAGGCGAATTTTGTTTTTGACCCCTTCTGCAATCCAGGGAGCAGTGCTTGTTTGGTCTGCTCTGTTTGGGGTTTCATAGGCTAAGAGTATGATTGTTAATTGCTAATAGATAACAAAATACATCAGTGCTATCATAATCAGATAATGTGAATAAGAGCGGTATGAACCACATATGAAAAAGATCTAATATTCAAAATATTCAAATATAAAATTCATAAGTGAAAATTAAACCCAAATGATGTGAATAAAGGCGGTATGAACCACATGTGAAAAAAATCAAATATTTAAAATATTCAAAATAAAAAGTTCATGAGTGAAAGTCCAAAGAAATCTTGTGTGAAGATTATTCTTATGTGGAGGCATCCAGAATGTACTCCAAAAGATACTTTTCACCTCTTGTGCTGCCCGTCACCACAAAGTAAGACAAAAGGGAAGGCTTACCAGAATGCCAGCGACCGCCCTTATTCAGGGAGGTCAAGCTAAGCTTAGTAGAACAGCCTTGGTGCTGTTAGATATCACCGACATCCCATTCGATCTACCATCCACAACTATATTTCTCCTGTGTGGGGGATAGTTGCAGGATCCTCAATTACCGCAAAGTGGATGGAACTGTGTCTCCCTGCTCAGCACAGACCTGCTAGATCACACTTCATCTCTCATAAGAGAAAGACAACTTGGAGCTTAGGGAGGAAGAATTCAAATAACCAGCCTGGAAATTGGTCAGGGCCTAGCCAAACCCTGGGGAGGTGTGCCCAGGGTAGCTGACAAATAGTCTTGAGTCCCGGGGAGAGGGTTTTTACTCAGAGAGCAGAGTTCCAAGCCTCAGCGGGCTATTGCCCCTAAGACAGCCTGTGGACTGTGCTGCTGTTCTATGAGGTGTCAGTGGTGGCAGAGATGGGACCAGGAAAGGATCTGAAACTGACTGCAGAACTTCACCAAAGGGATCTAGTCGAGAGAAGGACAGTCTCACTCACTGGGTTTTGTCTAGAGATGGCTGGAAGGTGTCAGCTATCTTGGAGACTTGTGAGTAATGACCCTGAATGGATTCCTGGCGACTCTGTGTCTTTGGGATAAAAGTGCCAGAGGTTGCTCGGACTGAGACACCTCTCATAGGGTCTCAAATACTGGCCATTCTCCATCCACAGCAATGTCCTGGACTGTGAGCTTAGAGAAGAATGCCCTCCTGTACTTTGCAGTATTCCTGAGATTGCGTTGGGTACCAACAGCTGTGCAGTGGGGCAGGGTAACCAGATACCAAAGAGACTTGCCTTTTGGTCCCCAACTGTGAGGCCTTAGACTATCCAATATTCACAGCTACTTAAAGACAAGATTGTCCTCTCAAAGCCAAATGCTAACCGCTTTGGAGTATCCTATGCCACCAACCCCTCTCCTGTTACAAGTTTTATCAGAAATAAATAACAAAAAAGACAACCCCTAGACTGTTTATTGAAGCCGTAGGGAAAAGACTGTTGCTTGGGTGGATGGTAACCTCTGTGCTGTTTGGGAGAGTTAAAATCAGCAGGCCTTCCAGGGGTAACACTACACATTCATTTAAATTAGATTAGTTCATTTATAAAACAGACTTTTTTTGGTCCACAAATATTTGTAAAATCTACTCTGTGGCCTCCATACTAAAAAATTTGAAGACCTCTGCTTTAGATTACCCAAGTAGGAAACAAAACTGTATCTGAAACTAAGCAAAGCATTTCACATTAATATTCCTTTCATTTGAGGTTATAAATAGCTATACACCAGCTGACCCTTGTTATTTTGGTGTCCCAGCAAACTCTGGAGTGAGACTGTTGCTTATTTAATTATTATTTATTTATTTCAGGTACTTACCGTATGTAGCGGCGTCAACTCAAATTAGTCCCTGCCCTCAAGAAACTTGCAATCTAAGGTCCCTTAATCACATTCATGCATACGCATGCTAGGGCCAATTTAGACGGGATCCAATAGTTTTATTTCCAGCATTGGCCATGTTCTAAGAAACTTGAGCAATAGTACATAGCAGGGCCTTGTGTTTTTTGTTTTCAGGATTTTTATTTCACTATGATCCTTTTCAGAAGATGCAATCAGTTTAAACAAAGTCTGTTAAAGGGACACGTTGGAAAATTTTCACTGATCAATGGCTGAAGCTATTCAGCTGCAAGCTCTGATCAGTGTATTCTGTCCGATTACAATGTCCCGGAACAGGGCATTTCTCCATTGATCTTGTTTGTGTTAATGGAGGTAGTGTTGTATTGATTTTGTGCGGCCCTAGGCAAGACTAAAATCCGGCGGCCCCCATCTAAGTTTATCTACTCCCAGCTGCTCAAAAGTTGCGCATGCCTGTGCAAAAGTGACAAACAGCGTAAATTTTACTATCCATAGGCAACGCTTTAAAAGTCTTTAGAGGTTACCACTTTAAATGTAAAGAGGATGTACAGAGTAGGTGCTAGAATTACTGCCCATGATCTGGTGTTCGCGGTGATACCTCACATGTGTGGGAGGATCACTGTTTGCGTGCGTGCAGGACTGACACGGGCTTTCCCCTTTGCACGCGAGCATGGGAAGACGGGGGTGCTTTAATTTTTTTTTTTTTTTTTAATTAGTCAATTTTTTTTTTTCTTACACTGTTGCTTTCATTTTTTTTTCTTTTACAAGGAATGTCACAAGGAATGTAAACATCCCCAAATTATTCCTCTGCACTTAAAAGCCTTCAAAACACCAAGATCAGTGTCTTTTAATGCTTTTGATTTTTAAATACCGATGTTTCCTGAGTAAACCAGAAGCCCGAGAGAGCCGCAGAAGGTGGTGGGAGGGGATGGGGGAACGCTCCCTCCCGCTGCTTGTAAAAGCAATCAAGTGGCTAGTAAGCTGCTCCAATTGCTATTACAAGAGGGCCGACTGACGGCTATAAAAAACAATACTGGAGTAATGCCTGCTGCAGGCATCATCCCGGTGCAGGTGCCGCCCCCTGAAAAATGCTGCCCAAGGCAAACGCCTTTGTTTGCCTTGTGGTAGATACCTCCCTGGATGGAGGAATGAAGGAATCTCATCAGCCCACTGGCTGAACATAAAAAAAATATATAACCTTGTATAGCTAGCTTAAACTCACTTAGTTTTAAAGTGGCTGTGACAATCACATCATACCCTTGAGATGGAATGTGTTGACGGAATGAATTTGTCGAACAATTCGATCGTGTGTGGGCTCCATCAGACCTTTGCTTGCCAAAAAATCCAACGGACTTTAGAAATAGAAATAGAACATTTTTAAAATTTTCCCGCCGGAACTCCGCCGGACCCAGTTCCTAGTGGGAAACCCGTTCGTCTGTATGCTGGTCCGACGTACCAAATATGATGAAAGGGCAGCTACAGCACCTGCCCGCGAGAATGTTTCCAGCGCAATCCTATTGCGCTGGTTCTCTGCGACAGGGTACTGTACATGTCGCGCCTGCTGCAATAGGAAAAACACCTTTTCCTATAGCAGCGAGCGCGAAAGGGAATGCCCCTCCAAGGGCATACCAGGCCCTTAGGTCTGGTATGGATTTTAAGGGGAAGCCGCTACGCCCAAAAAAACTGTGTGGGGGGTCCCCCCAAAATCGTTACCAGACCCTTATCCGAGCACGCAGCCCGGCCAGTCAAGAAAGGGGGTGGGGACGAGTGAGCGCCCCCCCTCCTGAACCGTACCAGGCCGCATGCCCTCAACATGGGGGAGTGGGTGCTTTGGGAAAGGGGGCGCTCTGTGGAATCCGGGAGCCCCCTTTAATAAGGGGTCCCCCAGATCCCAGCCCCCACCCTATGTGAATAAGTATGGGGTTTTTAAAGTAATTTATTAGTCAGCTCCGGGGGTCTTCTTTCGACTTCGGGGGTCTCTTCCGACTTCTCCGCGCTTTCAGGCCTCTTCTCCCGCTCTCCGGTTCTTCTGCTGGGCTCCTCCGCTATCTTCTTCCAGCTCTTTTACTAACGTTGGCCCGGTCTTCTTCGTCGTTGTCGCCGCCGTTGTCTTCTTCTTCCTTCTTCTCTTCTTCCGATGTTGACACAACGCTCTCTCCCGCTGTAATGCTGCGTACAGAGTGCGCAATGACTTATATAGTCATGGGGGGGTGACCCTGCCCCTTATGATGGCAAGGTCCCAGCATGCCCCGGGCGGTGACATCATAAGGGGTAGGGTCCCGGGGCATGCTGGGACTTTGCCGTTATAAGGGGTGGGGTCACCGGGTGACATCACCCGGTGACCCCGCCCCATGCCTATATAAGTCGTTGCACACTCTGTACACAGCATTGCAGCAGGAGAGAGCTTTGTGTCAACATCGGAAGAACAGAAGTGGGAAGAAGAAGACGACAAAGGAGGAGACCGGGCCAACGCCAGTAAAAGAGCTGGGAGAAGATAGCAGAGGAGCCCGGCAGAAGAACCGGAGAGCATGGAGAAGAACCGGAGAGCGGGAGAAGATACCGGAGAGCGCAGAGAAGAACCGGAGAGTGGCAGAAGATACCAGAGAGCGCGGAGAAGAACCAGAGAGCGGGAGAAGATAGCGGAGAGCATGGAGAAGAATTGGAGACCGGGAGAAGAGGCCAGAGAGCGGGAGAAGTTGGAAGAGACCCCCAAAGCTGACTAATAAATTATAGTGTTTTTTTATTGACTTTCTTTCCCCCAGGTGAATAGGTAGGGGTAAGATGTACCCATACTTATTCACATAGGGTGGGGTCGGGATCTGGGAGCCCCCTTATTAAAGGGGGCTCCCGGATACCGATAAGTCCCCAGCCCGCAGACCCCGACAACCAACGGCCAGGGTTGTCGGGAAGAGGCCCTTGTCCTCATAAACATGGGGACAAGGTGCTTTGGGGTGAGGGGCCCGCAGAGCGCCCCCCTTCCCCAAAGCACCCACCCCCCATGTTGAGGGCACGCGGCCTGGTACGGTTCAGGAGGGGGGCGCTCACTCGTCCCCACCCCCTTTCCTGACCGGCCGGGCTGCATGCTCAGATAAGGGTCTGGTATCGATTTTGGGGGGACCTCCACGCCGTTTTTTCGGCGTAGGGGCTTCCCCTTAAAATCCATACCATGCGACGGGGCTCGCAAGGTGTCAATCTCGCTGATAAAAGCGGCGAGATTGACTTCCTTTTCTAGTCCCATCGTAACTCAAAATGAACAGACTTTGGTCCGTGTGTGGGCAAGTCCATTCATTTTGAAGTCCGCCGAAACGTCGGGAAGACCGGCGGACCTAGTCTGCCGGAAAGTCCGGTCATGTGTGGGCAAGTCCATTTGTTCGGAAAGTCCGCCGGAACTCCGCCGGAATTCCGGTGGGAAGTCCGTCGGAACTCCGCTGGAATTCCAGCGGGAAGTCCGTCGTACCTAGTCTGCTGGAAAGTCCGGTCATGTGTACAGGGCAATAAAAAAAAAAAAAAAAAACCATGGCTGCCACAGCCAAGCAATACGCTGGCAAACTATAAATATATATTTTTAGGTTTTGTTCTGCATGCCAGAGAAAGAGGAGGCAGATGCCTACTGTATGTTAGGCTGACTCATAGGGGCCGATTTACTGAAGCCAACTAAACTGTTCTTTATTGGAAATTGCATTTTGCAAGGGAATTTTCTCTGTAGCTTAATAGTGAGTCAAAACTCTGCTGATTTTCCATCATCCAATCATGTGGAAGCAAAAATGCTTTTTTTTCCTTGCATGTGATTTGGTACTCTTTGCAAAGTGAAATTTTATATAACGTAGCAACATCACACACGTAGGTCACCCAACGTGATTTATTCCTCCAATACACCTTTGCATGCCGGTACTGACTAGAATTGCAATATTTCTCTCCCTCGCTCAGCTAATGTAACCCCAGTGCTGATGGAGAGGGGCAAACAAGCATGCTGTGTAGGGGCCCGATTTCCTCCTTATCAACCGTTGATGTAATTGGTTGTTAGGATGCCAGCAGCTGGAAAGTTGTAATGAAAACCTGTGACTTTGTGTAACTAAATGTAGGCTTGATCCACCTGCTGACTTGTATACAATTTTTTGTAATTGTTACGTACCATCTGGGAGAGCATGACGAGTAGAGGGAGACCTCTCGTACAGCCCCAGCTCAAGAACCACTGGAATGGCCACGAGAGCACGGTGAGGTAAGAGTGCCTGTAAAGTCCTCCGTTGGAAGCGGTAGCGGCAGCGGCAGCTGATGAGTAGCAGGACCAGACTGGATTGCTGAGCAGCAGAAGGTAGCAGGAACAGCGGATGCAGGTATGCTGTGGATGCAGGACAGTGGATGCAGGTAAGCTGTAGATGCAGGTAAGCTGTAGATGCAGGACAGCGGTACTGGAGCTACACAGGCTGGAAGCAGAAGACTGGAGCAGAGTCGGACAAGCCAGGTCATACACGGAGGATCAGTCTATCATAAACAGCAGGCAGAGAATGGTCAGAGTTCAAGCTGGGTTTGGCAACAGGAAATCAGGAAGACAGGGAGGAATAATCAGGGTCAAGGCAAGCCATAGGTCAGGACTGGAGACAGCAGAATGGTCAGAAAGCTGGGTCAAATACTGGATCAGATACAGGCACAGAATCAGAACACAGGGTAAAGCTGCAGATTAGACAGCACTGTATTAGTGCAGCTGCTATCTTTATATAGGCCATTTTAGCGCTAGCATTAGTGGCTAAAGTGCGCACAGATTTTCGCGCATGCGCACACGCGTTCGCCTATTAGAGCTAATGTTCCAGCGCATGCGCATAGGCTTTAGCCTATGCCCGGCAAGACGGGCACCTGCTAATGCACTTCTGTGCATGCCATGTCCCTGATAGTAATTTTTTGGCATTTTGCCAAGGCACTCCTGAAAAAACCTGAAGGCACCCTGGTTGAAAAAGGCTGGTGTAGACTGTCCACCTCTTTTAGATTAGCCTTTCCAGATAGAAAACATACACACTAATATTTACAGATTTGCAACATATGGACTTTCTGATAACGGGCATATGTCTACACAAACTTTTTCAAGCACAATTTTACATACACATATTACTTTAATGATAAATGAAAGAGCTTTTCGGTAAATGAGTAAACAAGACCTTTTGCATTATAGTTAAAAATGTAGGAGAAATATAATGTTGTAAGACATTAATTTGACATAATCTCCATAATCCGTATCCTTATTTGTTTTTAACACCCAGACATAGATTCTAGCTCAGAAGGAAATGGAGACAAGAAATCTTACAAGCTGATGCATTTTGCCACATAGGAAGTGGTAGTAATTAGTCACATCTACTGTGCTTATCTGTAATATTGATGACATTTCATTACTCATCAAAATAGCACAAGTGTCACAAACAGTGTCACAAACAAACTTGAAAATTTATAGCAGGGTTAGTGAATTAAAATTCAAGGAGGTCCAGTCACTAAAAATGTTTTCGGCCGAGGTGTGCCATGAAAGATTGTATGCGTCTTTCCGTGTTTTGGCGCAAGCCTTGCTCTCTGGTGCTTTTCTTACTGTAACCTCCACACGCTCTGGTAATACATATAATGAATGTAAATGTCCCCAATTGTGTTCCCCCTTACATCAGGTGCCCCTACCAGAGTAATTCATTATATTGGGTGCCCCCATCAGATTACCCCCATAAATCAGTTGCCACCATCAGGGTACCCACTTATATCAGGTATTGCCATCAGGTTTATTCATCAGAAGGCGCCCTTACATCTGGTGTCTCCTATCAGCATACCCTTACTAACATAATGTGTGCCCATCAGTGTGTCCCCTTAAAATAATATGCCAAATCTTACTTTATGTTAGGGGTCACTCTGATGGGCACATTTTATGTTAAGGGGCACGCTGATGGGCACAACAAAATGTGCCCATCAGCGTGCCCCTTAACATAAACTAAGGGGCATGCTGATGGGAACATTTTATGTTAAGGGTACTCTGATGGGCACATTTTATGTTAAGGGGCACGCTGATGGGCACAACAAAATGTGCTCATCAGCGTGCACCTTAGCATAAAATGTGCCCATCAGAGTGATCCCTAACATAAAATGTGCCCATCAGCATGTCCCTTAACATAAAATAAGCAACACCGATGGCCACAATTTATGATAAGAGGAACTCTGATAGTCACAATTTATGTTAAGGGTCACTCTGATGGGCAAAACAGAACATGCCCATCTGCATGCCCCTTAACATAAAATGTGCCCATTGGTGTTGCTCTTAAAATAAAATATGCCCATCAGAGTGCCCCTTAACATAAAATGTGCCCATCAGCATGACCTTTAATATAAAATAAGTAGCATGCTAATGGGAAATTTTATGTTAAGGGGCCCCTTTATGGGCACATTTTATGCTAAGGGGCACTCTGATGGGCACAACAAAATGTGCCCATCAGTGTGCTCCCTAACAAAATGTGCCCATCAGTGTGCCCCCTAACAAAATGTGCCCATCAATGTGCCCCTTAACAAAATGTGCCCATCAGTGTGCACCTTAACATATTCTGCCCATCAGTGTGCACCATAACACATTATGCCCCACATACCTTGAGGGCAGGAGAGAGCACATTTGACAAGCTGCAAGGGGGCGGAAGCTGCGAGATTTACCTCGCAAGTGAGAGCCAGGAGCCGCGAGCAGCAGGGGGGTGGGGCGCGTGCGTGATGTCGCTGGTTGCTGGGAAACCCACACGCCCGGCTGGGAGTAAGCAAGAGCGTCGGTGAGGAGCAGGAGTCAGGGCACACACAAGCATCCCACGGGCCGCCATTTAATGATGGCTGATTTATAGTAACATGGGCAAATCAGTCATCTTAATCCAATCACAATGGAATATGTCAAGGCAGATGTTAATTGTCCAAGTACATGATGGGAGGTGTAAATGTTTTTGAATTTACCCTTTTATAATTACATTATCCAGTCACCATGGTGTCACGAAGTCCTGTGGTAATTGTTCAAGTCACATGTCCAAAAGTTTGAACTGTTGTACAATTATTGGGGTAGTGATGTTAAATTAGCAGTATATGCTGGTGACAAACTGTGTCAAAGGCCTTCCCTTTCCTTGACCAATGTAGAACAGATGTCCCCAAACTTACTCACTAGCTGAAAGGCCATACTCAGAACACCGCCTAACCACTTCACCTTACTTATCCCAATAACGGAGACCACAAAGCGAATAGAGTGAAAATGGCCATAGCAGCCTTTTATTAACAATTTTAAACTTAAAATTAACATAAGGAAAGCATTCCTTAAAACAGAAACAGATCAGTCGCTAAGCTGTCATTGCAGACTTTTTTTTTCTTTCTGCAAAAGCTAGTTGCCTTTGAGCTGCCTGACTTTACTCTGACTTTTCTGATCTGCGTACTTGTTGGGGTTTGTGATTCAGAAAGTATTGAAGCCAGAGTGTATGCATAACATCTTGGAAAAGGCTTACAATTTTTAGCTATGTTGTCTCAGTTATGAAAAACGCAAGATAGATCAAATTGTAATTATTTTAAGGCTCAATTCTAGCAAAAATGTCCTCTTTGAGTTTTGCATGAAGTGTGGAAAGGTTAGAACCTCTATGATTTTTTTTCCTTTTCTTACTGTTACCTTCTCTATCAAAAAGTAAAAAGACATTTTGGCTAATATTGGGAATTAGGTTCTTTAGTTATCAGATAATACCAGGTGGACAAAAATGTACTTTAATATTTTATTTTATTATAATATAATAATGAATCTTATACTTATTGTATTATATTATTTGTTTTTCTTTTTAACAAATGTCCTCAAGTTGCAGCTTTGGCTGAAAAACTCACCTTCAGTCTGGAGCTGTCCCCTGCATTATAATTTCTTCACCCAAGATGTTCTCAGTCTTCTGGGTTGTGATGATCAGTGACATTCAAACCAGGAGACTGAGAACATACTGTTAGTGCAATGCATCATTGGTCCCTCCTAAGGGTCTCACATGATGCCCTGCATTCACTGTAGTGGTGCAAAGAGTGGGTATGATATCATCCCATCAGCGCCATTCTCTGCGTCATAGAGGACTGCCCAGCCCAGAGAGGAGGTCCCTGAAAAGTCTTCTGTCTGGATGCAGAGCAGCACTGAAAATTCCAGTTTCATGAGTGTTCTAAACATGAAATAAAATCTAATTTTCCACAGCAGATTATTTGAAAATAGCTGCGTGGATTTAGAAAGAAGGTGACAAATTGGTCACCCCTCTAATAAGGTTAATCAATGGTTCCAGAGCAGGTGGCACACAGCAGCACTTCCTCCTTACTGGAAACCAGCCCATAATCTAAAATTTCCATCACTCTTGTCAGTCAACTGTTAGCATAACAGGTGTAAAATCGTTATGATCTACTGTTAAGCCTTTCTGCCAATATTTCCTTTAATTTTATGATTAAAGTGGTTTCAAAGATAAAAGTTTTATCTTATTCAATTACCCTTAGATTTACCTTCAACAATGTAGTTCAAGGGCCTGCCTGACTGCGTACTCAAGCTACCAACACAATTTAATAAAAACAATATTTATTCGATCCCATTAAAAAAGAATGGTGGAATGATGCAGTACCACCACACATAAGTTACAAACATTATAATACATACAAATAAGAACAATACAAATGCATAGATAGAGTAGATGCTGATATATCCCGCTGGTTAGTACAAATGCGTTTCGCAGTCAACAACTGCTTCACCAGGGACACCGCGGAAACATCTAAAAAGTTGGAAAACATTTTAACAGTACAGATATGAGCACAATTTAGATATAGAAGATTACATCATGCTATATATCCATAGGCTTACCACAGCATTTGTCACATGTATATCAAGCATTAACTCTCAGGAGGATGTCACAGACAAGATCTATATAGTACATATAAACCTCTTTTTTTATTTTAGGAGAAAAACATTTTTTGACTTTACAGACATTTTAAGGCCAGCATTGCAAAATGCCGAAATGCATCAGTGTGGATCATGATGAAAGGATTCCTGTTATAAATAAAATAAAGAGCTAAAAGTAGATTGACAAGAATGCCGGAAATCAAGATTCTGGATGGATTTAAGTTAAAGTGATTTTTGCCTTATTTCAGCTTACTCTACAATACTGCAATCTTATAAAATATATATATATATGTTCACGTTAAACAAAATTATATATTAAACTTGACAATGCCTTTATGTCTTTTTCTTGAAACATATATGGGTTGCCAGCATTACAGGAAGCCAGAACTTTTGTTATTTTTTTTAATATCAAATGTACCGAATTTTATTAATTATGTAAAATTAAACATCATAATCCTATATAACAATAATTGATCTATAGGGGAAAGGAAGTCAAGGGAAAGGAAAATTTGATTCCAAACATTTATCATATGTGAACACACATATTATGGATAATGCCCCCCTTGGGCATTTGATGCTGTATACAGTTTATCCCACCACTTTGCCCACACTTTATCATACTTATTAGGGCAACCACTATTCATGTAAGTATTGAAGAAATTGTTTTATTCTTATGTTTGGTTCAATGTGTATAATGTCTTGTTGTGATTTGTTTTGTTTGTTTGTTAAGAAACTTAATAAAAAATAAAAAATAAGATTTGTAAAAAATAAAAAAATAAAAAATCACGATTGACTAATGAACACTGTACCACAAGTAATAATATATTTCTTCAAAAGACATATATATTCTATAAAATAAGCAGCTGAATGTTAAAATTACAATGACAGGAAAAGCATAGACTAACAATCTTCCGTTCCTATAACTGAAAAATACAACCTACTCTTGGTGACCTGAAACTTAGGACTGAGTTTGATGATACTTCTAAAAAGACTTGGAAAACAAGTTCTGTTTGCTAGAAAATCTCTCAAGTAGTCCCATCCCTGGGTATCCTGCTTTAAAACAAGCTTTAGTTCAAATGTAGGATCAACTGTGCAGTCATAAACAATTGTGTCCAGTGCCACTAGTTTATTGTCACCTTCCACGTTCACGTATATAATGGAGCCTCGTAGTCCACAGGGCTCATTAAGAGACAACCTCAGTGCCTCTTGGGCCACATGGGTGGTTAATTCCTTAGGAACTAATACTTTGGAACACTGTAGTCTGGTGCTCTTTGCTTTGTACAGGCAGTCTTCTAGCATTCTCACTAAATGGCAGGTTCTCACCAAAGACAACGCATCAGCAACATTTTGTTCTGTATATATGTGAGCCATATATGACCAGCCTGTAGAATAAAGAAATAGAAAGTAAGGAAACGATCTTTGAGTACAGAGACGTAAAAAAAGCCCAATATACTGGATAAAAACAAATACTAAATATTATATATTAATTATATAATATATATTATATATTAAATAAAGTATTAGGTAAAACCAAACCCTTTTTAAAAAGTTTTGGGTAGAATAGGGAAGTTGTATCTCTTCTCTATTGTACCCAAAACTTTTTTAAAAAGGTTTGGTTTTAGCTAATACTTTATTTAATATATAATATATATTATATAATAAAGATATAATATTTAGCATTTGTTTTTATCCAGTATTCAACTGGCTTCAACTGAACTGGGTCCCCACAGGAGACATTTATGGAAAACCTTAAAATATACAGTTGTCACCAGAAAAATGATCTGTCATTGTTCCGATGACAACTGTATAACGCTCACCAAACACATGCAATCTGATGGTGGAATCTCCCTTAGATCTTCTAACAACTACAGTATCTCACAAAAATGAGTACACCCCCTCACATTTTTGTAAATGTATTATTATATCTTTTCTTAATAGGGTTTAGGCCTGGAGACATGCTTGACCAGTCCATCACCTTTACCCTCAGCTTCTTTAGCAGGGCAGTGGTTGTCTTGGAGGTGTGTTTGGGGTCATTATCATGTTGGAATACTGCCCTGCGGCCCAGTCTCCGAAGGGGGGGGATCATGCTCTGCTTCAGTATGTCACAGTACATGTTGGCATTCATGGTTCGCTCAATGAACTGTAGCTCCCCAGTGCCGGCAGCACTCATGCAGCCTCAGACCATGACGCTACCACCACCATGCTTGACTGTAGGCAAGACACACTTGTCTTTGCACTCCTCACCTGGTTGTTGCCACACACGTTTGACCCCATCTGAACCAAGTTTAACTTGGTCTCATCAGACCACAGGACATCATCCAGTAATCCATGTCCTTAGTCTGCTTGTCTTAAGAAAACTGTGGGCTTTCTTGTGCATCATCTTTAGGAGAGGCTTCCTTCTGGGACGATAGCCATGCAGACCAATTTGATGTAGTGTGTGGCGTATGGTCTGAGCACTGACAGGCTGACCCCCCACCTCTTCAACCTCTGCAGCAATGCTGGCACCACTCATACATCTATTTCTATTAAGACAACCTCTGGATATGATGCTGAGCATGTGCACTTAAATTCTTTGGTTGACCATAGCGAGGCCTGTTCTAAGTGGAACCTGTCCTGTTAAACCGCTATGGTTTTAGCCACCTTGCTATAGCTCAGTTTCAGGGTCTTCTTATAGCCTAAGCCATCTTTATGTACAGCAACAATTCTTTTTTTCAGATCCTCAAAGAGTTCTTTGCCATGAGGTGCCATGCTGAACTTCCAGTGACCAGTATGAGAGAGTGAGAGCGATAATACCAAATTAAACACCTGCTCCCCATTCACACCTGAGACTTTGACTATGACACTGGGGAGGACATTTTTACTCACTTTTGTTGCCAGCGGTTTAGACATTAATGGCTGTGTGTTGAGTTATTTTGAGGGGACAGCAAATTTACACTGTTATAAAAGCTGTGCACTCACTACTTTACATTGTAGCAAAGTGTAATTTCTTCAGTGCTGTCACGTGAAAATATATAATAAAATATTTACAAAAATGTGAGGGGTGTACTCACTTTTGTGAGATACTTTATGTAGTGTAAGGGTCTGCTTGATTGGATACACATTGATGTAATAGTTTAGGTAGATTCTCATTCTCCATAATCTAGTAAATTTAAAAGAGACTGTCAAAAGATTGTGAAGCAAAACTGTAATATGTATTGTGAGCTTAAGAGGGGATTTCCCTTCATGTTTGAAGAAATTTCCTATTACTTCTTGTAGTGCCTTCGGGACAGTAAGTGAGGGGAAATCTCCATAATAAGACATAGACAGAAAAAAACATCAGACAGGCATTGTAACAATTTCCTACTACCACATTCCTATCCAAAGCAAAAACATTTTGGTATTAATCATACTTTTAGCAAAACCAGTCATATAAGATACTTTAATGCATTCTCAGGTGACATCTGTAGTAAAATGTACTGTTTATGTACCACTACTCCCTTGAGTGCCACTGGTAGAATCAATACCCCACTGGTTGCCCCGACCCTGCAAGTCCTCAGCCACCTTTGACACCCTGGGTTCAGACATTTTCTATAAGAGCAACGAAATAGACACACTACAATCTGAAAAACCAATAGACTTTGTTTACTGATATGATAAAGACAGTTGGAGGTGAACAACATAAACTTACACTCTATAGAAATTCTTCAATTAAAATGTCACTGGTGATGAAACCGCAATAACAATGAATAATGTCAGATAATCAAATATAAAGAACATTTAGATGTTGGTGGCCCTTAGGCATACATAGCAATGTGGGAAGCAAGCTTTTTTTTTTTTTTATTCCTACCCCAGTTTGAGCCTATCCTGCATTTACCACTGGCCTTCAGACAGCTCCCCTATTGGGTGAAGGTTCCTTTGTTTTTCTGGAGAGCTATCCGAATCCCGTAACTTTGGCTGGATTCCTACTGTTGAGGAGTGGAACTACCCCATTTGGAGTGACCACCTTCCTGCCAACTCTTAACCCTGAGGCGTTCAGCCTATACAAGCCTGACAGACCCACTACCGCTGGTAAGTGGGTCCACCCTATCCGGTAAGAGTACCCATCTACATTCTTTTGACAGAAGATTTACCTGTTTCAACAGCCTCACAGCCAGACTTATATTGTTTGCACCATCACCAAATTTCATTGAGGACTCACAAGTCACCTATTAGATGGGCACACTTCCTTAGGAGTTCATTTTATATTTATCTGAATTTCACATTCACCGATTCATCCTGTTCACACTGGACTTGTACTCTGCATGTTTATAAAACATGTTTATATGTTTTCACGTATTTATTGTTTCAGTTCATTGCTGTCATATTGTTATATTTAGTGCTACACTTTGTTTTTTTCCACATTTGGTTGAGACTTTGTTTGTTTCAATTCTAGCAGCTTTTTTGTCACATTTCGGTTTAGTGCAGCAATTTCCCCAATTTTGTCCCCATATACAGTTGTGTTTATAAGTTTACATACCCTGGCAGAATTTATGATTTCTTGGCAATTTTTCAGAGAATATGAATGATAATCACTCATGGTTAGTGTTTGGCTGAAGCCATTTATTATCAATCAACTGTGTTTACTCTTTTTATATCATAATGACAACAGAAACTACCTAAATGGCCATGATCAAAAGTTTACATACCCCAGTTCTTAATACCATGTATTGCCCCCTTTAACATCAATGACAGCTTAAAGTATTTTGTGGTATTTGTGGATGAGGCTCTTTATCTTCTCAGATGGTAAAGCTGCCCATTCCTCTTGGCAAAAAGCCTCCAGTTCCTGTAAATTCTTGGGCTGTCTTGCATGAACTGCACGTTTGAAATCTCCCCAGAGTGGCTCAATGATATTGGGGTCAGGAGACTGAGATGGCCACTCCAAAACCTTCACTTTATTCTGCTGTAGCCAATGACAGGTCGACTTGGCCTTGTGTTTTAGAACATTGTCATGTTGGAATGTCCAAGTAGGTCCCATGCGCAGCTTCCTGACTGATGAATGCAAATGTTCCTCCAGTATTTTTTGATAACATACTGCATTCCTCTTGCCATCAATTTTGACCAAATTTCCTGTGCCATTGTAGCTCACACATCTCCAAAACATCAGCGATCCACCCCCCTGTTTCACATTAGGAATGGTGTACCTTTCATCATAGGCCTTGTTGACACTTTTACAAATGTATCGTTTATGGTTGTGGCCAAAAAGCTAAATTTTGGTCTTATCACTCCAAATGACTTTGTGCCAGAAGATTTGAGGCTTGTCTCTGTGCTGTTTGGCATATTGTAAGAGGGATACTTTGTGGCATTTGCGTAGTAATGGCTTTCTTCTGGTGACTCGACCATACAGACCATCTTTCTTCAAGTGCCTCCTTATTGTGCATCTTGAAAAAGCCACACCACATTAAAGGGAAAAAAACGTGCTCAGTAAAAAAAATTATGAAAATAAATATATCAAATAATAATTAAAAAAGTCCAATGAGCAGCAGCTTATTGTGAGATATGCAAAAAACAAAGTATAGAAAGGAGAAGCTGTGCTGCTTTAAGGTTAAATCCAAACAATTGCTTGTAGGTACCAAAGTATGAGGAAATGACAGTTCAATTCTGATCCAAAACATACACCCAAGTGAGCTTGATTAACAAATTCGGTCAGAAAAATTTCCGATCGGAATTTCCGATCGTCTGTAGCAATTCCGACGCGCAAAATTCCTACGCATGCTCGGAAACAATTTGACGCATGCTCAGAATCATTGAACTTAATTTTCTCGGCTCTTCGTAGTGTTGTATGTCACCACGTTCTTGACGGTCGAAAGTTCAGCGAACTTGTGTGACCGCGTGTATGCAAGCTAAGCTTGAGCGGAATTCCGTCGGAAAAACCATCCAAGATTTTTTTGACGGAAAATCCGCTCGTGTGTACGCGGCATTAGAAAAACTTGCTTACCAGCTGGCAAGCAAAACTAGGCTGATGGATTTAACCCAGCCAAGGCCTTTGCTTGTACGGAAGATCATCTGGTAAGCTTTGATTGGATGGCTGCATATGTTCTACAAACGCTCCTGGCGCCGTACGATTCAGACTTAAAAACTCAGTACCTCAGCCATGCAAAGACCAACCATAGCATAATATTGCTTCAAACAGTATTTATTATAATATTCGGTATTGCACTTACATTTAAAAAGCTTTAAAATCGCACATAAACAGCAGAGCCGGCCAGCTACAAACACGCTGTCTCGCTAGGAGGACGGGTTTTGTTTGTAGCCGGCCTGCTCTGCTGTTTATGTGCGATTTTAATGCTGTTTACATGTAAGTTCAACACCAAATTTTATAATAAATACTGTTTGAAGCAATATTATGCTATGGTTGGTCTTCTCTCCTTATGCATGGCTATCTTTTTATATCCATTTCCTGTTTTATACAGTACCTTTTCCCGCAGATCCTTTGACAATTCTTTTGCTTTCCCCATGATTCAGAATCCAAAAACGTCAGTGCAGCACTGGATGAAAGATGCAAGGGTCTGTCAGGAGTCCAGAAACTCATTGACCTTTTATGCACACACACACTAATTACAAGCAAAGAGATCAGGTGAGGATGATTACCTATAACCACTTAAGCCCCGGACCATTTGGCTGGCAAAAACCCAGAGCGTTTCTTGCGATTCGGCACTGCGTCGCTTTAACTGACAATTTTGCGGTTGTGCGACGTGGCTCCCAAACAAAATTGACGTCCTTTTTTCCCCACAAATAGAGATTTATTTTGGGGGTATTTGATCACCTCTGCGATAATTATTTTTTCGCAATAGCGACAATTTTGAAAAAAACACATAATTTTTTTACTTTTTGCGATAATAAATACCCCCCCCCCCCCCCCGGAATTAAAAAAAAAAAAAAAAACATAATTTCCCTCAGTTTAGACTGATACATATTCTTCAGTGAAGGGGTTAACCACTTGGTGGTGCTGTAGGGGTTAAGTGTATCCTAGGGAGTGATTCTAACTGGGTATATACATTTTTGATCAGGGTCATTTGGGTAGTTTCTGTTGTCATTTTGATTTAAAAAGAGTAAATACAGTTGATTGATAATAAATGGCTTCAGCCAAACACTAACCATGAGTGAAAGAAATGTTTTCGTGTTATCATTCATATTCTCTGAAAAATTGCCAAGAAATCATAAATTCTGCCAGGGTATGTAAACTTATGAGCACAACTGTATTTACCTAATTCATGCATTTATATAGTGCTGACAATGTATGCCATGCTTTACATGTATACTGTATTATACATTCACACCAGTTCCTGCCCTGAAGTAGCTTACAATTTAAGGTCTCTAACTCACATTCATACATACACATACTAGGGCCAATTTAGACAGGAGCCAATTAGACTACTAGCATGTCTTTTAAGGGTGGGAGGAAACCAGAGTATCTAGAGGAAACCCATACAAGCACAAGGAGAACATGAAAAATCTATGCAGGTAGTGTTGTGGTTGGAATTTGAACTGACAACTCTATTGCTGTATGCACCATTCTTAGCAATAAGCAATTACTCCAGAAGTAAAAACACCAAAGTGTTTAACAGTATCAAAAACCCAGCAACAACCACAATACCAAGGTTAAATATGTAAGCAAAAAAGTAAGCAAAAAATAAATTAGAACTACTTCACACTTACCTTATTATTACTAAAATAATTTTGTTGTACAAGGCAGGGAGATTTATTACAAAAATGGCCCGCTGTAGCAATCAAAAATGCTAAATGCACCACATCCTTTATTCTTACAGTTTCTACTGTACATGTAGCTCCCCATCCTAGTCTGGCTACAATAACATTTTTTGGCTCGGCTATACTCAGTTTTCTACTCTATTTTCTAGGTCTGGTAAGGTTTTCCTAAGGTTGACTGCTCCTGTCTGTTCTTAGAAGGAGCTTCCAGAAATTAAATCTCACCAATCCCTGGGAGGGGGCCCCCAGAAGGTGGCTGGTAAGAAGATAAATGTTGAGGAGGCTTATTCAGCTGCCCCGGGGAGGCAGCCTGTGAACTGAAAAGCTGGTACTAGGTCTCAGCATGTGTTTGGCTGAGGGCCTGTGAGAACTTAAACTGAATGACTTTTGCTGGGGAGCACTATCTAAGGGAGCGGGGTGAGAGAAGGTTTCCTTTATTAAGAAAGAGTGTTGCATGGAGGCTGGTTGTTCTTGCACAATGTGATTAGGACCCTTGCCTAGGACTAAAGGGGTACATGTGGTATTGGATGCCAGAGTTTGCTGCAAGAACTGGGTCTGTTCACACATAGTCTCAGATTAGGTGGCAACTCCCTCTACCTCCAGCAAAGGCTGCTGCTAAAGTATTTGTACTTTGGAATCAATCATCCTGTACTTGCTGGCATTCTTGGAGTATTATCCTGCACTCTTATTACTCTCTTCTGTTCTATTACTGCAACACATTTACAAAAAGACTTCCTCTAGACTGGGCCTGTGTTTGTTGGTGTGCTTAGAGCTGGTGTCTGGTCCAGGATTCCTCTGAACAGGTGAAGGAGACCTGGGTCATTCTCAGTGGCCCCTCTGTGGGTAAGCGCAGCATACAACTTACAGATCATGCTAGTACATGTAATCATTTTTAGAAGGGGTTTCATGAGATGTAAAATGATTTGTGGGTTGAAAAAGCTAAGAAACACTTAAGTTCTATGCATTTGCTTGGTCCACATATGCAGTATGTATTTGAGAGTGTGCAGTCCTAAAATAAGGTCAGAAACAGGGGCAGGTTAAAGTAAAGCTGAACTCCCAGCAGGTATTAAAAGACACCTATTATTGCAGCTCTTTATTTGTTACCACATTATTAAAGCTTTTTTGTTTGTTTTTGAGTAGTGTAAGTACCGGTACCTCCAATGATGAAGCACCAATGCTCCAAAACACCCTCCAAGTCCTTGATTATCAAGCCACTGACAGGTGTCTGCCCAAGAGTGCATATCTGCTCCACAATTACACTGGTAGGGGGCATAACTGAGTTGCACACTGATTACATCACCAATGTTTAAAAGAAAATTTGATTTCAGCAACAGGGTTCACAGTATGTCAGTCCTCCTGTTCTCTTCCAGCTCCAACGTGTTTCACCCACAAAAGGACTTAATCATGGAGACTCAATGATTGTCTACATGTTTACGCCTTTTTACAGGTAAAACACAATGGACCTGGAGGAGAACATGCTGTGAACTCATTTTAAACTTGGTGTGAGACTCTTGCATTCCCCTATACATTGGGGTGAAATATGTTAGGGAGTAGCAGCAGGATGTGGCGGAGAATGATGTGGTGTAACTAGACATTGTAAATATGCTTGTTACAATAAAATAAAAAAAAAGAATGGGCAGAAGTGTGGCTTCTTCTTTTTGGTGTTAGCAGAGGATACACTTGGAAATTGCTGGATGTGAACAATAAAACTAGCTATACATAAATACAGCAAATATTTTGGCAACATCCCTAGCCAAAAATACTTAAAAATTTAAAAATCAGCAAATAGAAGTTAAAAAGTCTTTCCAAAATGTTTTCAGTAGGGTCAGACAGTATGTGCTGGGTTTGCTTTATTACAGTCACTGTTAAGAGAGTTGAAAGACTGTAACAAAACAGTTCACACATTGTATAGTTTGGCTCAGTACATGGGTAACTCTAGCCACTTAACAACCGGCCCATAGCCGAAAAACGACTACAGGGCGGTTGCTTAACTCTGAGAGGCCGTTAATTAACGGCCTTTCAGAATTCCCCTCTTGTGCGCCCCCTGGGGCTGGAGGGATGGCTGAGCATGGATGGATGGATACCCTGCAATACTCAATACCCTGCAATAATACCCAGCGATACCCTGCAATAATACCCAGCGATACCCTGCAATAATACCCAGCGATACCCTGCAATAATACCCTGCAATCAGGGCAGGACTTAGGGTGGTGGGGGCCCCTGGGCTCGAGTCACTTTCGGGCCCTACCTTCTATACATTACTTTAAATAGAACAAAATGACAAGGACAAGATGTGCCAGACTCAGTGCAGTATTAAAGAACTTCTGTTTAATTGGACAAGACAAAACAACCAAATGGCTACTCACAAAAGTAGATAATATATAAGCGTATAAGTGGGGGATACTGTACTGGTATTCGTCCTGGGTCCACGATGTAAGCGATCGTTCTCAGAGGCACCGCAGGAGGATGATGAGAAGCGGTGGTGGTGGTAACTCTTCTCTGCGCTCTGTATGTCTCCAGTGCAGTGTAGGCGATGCACGCTGTGCAGTATCAATGGCGTCCGTGAACCGGAAGACAGAGGCCGGAAGTGCGTTCCAAGGTGGAACGCAAACAGCACGGACCAGAAGTGACGTCGTGGCCAATGAGATGACGCGTTTCACAGCATCCGCTGTTTCATCCGATCTAGCTGACCATTCACAAGGTCAGATATATATACACACATGCTTAAAGAGGAAGTAAACCCCTTTCCCTGCAAAGGTAAAGCATAATGGACTACTATGCATCGCATAGTAGTCCATTATGTGTCACTTACCTGACACAGGAGCCAGCAAAGTCACCGCTGTCCCCTTGTGTACGGAGCCTCCATCTTCTTGGTGGGTCTCGCGGCTCCGGCGCTGTCATTCGACGGCACCGCGATGACGTCACTCCCGCGCATGCGCACCGGAGCCACCACACGCGGCATATCGCCGTTGAGATTGGTGCGCTCAGTGCGCCTGCGCCGTAGACAGCGGTGCCTGTCTTTTGGCAAATATCTCCTTTTTTTTTTTTTTCCACATCAGAAACCGTTAAAGAGATTTTTTGTTCAATTTAACATTCATTTATATCTCTTATGTTATATTCATCATTGTGGAACTTTTTAGTTTTTAATGAGAACGGTGCAAATATATATGTATATGAGAGACAGGGAAAAAATAAAAGGACTACGCCTGCGTCGAGGACATAGACCCCCTATCTTTCCTAAACATCTTTATTCTTCCCTCCCTCCCTTGCCCTTCCCCGTCCCCCCTCCCCCCGCCTTGCTCAACACTCTAAGGGGTCCAAGTCGTCTCCCCCACTTGTATCCCAGGAAACTCCCAACATAGAAAATGTGGAAGGGAACCTATCCTAAGATCTCTGTTAGGTATCTCCATGAATCCTTAAAATGTTTCCACTCTACCCACTTATCCCTTCCGGCTGCCGCGACCCCACCCTCAATCCCCTCAATATTTTCTATTCTTTGGATCTCATTTACGCTAAAAATCCAGTCCCGGATGGTCGGGGCAGAAGCTTCTCGCCATTTCTTCGGGACTAGGTTTTTTGCTTCGTTTAGGAGGATCGGGATAAGGGATGTCTTATATTGTTTCCATGGAGTCTCCGTCCCGTGGAACAGACACGTCCATGGGTCTTCTATAATCGTTTCCTTTGTTATTTCATGGATCAACTCCAGTACTCCTTTCCAGAATTTTTTAATCTCCGGGCAATCCCACAATATATGCGCCAACGTACCCCTTGATTTACAACCTCTCCAGCACTCGGGGGAAACCCCGGTCTGAAACCTGCTTAATTTGTCGGGAGTTATATACCATCTTGACAAACATTTGAAATTACTTTCTACCGTTTTTATGGGGAAGGTCGTGCTATGGATTATTTTAAATATTTTCTCTATCCTATTTTTACTACACTGTGTCCCGAAATCTCCTTCCCATTTCTTGACATATGGGGGCATGTCCAACGCTTCTTCGTTTATTCGAATTTTATATATTCGAGAAATATTATTCCTCGTAGTGTCCAGAAGGCAAAGTCTTACCAGCTGAGTGTAATTGTCCTCCCCGCGGATAGGGCGGGGGAGACTTTCCACGAAGTGTTTTAGTTGGGCATACCTCCATACATCTATTGACATCATTTCTGTGCGCCTACTTAACTCTTGGAATGTGCAGATTTTCCCCTTTTTAATTATATC
This sequence comes from Lithobates sylvaticus, assembly GCA_028564925.1. Lineage (NCBI taxonomy): Eukaryota > Metazoa > Chordata > Amphibia > Anura > Ranidae > Lithobates > Lithobates sylvaticus. The sequence goes on along the minus strand of CM053026.1, from coordinate 534,624,764 downwards.
TCTCACTTGTGTCCCCTCTAACTTAATCCAATTCCCCCCTGCCTCCCTTCTACCTGGTTCAAACATGGTGTTATTTTTTAAGTGTATTAAAGAGGAGTTAAATTTAGTTTTATTTGTTTTATAAAAGCTATCCCAAAACTTCAAAGTGACCCTAGTAATCTCGTGTGCATTTTTCTCAAGTACCCTAAACCCAGGTGGATTCCAAATGTCGTGTCCTAATTTCCTATTACTTACTGTGCTTTCTAAGTTAATCCATCTTTTATCTTTCCCCCCGTTTACCCAATCCATCACCCGTGATAGTGCTATCGCTCGAAAGTATTTTTCAAAGTCGGGGGCTGCCAGCCCCCCATGTTTTTTCTCCCGACAAAGAGTACTGGCTGCAATACGCGGCTTCTTGTTTGCCCAAATAAACCCGGAGGTTATTTGATTTAAAGTATTAAAAAACGCATTGGGAATGTCTAAGGGGAGCATCTGAAATTTATAATTGATTTTGGGGGCGACAATCATTTTTAATGCATTTATGCGGCCGATCCATGAGAGCGGTCGTTGGGACATTTTACGTAAGTCTATTCTTATGTCGTCTAGTAAGGGGAGGAAGTTTATTAAGTAAATTTTTTTTGTGGTTTCTGCCAGTCTGATGCCCAGATATTTAATGCTTTCTCTCCAGGGAAATTTGAATTCTTTTACTAGTAGGTCTGCTTCGTCCTTTTTTAAATTGATATTTAATATTTCTGATTTATCGAGATTGATTTTTAAATTTGAGATTGTACCGTAGGATTTTAAAACTGCAAGTAAATTTGGGATGGTGATCCTGGGGTTGGAGATGTAAACAAGGATATCGTCGGCGAAGGCAGCAAGCTTATGCTCCTCGCTTCCCACCCTGATCCCCGATATATCGCTATTTTTACGGACCATTGACAGAAGGGGTTCAAGTGCTAGAACGAACAATAGGGGGGACAGAGGGCATCCCTGACGCGTTCCGTTATGCATAACGAAGACCTCCGAGGATGTCCCGTTCACCTTAACCGAGGCCGAAGGCTGGTTATACAACATTCTAATCCATTGCAGCATCCTGGGGCCAAACCCCATTACCTCTAAAGTTCCCATCATGTGTCCCCAGTCTACCCTGTCGAACGCCTTCTCGGCGTCTATTGACAGGAGTAGACTGGGGACCCTTTCCCTCCTAGCAGCATGAAGCAATAGAAGGGTCCGCACCCCGTTGTCCCGGCCCTCTCTCCCAGAAACGAACCCGACCTGATCAGGGTGGACTAGTTCACACATTTTTTCCTTTATTCTATTGGCTAAGACCTTGGCGTAAAGCTTGGTATCTGTGTTTAGTAGAGCTGTCGGACGATAGCTAGAGCACAAGGTCCTGTCTTTGCCTTCTTTTAGTATAAGTGTAATAGAGGCTCTAAGAGCCTCCCCTCCCAATATACATTCCGTTCCCAGGTGGTTCCAGTACTGACACAGTCTTGGGACCAGAATGTCCTTATATTTTTTAAGATATGTCAGGGTGAATCCGTCTGGGCCCGGGCTTTTCCCGCTCGGAGAGTCCTGCAATGCGGCATAGATTTCAGCCTCAGTTATGGGGCTATCCATGCTAAGCCTTTCCGTCTCTGATAGTGACGGGAGGGCACTGTCCAATAGAAAGTCCATTCCCTCAACCCCTGCTACGAGGGTTTGCTGGCCCTTCTGTCTAACATCGTACAATCTTTCGTAGTAAGTTTTAAATATCTTTGCTATTTCTTTGGTCGAGCTGACCATTTCCCCAGACTCGTTTTGTATTTTTTCAATGTAATTCATTTCTCTTTTCTTTTTAAGCATCCTAGCTAAATGTTTTCCCGATCTGTTCCCCCACTGATATTTCTCTTTTGTTATTTTATGGAAGTACTTCCTAGATTCTAATTCCAGGGCCATTTTTAACTCCTCCCTCTTATTTATCAGTCTATGAAATAGATCTTGATTAAAAGTCTCATTTCTTTTATGTTCCTCTTCTAACCTCTGGATCTCGTTTGTTAGCTCTAGGATCATAGCCTTGTTTTCCTTTTTTTTCCTCGTTCCAATGGAGATTAGGATCCCTCTTATATAGGCCTTATGTGCCTCCCATAACGTTGCAGGTGATATGTCCCCCGTGTCGTTCTGGGAAAAGAAAAATTCAATTTCCCTTTTGACTGAATCAGCAGATTCCGTGTCCAGGATCAGATGATCATTGAGGCGCCACGAAAACGACTGTCTTCGAGGTTCAGGGATCCCGACCTTCATTGAGACAGGGGCATGATCTGATAAAGTCATTATCTCTATCTGAGTTGCCACTACCTGGTCCAGTAGTCTGTGATCTATTAGGAAGTAATCTAGGCGTGAATGTGTACCATGGACTGGGGAAAAGAAGGTGAAATCTCTTCGTTTTGGATGAACCGCCCGCCATCCATCGACCAGCTGATTTTGAAACATTTTACGCTTAAGTTTTTTCAATTGCGTTAAACTCGGCCCGTGTGCCCGTGACGTGCTGTCATACTCAGGGTCTAGGCAGAGATTGAGATCTCCCGCTAGTACTACCTCCCCCGACTTGAACCCCTGAACCTGTCCCAGGAGGTGTGTCAGATACCTTATCGGGTTTTTGTTTGGGCTATAGACATTAATAAATGTGAGCATACTTTCCCCGACCCTACCCCGAAGAAAGAGGAAACGACCCTCAGGGTCCTCGAGTCTCTCTATTAATGTAAATTTAATATTTTTAGAGAACCCGATTGCTACCCGCCTTGATCCCAGAGCAGGGGAATCGCTATAAAACCAGGTTGGAAAGTCCCGTGAGAATAATTTAATATTGCCTCCCTGGTAGAGATGCGTTTCCTGAAGAAACGCTATATCTGTCTGGTACCTCTGGAGCTCCCTCAATATTTTGAATCTTTTTGCCGGAGAGTTTAGTCCCTTCACATTATATGTTAGGAGTTTTATCTCACCGCTTATTATTCTCACTATGGGGATAAGTCAATGGACCCCTTGTATCGTTCTTCATTGTTATTTCAGCAAGGCTCCCTTCCCCTGTCCCACCCCTCCCCCTCCCCACCTCCCCCCCTCCCAGCCCGGTCGCTTTCCGACCCTATGCGAACCAAGGGACATCCTATCCGATCCGCTCCCGTGGAAGCCACGGGGCGTCCTTCTAGGTCTCTTAGTTCACCTTACCCCAGGGTGTCACTCCGACCCTGCGGTTTCCCCCCGGGACCCCCCCCGCCCCCCGATGATCGGGGGAGGGCGGGGGGGCCCCCACCAGGACCTGCCGAGACCCCCTCCGTACCCATCCAGCCCTCTGCTTCCCCAAGTCCACCCACCCCCACCCATCCCCCCAGTCCCATCCCCAGCACAGGCCGAGGCTCCTCTCCAGAGTAGATCAGGACCCCCAAGTGGGAACATTCAAGACCCACCAATCCCCTTCCCACCCCGCCCGCCTGGGCCACTTTCATAAGTACAACGCCCCAGGCCAAATCCAAACTTTCCCCTCAAACGACTCCCTCCTCATTGTGGAATATTAGGGGTTGGTATTCCCAGAGCTAGACAGAAGTCTTGTAATTCGTCAAGAAACCTCAACCGCACAGTCCTTCCTGATTTAATGACTATTAGTGAGGCTGGGAACCCCCAACTATATTTTAAGTTTGCAGTTTTCAGTGCTTCTAATAGGGGTTTCATCCGACACCTCCGTGCTAGAGTTACGGGCGAGAGGTCCGAAAAAATCTGGAGAGCCACCGAGTCGTATTTCAAGGGGGGACTGTTTCTCAACTTTATCCAAATATTGGATTTATCTTCATAGTAGTGGAACTTGATAATGACGTCCCTAGGGGTCTCCTCGCTGAGGCCGAGAGGTTTCCTAATGCGGTGTACCCTGTCTATTTTGATGTCCGAACCTTCGGGCCTCCCCAGCAGGGGGTTAAATATGTGTTGTATTTTTAATACCAAGTCCTCTCCCTGTTGTTCCGGGAGTGATCTAATACGCAGATTCTGCCTCCTGTTTTGGTTTTCCTGATTCTCAATTTGGTATTCCATATCCCGTTGTTTCAATTCCATTTTATTCATTTGCAGTTTAAGGTCCATGGGTTCTTGTGCTTGTCCATGTAGGTTTAGGAGATATTTCTTTGACCTACAGGTAAGCCTTATGCCTCGTACACACGTACGGACTTTTGCCGGCGGACCTAAGTCCAGCGGACAATCCGCTGGACTTTCCGGCTAGGTCCGCTGGACTTTCCGAGGGTGTGGACTTGCCCACACACGCACGGACTTGTCCAGCGGATAATCCGCCGGCCAAAAGTCCGCGGGACTTTTGAAAATGAACGGACTTGCCCACACACGGAGCAGTCCGTTCATTTCGAACGTAACTTCAGGTTACGTAGCTAGCGTAGGCAGTAAATGCCGCCGCGCTAGCTCCGCAAGCTGGCATGGATTTAAAGGGAATCCCCACGCCGAAAAAACGGCGTGGGGGTTCCCCCCAAATCCATGTCAGACCCTCATCCGAGCACGCAGCCTGGCAGGCCAGGAAAGGGGTGGGGACGAACGAGCGCCCCCCCCCCTCCTGAGCCGTACCAGGCCGCGTGCCCTCAACATGGGGGGTGCCCTGGGGAAAGGGGGGCCGTGCGGCCCCCCCACCCCAAAGCACCTTGTCCCCATGTTGATGAGGACAAGGGCCTCTTCCCGACAACCCTGGCCGTTGGTTGTCGGGGTGTGCGGGCGGGGGCTTATCGGAATCTGGGAACCCCCTTTAATAAGGGGGCCCCCAGATCCCGGCCCCCCACCCTATGTGAATGAGTATGGGGTACGATGTACCCCTACCCATTCACCTAAGGTGTAAAATGTAAAGTAAAAAAAAACACCCACACTTTTGAAAAAATACTTTATTGCACTGCTCCGGGGGTCTTCTTCCGTCTTGGGGGTCTTCTCGCCGGACTCCCCCGCCATTTACCAAGCTCTTTTACCGAGCGAGGGGAGTCCGGCTACCTTCTTCGTCGTCGCCGCCGTCTGGGGGTCTCGATCCGCCTTCGGGGGTCTTCTTCCGTCTTGGGGGTCTTCTCGCCGGACTCCTCCCCTCTCTTCTGCTCTTTTACCTAGCTCTTTCACGAGGGGAGGTGTCCGGCTACCTTCTTCGTCGTCGCCGCCGTCGTCTGGGGGTCTCGATCCGCCTTCGGGGGTCTTCCGGGGGTCTCTTCTGTTCTTGCGGCGGTCGTCGTCTTCCGCGCCGCCGGCGCCTTGTCCTTCTTCTTGTCCTTCTTGTTCTTCTTCTTCTTCTTCCGATGTTGACCCGTCGCTCTCTCTGCCCGGAATGCCTGTGCCGATCTGCGCTCGGACTTATATAGGGACATGGGGGACAGGGTCACATGTTCATGTCACATGGTGACCCCGCCCCCTTGCGATGTCACAGTCCCAGCATCCTCCGGGACTGTGACAACACAAGGGGGCGGGGTCACCATGTGACATGTGCATGTGACCCTGTCCCCTTGTCCCTATATAAGTCCGAGCTCAGAGCGGCACAGGCATTCCGGGCAGAGAGAGCGTCGGGTCAACATCGGAAGAAGAAGAAGAACAAGAAGAACAAGAAGGACAAGAAGAAGGACAAGGCGCCGGCGGCGCGGAAGACGACGACCGCCGCAAGAACAGAAGAGACCCCCGGAAGACCCCCGAAGGCGGATCGAGACCCCCAGACGACGGCGGCGACGACGAAGAAGGTAGCCGGACACCTCCCCTCGTGAAAGAGCTAGGTAAAAGAGCAGAAGAGAGGGGAGGAGTCCGGCGAGAAGACCCCCAAGACGGAAGAAGACCCCCGAAGGCGGATCGAGACCCCCAGACGGCGGCGACGACGAAGAAGGTAGCCGGACTCCCCTCGCTCGGTAAAAGAGCTTGGTAAATGGCGGGGGAGTCCGGCGAGAAGACCCCCAAGACGGAAGAAGACCCCCGGAGCAGTGCAATAAAGTATTTTTTCAAAAGTGTGGGTGTTTTTTTTTACTTTACATTTTACACCTTAGGTGAATGGGTAGGGGTACATCGTACCCCATACTCATTCACATAGGGTGGGGGGCCGGGATCTGGGGGCCCCCTTATTAAAGGGGGTTCCCAGATTCCGATAAGCCCCCGCCCGCAGACCCCGACAACCAACGGCCAGGGTTGTCGGGAAGAGGCCCTTGTCCTCATCAACATGGGGACAAGGTGCTTTGGGGTGGGGGGGCCGCACGGCCCCCCTTTCCCCAGGGCACCCCCCATGTTGAGGGCACGCGGCCTGGTACGGCTCAGGAGGGGGGGGGGGGGCGCTCGTTCGTCCCCACCCCTTTCCTGGCCTGCCAGGCTGCGTGCTCGGATGAGGGTCTGACATGGATTTGGGGGGAACCCCCACGCCGTTTTTTCGGCGTGGGGATTCCCTTTAAATCCATGCCAGGTCACGGAGCTAGCGCGGCGGCAGTAACTGCCTACGCTAGCTACGTAACCTGAAGTCACGTGCTAAATGAACGGACTTGCCGATGAGCGGCAAGTCCGTTCATTTCAAAAGTCCCGCGGACTTGCCCACTAACGGCGGGATTGTCCGCTGGACTTCCAAGTCCAGCGGATAATTTGAGAACAAAACCTGAAACTTTAGTCCGCCGTACTTTGGCGCCAAAAAGTCCGCCGGCGCCCCACACGAGGGGATTATCCTCTGGACTTCAGTCCAGAGGATAATCCCGCGGGATTGTCCCTTCGTGTGTACGCGGCCTTAATCTAGGCTTACCTGTAGGTCCAAGTGGTTTGTAAGGGTTTACAACCACTTTAAGGGAAGTGGCCAGATGTGTTGAAACAACCATTTACACAGTAAACAATGTAATAATTAAAAACGAACCAGGAGATTAATAAAAGCAATAGAAATGGATAAAATGATAATTAAATTGTAACGAATATGAAGATATTTAAAACGTAAACGGGGAGGGCCCGCGGGGCCCCCTATTGGGCGGGGCCCATGGGCTTGAGCCCAGTCAAGCCCAATGGTAAGTCTGGCCATGCCTGCAATAATACCCAGCGATACCCTGCAATAATACCCAGCGATACCCTGCAATAAAACCCAGCGATACCCTGCAATAATACCCAGCGATACTCTGCCATACCCAGCGATACTCTGCCATACCCAGCGATACTCTGCCATACCCAGCGATACTCTGCCGAACCCAGCGATACTCTGCCGAACCCAGCGATACTCTGCCGAACCCAGTGATACTCTGCAATACCCAGCGATACTCTGCCATACCCAGCGATACTCTGCCATACCCAGCGATACTCTGCCATACCCAGCGATACTCTGCAATACCCAGCGATACTCTGCAATACCCAGCGATACCCTGCAATACCCAGCGATACCCTGCCATACCCAGCGATACCCTGCAATACCCATACCCAGCGATACTCTGCCATACCCAGCGATACTCTGCCATACCCAGCGATACCCTGCAATATTCTGCGATACCATGCAATACCCTGCGATACTCGCTACGATCGAAGCCAGGATCGTTTTTTTTTTTATTCCAGGCTTTCCAGCCTAGAGGTGAGATATGGGGTCTTATTGACCCCCATATGTCACTGTAAAGAGGACCTGTCATGCCATATTCCTATTACAAGGGATGTTTACATTCTTTGTAATAGGAATAAAAGTGATCAAAAAATTTTTTGGGGGGAAAAAAAAGTGTCAAACTAAAATAAATAAAGTAAAATGAACAATAAAATGTTTTATTTTTTTAAAGCGCCCCTGTCCCCGTGTGCTCGCATGCAGAAGCGAACGCATACGCAAGTCCCGCCCACATATGAAAACGGTGTTCAAACCACACACGTGAGGTATCGCTGCGAACGTTATAGCGAGAACAATAATTTTGTCCCTAGACCTCCTCTGTAACTCAAAACATGTAACCAGTAAAAAAAATTAAATCGCCGCCTATGGGGATTTTTAAGTAGCGAAGTTTGGCGCCATTCCACAAGCGTGTGCAATTTTGAAGGGTGACATGTTGGGTACCTATTTCCTCGGCGTAACTTTATCTTTCACATTATTCAAAAACATTGGGCTAAATTTACAGATTTGTTTTTTGTAAAGCACAAAACATTTTTTTTCCAAAAAAAACGCGTTCAAAAAATTGCTGTGCAAGTACCGGGCTAAATAAAAAGTTGCAACGACCACCATTGTATTCTCTAGGGTCTTTGCTAAAAAAACATATATAATGTTTTGGGGTTCTATGTAATTTTCTAGCGAATAAATTATGATTTTTACATGTAGGAGAGAAATGTCAGAATTGGCCTGGGTGCTCCCGAACACCTGATAGCGCTCCCTGAATGTTGGGCCTCTGTATGTGGCCACGCTGTGTAAAAGCCTCACACATGTGGTATCGCCATACTCGGGAGTAATAGCAGAATGTGTTTTGGGGTGTAATTTGTGGTATGCATATGCTGTGTGTGAGAAATAACCTGCTAATATGACAATTTTGTGAAAAAAAAAAAAAGAAAAAAAAATTTTTGCAAAGAATTGTGGGAAAAAATTACAACTTCAAAAAACTCACCATGCCTCTTTCCAAATACCTTGGAATGGGGGTATTTGTACTTTTCTGGTATGTTAGGGACTCAAGAAATGAGATAGGCCATCAGTACTTCAGGTGTGATCAATTTTCAGATATTGGCACCATAGCTTGTGGACTCTATAACTTTCACAAAGACCAAATAATATACCCCAATTTGTACTTATTTTTACCAAGGATATGTAGCAGTATACATTTTGGCCAAAATGTATCAAGCAAAATTACAAATTTGCTAAATTTTATAACAGAAACTAAGAAAAATTCATTTTTTTACAGAATTTTCAGTCTTTTTTCTTTTATAGCACAAAAAATAAAAAACCCAACGGTGATTAAATACCACCAAAAGAAAGCTCTATTTGTGTGAAAAAAAGGACAAAAATTTCATATGGGTACAGTGTTGTATGACTGAGTAATTGTCATTTAAAATGTGAGAGCACCGAAAGCTGAAAAATGGTCTGGTTATTAAGGGTGTTTAAGTGCCCAGTGGTCAAGTGGCTAGTGTAGTCTTTGACAGCTAATAGATTATAATATTAAGAGTGTCCTGTCAAGATAGAAATGTGAGAGCTGCCACTGCTGATTTGTTTTTAAAGGTGCAAATTCTGGGGATCCTTATCCTTGCATTACTACTTATGAAATTCCTGACCCCCAAAGCAATATGCAGCAGTGGACACCTGATATAGATCAACTTTCTGGGTCAATGACTCGCCAAGTTTCTCTTGACTCAATGAAGCTAAATATACAGTTCAAATACGCATGTGTTTACTGTTTTACCTGCCAAGGTATCTGGCTCGCCATTCTTGTGATACTCACACCTCTACTAGTGAGGAAGACCATTCTCTGGGTTTAGCATAACTGCTTCCTAGGCCAGCATCTTGCTCATTGGATAGAGGTGAGGATGCTGATTTGGTATCCAATTAGCAGGCTGAAGGCAGAGAGTTGATAAAGGAAGCATTGTTGCTTAACCAGGTAAAAAGGGTGTAACTTTTTGCTGGGCAGTATAGCAGATATGCACAAATCTTAATACTGACTGAGCCAGTATACTGTCTGGTAAAACTGTATACTTCTATATGTAAGTTAAAGGTATAAGGAGCTGTTTGCTTGGAGGTCTTCTTTAAAGCAGAAGTCCAGCCAAAAATAGAGAGATGCAATTGAATATCCCCATAAAAGATAAATAAGGAAACCAGCTTTTTAAGTAGTATTCAGCTTCAATTTGGAGATTTCTCCTGCGGTACTTTTTTCTGCCACTAATTGTCTTCAGTCTGATGGCCAATATCATTCATCCCACATCCCCTGAGTGCAGGTCATCCTTCCTCATTCCCCTAAGTATTCTTTTGTTCGAGTCTAATTCTACATTATCTCATAAGAGGCTCAATTCACACAGCTTTACACATGGTTAAAGTGATTATAAAGCCTAAACACTTTTCCCCTTAATGCTTTTCCTTTAGTCAATGAAGTGTTTAGAGTGGGAGGGGGCACAGCAAGCCCTAAATTTTTTATTTTTTTTTATTTTTTTACCTTAATGCAGGGAATGCATTAAGAAAAACATTTAAGCTTTAGAACCACTTTACGTACAATGGCTGGCCAATAAATGGTTAAGGTAAACACTGCAATAATAAATCTTAACATTTGCTCACTGAAAATACACTATTTCCCTTTAAAACTGTTACAAATATAATATTACTATATTCTAAACATATTTTCAGTAAGGCTGATTTCCCCAGTTTGCTTCAATTCCTTTGTTCTCACTGTTACTTGGTGAATTTGTTTGTGAACATTGTTCTTTTCTCAGTCAAAATTCTAATTAAGTTACATCTGAGCTGCAGGGAATTATTCAGCTGCAATACTTTGCAAACTTCCCACTGAAACTTTATATAAGACACATTTAGAAAACAAATGTGTCAGAATTGCTGTCAACAGTTTCAGTGCTAGTCGTTAAAATATCAATGTTATTAATTATATTAATAAAACAAGTAGAAGCTGCTTTAATTTGGTTGCTAGAAGATTAGTAAGACCGCTTTTTCAGCATTTTTCACATATTGGACCAAGTGAAGGCTTCTCATATTATTTTGCCAATTTGTTATTGTCTAACGGTGCAAAAAGTGCCACTACATAAACTAAATAATACATAGGCGCCAATATTGCTGATTTCAAGATAAAGTTGGTTGCCCGGCTGTCATGCTGCAGTTCTGGCTTTGCTAGTGTGGGGTGTCACAGTGAACTGGCGGGTAAACACTGTGGGGTGCAGATGTTTTGCTGCTGCACATGCATGAATAATTGAAGGAATTGAAACTGCCTGGAAAGACTGCTGGCTTGCCAGCAAATAGACTACCATTTTTCAGCAGACTGTTGGGGGTGTGTGTCTTAAAGCGGACCATTCCCCCACTTTCAATAAAAATCACATCAACAAAAACATGCAGCTCTATATGCTGATATGAAATTGTGTTCTAGAAACGGGTACTTTCCTTCTATTGTCAAACCCACCCTGTAGTTTACACAAAGAGAGAGTTGTCCCCTAGTTTTAAGGGTTGGCTTGGCTTGGTTAGGAATGACTGAACCGTAATCTTATTTTACCCCTAATTTTACCCCTTTGCAGAATTTTCTTTACCCTTTGCTAGGAAATTAAGCTGGCCTGGCAGGGTTGAAGCTTGAAGAGGGCCGGTGTGCTGACTGAGCCACATCCCCATTTATAACCTCAGAAGCTATGGCAGAGATCCTGGAGTTATGGAGACAATGATCGCAAGTTGGTCACAGCAGGGAGTGATGCTTCTAGTGCCGTAGAACAAGAACCCCCTTACTGGTTCTCATTTGGGTTTACAGGGTATCAACCTGGCTAGATTACCAACACGCTGGGATATGTGAGCCTTACTACTTTACCAAGCTTTCTGGACAACTGTAGGTGGACAGACATTGGCGGACTATAATAATTCTCCATGCTGAGGAGTCCTTTTTGTCCTCAGGTGAGGCAGGAGTTTGAAAGCTGACCAGTCTCTCTTGCTTGCAGCAGTTGCAGTGGTTCTTTAATGCCCATGTTCAGGTATAAATATGGGTTGAAATTCCCTTACCTCCCAGAAGGACTAAAATGCTAGCCATTAATGAACAGATGATTAGTTTAAAAAAGAATGATCAGATTCCTTCATCCACACAATTGAGGCGAATGAGGAATCCTCCCCTCTGAGGCCTTGTATTTCAACAGAGGGGACTCTTTACTGTCAGAATATACTGATCAGCGCCAGCTCAATTGCCTGTTCGACAGAAGTCAATTGTTAGAGTGATTTCTGTTGAGCAGAAGTGGCCACACATGGATTGAAATTCAGTTAGACCCAGCTGAACCAGCTGAATTTTGACCCATCTATGGCCAGCTTTAGACTACTTGAAGAATTAGAGTTGGGCCTTATATGATAAGTTTGTCTGGGACTTCATCCTGGTATATAAGGTTTACAGGAACACTAATCCTGTATCTAATCCAGAAATTCAAGGCATGCTACCGTGAACTAAATCTGGGAAGTCACCGATTGGTGCTGGTGAGATCTACTGTTCAAGATTTGTACAGTATCTCTTCGTAAAGAAAAGGAAAACAGCAGGGTGCCAGATCAGTGTGAGTACAAGAAAACAATACTTTATTACATATTACTTAAATGTAGGGTAACCTGTATACTGCTCCAGTGGCAGGGCGGCATGCGATGACAGCTCTCTGCAGACTAGTAAAACTATCAGCAGCTGCAGGGCATCAGAAGGGACCCTCTGGTGAATGGACTTAGTGGCATCTCCGCTGTGAATGGCAGGTGGGTAGGCCGCAATGCGTTTCCGAGGCTCTGCCTCCTTCAACAAGGTTATGTACATGAGAGATTTCCTAGATCTTGGTAAAGAGCTGCCGGAGCCCGTGTTTCCTAGTCATCCCACATCCTCTATCGTTCATCGTTCCAGTGTTGTGTCTCTTACAGACTTGTTATCAGTATTGCCTGACCTTGGCTTCTTTCAACTGCTGTGTTGAGCACTGACACTGCTTGTATATTATTTACAGATTTGTTTTTTTACTCTCTTCGTACAGAAGCCTCTCTTTGTTAAGGGCAAACTGGTGTTCATGACTAACCTTTGGTTCAGCATGCTTTGTGAGTTGCTACAATAACTTGCTTCTTAATGAACATTTAAAACTGCTCCCTTTGTGCATGCTTCAGTAATGTTGTCTGTAGTGCTGTACCATAATTAATGCTGTTTTCTGTGCAAATGTTACTTAGACCGTTTTAGAAATATATGCTAGGGGCTTGCAACACACATGCATGGCATAAGGGAATGCCATATTTTAAAGTGTGGGGGGGGGGGGTATGTAGAAAGGGGTACTTTCCTTCTATTGTCAAACCCACCCTGTAGGTGGTGAGAGAGGTTTTCCCCTAGTTTTTAGGGACGGGAGGAAATTATTGGTGTGAGATTGGAGTAAGAGAGAATCGATGATGTAGTAGAGTGGATGTGTTCGGTGGGGCATAGCCTAAAGTTGGGGGCTTTGACCCTGAAATGGGAACTAAAGAGAAGCCCTGGAAATGTAATGGGACAGCTTACCAAATGTACAGTAATGAAGTTAATGTTACCATAGCTTGAAACTCCCATTGATCTGGACTCTTTATATAGATTAAAGGAGTTAGCTGCAGAAATTAGCCTCCATGTAGTGCTATATAATGACCAAGAAATAATGTGTGTGACTGAAGCTGTAGTTTAATACCGGTATGCATAGGCAATATCTGGGGGGTCTGTCTTTGTGTGATGAGTGCGAACCTGATCAGCCTAGAAGTTGGTGGTGTTTAATGGAAGGTGTCACCCTCCTGGCAGTGGGAGGAGAACTACCCCATCAACAGAACACGAGCTAGAAGACCTGGGTCCCCAAGTCTAATGGACCTTCTGAGCCTTAACCTGTAACCACATATAGAATGCAGGGACAACATATAGAATGCATTAGAGTGTGCTCCAGGCATAAGGGGGATGTCGTTGCAATATTTTATGTCACATTGTATTTGCACAGTGATTTTTCTAACGCAATTTTTTGGGATAAAATACACTTTCATTAATTTAAAAAAAGCAAAACGATAAAGTTATCCCATTTTTTTACAATGTGAAATATGATGTTATGCTGAGTAAATAGATACCTAACATGACATACTTAAAAAATTTGCACACACTCGTGGAATGGCAAAAAAACGACGATTTTATTAAATCTCCATATGCAACGTTTTAACATTTTTTAACGGTTACCAGTTTAGCGTTACAGAGGAGGTCTAGTGCTAGAATTATTGGTCTCGCTCTATCGATCACGGCGATACCTCATATGTGTGGTTTGAACACTGTTTACAAGTTTACGAGTGGGATCGGGTTTTTTTTTTTCTCATTTATTTTTACACTGTCCCTTTTTTGATGACTTTTATTACTGTCACCAGGAATGTAAATATCCCTTGTGTCAGCAATAGTCATGTATCAGGTATTTTTTTTCTGAGGGATCTGGGGTCTATAAGACCCCCAAATCCCTCCTTTGCGCTTAAGAGCATTCAAAACGCCAAGTTTGGCTGTTTTGAATACTGACAATTTTTTAAATCTGGCGTCTTTAAGGCTCCAGTAAACCGAAAGTGATGTTGTGACGGCGCTTCCTGGTTACTAGATCCGAGACCTGGTCATGGCTAATCAAAGCCGATTCGCGCTTTGTTCGGGTCTCCGGACGTGCTGGTCGATCAGGCCTCCTGGTGGGACGGGAGAGGCTGGGTGGAGTGGTGGAAGGCGATGGGAGGTGGGGGGGTTGTCCCCTCCCATTGCTCGTGATAACAATCGAGTGGCTGCTTAGCTGGATTGGTTGTTATCACAAGAAAACTAATCGTTAGCTCCAACCATATTCTTGGTCTTGAGATTCCCAACTTTACCCATCAGACTTTCTATTGGCTAAATATAAAAAAAAAAAATTATCATTACACGCTGAATCCAGTTTTACTGTGGACTACATGCACATCCTGGTGAGCAGGAAGTCATTAAATGCATGTTTACATATGTACAGTTGTATGCTGGCCATAAATGCTTGAATATGGTCAGATTCCTGTTGAATCAGACAAAATGGCCTTGTTGGCACCAATCAGATGGACAAATATTGATCTTAAAATTTAAGGAACCAAGTGGAAAATTCACTGCTGAAGAGTGAACAGTAAATCAAATTCAGGCACTGGTCAAGTATTTTGTCAACTGCTTGTGCAATCAAAAGGAGAAGGTTGAGGTTTAAGGAAAGAGAAATGAATCAGTTTTTGGTCCTAATGTGCATCTTATGGCTCATAAAATAGAGAAATGTATTAAAGTGGTGGTAAAGGCTTAAGGTTGTTTACCTTAATGCACTCTCTGCATTAGGGTAAAAAAACATTCCATGGTCAGTTCCCCCTCAGCCCCCCCCCCCCAAATACTTACCTGAGACGAATCTCGATTCAGCTCCATTCTCTCTTTCTCCTTACTGAACATGGAGGCAGCAGTGGGAGCCATTGGCTTCTGCTGCTGTCAATCTAATCCTGTGAGGAGGGAGCAGGGGGCGGGGCCAAGCCACACTGTGTATGTCATTAGACAGAGACAGCCCAGCTTAGGATTGAGCTCGCATTAGTGCTTCCTTAGCAAGGGGCTTACTATGAGCGCCCTTGGAAGGGAGGAAGAGCTGGGAATGCTGGCGGGGGACCCCAGAGGAGGAGGTTCAGGGTCGCTCTGTGCAAAATCATTCCACAGAGTAGATAAGTTTAACATGTTTGTTATTTAAAAAAAAAAAAAAAAAACTACAATCACTTTAAACAATAGTCATATAAGAGGTATCAATGTTGATGAATATACTACTTCAAGCACAAAGCGTATGGTTGCTAGCGTACAATATTAAATAATAGGTCTCATCCCTGTTGGCCAGTATAAACTGTGAACAGATGTTGGCTAGTTTGGCAAGTCAGAGGAAATATGGAAATGCTAGGGTGACTCTTCTAGTAGGCTTTTGTCTCAGGGGCACGTGGCATTGTTTTACACCTGTAGAATGATAAATGGAATATCTGTGGTGTATGAAAGAACTTCCCACAAGATAATATTGGTGCTGGGAATGATGTACATATGTAGCATACAGTGGTGTGAAAAAGTGTTTGCCCCCTTCCTCATTTCCTGTTCCTTTGCATGTTTGTCACACTTAAGTGTTTCGGAACATCAAACCAATTTAAACAATAGTCAAGGACAACACAAGTAAACACAAAATGCAATTTGTAAATGAAGGTGTTTATTATTAAAGGTGAAAAAAAATCCAAACCATCATGGCCCTGTGTGAAAAAGTGATTGCCCCCCTTGTTAAAACATACTATAACTGTGGTTGTCCACACCTGAGTTCAATTTCTCTAGCCACACCCAGGCCTGATTATTGCCACACCTGTTCACAATCAAGGCATCACTTAAATAGGAGGTGCTTGACACAGTAAGGTCCACCAGAAGATCCTTAAAAGCTACACATCATGCCGAGACCCAAAGAAATTCAGGAACAATTGAGAAAGAAAGTAATTGAGATCTATCAGTCTGGAAAGGGTTATAAAGCCATTTCCAAAGCTTTTGGAATCCAGCGAACCACAGTGAGAGCCATTATCCACAAATGGCGAAGACATGGAACAGTGGTGAACCTTCCCAGGAGTGGCCGGCCGCCCAAAATTACCCCAAGAGCTCAGCGACGACTCATCCAAGAGGTCACAAAAGACCCCACAACAACGTCCAAGGAACTGCAGGCCTCCCTTGCCTCAGTTAAGGTCAGCGTTCATGCCTCCACCATCAGGAAAAGACTGGGCAAAAATGGCCTGCATGGCAGAGTTCCAAGGAGAAAACCACTGCTGAGCAAAAAGAACATCAAAGCTCGTCTCAATTTCTCCACAACACATCTTGATGATCCCCAAGACTTTTGGGACAACATTCTGTGGACCGATGAGACAAAAGTGGAACTCTTTGGAAGGTGTGTGTCCAAGTATATCTGGCGTAGAAGGAACACTGCATTTCAGAAAAAGAACATTATACCAACAGTAAAATATGGTGGTGGTAGTGTGATGGTCTGGGGCGGTTTTGCTGCTTCAGGACCTGGAAGACTTGCCGTGATAAAAGGAACTATGAATTCTGCTGTCTACCAAGAGATCCTGAAGGAGAATGTCCGACCATCTGTTCGTGTACTCAAGCTGAAACGAACTTGGGTTCTGCAGCAGGACAATGATCCTAAACACACCAGCAAGTCCACCACCGAATGGCTGAAGAAAAACAAAATGAAGACTTTGGAGTGGCCTAGCCAAAGTCCAGACCTGAATCCTATTGAGATGTTGTGGTATGACCTTAAAAAGGCCGTTCATGCTCGAAAACCCTCTAATGTAACTGAATTAGGACAATTCTGCAAAGATGAGTGGGCCAAAATTCCTCCAGGACGCTGTAAAAGCCTCATTGCACGTTATCGCAAACGCTTGGTTGCAGTTGTTGCTGCTAAGGTGGCCCAACCAGTTATTAGGTTTAGGGGGCAATCACTTTTTCACACAGGGCCATGATGGTTTGAATTTTTTTTTCACCTTTAATAATAAACACCTTCATTTACAAATTGCATTTTGTGTTTACTTGTGTTGTCCTTGACTATTGTTTAAATTGGTTTGATGTTCCGAAACACTTAAGTGTGACAAACATGCAAAGGAACAGGAAATGAGGAAGGGGGCAAACACTTTTTCACACCACTGTATGAGAGTGTGCCGATGTACCTAAACAATGTAAATTTGTTGGTTGGCTCTCGTGCTAAAATTTGCCTACCACTTGCAGTTTATGATAATCCTAATTCTGGTCCTTTGATACATAAACGTCTCATTCATATTTAATTTAAAGCTAAATAAAGTAAAAATGCAAAACATTCAAACGTTGTGCCGTTTTTTGAGATTACCCATTTCATGCCCAACTTCTTCTCTTCTCCTTCAGTTAACAAAGAAGGCCCTAAGCACAGTAAGTCAGCTATGATTATGGAGCGTTGCTGTGTTATCTGAATCTGGTTACATGTTTTACCTCTTGTAAAATGACAAAATAAAAATTGAGCTCTGCTATTTCTGTTTCATCTGCAGCACCCACAAGCTTCCGTTATGATTATCTGCATTTTGAAATATTATGACTGTTATCCAATACATTGCTTTATTCATACATAGAATATGATGTTCCTTTCTGCACCATGGGATTGTTTTATACTGCATTAGCTTTAGGTTTGTCACACAACGGAATTATCCATATTTTAGAACTAATGTGATTCACAGAAGAGCATTTAAGTAGGATCGGTATTGGTACAGCAATTGAGCAATTGAAGATGCAAACAGTTGTCCCTGCCACTGACATATACAACCAGCTGTATACTTTGCAAATATTTCCAGTGTTAAGCAAGTGTTCAGAGCCAAACAGACTCAATACAGAGATTTTTTTCATAATTTCAGTGCACAATCCACTACTAATATCTCTGAAAATGACATACATGTTTGAAAAAAAAAAAATCTATAATCCTTATTTAAAAATCTGCCATTTTTTTTTTTTTTTTTTTTTTAATATATAGTCTTGCTAAAACTTACATTTGTTTGATTATATGTTTTTTGCATATTGCATGTTGCAAGCCAAAGCAAAGAAAAATGATAGTTACATTTAGTAAATGAAAAAAAAAATATTGGATAAAACTTTCCAAACTACTGTATAATAAAATGCATAGGAGTAGTGATGTTGGAGAAATCACAATGGTTTGTAAAGTATAAGTATTTAGTGTAAATGTTCTTTTGCAATTTAAAAAAACATTTTTTTGCATCTTAAATATTCTCACAATATTTCCATTGTAAAAGTTATGATACCCACCTTCTAATAATGCGTTGTGGCAGTCTGCAAAACGTATTTTCTTGAATATTTGAAATGAATAATGTTCAAACCTCCAGACTGAAATGTTATCTTCCGTATAACTTCTGTAGTATTTGTATCTAGACTGGATAATTTCACCAGCTAAGTAGATATACCGTGTCAGCTCCCACAACCATGACAGACACTTTTAACTGCAAACAGTCCCTGTGCTGGGGCTTCTCTTTACTTGGCAGCACTTATTTTCCATGTAGCAGCTGGGTGGTTTCCCTGAAAGTAAGGATGTGTTATCATCTCATATAACCAAGATATGGAAACAAAACACCACAACTCCCAACTAAATGCCAAAGTCTTAAGTTTACAGGAGACGGTAACAAAAGTCAACATTTTGGACTAAAATGATAAAACAATGTGCACAGATGATTCTAAGCTGTGGAAAAAACAACAAGGGGATGAAAGTATCAGGTGGGAGCATTACATTCCTATGGAAAATAAACCTAAACTTGATACACACTCTCACATCTGCTTTCTTCACTCATATCTTCTAAATATAGAGCTGCTGCAGGCTGGATAAATAATGGGAACCTTATATTCTCGCATTGTAAATCAGCTGCCCCATATTTCTGCTTTCCAGGAGAAATGACTCTTGTTTGTTCACTTACATTGCATAAAAACCTCAGCTGGAACATGGCACACTGCTTGACCTATCTCATAAAATCAGAAGGTCTGAAGTTCAAATTGTAGAATAGATACATGTAAAAAATGTTGCCCAAGAAAAAGCAAGCTTACTCAGTCGTACAGTATGGGATACAGGCTCTTTACTCCCTTCATGACCAGAGTCAAAACAAACCTTAATGCCCAAGCAAATTTTGCTACTTAGCATGTGTTAGTATAACTGAACATTTCATCACAATTACGTAGTGTACTGACCTGGAAATTTATAGATAGGCAACTCCTATCCTCATATTGATTAGTGGTTCCAAATTAATAACTACTGCAGTAGGGAACAGACACAAAAGATACGCTCAGCATCTTTCCAAATAACTGTTCTCTTTTATTATGACGCAATTGAAGGTTTTTATACACATGATTACGTAGGTATCACATTAATATTACAATTGTATGTTTATGGTAACAAGGGGCGTATCATAGGCAGGCTAATTCTAATCAGCACTCGAAAGAATGTAAACATGTACTGAAAACATTAATAGTGCCGTGTGCACAGTGAGGGAAGTGTGCAATACATACAAAATAGAATACAATTATATACAGAACTTACAAATTTCCATTACAGTATCCAGTTGGAATATACCTTGTTTTTTTCAGGATATATTGAGCTTTTATTTGGTGGAAAATGTTAATACATATCTCCTGTTTTGAGGCTCAGGTGAAACGGTGCCACAGACTTCAATAAATCTGAACCTATAAACCAAAAATAAATAAATCTAAAAACAGAAAGCTGCTGCCCTAATATTGACAAACATCAGATCTCAATAATGTTAGAAAATTAGCAGTGCTAATCCATATACACCTCTTATGCTGTGCTAACACCTAACACAATTATACAAATATCTAATTGAATACAATGTGCAAAAATGCTGTAAGCACAAAAGATATGCAATACATTAAAGTGATTGTAAAGTCTCGTTTTTTTTTCTATAAAAATAACAAACATGTTATACTTACCTGCTCTGTTGCAGTTGATTTTGCCCAGAGCAGCCCATGTCCTCTTCTTCTCAGGTCCCTCTTCTCTGGCCCCTCCCTTCTGTCGAGTGCCCCCACAGCAAGCAGCTTGCTATGGGAGCACCCAAGCCAAGTCACACCTTCGTGTGTCCATTCAGACACCTCGCCCCCTCTCTTTTCTGATTGGCTAGCTGACTTTGATTGACAACAGCGGGAGCCAATGGCGCCGTTGCTGTGTTTCAGCCAATCAGGAGGGAGAGTCTTGGATGGCTGAAAAACTCGTGGACATCGCTGGACAGAGATGGGGCTCAGGTAAGTATTAGGGGGAATGTGTGACCTGAAGAAGGGGTTAATCCCTGAAACATGAAGTCCTGCACTGTTCAAGATCCAGCATTTTTTCTTATCTTTTCCCATTTTTTGTGTCCCCTCCCCCTCACCCCTAGATCAAATGACCCACTGGAGCCCGCTGGAGCCCGTCTGTGTCTGCTGTGATTGATGTGTCAGGTGCTTACGAGTTTGGAGACCTGGAAGTTGAGCTGCGGGTGGCTCCCATTGCTTCTCTGGTTGATTCCATCAGCACCAGCAACGCACCTTCCCTCTGATCTTAGGGAATGTAGCCGGCCCCTTTCCATCCTCTCCCGTGGCGTCCTGCGCTTTGGAGCTCCAGGCTGAGGGACAGCCTTCCGCTTCTGGTGCCTTCGGAGAATCTGCCCACGTTCCTGAGCACCTACACTTTGACAGTGTTCCGTCAGGTGACTCTGGACATCTGCTGTGCCCACTTCATCCCTCAGGCAGCACTGGAGGTGGGACAGCCATCCATCCACCCCCCAACTCCCCTGTGTTTTTGTGCACACAGAAAATTTTACTTCTACTTGACCTGCTGATTTTTATCTTGTTTTGGACATATATATGTATCTCTTGGCAGCAACACACACTATTTGTTCTTTGGGAAATAAAGTTTACATGATTTGTATGGATTTAATCATCTCTGACTATATACCATCCTCTGGAACAGCCATCCCCTAGTTGTTTTTATTTGTTCCCCCTCACTTGGTCTTCTGAGTTTGGGAGCAGCGGCCTCAGTTTGGTATTACCAGGCCAGTAAACAAGGCTTCCTTGGTCATCTATTTTTGTGCCTGGCCTTTTGTTGATTTTAGGTATTAGAGGGGCTGCTGCACAGAGAAGGCTTTTTATCTTAATGCATAGAATGCATTAAGATAAAAAACCTTCTGACTTTACAAGCCCTTTAATACTGAAACATTCATATACAATAAAATGCTAGAGCAATAGGCTTGTGCAGTCAAAAATGTTCACATAAATGTACAAAAATGCATGTGCAAAAATACAAAAAGAGTCCATATATTTCATGCAAGAAAAAAGTCCCAAAAGGCCATAAATCATGTCATCTTAGACGTGATTAAATTCCTCAAAAGAAAATCCTTTTCCGATGTGCATCAAACACCCAGTGCAATCATTCAACGTTATCACTAGGTCAACTAACCAGAATTAACTGCTGGTCAAATTATTAACCAACTACTGCACATTCCACCATCAAAAGGTCCACTCTGCAGCTGCTTATTCCACTCCAAAAAAAGTCTCTTAGCTGTAGTCACTCATATACTCCACCATCACATACAGCTGGGGGACAGAAAAAGGAACATAACATAGTATACAATCGTAAAACAATACTTTTATTCAAAACACATGTAATCCACTCACATTTCAAGATGTCTACCCAACACTAGTACAGACAGCTGAGTCGTATGGCCCTATCAGCTCTGGCCAGAGCCCTGAGCCACGATTATGATTTCGGCATGCGTGGTGACATCAGCATCCTGGCCCTTCCCTACGCATTTTGTCATTCAACCTCTTCAAGAAGCAGCCAGAAAATAGCACACTGGAAAGGACTTGGGGTACACACAGGATATTAGGTACTAAGGAAGACTACTGCAGCAAGCTAAGAAGAGACACTAGGGGGAGGACGCAGGGAACAAGCGAGAAGCACAGGGAGCGATGGACACAACAAACAGGAATGAGGGTCAGGAGGCAAACCAAGAAACAATGTGGGGAGCACCCACAGCAACAGAAAACTAAGGGATGCATGGACAGAAACCTAAGGAAATACAGGAGCACAGCCTGCGGGAAAACACTGAGAACGACAAGACCAAAAAAAACACAAAGCTCAAGGGACAGCAAACGCCACAGGAAACAGGGAGGTACAGCTGCAGCATTGACACACATTGCTCGATTACTAACCCACAGGTGCAAACACCTAATAATGCCTAGGTTCAGGGAAGATTGGCAAGAACCCGAGCAGCTCAGACAGAAGGCAAAACCCAGCGCTGGATCAATGTACAATGAACCATGCTGTTTCTCCTCTTCAAAGAGCAGGAACAACGTTGCGACAGGTTACAGATTAAATGATCACTGTGATAACCAATCAGAGATCATGTGTCCACATCCATATGCGAACGATCCTGTGGCTTAAATGGTGGTCAGCTGAGCTCCCATGTCAGAAACGCTTGGCACTGTCCTACTAACCCATCAGTTTTCAGGTGATACATGAAAGTCCGCAAGTGCTTAATTTGAAACAGTGCACAGAGCTCCTTCATAACCTTAGACATACCCTGAGTTTAGCTGCCTTAAGATAACCCTCAGCATATGAGCAGGAGCCAAATGTAACACTTTGAACCTAAAAGTCTGAGGCGCAACCAATTGTTCAACCACTTCACCATGTTCTTTGATGACTGTACAACAGATCATGATTTACAGCAAAATTGGAATCCACACATAAGCCCCAGGTTGCTGTGGCTTACTGTTTAATACTGGTCCCTGGTGGGGATCAAAGCAGAAAGGATTGTGAAAACCTCTTGTCCATTAATCCACACAACACACTTGTGTAAACTTGCAATTTAAGCCGTTTAGGCTGAATACATGTAAGGAGCAATGCCGGTCCATCTCCCATTCCATCAGCTTGCCTCGCTTTGAACACTGGGTTGCTAGATGAACCTCACAGGGGTTTCCATCGTCCTGCCGCAGTTCTTGGGAGGGATATGTGTAGGAGTGCTTTTTGCAGGAGTGTTAAACCCCTGGGCGGAAATACTGTGGTCATCTGTTGACACATTAGCACCTTTCTCCACAGTGCCTCTTATGTTGATAAAGGGCTCCTAGAATCCGAATGCACAGCTATAACGTTCCACCATAGTCACCATCTCATCCAGGCACTGAGGTTCACCACTCACCGGTATAGTTCTCCAGTCTTGGAGCAGGTGCATCAGACTATACAGCTGCACATAAGCAAGTTTAGCATTGTCAGTGCACCAGGTAAGGATCTGGCCCACCCTCTTCTCCAGCCCTTCACTAGTGGCAATCTGACAAGAAAACACAGGCAAGATATGCCTCAACACTGTCTGCAGTGGTCATCTTTTGTAGAACCTTCTACATGGCCTTCTACAGGTTAACCAACATAGCAGAACCATCTTTTGAGCTTTCCCGTTTGCTGGATTACTGCTTTTTGTAGGGCCTTAATCTGTTCAGTCAACAAACAATTAGTCTCTTGTTGGGCTGTAACTGCCTGCACCAGGACCACCTTATCATGTTTACATTTTGGACAGTGCCAACCAGCTGGCCTAGGCTGCACCCCTCAATCTGACCATATTCTCCACTGATTGGATCAGGGGAAAACTGACACCTGCAACACAGTTCTTTCATTGTGCAAACTAAAAGTCTGCTTTATTTGTCAATAAACACAAAAACAGCCTTTTTCTTCTGCATCAGTGCAAAGGAAACATGTAGCTGCTTTTTCAGGGCTCAATACAGTCTCAAAACACTGCAACAAATATCTGCTTTTTTTAAGCACAGGTTTAAAGTGGGCTCACCAGTGATGGAAGAGTCCAAGACATGCATGTCTTTCAGGCAGCCCAGTGTAATACATTTTCCTGGAATTCAAGCTGCCAAAAGCTCTCTCCTGTCCACACAACTCCAGTTTCTCTGAGCTCTTTGTTTAATAGGCAGAGCTGTAGTGAAAGTCTCTGTCCTCCCAAATTAACCATTTCTTAGACCTGCCTTAAGCAGGAGTAGCCAGGTGCTTGGCTAGAAACAGACAGTGATTTAGGACACTGTGCCGCAGTGCTCTCTATGCTCCCAATGGACTTAAGGTGAATGGGTTAACACTAATTTGCCTCCATTCACTAGGGGGAGCTGACAAGCAGAAGGAGCTCAAGAGACTTGATGGATGGCAGCACTGAATCATGTCAGATGAAAGTTCGGGAAAGAAACTTTCTATCCACCAATGGACTACAGTTCTTAGCGAACCCGGTATAAGAGGAGAGAGAGTTGTATTTTTCCAGTGTAAATACCAAGGAACTCTCTTTGGCTGGAGACCGAGGTGTGCACACCGCTGCTCCTGTGTGCACATCAATCGGCCCGCAGCCTTGTGTTTAGGACCGGAGTCATGCCAGGCAGATACAAAATTGGGCTAACATCTGAAAACCAGGTCTCTTGTTGCTGTATCGTTGGGACTTGTGTGAGGACAATACTGCCATTAACATGTCAGAGACTGAGTACAAAGGGAGTGACCATCTGACTAGCAGCATTATTTACTGTATGCAGACTTTACTGAGACTGTACTCATGTGCACCACCGTAACGACTGGGCCCCAACACTAGCTGGCTGAAGAACTAGGGCTAAATACTGCTCACTCAGACAGCTGCTTCACATAAAATTTGCCTATTGTGCATAGTAAGGGGGTACCACTTTATGGATTTTTACATTTCATTGCTGCCATTCATATAGAATGCACCCTAAAGTGGATATAGCCTACTGTTTACAGAGGAGTTCTTGTAGTATTGATCATCATTGTTGTTACTGTTTTGTAATGTGTCAGAAAAGAAGCAAGTACCAGCCTCGCCAATATTGCCGCTTTCCTAAGCACATGCACTGTAGAGCGGCATTCCGGCACATCCCTGGGCACAATACAGCGGAACAGCTAATGCACGTGTGCAATTCAGCGAAATGGCTAATGAGCGTTCGCAATTCAGTGAAACGAAACGGCGAACGCAATAGCACGCACACAACCTGAGCCTCCCACTGCCTATAAAAGCCACTCTGTGCCATGGCCAAGTTGCTGGTTTGTCTTTCAGATTCCTGTGTGTTCCCTGCTTGTATCTTGATTCCTGATTACCCGTTGTGACCTGGATTGACCTTGACTTACGCTGATCTCTTCCTGCATCTGACCTTAGGCTTGCCTCTCGGACCTCGCTACTTGAATCCTGTGTTTGACCCTCGGCCTGTCTATGGATATCGCTTCCTCTCTCCAGCGATTGACCCTCGGCCTGCTCCCAAACTCTGCTATTTGTCTCCAGTACTTGACCCCTGGCTTGCGCACAGACTTTGCCTCCAGTTATCCGTGTTTGGTCCTTGGCCTGTTTTATGAACTTCCTATCAGTCTTCAGCATTTATTCATCGGCCTGTTTGCAGACCTGCTGTCAGTCTCCAGCACGAGACTGTTCTGCCTATCTAAGAGACTCTTGCCTGCTGGTGACTCCAGGAGTGGAGTGCGCTTAGTCGCAAGAGGTTACCGCTCTCAGCATCTCGGCCTCGGTGAGTACCCATATCTGACATAATGCAATTACTTTTTGCTGATTTTATGGAGTACCAGGTTAACTCTAATTAAGCTAACTTCATTCTATGCTGCTATAGCCTAGTGAACTGTGATTGGCCTAATCCTTTACTTTTTTATTATTTATGTGCAGGGGCGGACTGACCGGTCGGTCACTTCGACTGTGGTCCGAGGGCCAGGCTGCTGAAGGGGGCCCGCCAGCACCACCTGCTGGAACACCGGTCCGGGATCTAGGGACAAAAAACTTGTGGCCGTGGGCCCCCGCCGACCATCTTTTGGGTCTGCCCAGGGGCCCCAGCACTAAGGGGGGAGGGCGAGCGCCATTGGATCACACAGAGCAGATATCTCCTGCTTACCCGGTGACTGCTGTCATCCGATGTCTCGTCTCCTGCACCGGCTCCCTTGATAGACGTCACACTGGTCCAATGCCGGGAGGTGTGACGTCTATCAAAGGAGGATGTCCTCACTTTTTGGATGCTCTCCTTAATATCTTTATTAGCTTTTGACTATTTTTATTTCTATATACATATACATATTTTTTTTTACATTTTTTGATTAATTCTTCATGAGCATCTAGTTCTGTGCAGGAATAGTTAATGATATTTTTGTTTTGTATTATGATGCCACGTACACACAAGCGGATTTTCCATCAGAAAAATCTTGGATGGTTTTTCCGACGAAATTCCACTCAAGCTAGAACGCGGTCACATACAACACTACGAGGAGCCGAGAAAATAAAGTTCAATGCTTCAGAGTATGCGTCAAATTGTTTCCGAGCATGTGGAGGAATTTTGCGTGTCGGAATTGGTGCAAACGATCGGAATTTACGATCTGAACTTTTTCCGACCGAAAAATAGAGAACCTGCTCTCAATCTTTTGCTGGCGGGAATTCCGCCAGAAAAAGTCAGATGGAGCATACACACAGTCGGAATTTCTGACCAAAAGCTCACATCGGACTTTTGCTGGCGGAAAATCCAATCGTGTGCACGCGGCATTAAGCTTCAGGGAACCTCCAGCAATGTGATATTACATCCTCTAGGATTATTTTTCAGGGTAGTGAAGTTTATAGGAGACCATCTGCGTCTCTTGTTCTCCACCTCCAAATTCAAATAGGTATTTTTCTCCTGACATCCAGGCAGTGGAACGAAATCGCGGACACATGATGCCTTCCAGCCATCGACTTCCGGTTGATGCGTCATCCATGAGTCACATAAATAGGCGTACTTGTGTTGGAAAGGAGACACAAGCACGCTGAGAGCCGTGGCAGTTCACTACTTTTACTATATGCTTGTTTTTATCTTTCCTGATGTAATTGCATTCTAAATAATTTATTGTCATCTACCTATACGGGCTTCACCATGTGCTGCTTTTTTATTGTTTCATTGGTGATACCATCCTCCTGACTGAGAGAAAGCGTTTTAAATACACCAGGTTGCTGGAAGTCCTGGCTGCTTTGGTTATCAAGAGCAGTGGTTGATACAAGCCTGTTCTGTGTGATTCCACCACATTGAATCATCCAATAAGGGAGTGGAGTTGGAGTACTACTGAGTTTCTGATTACATGCCTGCTCTTACCCTTTATCTGGCAAGGAGATTGGAATGACACTGTGGTGTGGTGTGCTTTCATTACACACTAAAGCTGATTTTGAGATTTCATCTCGCCCTTCTTATTGAAAGACTGTTTGTTAGTTTTGATCTTAGCGCCGCATATTCACTTTTATTGTATTGTATTTGCTAAATCAAATTGTGCTGGCTGCTTCTAGTTTAGATAGGAATATCATTATTGTACTGTAGCGCAGATAACTTTTTATATGCTTTTTTACTATTGATCAGGCTGCACTGATGGGCACTGGTGAGGTTGCATTGATGGGCCCTGATGGGGGCTCTTTCTAACATAGACTCTCAAATGCACACATGCAAACAATATCATTACATCTTGCGCCGCATGCCGCGCGCTTCCACGAGGTGGGCCTGCTGCAAACCTTCTAGTTCTACCGTCCCGGATAGGGCAAAGGCCGCCACCTCCTTCTAAGTCCCTCCCTCGCCTCTGCAAACAGTTCCAGGAATGGCGGAAGAGGAGAGGACACACCAGCCACCCATGCCGGTGACCCACCCACAGCATGTACAGGGTGCCAGCCAACCACCCAGGGTGAGCCACCCATGACAGGGCCAGGGTGCCAGCCAGCCACCCACCCTCGGTGACCCACCTACAGCAGGGCCAGGGTGCCAGCCACCCACAGTGACCCATCCACACCAGGGAGCCAGCCACCAACAGCAGGGTGCCAGCCTCCCACCCACAGGAGCCAGCCACAGAGGATACAGGAGCCAGCCAGCCACAGAGGACATGGGAGCCAGCCACAGATTCCGTACCCACAGTTAAAGAGGAGTGTCACCTTAAAAAAAAAAATATTAAAAGTCAACAGCTACAAATACTGCAGCTGCTGACTTTTAATAAATGGACACTTACCTGTTCCAGGGTCCAGCGATGTTGGCAACAGATGACGAGCAATCGCTCGTCTCTCGGCTGCCCCGCCGCCATCTTCTGTCAGGGAATCAGGAAGTGAAGCGTTGCGGCTTCACTGCCTGGTTCCCTACTGCACATGCGCAAGTCGCGCTGCACGTCTTCACTGGTACCCGTTGTGTCATGGGAACTGTGTGTTTCCCAGAACACGCCGATGGGGCATCTGCGGCTAGCTGCGAATAGCTATTCCCGGAAGTGGGTGCAGATACCTGGATTCTTAGGCGGGGCCTGACAGGAGGCCCTTGCTTTATTTGATCCGGGGGCCCTGAGTGTTGTCAGTCCGCCTGTGTTTATGTATATACTGCTATTTTCTGCAACCAGTGACCATATATTGGGTTTGTACCACTAACCAGTTTGATGTTTGCTTTTTGATACTGAACCTTAGTTGTGTTCAGGATATCAATATTCGTGCTCCCAGTAGAAGTTCAGTATTCATTTGCTTAACCTGGTGTGTCAGAGGAACAGAGGTTGTTATCAGAGTTGAGGCAGAAGAACTAAGAACCCAATCTTACCAAGCGTTTTTTTTTGGGGGGGGGGGGGTAGCCCTACACAGGGTATACGCAGCACGAAAATCATTAGGAAATGGACGAATTTTGGTCCATGTGTACCACTGTCAATTTAACAGAAGGCAGTCTAACAACCAGCTTCTGGTGAACGGTCATACTGGAAAATCCACATTCAAGCTGATATCTGCATCGCTGATTTGTATATTCTGATGAGGGTGCTCTCAGAATACAAAAGAACAGTGGAAGAGATCCCTGCATCAACATAGTTTGTGTTGATGTGGGGATCTGCCAGGCTTTTTTATGTTCAACCCGCTGGTTGAAAAAAAAAAAAAAATGGATGTGTATATTCTTCATTAGGCTGACTCTCCACAATATATATCTTATGAAAAACCTTAGTAGATTGTGCAGATTGAAACGTATCATTATGGAGGACTGGAAATTATAGGACTTTTTTTTTTATCTTTTGCACACATTGGGTTAGTAAGGTCATGTGAAATATACGTGTATCAACCCATATAAGATACATAGACATTTACTAAAATGACTGATAAAACTAAATTAAAATCTGATTTGTTAAGAAAATAGGATCAATTCAGTACACAATAGCAATAGTTATTTTCTATAACAACTATTATTTACAGTAGTAAGTGCCAAAAAAAAGCTGAAAACAGCTATCACATTATTGAAAATACCTGTTTTTTTCAGGGGTCGGGTTTAAAAATGGAAGCTTTATTGAGACTAATGTTTCAGTTTCAATAAACCTTACATGTTTATGAATGCGTACGTTGGATAAAGGTGTCCTTAAAGTCTAACTAAACAGAAAACAGCAGAAGGTGCCAACTAAGTGCAGTATATAAGACTTTATTAAAAATCACAAGTGGCAACTTACAAGATAAAACTGCGCTAGACTTAGGAATTTAAAAAAACAACAACACACAGGCAGCAACTCAAATGTGGGATACACACAAAAATAACCAGAAAAATAGAGAGAAGAGCTGTGCCAATAGCAATAGGTAAAACTGTCATTAATGAAAACAATAGTCCATATAGATCAGTCCTCTAATGACACCACAGTGACGCCACACAACATGAAAGTGTCGACCACCATATCATGAACTTGCTTACCAGGTGGCAAGCAAAAAGGGTGTTTGGCTGTAACCCAGCCACAGCCTTTAGCTTGCAATGATGACCACAGGAACCAGACCTTCAGCTGGAAAAACACCCTAAGGGTCTCACAGGTTTGTTGCCGTACTTGGATGATGTACTCAAAGTGTGCTCAAAGGAAAGAAAACTGACCATAGCGTGATACAGTTTTGACCTTTAATAAAAAAATTGGTATTGCACTTACATGTAAAAAAGATAATGATCGCATAAAAACAGATGCCGGCCGGCAATCACAGGAGCCTGTCCACCTCTCAAACAGCGTGGTGACCACAGTGCGTGCCCTCTCAGACGCGTTTCATCATAGGTGACGTTTTCAAAGGGGATCGGGGCAAAGCAATGACACACTACCATATATAGAGCCAGGCCTCGTTCTGAGACGTGAGTGTCAAGCCACAAGTGCCGTTTTTATTATGGGCATAGGATACCTATTACAGGCAGCATGGATTAATCTAAGGCCATGTAAAAGATATATGTTAACAAATTATACTGAAGGGGCTTGTAAAGCAGCAACAAGAACGATGGAACATAATAGATTACAAACACTTAACCCACTAAACTATTTCCATTATTTAAAATGTATAAATACATATTAACCGCCACTCATTAGGCTCATAAGTGGCGAGTCAGCATATTGCAGGCTTAGCCTCATAAAGGGAATGGCATGAGATCTCAACCAAATTAGTGGCCGTAAAATGACTCACCTAATTGAAAAGTATACAATAAAGTAAAAAATATTATTATTATTATTATTAATAAATAAAAATAAAAAATATGAATATAAATAAAATTTGTGTTGGAGTAAAAAAGAAAAGAATCTTGCATTTCTCTCCCTTCTTCCCTTATTAAATGGCATACAGCCATTGTAATAAATTAACCCTCTAATGTGCCAACCCAGTGACATAAATATGATTAATTTATTTAAATTAATACACCAACCGTGAAACAGTCCAATACCATAAACGGTAGTGATTAAATTCATATATTGTAAATATATTATATATAACAAAAAATGAATAATCAAGTGTAGCTCAATAGTCTAAAGTGCATTGTCATTTAATTCTAACTATACTGAAAATTTGTGAAAAATTAGGAAATAAATAAATGTAAAAAAGTGATGGTAGGCTCACCCTCACGTCTCAGACCAAGTTTACAAAACGGCTCATCATGAATTATCAATGAATGCATTGACATCCGTATCAATATTGAGCCCTTAAGGGGCATAAGACTTTAATCGATTAATCCATGCCATTTCAAATTTGGATAAATTCCATACTTTTATGGATGTCCATAAATTTGTTAAAAAACTCAATATCAAAGATATATGATTGGTAACCCTGTGACTAACATTAGTCCGGTGGCCACACAATTTGTTCATTCTGGATTAGCCAATGCCTCTCTTTTTAATCCCCCTGGAGCCCTTGCACCATCATTAAGGGTGTTTAGATATGTGCTACTAAGGGATTTGGACCTTTTAGAGGTGAAGAAGGCTAGAATAAACGAAACCTTGCAGGATGGCTTGGATTCCTTATGTAACAGCAAAGACCTTGTTATAAGGCCGGTGGATAAAGAGGGAGCAGATTGTATGGCAGAAATGCACAAAATCGTTGGTGACCATAACACCTACACCACGTTGCCCTCTGACCCTAAAGTGCAATACTCTAGGGATTTGGAGAAAATAGTAGCAAGGTCCTGAAGCAGGTATTCTTAACCCTAAGGAGAGTTTGTATTTGATACCTAGGGCTCGACGTACCCCTATTATCTACTATTTGCCCAAACTTCATAAGGATTCTGTCTGCTCCCTGGATGTTCCATTGTTAGTGGGATTGATTCCATCACGTCCCGGGTGGGCAGATATATCGATTTTTATCTACAGCCTCTTGTGCGTAAAATGCCCTCTTTTGTCAAAGATTCTAGGCATATCATCAACCTGTTATCAGGCATTCCCGCCAAATCAGGTATATGGATTGTGACTACGGAGGTCACCTCCTTATATACTATTATTTCACACAAATTGGGGTTTGAGGCTGTTAACGGTTATCTAGACCATGCTTCTTGACTTCCAGAGAATCAAGTGGCTTTTTTAATAATATTACTAAAATCTGCGGCCTCCCACAATTACTTTTGGTTCAAAAAACAATTCTACAGACAGGATATGGGAGTTGCCATGGGGGCCAAGAATGCCCCGAGCTTGGCCAACCTTTTTATGGCTAAATGGGAGGAGGATGTCATCTATACCAAGGATATATATATTGATGACATCCTCCTCCTATGGGATGGCCAATGCTGTGATCTTCAGGAGTTCATAAGGTCTTAATACCAACCAGAGGGGCATACAACTCAACTGTGTGATGAGCCAGATAGAGATTAATTTTTGGATCTCAAAATTACCATTAGAGATAACAAGTTTTCTACCTCTACCTCTTTTAAGGGAACGGATAGAAACTTGTTTATCCCTACTGACAGCTGCCACTTCACTCCCTGGCTCATATTAGTTCCTAAGAGTCAATACATGAGACTCAGGAGGAACTGTTCTGATCCAGGTGAGTTCCTTATACAGGCTGAGGTCCTTACTGCAAGGTTTTTGGAGAAGGGATACCAGTGAGATTTATGGTTGACACATTAGATACTATTAAGACCATGAATAAAGCAGATTTGTTGGTTGAGAGAGATGTTGTCAGGATTTTATAAATGTGGGAGGTGTAGGGTATGTTCTCTGAGTTCATGTACCCAGAGAAGTACCGCCACCTTTATCTCTACTGCTACACAGAGATGCCACACAATTAAGCCAATTAAGCCATGCATTACGTGTTCTACAGTTGGAGTGGTTGCAGTGCCCTTGCAGGCTTCAATATGTAGGGCGGACCAAACGTCCTCTTCAGGTCCGCCTAAATGAGCATATCACAAATATTAAGACTGGTTTCAAGAACCTTTACATGCTTGCACATAATAGGGATCCGTCTAAGACCCTCTTTCTTGGCATTGACAAGTTTAAGCCTTATTGGAGAGGGAGCTCATTGGTAAGGGAGATATCCAAACTTGAAATGGCATGGATTCATTGATTAAAGTCTATGCCCCTTACGGGCTCAATATTGATACGGATGTCAATGTATTCATTGATAATTCATGATGAACCTTTTTGTAAACTTGGTCTGAGATGTGAGGGTGAGCCTACCATCAATTTTTTATATTTCTTTATTTCATAATTTTTCACTAATTTTCAGTATAGTTAGATTAAATGACAATGCACTTTAGACTATTGAGCTACACTTGATTATTCATTTTTTGTTATATAATATATTTTCAATATATGAATTTAATCACTACCGTCTATGGTATTGGACCGTTTCACGGTGGGTGTATTAATTTAAATAAATTAATCATATTTATGTCACTGGGTTGGCACATTGGAGGGTTAATTTATTATAATGTCTGTATGCCATTTAATAGGGGAAGAAGGGAGAGAAATTTAAGATTCTTTTATTTATTTTTTTACAAATTTTATTTATATTCATATTTTTTATTTTTATTTAATAATAAAACGCCTCTGGGAGGGCACGCACTGAAGTCACCACGCTGTTTGAGAGGAGGACGGGCTCCTGTGTTTGCCAGCCGGCATCTGTTTTTATGCGATCATTATCTTTCTTACATGTAAGTGCAATACCAAATTTTTTATTAAATGTCAAAACTGTATCACACTATGGTCAGTTTTTCTTTCCTTTGAGCACACTTTGAGTACATCATCCAAGTACGGCAACGAACCTGTGAGACACCTAGGGTGTTTTTCCAGCTGAAGGTCCGGTTCCTGTGGTCATCATTGCAAGCTAAAGGCCGTTGTTGGGTTACAGCCAAACGCCCCTTTTGCTTGCCATCTGGTAAGCAGGTTCATGATACGGTGGTCGGGCACTTTCATATTGTGTGGAGTCACTGTGGTGTCATTAGAGGACTGATCTATATGGACTATTGTTTTCATAAATTACAGTTTTACCTATTGCTATTGGCACAGCTCTACTCTCTATTTTTCAACTTAGAAGATGAATAAAGATAAGAACATTTAATCCACCCAGTGTGGTTTGTTGTGAAAGTGTTTATATTGTTTTATATGTTTATATATATTGTCCTGATATGGGCCTGCTGTAACACCGTCCCGCCCGCTCTATAGCAGATTGACGACTAAGTGGGTGCTTTCTCATTCTGAGTGGACATCAATTGATGTCCTCTTAGAAAGCGCCGTTCACCCTGACACAGTCGATGACCGATCAGAGTACCGGTGTACCATGTGACCGTTGTGACCAATCAGATCACATGACAGTTGTGAATAATGGATGGCTTCCTTTCATGCTATCCATTGTGTACATGCCATCCATTGTGTAACAATAACTCCCCCAGAGTAGTACAAAGTTCAGGGTTCAAAGTTTCAAGTCCTGAGCTACAAGCCAGGTCTCAAGGGTTACTCGCCACCAGTTGCCCCACCCTACTCCTACCCCGCCCCACCCCTAAACACACCCTCCTAAATTATCTCATGAAATGACACAAATGTTTTATGCAGAATTAAGTTATAAAAATAAATATTAACAACAACTTTATCCAGGCTCAGCAATGCAGCCTACCTGTGTACATCAATGCAGCCTGCATCTGCCAATGCAGCCTGTGTCCGCCAGTGCCGCCTGTGCCCGCCAGTGCCGCCTGTGCCCGCCAGTGCAGCCTGTGCCCCCCATTGCAACCTGTTTCCCCAATGCAGCCTACCTGTGCAGAGGAAGAGAAAGGAGAACCACCACCCGGATGGTCAGAGCGCTGGGAACATAACAGTTTTCTGTGTGTTTCCCGTTGCATGCCGTCAAATACAGCCCATTCCCCTTGTCCGGGGAACTTTGATAGACAGACGGGTGATCTGTCTATCAAAGTGCCCGGACAAAGAGGAGGGGCTGTATGTGACGGCGCGCAGCGGGGAACACACAGCTATTGAAATGAAAGCTGTTATGTTCCCGGCGCTCTGACCATCTGGGCGGTGGCTCTCCTCTCTCTTTCCCCCCGATCGATGGGAGAACGGCTCCCATACAACACGCCTGCTGGTGGTGCTCGCCCCCCCCCCCCCCGCTCCCAGGCAGCCATAACTTGCCAGCCCTCAAAGTCCACTCGCAAAATGCGAGCAGACGAGTGGAACTTTTGAGGGCTGCAATGTTATTATGGTAACATTATATTCATCCGGTCACAGTGTTTTAAAAAAAAAAAAAAATCATAAGTAATACAATTTATTTTCGTATTGTCACCAGTCCCTGATCACCACCACACTAGTTATATGATGACGTTGTACTGCACTGGTGGCAGTATATTTCTTTATTTTCCAAAAAAATTATGACACAAAAAAATTACACATTCAAAAAACCTGCCATGCCTCCTTAAATACCTTGGACTGTCTGCTTTCCAAAAAGTGGTCTTTTGGGGGGTATTTGTACTGTCCTGACATTTTTGGGCCTCAAGAAATGAGATAGGCCATCAGTACATCAGGGTTGATCCATTTTTAGATATAGTATATACCAGGGCTCAAAATTTCAAGTCCTGAGCTACTAGCCAGGTCTCAAGGGTTACTCGCCACCAATTGCCCCACCCAACCCTTACCCTGCCCCGCCCCTAATCACGCCATCAAAAATTATGTTTGTTTTATGCAGTTAAGTTACAAAAATAAATATTAACAACAACTTCATCAGTTCCCCTCAGCAGTGCCTCACCAGTGCCCATCAATGCAGGCTCACCGTGCCCCACATTGCAGCCTCACCGTGCCCCACATTGCAGCCTCACCCTTCCCCACATTGCAGCCTCACCGTGCCCCACATTGCAGGATCACCGTGCCCCCATTTGCAGGATCACCGTGCCCCCATTTGCAGGATCACCGTGCCCCCATTTGCAGGATCACCGTGCCCCAAATAGCAGCATCACTGTGCCCCCATTTGTAGGATCACCGTGCCCCAAATAGCAGCATCACTGTGCCCCCATTTGCAGGATCACTGTGCCCCAAAAACAGCATCACTGTGCCCCCATTTGCAGGATCACTGTACCCCAAATTACAGCCTCACTGTGCCCCCATTTGCAGCTTCACTGTGCCCCCATTTGCAGGATCACTGTACCCCAAATTGCAGGATCACTGTGCCCAGATTTGCAGCATCACTGTGCCCCCATTTGCAGCATCACTGTGCCCCCATTTGCAGCATCACTGTGCCCCCATTTGCAGCATCACTGTGCCCCCATTTGAAGCACCACTGTGCCCCAAATTACAGCCTCACCGTGCCCAACATTGCAGCCTCACCGTGCCCCACATTGCAGCCTCACCGTGCCCCACATTGCAGCCTCACCGTGCCCCACATTGCAGCCTCATTGTGCCCTACATTGCAGCCTCACCGTGCCCCACATTGCAGCCTCACCGTGCCCCACATTGCAGCCTCACCTTGCCCCACATTGCAGGATCACCGTGCCTCCATTTGCAGGATCACCGTGCCCCCATTTGCAGCATCACTGTGCCCCCATTTGCAGGATCACTGTGCCCCAAATAGCAGCATCACTGTGCCCCCATTTGCAGGATCACTGTACCCCAAAGTACAGCCTCACTGTGCCCCCATTTGCAGCTTCACTGTGCCCCCATTTGCAGGATCACTGTACCCCAAATTGCAGGATCACTGTGCCCAGATTTGCAGCATCACTGTGCCCCCATTTGCAGCATAACTGTGCCCCCATTTGCAGCATCACTGTGCCCCCATTTGCAGCATCACTGTGCCCCCATTTGAAGCATCACTGTGCCCCCATTTGAAGCATCACTGTGCCCCCATTTGCAGCATCACTGTGCCCCCATTTGCAGCATCACTGTGCCCCCATTTGAAGCATCACTGTGCCCCCATTTGAAGCACCACTGTGCCCCAAATTACAGCCTCACAGTGCCCCCATTGCAGCCTTGCCAGGGCAGAGGAAGTGAGAGGGCGGCCAGATCATGATGAGTTAGAAGAGAGCCAGGATCGCCGAGCGGTAATACACGCCGTATCAGCTGACATTAAAGCTGTCTCCGCTCAGTCTCACACAGCCCCGCCTCCTCCTAACCCCGCGCCTGTGATAGACATTGGACCTGCGTTCTGTCTATTACAGGCGCGGGGTTAGGAGGAGGCGGGGCTGTGTGAGACTGAGCGGAGACAGTTTTAATGTCAGCTGATACGGCGTGTATTACCGCTCTGCGATCCCACGGCTCTCCTCTAACTCCATGGCACTCTTCCACCGGGAGAACAGCTCCCGGTCAACTCCCCCCCACCGGCAGGGCTCGCCCCCCCAATCACAGGCAGCCAAGCTCCTCGCCAGCCCTCATTTTCTACTCGCAAAATGCGAGTAGGCGAGCAGAAAATTTGAGGGCTGGTATATACCATAGTTTGTGAACTCTATAAATTTCACACAGACTAAATAATATACACTAGTTTTGGTTACTTTTACAAAAGAATTGTAGCAGAATACATTTTGGCCTAAATTTATGAAGAAAGATAATTTATTTGCAAAATTTTATAACAGAAATAAAGAAAAATTTGTTAGTTTTTTTTCAAAATTGTAAGTCTTTTCTTTTTTTTTTGGTTTATTTATCAAAAAATAAAAATCCAGTGGTGATTAAGTACCACCCAAAAAAATCTATAGTTCTGTGAACAAAATTATAAAAATTTAGTTTAGGTAGAGTGTTTAATGACTGCACAATTGTAATTTAAAGTGTGACGGCGCTGAAAGCTGAAAATTGGCCTGGGCAAGAGGGGGTAAAAGTGCCCAGTAAGCAAGTGGTTAAACTCAATATATTCAGCGTTGTAATTTTTTAGAACATGATCAGCTTTAGGGATTATGGTTTGGGTTACTTTATTCTTTACAATATACGTAGGCCTGTATAGCATTAGTTTGGTGCTGTTTTTTGTCTACTTCTCAAATATTTTGTTCTCGTAGCACATACATAATGTTTTTGTACTCTTCTAGTGTGGATTTGTCAATATGTGATGTTTCTTGAACATCCCTAGATGGCTGCATACTAACAGCTGTCCAGATTTATGTTATTTATGACTTGAAGCAAGGGTACAAGCACAGTAATATAATCTGCCTGTCACTTGACTTCTTGTGATCAGTGTGACTGATCCACTGCATGTGTGATTTGTTTATCATCATCCATTGAAAAATACTTGTGACATTATAATCTGTAGGAGTAAATCCATGAATGGAGAGATAGAAAATGCTATCATTATTCATTTTACAGTAAAGATCTTTCATTTTAGCATGTCTGATTACTCAAATGTATGGCACATCAAATTATTATCCATGTACTGTAATTTTTTTCCTGCAAAAGTATGATTGCTCCTTGAATTATGGTGTATATATAGTTATACACACACTCTAACACTATACGTAAACACTTGTGTTATCATGTGTGTGATTAAAAAAAAAACATAACAAGAGGGGAAAAAAAATTATGGTGTGTTCCTTTGCTTCCAATGGCTTCCTGTGGTTCCAAAACATATGTAGTGTCAAGGTTCGCCATCACTGGTCTATGACATAAAATCCCAATAAAATACATTTACATTTTTGGTCGTAACATGACAAAATTAGGAAAATGTCAAGGGGTATGAATACTTTTTTAAGGCGCTGTATACTGCAGTGACTTACAATGCAGTTACAATAGTGGCTATAAAAAGATATCACTTTGTAACTTTCAAAAGTAGGCAGCTCCAGTTAATTTCTGTTCCTCTGTATAATGCCCAGACAGCTCCAAACAACGACATGATGTTCAAACAGCGACAGCTCTTGCTCTGCCACCCTCCTGCACCTTACTATTGTTACGGTAAAAATCTGACTGTCTGTAGAGCAAACAGCCAATTTTTCCTGTTTCTAATATAACCAATGATACTTTCCGTCTTAATGATATAATGCCTTAACTTTAGATCGTATGTCTCCCCTCTACCTATCAACCACTCATACATCCTTACCTAGGCCCCCTCATTCAAACCTCACCAGCCAAGCATTGCATACATCACCGTCCCAGCCTAACGGCTTCCCAGCCCAGTCGCAATAAAGGAGCCATTACCAGTATCTTACACTCAGCATCGGGCAGCATCACTGACTTTCCTGAGCTGAGCGAACTCCTTTATTTTGAATCCCTTCAAGGTCACACCCTCAAGGGTTTGCCTCTGACAGCTAAACCCCTCCCACAAAGGATGTGACCTCATCCTTCACACAGGATGTGAATGACCATATAAAGACAGTACAATACAATGAGGTTACAATAAAGGGACAATTGTTTTCCTTCAAAAGAACCAATGACACACATGCATACATTCAAAACAGACTAGCAGTGATGTCCAAACCGTCCAACTGCTTTCAATGACAACGAACAATATAACACCATGGCTCAGTGAGCCATAATATTTATATCGTTATGCTATAGTTCCAATGTACACAGACATGTTCGCTTGAAGTCATTAATGCAGTCACCAGGAAGTGGCCAGTCTCCCGGTGAGGCACAAATGAACCTCCTTAAACCAGGAAACACATCTGCAGTGTCCACAGGAAGATTTCCGCAGCCAACGGTCTTCCGCCAACGTCTTTATGTGCGAATACGCTCACATGAGTGCATTACAGCAAAACCGACACTGGGGGGGCATCTGACAACATACATTAATAACATTTTCCACAACACTACTGACCTATCACTGTTATTGGTACCCTTGCTACTCATCGGTTAAGCATGCAAGGGGGTGAACTAGAGTTGGTAACCACTGAGCACGTTGCTATTTGCATACAATTGTACTCCTTTTCAGGCATCCAGACTATCTTTGATGTCAACAAAACTGCTTTCGACCCAGTGTTTTTTGGACAGTAATTAAAAAAAAAGCAACAACTTGCTGCAGTTTAGCCCAAATAATTGATGGCAGCATATGTAAAACACATGTTCATTTCACATACATAAGCTGCAAATAAAATGGGGAAAGAAAGCCACCTAAAAAATGCACAACATGCATCTAGACAACTCTGCAAGGCATGCAAACATAGACAACAAGGCACTTAAATAATGTATATAAAAAGGCATGATTTTTTATTTAAGTACACAATAATCTCTTACTGTCACCTGCAGTAGCCTTTCTGATCTGCCAGTAGCTTTAAATTCTGTGTCCAATTATTTTAGCCATGACACGCTCTACCAGTCCAAGTCACAGTAATACAATCTGCCTGTTTCTTGACTTTCTGAGTATAGTGTAACCAATCCACTACATGTGATTTGTTTATCACAACAAAACAAGCAATCCATATGGTGATAAAAAAGTAAAGGAAGAAATATCTGGATAGCAAAATGTGAGATAGATGTAATTCTAATTTTACAGTGTTTACCTTTTTATTTTGTTGAGCCTATTACTCAGAGAAATTACATAATGCACAGATATTAACGGCAAGCAATAACTCCATGCTGTTGCTTCACACATTCAAGTAATTATTGGTGGCAACAGTCAAAAATGTATATGCTAAAAAAGCCTAAAGCATAACACTGTCCCTGATTTCGAGGGACTGTCCCTGATTTGGAACAATGTCCCTCTGTCCCTCTTTCCTCTTCATTTGTCCCTCATCTGATCTATATAGTTGTATATAAAATGCACTTTCCTGACGCCCACATGGCAGCATACTAGTGATAGAGCTCCGCCTCTTGACCACTCCCTCAGGACCAGTGAATAGCATAAATATAAGGCCTAGTTAGGCCCCACCCCATTCTTCTTTTTTTCCTCATACCTCAACGCACCAGTGAAGAGTAAGCAGTACTATGTCCCCCCCTCTGCCTCCGTGCAGCATCCGGCTGGGTTCAAGCCTCTCCCAGTGCGAAGTCCCAGCGCTCAGGCTGCTAACATGCGCTATAGTCTGGGAGCCCCTTCTGTGGGTCTTATTGGGGCCCCTGCAGTGTTTCCTCTTTAGGAACGAAATCTGCTTTTAAAATTGATAACTGCAGCACTTGTGGAATATGGTGGGCCAGCTATGCTTTATCTCTCTCTTAGCCCCTTGTGCCATACAGGGTCGCCTGTACCTCTTACCTATGTCTCCCTCGTGTCCTTCATTACCTTTCTCATTCCCTGCTGTCATCTGCAGGTGTTGCATGTGTGTAGCTATGTATATGTGATATAGGTGTGTGTATACGTATATACACGTTAAAAAAAAAAATGTATGTGGGTATGCATATGTGTGGGGATGTATGTAAATACATGTATGTATTGTAGGGGATCAGAGGGGTGAAAGGCCGGTTCAGACAGTTCAGTAAAATAAAAATGGCTTTATTCAGCAAAACACACAGAAGAAAAAAACAGGCTTGTCTTGTCACACAGGTGCAGAGATAGGAAAGGTTCAGTCTCTTTAACCAACAGGCTGATATATAGACAAAGTACATGGCTCTAGTCAGAGATACAGTCTCTGATATGGTTTTACTCACCCCAGCAATTGGATCCCCATGCTGCTGTGTGTGTCTCTCTCTCTCCAAACACACAACTCCTCTGACATCTTCAGCTCAGCTGACAGTAAGCCGGGCTGAAGGAGAAGTTCCTACCTTCTTTCATTAACCCTTTCCTAACCAGCCCCAGACTGACCCTCTGCAGTATATGTGTGTAGGTATGTGTGTGTATATATGTGGGTATGTTTGTATATGTGTACATATGTAGGTATATGTAGATAAATAAAAAAAGGAAAGTGGAATCCTTTCTCCTATATCTACTCCTGATCCTTCTGTCGCTTTTCAGCTATCCTCACCTCAGCTGGCCGTCCCATTTCTCCACAGATAAAGAGTCAGTTACCGCTCATATAAAGACCCTCAACAACGAGGGGGGGGGGGGCACCATATTGGTAAGTTTTCAGGAAAAAGAGTGCCCTCTCATGCGGATTGGCTTTGATTTGCTTCAGCCCCGCACGCCCACACTCTCAAGATGGCCGGGCCAAGGCAAGGCGGACGTTCTTCAGAGGAGCATAGCCCGGATGGCGCTCCCGCTCAGGAGAAGAGCTCCAAGGAAGACTTCTTTGCTCCTCTTCCCCAGAGCCAGCACCCCAGCAAGACTCCTGCAGGGCCTGTGGCGCAGTATCTATGCCCGGGAGGCTGGTGAGTAGACACTGCCTGGAGAAGTATGCAGCTAACAGGTAATGCCAAAATGTCTTTATTATTAATAAGAATGGAACAAGATTCTGTTTTGAACTTGACTTAATTACCCGGAGCAACTGTTACACTTGTGTTGGAGACTGTTGCCATATGAGACAGTGTGCTTGCAAACGTGCAGATGTGGCATCTTGCTGGATGCTTTTCCCTGCGTGGCTGTCCTGTAGAAGTCTGGGAGTCTGCTGGGTTGGCGTTACACAGACACATTTAGGTGCCCCAAGGAAAGTAGTAATGTAATGCACAGAGCACTCTAGTGGGTGTGACCAAATTGCCCTTGCTGACATCATCACCTTTCAGTGAGGCCAAACAGCCGCCTACAACGGCAACAGTTTTGTATATGACTATCTTGGTTACTTGGGGAGCCACAGCCTGGTCTGGGTAATATGTCTTAGGTGGACTGAAACCCTGACACATGATTCAAAATCCGAACTGTCCGGGTGAATCCTGGACAGGTGGCACAGGTGTCTGGTGCCCATGAATCTACTTTGCAGAGGCTGCCTGCTGGCTAAGTGGGTGACAATTCTGTCTAGTAGCACTGGGGTTGCTGGTTCAATCCCCCAACATGCTAATACTTGTTTTGATGTTTATTTCTTCTCCCTGTGTGGGTTTCTCAACACAATCCAAAGACATGCTCTGCACCTACTATGCCTTACAACCCACTCTATGTGGAGGGATGTTGACAACTCATGGCCCTGGAGGTTCTCATTGGACTGAAGGGGGCCTAGGTCCTTGCTACATTTATTACAGATGCAGCAGTCTGCTCCTTAAAATATGGAGGCTGACCAGGAAGTCCCTCCTAGTTGCTTGTATAGCCACTGAAAGAGCACCCTGGCACTTTGGCGGCTAGGGAGGCCATATGGTTGAGACCCTGGGGTGCGTATTGCTTCCTAGAAACAAAAGTGGGGAAGAATGAAGGGGGTTCGAGAAAAACGCCTGTATAAACAGGATGTGGAAACTGTATACGCTGAACAAGCTAATGGTTAACCTGGTCCTACATACTGTAGCATCTGCAGATGCCGGCAGACCAGCAATAACCAGCCCATGTACTGGGTGAGTCTAATGGGAATGGTTTAATAATTATCAACCAGCTGCTGCACCTGCAGGACTCTGAGGAGAGTGTCAGGGTCTGCATCCCTTTAGACATGTTTTCCTATTGGAAGTGTCTTGCCAAAAATTTGATTTTTGTGGCAGTGGATGCCGAGGGTCTGGCTTGTGTCTTGGTGCAGATTTCTGGGGGGATCAGTGAGCCAGTCACACAGGTGCATGCCCAGACTCTTAAGGTAAGACCTAGAAGGCATGCTTCATGGGTTTCTGAACGGCATGTTGGATGAAGGTATCAGGCACTCATGGTCACTTCGGGAGATTCCTCACTGCTCCCCTTTTCCACGAAGCTGCCAAGTCCACCACAACAGCGGGTGGACTACTACATTGCTTACAGACACCTCATACTCAAGAGGGTTTGCATGTTTTCTACCCAATCCTGTTTGAAGTTCGCAGGAGATGTTGGATATTGCAGATACAGTTAGATAAAGATAGTTGCAGATCGGAAGAAGGGGAACCCTGTGGGGCCCTCTTCGAGTTCTTTAAGACGGAGTCCATTAAACAGTATAACCACATGGCTGGAGGCTGTTGCTGGATCGTCAGCCTCACACCTTAGAGGGAAAGCAAAGGCAACTTTCTCCATCCCAATGGTTGGTGTACCCGGGGGTGCTCTGCTATTTCCTCTGTTTTATTTCAATCAGAGGAAGTGGTGATAGTCAGGAATAGATTTCTGAAGATGAATACTTCCGCTTGTTTGATGGCTTTTCAGTGCCTCAGTCATCTGGGCACAACGTCATCATGCATATAGATGATTCCTGGGGTACATGGACACCTGTGCAAATTTCATCTAGAATTCTTAGTGCAAGGGAGGAAACAGGATAGAACACAGTTAATAAGTTTTACTCAGTATGAGTAGCGGTCAGCGGTGATGGAAAGAC
The DNA here is from genome assembly GCA_028564925.1 of Lithobates sylvaticus. NCBI lineage: Eukaryota > Metazoa > Chordata > Amphibia > Anura > Ranidae > Lithobates > Lithobates sylvaticus. The sequence goes on along the minus strand of CM053026.1, from coordinate 534,580,695 downwards.
CTTGAGGAAGTCTCGGTCCATTAGGACCTTTTAGACTGGAGAATTGCTACGAATCATGTCTGCAAGACAGCCGGGAAGATGCATTGCGAGGGACTTTCGGTCAAGGCAATCGGAGCTTCCCAGCCAAGGAGGATAATCTTGAACGCGCTGGGGGTTCAAACAGCCCTTTTAAGCACTTTGGCCTCACTACACAGAGTCAAGGAGGACCAATCTCCCTGCAGTTTAGCAACAGGGCAGCAGTCGCCTATATTCAGTTCCAGGATGAAAATCGCAGCAATATGCTATTGGGAGAGGTGAAACCCATAATGCCTGGGGCAGAAGATCACCAGAAAAATTTCAGGAAGCAGTTTACCTCCCAGCATATTTTTCTTTTGAATGAATACAAGCTTCCCAGAGCACAAGTGGGTCTACATCCCAGGTCTTCTCTGAGCTGGCCCACAGGTGGGGCCTACCACAGACAGACCTAATTTCCCACAGTAATCACAAACTTTGGTTTGATTTTGTCTGTACCCCAAGGCGCAAGGGGCAGATGCTCTGGTCTCTCCCTGGGACTGCAATCTAACCTATATATTTTCCCCAACATTTCCCGTAAATGAGATTCCCCTTGAGGCTGTCAAGGGAGAACATAGTTGTCATAGCCAGTTCTCCATATTGACCAGGAGGCCCTCGTTTTTCCCTGGCCATTCATTTCAGGATACAGAAGACATTTCCCCTCTATAACATGTGCAGACTGGGGCTGCAAGCAGGGGCACTAAAGGGGGAGGATGGGCAACTCCGGTTGCTTCAGTTTCACTCCAGAGTGATCTCTACTTTTTGCAAGAAGACATTGTTAGCTTTTTCTTGGTAGGGTGAGACATTGATCCTACTGCCCTTCCAGTGTCAGTTGTTGTATTCTTCCTCCAGGCCTTAGCCTATCCTCACATAGCTCACAAGTGTGGGCTATATTGGCAATAACACATTTGAAAGGACCAAGAATCCTTCAGTTTGCACAACTTTTGAGGGCAGTCGTGAGGAGTCGGTCACCAAGGAAGAAAAGATCTATTGCAGTTGCTGGATCTCGTATCAGTTTATCCATTTAGCCGTCACTTACAAAGCAGTATCAATCGCAAGAACTTTAAGCAGAAGGTTATCAGAGATTCAAGCTCTTGGAGCTTCAAAGTAAAAAGAAAAACAAAATGAATAAGAAATTATATATAATATAATATATACCTTTCTTTCCAGAAAGAGTAGAGTTGGATCTTGTAGATCATTCTGCATCAAATGTAGCAACAGACTGCTATTTAACAGACAGCTGGACATTGCCTAATTTTCCAGAATATCACACAGGAAAGTCACACGTACTGTTCATTTTCAGAACTTTAAAGGAGTATCTCTCCACAATTGTCCCTTTCAGGTCATCTAAATAAACCTTTTGTCATTCCAGTTGGGAATCATCAAGGGAATGAGGTTACTGCCTGGATCCTAGAAGGCTTGGTTGTGTATAGGATAGAGGTTGCGAGCCTTTGTCAGCGGCAGCAGAGCACTCTACCAGAGCGGTTAAAGCCTCATAGGCAACACATTCAAGAAAATCTATGGTGTCCATCTGTACAGGGGTACACGGTCGCTCCAACATTCCTACTCAAACTTGACGGAATAGACCCGGGGGCCTTGTCATCAGGGGACTTTGTAGGAAGGACTATTCAGTCCTCTGTCTCATCCTAATTAGAAGATTGGTTTGACAAGTAGATCCCAACCTGTCAGCTAGTTATTTATCACTAGTATGCTGCCATGTTGGCATCAGGAAAACGGAAAATTGTATCAAATACTTACCGTAATTTTCCTTTCCTGACGCCAAACCATGGCAGCATATGGTCCAACCCTTATACGTTTCGGTATGTAGCTAATTACAGAGAATGGGGTGGGGCCTAACTAGGCCTTATATTTATGATATTAACTGGTCCTGAGGGAGTGGTCAAGAGGCAGAGCTCTATCACTAGTATGCTGCCATGGTTTGGCGTCAGGAAAGGAAAATTACGGTAAGTATTTGATACAATTTTCAGTTTTTTAGAATTCAAAAAGTGTTTCCCAGTGCTAAACCTTTCATCCAATTTCTAAATTGTTGCATTTGTAAATTTCTACAGATTTACTGTAAATTTCTCTGATTCCTACTGTATTAAAGTGTATTGTATTTGTACTGTCTACCCTCAAATTGTAAAGCGCTGCTTAAACTGTTGGCGCTATATAAATCCTGAATAATAATAATAATAATAATTTCAAAAGCCAATATAAAGGAATAGTCCATCTTTCCCATCTCAAAAAGTTGGGAGGTATGTGTTCCTGTATATGTTTGACCCGCTGATCCCAGAAATGGCACCAATTTTTGCCTATCCGCTCTAGTTTTTGAAATACAGCATGAATGCCATATACCACTCTTCATACTCACATATCAGGATATAAATATAGCAAAAGTATGATTTTGGCAGCACCGTTGTGAAGTAGCCATAACCTCTAGGGTGCTCGATCTGCAAAAATGAAACAATAGTGGCAATATACACACACCTCCTGTACAAATATAACTATAATACAGTTAAAGTGTTACTAAACCCAGGACCCTGCATTCACTATATCTGGTCACCCACAGTACACAGAACATGAAAATGCAATTATTTTAGTAAATATAAACTACTAAATACCTTTTCTCATCAGCAGTATAAAGCAGTCTTGTGACTTCTATCCGTGTCTGATTAAAGCTTGTAGGAGGAGTTTTCATTGTCCTCTGACTGTCCTATGAGGCTGCATGACTCCTGACCCTCTGGCTGTACAGTGCTGATTGGCCCTGTGACAATTACATGTACCCTCCTAAAAACAACTCTCTAGCAATACACACCAAACTGAGCGTGTGCAGAGTGTCTCCAAAGGCTCTGTCTTATCAGAAGATGGATTAGGGATAGTGGAAGAAGGGGATGATCACAGAAGACAGGATCAAACAGCCTTTTTACACAATATGGAGGATTAACCCCTTAGGTTCCACAGTGAGTATAACAAGCATGCTTTAACCCCAAGAGCAGGTCTAAAAGCAAAGGCGCCAAGAAAGTTTTTTTTTTGTTGGGCTGTGTAATCTAAACCAGTGATGTCATACCCAATCATAAAGCCAACATTCTTCTAATACATTTTTTAATGTTACAATATAAAGAACAACAAAAAAACTTAACCAAAGGATACTGTAACTAAAGCCAAGAATAGCAATGAGTGAACAGAGTAAAGTTTGGTTCGCTGGATGTTGTCCAAAAATTGAAATAAATTCCCACCGGGAGAAGACAATGGCCCAGCAGGGGGGATTCCCACATCACTGTATGTGTTGATGGGAGAATCAAGCAAATTTCTGTCCTGCAACCCGTGGTTGCAGGACAGAAATTCGCACTGTGTATGGCTGGCCTAAAGGACATTTCCCACCAACTGTTTGCAAACATTGCAGCTGGGGTTTCCGCTAAACACCTTTACCAGATCTATATACAGGATAGGGGTCTGGTATTCGCTTTAAGGATAGACCCCCACATTAAAATTTAAAAGCAAGCATGGGTCCCCCCCCCCCCCCCCAATGCAAACCCAAATACTTATCCACCCACGCAGCCTGGCTGCTTGCACACATATAAAGTGAGGCGGCTTTTTGTTAACATTGTCACCTAATGTCATATACTATAGGTACACTTCATCAGCTGATTGATTTTCTCTTTAGTGGACAGAAGCTACAGCATAATGTTCCGGCTCCTACGGCATCTTATGCATGTAAAACATATCTCAGCTATTATATCATATAAAGTTCTGTAAATTTTGACAGCAAGTAGTTTTCCTTGACAGAATATGACACTTATATTTATGAAAGCTTATTTTTGTAAAAATATCATTTCTAGCATTCAAAAAAAAAAAAAAAAAAAAACCTGAGAAACACAGAGCTACAAATTGAAAAGGACAAGAGGGACAGCAAGTGGACAATTATAAGCCATGAGAATAGCATAAAGTGAAAATTAGGTTCTCAGGGGAAAACTATTTTACATTTCCTTGGGATTGTGGATAAAGTTGGTTATATATCAGCAAATATGTTGTCTGATACACAAAAAAATGTAATATATCTGGCCAAAAAAATGTATTTAGAATGTTTCTGTAATATGTGCACATTTACCCATTTTTTTGGTCTTTTAATAATGTTGCAAGTGCAGAAAATACCCGTTGATTTTGCCAGTGATCCAGTGAGCTCCTAACTCCTTGTTTGGACTGAAAACACAGTGCCTCTGCTGCACTGAAACCCCAAACAGTGTTACCAAATATGCATAGTTGTCCTCTGTGGACTACAGAACCCCCTCCCCCATGTTATATAGGTATGGGGAGAGGAGGAAATATTCTGTAGTTTAGCTTAAGGCCCCTTTCACACTGACGGACCGTTCAGGTCCGCCTGTCAGTTTTGACGGCGGACCTGAACGGGCACTCCATTCTGGTCTATGGAGCGACGGATGTCAGCGGAGACATGTCCGCGGACATCTGACCTGGTCCAACCCGCCAAAAGCAGACGGGTGGCCCTACGTCCAGATCCGTCGCTGGCGGATCGGGTGAGATCTGATGAAAACGGACACACTCTCCTTTTCATCCGATCTCTCCATAGAGACCAGTGGCGCTGTAGTGAGCAGAGAGGGACCTGTCATCCGCCGGCTCAGCGGAGATCAACGGACAGATCTCCTGCTGAGCCGGCGGACAGAGGCGGACTCCGTGGAAGCGGATCCGCCTCGTGTGAAAGGGGAACTTAAGTAATTTTTTCCATCTATTAAATCCTCTGCTCTTGTTGTTTTAACTTTGGATAGGAAAATATTCTATAGCTCCCAACTTTCCCAGATTTCGAGGGACTGTCCCTGATTTGGAGCAATGTCCCTCTGTTTCCATTTCCTCCTCATTTTGGTCTGATCCATATAGTTGTATATATAAAATGCACTTTTTATCTTTCAAAAAGTGTTTCCCAGAGCTAAACCTTTCATCCAAATTCTAAATGGCTGCATTTGTACATTTTAAAAGCAATATAAAGGAATAGTAGTGGTAAAAAAAAGCATTTGTGGATTTAATTAACCTTTTTTGTGGTTAATTCTCCTTTAAGGGGGTGTGTTAGTAGGTGTCCCTCATTCCTATCTTAAAATGTTGGGAGGTATGTAGGCTTATGACATCATGCACAGCTCTCGCTCACTGTCGTGAGAGTTTTCCAGGAAGGGAGGGGGGATGAGTCATAAGAGGGCCAATGAGAGCAGCAAACTGGAGGTGTGCCTCTGTGTAAATCTAGGACGTGAGCAGGCAGCAGCCCCACAGTTAAAATGGTTGCATCCAGACTCAGTGAAGGGAGATTTCTGCAGCATATTTGGCAAGTACAGAATCACACTATATATAAAATAATATGCAAAGTGGTTGGAGGGAAGCTTCAGAATAACAAAGACATTTTTATTACAAATTATGTGAGCAGACTGCAGTTCTTCTGTAAGGGGACTGGACAGCACTGCTTACAAATGTCAGTGCTAAAGAGGATTTGTATTGTCCACTAAAAGAGGAATTTAGAAACACATTGGATATCTGGCAGATCAACAGATATTTTGTTATTGCAGTATTTTTTGTGATAGGGATAAAACAGGCAAATGCATATGTATAGCAGAAATGGACTGAATATGCATTTTTGGCAGGACACACTTTAAGCAGCTTCAAAGTCAAAGTAATAATTGAATGTCTATAGGGGGTTGCATTCTAATCTCATCTCAGAAAGTTCTCTTGCTGAAAGCTATTTTCCTAAACCAACCCTAATGATTTTCACTGCTTCTGAAGTCTGTTGTGTGCTCAGTTGTTAAACCAGGACTAGTGTAAGTGACACTCATATCTGCTACATTGCTTGAAGCTGAAGTCTAGGTATTAACTATTTTACAGAGTTACGTTGGTCCAGCTTGAACCAATTTAAGTATGCATGTGCCATACCTGGCCGATCCCTGTGGCCTCCAGGTTCCATGCCGAGCGGCTGCCTGACTGCTTAGCAAACACAGGAGGTCTTTCTACTAGCACAGACGCTGTTCAGAAAGCACTTTGTATTCTCTCACTGAATGCAAAGCATTCTTTTATTGGACAAGGTGGAGATAGGGACATGCAAAACAAAACCAAAGAAAATTCCCAGCGCGACTCACCAACCAGTCTGCAACCAACCAAATTATCCTGTCTAAGAGTTTGCATTAAAAACAGGGGTTTAATTTGCACACATTTGCAAATACATGTGTACGCTATAGAGCCGCTCCAAGGCACCCCAATATTATCTGCAGTCCTAACACTTGTAAATTTATGAGGGCCTCTACAGTGGAAGCACATCAGTGGCGGCCCGTCCATATGGGGCGCAGGGGCACTGCCCCTCTAATCCATGCTTCCGGCACCCTAATTTACATGCAGGGTGCTGGACGCATGGATTCCAATGGGGTGTTTTTTTTTTTTTTTTTTTTAGAAGCACATGATTAGAGCCAGTGCCCACCCAGTTTTGTGACAATAGTGAATTAATATTTGCTATTTTCCTCCTGATTCTGATTATCCTCCCGTCCAATCAGGAAGTGGGTACTGAGACCCGTCACCCAATTGGCCAATAGCAGAAGCAATCCTATTGATCGTTGAGGAGGAGGAGACGCAGGGGAACCTGCCATGAAGTACCAGGAGGAGGAGACGCAGTGTGAAGCTGCTGCCCGCGGTCAGGAGGAAGTGCTGCCCGTGACGTAGATTGGGTAAGTGTTGGACTGTTCCTTGGCTGCTTAACTGTAAGGAGATGTATATCTACCACCTCAGATTTGTACCATATATCAATGACTGGAATGATGTATCATACTTGACTTTTCTACAATAAACTGAAATTTTAACCGTGAAAAAAAAAAAAAAAGATTGGGTAAGTGTGACCACCTGGGGGGCGGGGGTGGTGCCTATGACCCGACCGACCGGCAGGGTGGCGGCGGGCTGATTGCCGCCCCCTCCCCCAAAAAAAATATACCAGCAGCCGCCACTGAAGCACATGCATTATAATCGATAGATAGAGGGCAGGTGGGCCCGGAGGGAGCCCACCCCTCCTTAGAGGCACAGCGGCACACTGGACATCCAGCACATAGCACAATGCCAGCAAAGGTGTCCAGTGTGTCTTCTCACCAATTTCACATCAGTAACAAACAACTGGCCTCCCCCCCCCCCCCCTATAGCTACCCTTCACAGCAAGGAGCACATAGAAGGGCAACACATGCAAAGCAAAACCTAAGAAAATTCCCAGCTCAACTCACCAGCCAGCCTGCAACCAACTGAATTACCCTGTCTAACAATTTGCATTAAAAGCAGGGGTTTAGTTAACACACATTTGCAAATACATGCGTAAACTGCAGAGCTACTCGAAGGCACCCCAGTATTATCTGCAGTCCTAACTCATGTAAATTTATGAGAGCCTCTATAGTAGAAGCAAATTCATTAGGATTCAGATAATACTGGGGTGCCTGCAGATAATACTGATGTGCCTTGGAGCGGCTCTGCAGCTTATGCATTTATTTGCAAATGCATGCTAACTAAACACGTTTTTAACGCAACCTGTTAGGATAATTTGGTTGGTTGCAGACTGGCTGGTGAGTTGAGCTGGAAATTTTCTTTGGTTTTGTTTTGCATGCGTTGCCCTTCCATGTGCTCCTTGCTGTGAAGGCCAGTTATAGGTGGGGGCAGTGGCCAGTTTGTTATGGAGACAGTCACATCACGCCCCACCTCTACACTTTGTTCAATCAGGAAACTCTTTTTAGTCAATCCGAGAATGCAAAGTGTTCTCTGAATGGCATCCATGCTAAGTTAGTATCCTCCTGTATTAACAATGAAGCAGGGTAGCTGCTTAGCATGCAAATTGGAAAATAGCGGTGATCACTGTTGTAACAGTGCCTACTACACTGATTACCAGTTTCCACACAGTTCAGCCAGGTATACCACATGCATACTTACATTGGTCTAAGCTGGATCAATGTAACTATGCACAGTGGTCCACACCTAAACCTTAGCTTAAAAAAAAAGAAAATGCTTAGATTGTACATCTGGCTGCCAGTCAGTGTTAATTTTGATATCAAATTTCGATTTAATTTTAGTCATAGTCTTTGACTAAAATGCCATTTTAGTTTTAGTCGTATTGTATTCATCTGAATTGTTTTAGATTTAGTCATATTTTAGTAGACTAAAATCTCCAGTACATTTTAGTTGACTAAAATCGAATGGGTTTAGTAAATTGTAATGCATTATTTAAGCATTTCTCTAGAATTTCCAAACTTGTATACTCCTGGAGTAAAAATCGAATAACATGTAGTGGAGATGGGGAAGTAAATGGAAGTGAGGGAGTGTACAGGGTAGAGAACAGGTCTGGGAAGGCTGTTATTTTATACAGTGCTAAGCACTGCTACATTGCTGGGAGAGGAAACCCTCACCATGTGGTTTGCAGGGCATTGTTCCAGAACTCCCAGGCAGCAGCCAGGCAGACAGAGCCAACGTCTCTCAGTTAATACAGTTTGTTAGGGGGCTGAGGCTTTAACAGACAGGTGGAGCTCCGAGAAAAGTGGAAGTTCAGGTGGATAAACATGCCTCACTCACGTTTTCATTCCGTTTGCGTTCATTTATGAAAATTGGAAAAGATTTTTGTCATAGATTTCATCAATTGACTATATTTGAATTTTCCTTTCATTTCGTTTTTGTCACTGCAGCTATCGAAAATTATGATGAAAATATTTTCATAGAAGAAATTAACACTGCTGCCAGTGTACATTACCCTGGTCAGTAAACATTCCCATTTATTACTATGTCTGGCACTGTTTGGTCCTTTGCATGTAACAGAGTACCCGACCCCTGCGGTACACTAAATGTCTTCTCTTGCTCCAGTACTGAGGAGTTAGAATTTTCCCCAGCACACACAGCACTGGCAACTTCCTCAGACATTGGGATACAAAGTCTTCCTGGGTCAATCTTTGCTGCCAGCTATTTCGGTGGCACAGGTGACACCTTCCTTTTAACAACCTCAGCTCTTGGAGACACACAAAAGGCTCTAGTCTCTCAGGTCATTTTTTCCTACACAGGGACTGAATGTTCCAAGTCACACAGTTATCAGTGAGTGTGTGAATCGTCACTCACAAACTTTACAAATGGCACATGGAACTGCCAGAGGCTGACCTCTCAAGTTTCAGCTTGACCCCTACCTCATGAGACATGTAAATATGTTACAGTACACACACCAGCCAGATGAACATAATGTTCTGATCTCATCTTCTGCCCTCTCTAGGAAAAAGAAGTCACACTTAGTTTCTGAATTAGAAAGCTTTACCTGGCAAACTTTTCTTTAAAGTGGACCTTTCCTTTCAAACCTAAAAATCTCCAGTGCATACAGCTCCTCATGCTAATCTAGATTTTTTTTTTAAATCTAAATAAAAAAATGTTTTCTTACCTTATATATAAATTGTTAGCATTTTCTGAATCCTAGAGGCACTGATGATATAGCTAGGGCCTCACAGACTCCTCGGGGGAAGGCCATGCCACCAGAGCTTTTCCGGGAGGTCTCAGTCATGTGCCGTATAAGCTGTGGAACGCTTTACGATTGTTCAATAATAAACTGCTCTACAGCTCATGCTGTGCATGAGTGAGTTCAGATGTGCTCTCACTTATGCACTGTGTGAGCTGTGGAGTAATGTGTCTTTAATGGCAAAGCACTTCACAAGCCATATGGCGCATGCACTGGAGCACACCCGAACCTGTGCATGCACAATATGAGCTGTGGAGTAGTTTATTATTGAACAATCACAAACTGTTCCACAGGCTGTATGACATATGCACAAGATCAAATAAGGCATCAACAGTGGGCTGGTCTAAATTAGGGAAGAAGAAGATCACTACCGCTGACATTATTTTAATAAATGGCAGAGCAGTTGGCCACCCTTCAAAGGTGGCAAAAGGTCTATGGAAGAGATAGTCCAGGGATTATAACTAATTTTAATGTTATTGTTGTAACGTGTACTTGTGTTAAAAAGTATTCTGTTCTCTTTGTAATCCTTCCTTTGTGTAAAATACCCTTCCTACAGTCTCCACCCTAGTTCTCTAAGCCGCTTATGCAGGTGATTATATATGCCATGGTTGTTAGTGATACTCTTTTCATGAAATTTTGGGCACTGGCGTTGTTGCCACCATTCATCAAGGCCCATTTACAGCACAAAGCTGTGTGTTGCAATGCTCATGTTGACATTCATAATCTCACTTTGTGGTACATTAAATAGCCCATTCAAAATGAATGCGCTGAAGCGCAGTGAAATGCATGTGAAACTGGAGCAGGTTGCATTTTTCCTCAGCATGGCCCAATGCATAGGACACTGGGGTAGATTTACTAAAACTAGAGCACTAGAGAATCTGGTGCAGCTGTGCATGGTAGCCAATCAGCTTCTAACTTCAGCTTGTTCAATTAAGCTTTGGCAATAAATTCTGGATGCAGAGTTGCACCGTATTTTGCACTCTCTAGTTTTAGTAAATAGCCCCCACTGCGTAATACATTTTTCCTTTCATCTTTTATTTTCTTCTATTTCATTTTCAAACATTTTTAATCTTTCAGACTGGATAGGTGACACACAAACTGTAAAGAAGAATTAAGAAATATGGATGAACAAAGTTTTATGGCAAGGCAGAAAACCCTATTGGGGCCAGGGCTGGTAAGGGGTGGGCGTAAGGGGCTGCCCTGGGCACAATGGTTTACTGTACAGATGGGGTGCCTTCCTTCTGTTAAAAAGCCTTCTGAGCAGTTTGGCATCTTTGCCCTGGGCACTGGATGATCTTGTTCCAGCACTGATTGGGGCTATGGTTACAGCAGTCAACGCTGTGCCTCTCCTACAAGGGAGTGAGCAGTACATGATTTAGCCATGCTCTGGTCACTGTCGGTGGGGAGCTCCGGTGTGGAATTTTTCTAACAGGAGCTGGCGTGCTCCATCTTAGCCTATTCTGTTGGCAACCCAGAGGTGGAGAAGGAGCACTGCATTACATTTTACTATACCGCTAGCCTTGGTGTTAGTTTTTCTCCATCTGGCACAGTCTTGTACTAAGGGAGTTGATTCATGGGAAACATGTAAGAATAACAGCTACATTGTTGTTTTAATTGGTGCTAAACCCACCGATTTAATGGTTTCCCAAAACAGTTACATTCAAGGCATGCCATGAATTATAACCATTACAGTTACTAGTGTGCTTATCTTGTCCCCAAAGCAAACTGTTCAGCCATCAAATGTCTGGGGTCATAGCTCAGTGATGGCGAACCTTGGCACCCCAGATGTTTTGGAACTACATTTCCCATGATGCTCATGCACTCTGCAGTGCAGTTAAGCATCATGGGAAATGTAGTTCCAAAATATCTGGGGTGCTAAGGTTCGCCATCACTGTTATAGCTGATGTGCAGCACAATGGCAACTGCAGATCAAGCTGAGGCAAAGATGGCCGCTTCTTTGGCTGTGAAAAACAGGTAGGTTTACATCTACTTTAAACTGTAATAAAGTTATTCACTGACCCAGATAGATGCGCTTTTCTCTCTCCTTTTGTTATTAAGGAAGAATAATCCTAACTGTCATTTTAGCTGTTTGCCTGTAGTTCCCGCATTTTATTAAATCTTACAAAAACACAGGCCAGTAACCTAAATGATGTATTCATAAACCATTACAAAGAATGGAGAATGGGCGTAGTAAAATAGACCTGTAAACTAAAGTCTACACTTCTGACAGCTACACGAAGAACAGGATTTTGTTGACTAAATTTTAAATGCAATAACATAATGAGTTTCCTTAGAATATCACAGTACTTGAGATCCTTTATTGTTCAGTAAGATACCAAATGACTGAAAGGATAATTTCTTTGTCCTTGCACAAAACCCATAATGAGTACAGGTTGGCAGCATTTTATATATCGCAACTTGCAAATAAAATGAAAAGGCACGTCACTGCTGCTAATTAAGCGGTTTGCAGGCAACTTCGGTTTGACCTCATGTGAAATCAATAATAAAGAAGCAAATTCAATAGCCAACCTTTCAAGTTTATCCAAATAAATCAGGACAGCATATTCAGGATGAAAGCAACTTTGTCATCCTAAGGTTGTGTTGTCATAGGAACCATTTCTTTCTGACTCATTCCTGTCCTAGTAGGTAACAGAAAAAAAAGGCAATGATGGTAGTCACTGTAAATTTGTTCCAAACACAGAAAAAGTCAACAGAGAAGTGTCGTCCTCTTTTGGGGGTGGTGGGGGGGAGGTGGTTATGAGCAATGGCCCTCCCCATACATGATATTGCACTAAACCTGTAGGTTAAAGCAGAGTGCCACCCAAAAGTGGAACTCTATCTTCCTTCCCCCCTCCGGTGCCACATTTGGCACCTTTCAGGGTAGGGGGAATGGGGGGACCTGTTTTTGACAGGTCCCCTTCCCCGCTTACGGAGACGGGCCGTGGCTTTGCGCCTGCGCAGTAGGGAACCCGCTCTGACGCGGAAAGGCTTCACTACAGGGTTCCCTTACCGGGAATGGTGACGGCAGCACCCGGTAGTCTTTCCGAAGATCGGCTGGGGTGCCGACATTGCGGGAACCCTGGACAGGTAATTGCCCTAATATTAAAAGTCAGCAGATACAGTATTTGTAGCTGCTGACTTTTATTTTTTTTTCACCCAGGCTGGACCTCCTCTTTAAGTGGAAGAGTGGGTTTGATAATAAAGTTGGTAGTGCCCCCATCCAGGACAAGGCCTGAACTGAAATGAATCAGAAATCTGGGAAATAACCAGTAATCTAATCAAAGTACTTGGGAGCAGAGGAACCACTGCATCCAGCATATACTGTAACATTAAAGTGATTGTAAAGGATTGTTTTATGTTTTTTTTAAATAACAAACATGTCCTAATTACCTCCACTGTGCAGCTTGTTTTGCACAGAGTGGCCCCGAACATCCTCTTCTGGGATGCTCTCCCAGCTCTTGCGGCTCCTCACTGCATCAGATAACCCCCTAGGAGAAGGGTTCTCCCGGGGGGGTTACCTTGCGGGCGTGCTCCCATGTCCAGCATTTGCGTCCATAGACACGAATGTGGACTCGGCCCCGCCCCCGGCGTCCGCGTCATTGGATTTGATTGACAGCAGCGGGAGACAATGGCTGCGCTGCTATCAATCTAGCCAATCAGGACACGAGACACCGGCTAGAGCTGGTGTGCTCATCCCTGACACGAGAAGGAGAGGGTTCAGGTAAGGAAAACGGGGGCACTGGGGGGCTGCTGCACTGCAAGAGGTTTTTCACTTTAATGCATAGAATGCATTGAAGTGAAAAACCACAAGGGTTTACAACCCCTTTAACCATAGTTATATTATCTGATCTCTATGATAGTCTCTGATTTGCTGTCACATGTCAAAGTTGCACGATTGTGTTCAGGGGTTAGGATTTGTTTTACCCTAAGTCACTAAGTGCATGTAAATGCTCTACTCACCTGCTCTGTGCAATTGTATCGCACAGAGCAGCCCCAAACCTCCCAAACCCTCTTGGCTCCTCCTCTTCTTTGTGTCCCCCCCATAGCAAGGCGCTTACTGTGGCGGTACACCCATGGGCTCAATCCCAAGCTGTTTGCATCTATTGACACTTACAGTGGAGCTCGGCCCCCCATCCCCACGCTCTGCTCACAGGTTTTGATTGACAGCAACAGGAACCAATGAGCAGAGAAAGATAACACTGCAGACAGGCACAGCGCTGGATCGAGATCGAGATAGAACTCAGGTAAGTACGTTGTATACAGGGGGATGAGGGGGTGATACAAATACTGGGATATTTTGTCCCATAATACAGGGAATGCATTAACCACAAACAAAAATGGCCTAATTCCTTTCAAACAAGTCATTTTTTCCATACATTTTTCCATACATAGCAACCAAGCAATTATGTATTAAATATATGTGAACCTTTCTGCTTCCCAAGCATACACATCTAATAGTACCTACATAATCCACTCCTTTGGGCGTTTCAGACACACACGGCAAAGTGGAGATATGAAGTCTCTTCTGTTACAGATGCTGTTTGTCTTATTTTTCTTCTTTTGTCAGTGACAGGGTCACTTTAAGCAGAACAAATAGCATTGTTACTGATATGCAAATTTAGACTTTTTGTAAAAATCTAAACGCTTAAGCCTTATACCATACAGAGCAGTGACACATGATTGTCACAGGAAGAGCTGAGATATCTTGGCTTCAATTTCTCAGGGGACAGACCGCAACAGAGTTTTTGTTCACTGACTTTACACTGATGAATTTTTATAAGCGGAATGGTTCATATTTGGCAGCGTTTTTTTTTGTTATCATCTGCAAAGGAAAGGAACTAGAAAATTATTATTTCTTCACTTTTGTTTAATGCGCCGTAAAAAAGTTAGTTCACTGCAAGTCTTATATTAAACATTAATAATAATAATAATAAATAGCTCTTTGAAACAATCAGTGGATGAAATGCTGCGTCAGGGTGTAGCTGCATGGCAATCTGTATTGGCACTACACATTATCCTGGAGTAGGGTTGCCACCTTTTCTTTAAGCCAAATCTGAACACTTTAGCGGCACACGGAAATTCATTTTTTTATTTTTAATGGACTCTGATGTAAGTGGGTTTCTGTTCACCAAACCTCCCACTTCCATCAGAGATTCCAGCATTCCCTCTTAAATCAGAGTTCCCAAAGCTGCTCTTACATCAGAATCCACAGGGCACCCCTTACATCTGAGTCTCTCTTACCTTAGTGTACTCACTCGGAGGCAGAAGAGAGAAGGGAGGGAAGGGGAAGACTTCAGTCACAGACATTGGCATGTGAGCTCACTCATCCGAGGATGGGGGCTCAGATATCACCACATTTCATCCACAATGTAACTGCCAATTGCTGACCTTCGAATTTTCCTCCCACACATCCCTTTCCTGAGGCACAGAACACCCCTAATTGGAGTGTGGGTGGGCAGACAGAGAGGTAGGGGTGGGAGGAGGAGGAGCAAGTCAATCGCTCTCTCCTCTCCTGTCCGTGTATGGGAGTAAGGGCCCATGTACACCCCTATGCACTTGGCGCTTGTGTTGCCAAGAATGTGTGGGACAGCCAATTGCACTGCTAAGTGATCAGCTGGGATATATGATTTGTCTTTGACATGTTTATGAGTAAGTAGGGAGGACCCTCACCATGCCAACATCCAAAATATATATTCAAGGATTGACCAAGAGACTTGGTCAATCCTTGAATATGTTTGTGGGTAGTTATTGGATGTTTAATACATTTTAATGATTTTTATGGTAATACACTGTGCAAATTCCCTTTTCTTTGCCCAACATCTGAGGAACTGACGGATTATCATTCATACCAGTGTATGGGAAGACTCTTCAGAATGTATGGGAAGACTCTTCAGAATGTATGGGAAGACTCTTCAGAATGTATGGGAAGACTCTTCAGAATGTATGGGAAGACTCTTCCGAAGGAGTGGTGCATTGTGAGCGATTTATTCTGACCATTTATATGTAAGGCATAACCATTTGGTTGAGCGAGACTCACATAGGGTAGGCACTTGAGGTGATTTCTTGTGGAGTGGCATAATCACATAATCTTTTCTGCACGATTGGAACACAGCTATTTGCAGTTATATTATGTGCGGGACTTTTGCACAGATTTTTTTAATGAACTTTAACACTTTGAATTTCTAGCATTGTTCTAATCTAGTGTCTTCTAGAATCTATTTGTCTTTAGCTTTGCGCCACCATCTCTAAGAGTCTGGCACATGCGCAAATGTGGGACGTGGCAGAGATTTGTGCTACATTTGTACATGCCTGGGGTTTCCTGCATGTGGGAACCCAGTTTTCTGTGATGTCATTCGAGATAACATTATTATCATCAGGAGTGGGCAACTGTGGCCCCCCAGCTGTTGTGGAACTACATGTCCCATAAAGCATTGCAAGACTGAGGCCCTATTCACGCGGCTTATCTGATCAGGTCTGCCTATCAGTTTTTTTAGGAAGGACCTGATCGGACAGTGCATTCAACCCTATGGACAGACGGATGTAAACGTACTTGTGTGCATTTACAACCGTCTACCTTTTGGGTCCACTCTGGTCCACCCAGTCGACAATTCCTCCCCAGCAGCATGTGATGAACAAACCTAGTAAAACAACCCTTACTAGCTCCTACCTTCTGGTAGAGGGTGCTACATTATTATAATCAATATCACATATGCTTAAAAACGATAACACACAGATATAATCAATAAAGCAAAAGCAGCGCTTCAAAACAGTTCAAAGTGATTACACCCTGTGACAGGTGAGTCCATATAAAACTTTCTCCGCTGAGTGTTTCTTTGGGGATTAATCAAGTGTATATATAAGCAAACCTTCTCCACACCTCGTGATACTGCTCCCCTCAAAATTTGCACTCACCAGATATGCAAAGTAAATACGCCTTTTGGTCATAACTTTCACATCATCATGCCATTCGAGATCAGGGTCTTCCACCAGTCTCAGTATCTCATAACAAAGGGAAACAGACCTCATAACGTGATTCTGTTAAGGCTTTTATACCCATAAGAACCCCTGTTTTAGCATTGCGTAAAACAATTAAAAACCAGCATTTGAATATGCTGGTGCAGCATGATCTCTCTCACCGATCCTTAGAAATCCTATCAGCGGTGATTCCCGGGTAGAGTTCGTAGCTGCTGGCAGTCTCACAAGCCGTGTAGTCACGCCTAGACGCGTTTTGTCATTCCGTCTTTGTCAATAGTACTATCAATGTGCATTGATTATGTTCTGTAGTTTCATGGTGTAATTTGTTAGTCTGTATGCACAGCATATAGTAGAGTAAAGCTGGCCATAGACAGATTTAAATATTTGAGGTTCAGCATGGACTGGCCAAATTTTGATCCATGTATAGCCTTCCCTGTTTGGAAAAAATATGATTGTAAGATCTACTTCTGTTGAATGGACAAGCTGGAAAACTTGGCTGCAGCCACTGATCAGTGCATAATGACAGTGGACATTCTTGCTGTCAAAGTACAATGTCCTGGCAAGGGAGGTTCCCCCATTTACCTCACTTGTGTGGATGGAGGAACCTTTTTTTCCTCCTTCAACCTGTTAGCTGAACAGAAAAAAAAGAACAATCTATGGCCAGCTTCATTCCTTACATTCCTTTTTTTTAACAATTTCTGTGTTCAAACACTGCACAGGTTAATGCATGACCTCTGTCTGTAGTCTGAGAACTGACACTTCCTGTGAAGAAACTACATATTCCACAATTCTGGGGGTCACTCAGTCTAGTGATCTGCAGGTCAAAACTAGTAATTAGAGCAAGCACAAGGAAGCAGAGCAATGAAGACATGTGTTTTCATCCCATTAGCACTGCCACATTTGTGACGAATGACCAGAGGAATATAATTACGATAAAATTTAGTTAAAACAACAAAAACATTTGAAAGTGTTACAATGCCTTTAAAGATTATTTTTAAACTGACAATTTATAATTGTTATATTGTATTATTTTCATAAAAATAATCTTTGTTTGATGAATAACTATTTACAGTAAAACACAGTAACCTCCTCACATATGATTCACTGTGTTCTTGGTTTACTGGAGAGAGAATTGCAGAAATGTGTTTGTCTCCTTTCAGGCTGTGTAGGCACCAATTATAAAAATGACATCATTTTTTTATTTAACACATAATACAAAAATACATATTCAAAATCTTGCACATAAAATTCAACAGACTAGCTATGTCTCTATAGTGTAATAATGCATAACATTAACATCATTATAATCCTGCAATCAATGTAGTATGCAAGAAAAGGCTCTACATGTTTCGCAATTAAATGCTTCTTCGGGAGCTTATTAAATGTTCTTGGTTATAACACCATAAGGTGTGACTCAATATCTAATGAGTATTAATAAGACATGAGCCTGAATGATAACGCAGTGGTAACCAATCAGCAGCAAGATCTGGCACTGTCAATAATTAAACAAGAGGAAAAGTGTATGTAAAAGGGAGACACAATGGTGTCATAATGCACCTAACAGCCAGGGCAAGCCTTCATAGCAAATAAAAAATATATATATAGAATCCGCGCTTAGGATTAGAACTGCAGCCTCCCAGAGAGGTACTGCACACCAGGGGCGTACCTAGAGCATTTGGCACCCGGGGCGACTCCTATATCTGGCACCCCCCCCTCAATTTAAAATGTAAAAACACCCCACTGTTTCCCCTGTATACCTCTTCATCCCCAATATCTCTTTGTCACTACTTTGTACACCCTCTCGACAACTGGACCCCTTTACATTACACAGCCCCCCGCAGCTCTGGACCCCTTTACATTACACAACCCCCTGCACCTCCTGGACTCCATTACACAACCCCCTGCACCACTGGACTCCTTTACATTACACAGCACCCTGCACCTCTGGACTCCTTTACATTGAACAGCACCTTTCACCTCAGGACCCCTTTACATTACAAAACCCTCTGCACCTCCTGAACCCCTTTACATTACAAAGCCCTCTGCACATCCTGGACCCCTTTACATTACAAAACCCTCTGCACATCCTGGACCCCTTTACATTACACAGCACCCTGCACCTCAGACCCCCTTTACATTACACAGCTCCCTGCACCTCTGGACCCCTTTACATTACACAGCACTCTGCACCTCTGGACTCCTTTACATTACACAGCACTCTCCACCTCAGGACCCCTTTACATTGCAAAACCCCCTGCACCTCAGGACCCCTTTACATTACACAACCCCCTGCACCTCAGGACCCCTTTACATTACACAACCCCCTGCACCTCAGGACCCCTTTACATTACACAGCACCCTGAAGCCTTTGGGTTCACACTGGTGTCCTGGAGTTTGTCGCAGTGCTGTGGTATACGCAGTTTTTCTGCATTCTATCCCCATTTTTAGCTGCAGTCCCACAGACTTCTATTAGCTTGTGTAATTTTACTGTGTTTTCTGAAAGCACATCAAAGATTCAGTATAGAGGACATTTGGTGCACTTTCAGAAAATGTTGCAAAAATGTGTAACCTAATAAGAAGTCTGTGGGACTGTAGTGAAAATTGAGGCAACTGAACCACAGTGCATCAGTGTGATCCCACTTGAGTCCTGGTTCACATATACGCGATGCAGGAATCAGCGCAATTCCAGTGCGGATTCCTGCATTGCATGTTGCTTGACGGCCGTTCACGCTGCCCTTTGCAAACTGCTATGGGTGTCAATGTGAAATTAATGACACCCCCAGATCGGTTTGCAGATCACAGTGAGAACTGTGAAATGGTGCAGGAATCGGATTGCATAAGTGTAAACACCCATCCAATCCGATTCCAGTGCAGACCAAAAAAAGGGTCCTCTTTGCACAGACATAGCATGTGATTTGCACAGCAATGCGGTGCGAATCACATGCAATATCTATGATCACATCCTGGTAAAGTAACATGATGGGGCCAACTATAAGCATAGAGTTAATGAAAGACTCTGGAGGACACCAGAGGAAAGAGGGGGAGTGAAAGAGATTTGGGAGAGAGAGAGGGCAGAGTCTGGACACAGTGACAGCACTGATCACTCACTTGGATGTCTCCAGGTAGCTCACACTAGTTCCCTCGGCAGCTACTTGTTTAAATGTTCCCGCCCCCACATTCCTTCCAGGCGCAGCACACAGCATGGACGGGACACAGTAACAGAGGGGAGGGAGGGGGCAGAGCCGATGCAGCCTCTTCCATCTCTGTGGAGGGGGGGGGGGATTTTGTACTCTCTGGGCTGTTTTTAACAGAGAGCGAGATGCACAGCATTGTGACAGTGGGTCAGTCCGCCTGAGGTCTCCCTGCTCAGCATGTCGCATCGCGGCTGCACTACCAAGCCCTTCCCGCTCTCACTGTTTCATACAGGGGAGGATGGGGGAGCCGCCTGACACCCCCTAATGTGTGGCACCTGGGGCGGTCCGCCCCCCCCGCACCATAGTTAGTACGCCCCTGCTGCACACTAGTGTGTAGTAAAAGAAATGGTTTTAAATTAAGGGATTGTGGCGCTGTTCAGGGTAAGTGTGGCGAGAGCAGGATAAAAATTGAAGTAAATAAATAAATAAATATAAGACAGGTGCATGTAAACGTGAAAATGCGTATACCTGATACGTGTAAAAAACAATAAGACAACTTCACTTAAAAACCAATGAGGATCTATAAAGTGACTATGTGCGACTGCTCATGAACATAATGTGTAACTCAATACATAAATATGTATAAGCAAATACATGTGACAAGCAAAACCAAAAGTGTAAAATCCCATCAAGGTAAAAAATAAAATAAAAATAAAAATAGAGTGACTCCGTGCTAAAATGAAAAAATTATTATTGTTATATATACAAAAATATATAAAAAATATATATATAAAAAAAATATAAATATATATATATATATATATATATGTTGAATGAATCCAGTGAGGATAGGATGAGTGTATCCTCTAAAAAAGCGGTTCAAGTGTACATTTTACAGTATGATGGGTAGAAAAAATAGATAAAAAATCCTTAACACTTGTCCCAAAAAAATCAATATTAGTGATCAGTGATCAAAGTTCATAGCAAATAGTTAACAAGCAGCAAAGTCAGATAGAGGGTAGGCATTCCAGACCATCTTTCCAGGCTAGATGTAAAGGATATGCATTGTAGAGAGATCCAAAAAACGAACCACCACCTTATTAATACTCATTAGATATTGAGTCACACCTTATGGTGTTATAACCAAGAACATTTATATATTTTGTAGGCCTAGTGTGCATAAACATGGCCAGTACCCCTGGGGGAAGCTTGGATAGATAGACAAAGAAATGTATATGCAAAAATGAAATATGTTTTATTTAGGGCAATATATTACCCAAAAAAAAGGGTAGGTGAATGTACAGATTTACATTAAATCAGACATATATATGAAATTTAGACCATATGGATATACATATAATATAGCATTTGCAAAATAACTTGCGATACAACAGTAGTTTTTAGGAAGATGCCGACATGTTTCGGACGGAAGTCCTTTTTCAAAGGCAGTTAAACATCCTGTGATTTCACATATAAACTGTGTGAAACAAAGTAAGCATTAGTATACAAAATATAGTTGGTTGTATTGCCATAGATATACTTGTCATTGCCATTGTGTGGACCTGGTACTTACATGCAAAGCAGTGGGGACATTCCAGCTACAATTAGGAGGTTGATATAGTCTAGAGATAATGACTGTATATACAGGAAATCTGTGCTGTTAAAAGCAAGAGAGCGTTGCCCTGTAAAGGGCCGTCCGAAACATGTCGGTATCTTCCTAAAAACTACTGTTGTATCGCAAGTTATTTTGCAAATGCTATATTATATGTATATCCATATGGTCTAAATTTCATATATATGTCTGATTTAATGTAAATCTGTACATTCACATACCATTTTTTTTGGGTAATATATTGCCCTAAATAAAACATATTTCATTTTTGCATATACATTTCTTTGTCTATCTATCCAAGCTTCCCCCAGGGGTACTGGCCGTGTTTATGCACACTAGGCCTACAAAATATATATTCTATGTTCAAAATTCAGGGAAGCAATAGACGCCCCAAACTCTATCAATACTTGCCCATCCAATTTTCTTCTTAACCAAGAACATTTAATAAGCTCCCGAAGAAGCTTTCACATTGAGCGGCTCTTTCAGAGCGCTTTGCAGGCGCTATTTTTAGCACTTTAGCGCCTGCAAAACGCCTCAGTGTGAAAGCAGCCTTAAGTTTACACATTAAAGCTTTTGTTAACCCCAAAAAATAAATAGATTCCCTGGTCCATTAAAGCAGATTAAACAGCACAGTGATTGGTAGGTAGCCTCCTCACATACAGTTAACTTTGACAGGACAGTCTTGCTGGCTGAGAGAAGAAGTGGGACTACAATTGTATCATACTTACTTCCTCATGCAGAAATGTCATATTATATTCAGAATGTGTTTGTGTTTTTCTGCTGTTTTGTGAAATTCTGTTGAGGCTGTAACTTCTCTGAATTTGTCTCCAGCAGCCATCTTGGAGAAGCCTCATGTTCTGATTGGTACCAAGTTATCTTGAGATTTTGTCCACCATTTTCTGTTAGCTTCCATATAAAAGAGGGCCCAGACACCATTTTGAGGAGACATGTGTGTGGAATGAGTGAGGGAAAGGTATACTACCTGTGAGGGAAAGCTAGGCCTTACTCAGGGAGAGTGTTCCAGTGTAGGGACAGAACAGGGTTCCTCAGGAGTCCTGCCTATCAGCACTGCTGCTGTGCTTGTGATAGAAGCTCATCTAATGCCGCGTACACATGAGTGGATTTTCCATCGGTTTTTCCAATGGAATTCCGCTCAAGCTTGGCTTGCATACACACTGTCACACAAAAGTTTGCTGAACTTTCGACTGTCAAGAACGCGGTGACGTACAACACTACGACGAGCCAAGAAAATTAAGTTCAATGCTTCCGAGCATGCATCGAATTGTTTCTGAGCATGCGTAGAAATTTTGCGCATCGGAATTGCTGCAGACGATCGAAATTCCCGATCGGAACTTTTTCCGACCGAAAAATTGAGAACCTGCTCTCAATCTTTTGCTAGCTGAAATTCGGCCAGCAAAAGTCCGATGGAGCATACACACGGTCGCATTTTCCGACCAAAAGCTCTCATCGGTCTTTCGCTGGCCGAATTTCCAATTGTGTACGTGGCATAAGACAGTGTATTTTCCTGTTAAATCATCTCTGCTGCATCTATGGAAGCTGCTTATGGATAGCAGCCTATGGCAAGTAATCAAAGTGTGCCTTGTATACCACTGATGTTCCTGAAGAGAGGAATAATAACTACAGTGCCAGTTTACTGAGCTGCATTCTGTATCTTTAGTGAATGGACTGTGAATCTGTGCCTTGTATGCTAACAATAGAACTGTTTACTCCACTTTTGTAAATATAATTTTCCACTGTGGCAATTAGAGTTACTTCATTTACAATACCACGCAGTGTGTTTTCCTCTATATTACAGCCATGCTAATTCCCCTGCTTACAGGCCCCCTCTAAACTATAAAAAACCTCCCTGAACCTGCCACTTTTCTATGGTAAAAAACATATAGGAAGATGGCGCTGTTGCACAATAATCAGCATTTGTACCTTCTTATTAATCCAAAAAGAATTTGCAATTCTGATTTTTTTGAAAAGATAGAACTAGTGTAGAAAGCAGATGAAAGAGAAAAACCTTTTTATGTTATTTGCAAGCAAGTCCAAGATACGGAAGATTTTGTAAACCACTGTAACAACAACCCACATGGTCTAAAATTTACATATGTCTCAGATTCTGATAAATTGGCATTTTTAGATCTAGAGCTATATCATGTTGAGGACGTCATACATGTCAAGAATTATACAAAACCAACCGCGGGAAATTGTCTTCTACATTATAAAAGTTGTCACTTCCATAAATGGAAAAACAACATTCCCAAAGGACAATTCTGTCGCTTAAAACGCAACTGCACTAACCCTCATGATTTTTTAGAAGATAGTAAAATACTTTGTAAAAAACTGAGGGAAAAGGGATATCCAGAATCCCTTATACAAGAGGCTCAAACATATTACACACAAGATCTCCCATCAAATCCAGTAAAAGAAGCATTTGATCAATCAGTTCGCTTCACCACTAGGTTTCACTATGGTCATAAAAAAATTGAATCTATCCTAAGAAAACATTGGCCCATACTCCTGGAGCATTTATATTTAAAAACTCAGTTACCTAAATGCCCTAAAGTCACCTATAGTAGAGCTCCGAACATCAAAAATAAAATTGCCCCTAGTAAGTTAAAATCTTGTTCCACCCAGTCTTCACCACGTATATACCTAGTGCCACTTTGTGGCCTGTTTCAGTGTAAAAAATCTCTGTGTAAAACATGCAGATACATAGAACATGGCCAAAAACATTTCACGATCAAGAGCAAGACGTATGAGATTAGTGAATTTTTTAATTGCTCATCGGACTTTGTGCTGTACTGTCTGAGCTGTCCTTGCCAGCTACTCTATGTAGGCCGCACCATCCGCCCTCTCAGAGAGAGATTTGGCGAACATCGCAGGAAAATAGAGGCAGGCAAGCACAAGAACAGAGTTCCTCGCCATTTTGCTCAGTATCATAAAGGTTCCACAGACCGTTTAAAAGTTTGGGTTTTGGAACAAATGCCTAAAAACATATCAGAGGCAGAGAGGTTCTTTAACCACTTTCAGACCGGACCAATTTGCAGCCAAAGGACCAGGCCCCTTTTTGCGATTTGGCACTGCGTCGCTTTAACTGACAATTGCACGGTCGTGCGACGTGGCTCCCAAACAAAATTGACGTCCTTTTTTTTTCCCACAAATAGAGCTTTCTTTGGTGGTATTTGATCGCCCCTGCGGTTTTTATTTTTTGCGCTATAAACAAAAATAGAGCGACAATTTTGAAAAAAATGCATTATTTTTTATTTTTTGCTATAATAAATATCCCCAAAAAATATATAAAAAAACATTTTTTTTTCCTCAGTTTAGGCCGATACGTATTCTTCTACATATTTTTGGTAAAAAAAATCGCAATAAGCGATTATTGATCGGTTTGCGCAGAAGTTATAGCGTTTACAAGATAGGGGATAGTTTTTATAGCATTTTTATTAATAATTTTTTTTTTATTATTAATGGCGGAGATCTGCGATTTTTTTTTGTGACTGCGACATTATGGCGGACACATCGGACATTTTTGACATTTTTGGGACCATTGTCATTTTTACAGCAATTAATGCATTTAAATGCATTGATTTCTGTATAAATGACACTAGCAGTTTAGGGGTTAACCACAAGGTGGCAGTGTAGGGGTTAAGTAGGCCTAGGGGTGTGTTTTTTACTGTGGGGGGCGTGGCTGTCAGCTAGTGAATGCTGATCTCTGCTCCAATCACAGGGAGCAGAGATCGGCGTCACTAGTTGCTAGGCAGAACAGGGAGATGCTGTTTATCTCGGCATCTCCCCGTTCAGCCGCTCCGTGAGACGATCGCGGGAGTCCCCGCGGCGATCGAGTCCGCGGGGACCGCGGCCGGACTCACGGGGGGTCCCGACCGGTGCGGGAGCGCGCCACTCCCGGCGCGCTCCCGATGGCACGGACAGGCGAAAGGAGGGACGTATATATACGCCCTCCTGCCTGTACGTGCCATTCTGTCGACGTATATCGTCGTGCGCCGGTCGGCATGTGGTTAAGTTATGCGAACGCGAAACTTGGATCTATTCCCTTGATGCATTGTCACCCGGCGGAATTAATGAAGCCTTGGAATTATCCACGATTTTATAAATTTTTACTAATTCTTTTTCATTATATCGGGTTCACTTTTTATTCTTACATATATAATACTTTTTTTCACTTCTATATGTTTTTATATACATCTATATATAATTTTATAAACACTAAGGGGAAAAAAATTTATAAGAATAGAAATAAAAACAAGTACATAGGGATCAATATAGGGATTAATATCATCTCAAGGATTCCCCAGCATTGTTGAACACGGTGCTGTTTTGTCTGTAGAGAGTCCTGTGCACGTATGTGCATGTATATTTATATGTGTATATATGTATATATAAAATAAAAATTAGGCTAGGATCTGACTCTAATACCAACTAATTCTCCTTTTTTTCCTTTTTTTCTCTTAGTCACTATAGCTGCTCCTGTGTACACTATATATATATATATATGTATATATATATATGTGTATATATATATATATATATGTATGTGTATATATACCCTGTTTCCCCGAAAATAAGACCTAGCGTGATTGTCGGTTTTCAGGGTAGGGCTTATTTTCGGGGAAACAGGGTAGGGCTTATTTGGTGGTAGGGCTTATATTGCAGCCAATCACGCTAGGTCTTATTTTAGGGGAAACAGGGTATGTATATTCTACGATTTCTATATCAGTGTATCAGGGAGCGGCTAGACTTTATTAAACAAATTATTAAACAAAATATTATCTATATTATATATAACAATTTTTACCATGCAGTCATGACACCAAAATATTATATAATGGGTTGTTTTGCATATATATGTCTGTAATGCTTGATATACGCGAGAAGTGTGTGTATATATATATATATATATATGTGGGATGCTAGTTTGTATTATTTTTGATACTTGTTATCGATTTCAAATGTATGCTGCTATTCTATATGTGTATTATTTTTTAGAAGAAAAATTGCAATAATATATAATTGTGCTCTATGTTTCTCCATAGATCTCTATTTTTCGTTTTTCTGCCCCCCCCCCCCTCCCCTTTTTTCTTTTTCCCTTCTTCCTGTTTCTTGTCTCCCCCTCTCCCCTTTCTTTTTTATTGTTTGTTCTTAATAGCTCCTTTTTCCAAAAAGCCCTTTGCCAGTAATCCCAAAAGTCATATTTTTGCACATGCAATATTCAATCAATCGTAGTGGCTTGTAACCATGCTAGAGTATGTCAGTGATTATTATTTTTTCACAACAACCGCTAGATGGCGCTAGGACATCAGCACACATAAAAGGATGTATGCAGCCTCAGTCCCTTTAGCTTGAAGAAGGAGCGCGCCTGTTTGTCTATCTACAGTGCGCATGCTCGGAAACGCCATCGCAATCGGCTGTGACGTCATTGCGTTCGACGCCTGTTTGCTACTGTGGACCTGAGCCAAGCCTCGGTCCTAGTATACACAACGAGGACCAGGAAATCCTGCTGGTCGGGACCTTAAGCCTGGACTGCAACAGGCGCCCTCAACGCTGACAGACGCCACAGAGGACTTATGTGCTGACCACCCCTTTCCCTGATGTAAGTGGATGTATGCACCTTTTATTGTTTAATAAATGCTGTTCCCTTTTTTGCACTTCTCTATGGTGACCATGAAAATCAGGACCACCGTGGTCAGAGTGCGTCCCTCCATCATACGCTGCTGCCCCCTCTGCTCTCCTCTCTCCCCCCTCATCCCCTCCGAACTGCATGTCAGCTTGTGTCTGTGTGTCTCTGTCTCCGCCCCCGCCACTTCTAGTAAAATCAAAAATGTTTTATTCTCACTGCCAGCAAATCTTTAATATCCTGGCAGAGCACACTGCATTAGTCTTTTAGAAAAACAAGTGCTGTAAATACCGTTTTAGCGCTGTCTTCATGCCGGTCACGTGACTCTCGGCCGGTTTCTAAGGCTACTGCAGGAGAGGCTGAGCCGCCATGTGATCTCCCCGGCTGACATCAGAGGGAGATCACAGCCCCTCCTGCAGTATCCATCCATCGGAGCTGTACAGCGGCCGTGAGTCATGTGACCGGCCTGAAGACAAACCTAAATAGGTACTTATATCGCTCGTTTTTCTAAAAGACGAATGCAATGTGCTCTGCCAGTGTTTGAGTTATATGGGTTAACAAGCCCTTTAAGTATAATATATTGCAGCTTATCAGTCCTTTGAAGTAGGGGCTTTGTCCCCCTGATTTTCACCTAATGATCTTGCATATAACACATGACACTTCCATTCCTAGAATGGCACCATTGTATCTATTGAAGGAGCCATGGTTGTCACACTAACTAACATGTCTTCTTCTGCATTTCATCAGGAGTGATATACAGGTAGTTAGTAGTTTACAGAAGAAAGATTTGAGAGAAAGATAACATTGTTTGTTATATTAGTTTAACTTACAGGAATTGACAAACAATCTGCATTTCTGGCATGATCACCAGGCATTTTCTGTACTCGCTGAAAATGTTCTTCGTCTGGAAAATGAAAACTAATGTAGCTACCACATCTAAGACATTTAAGCTTCAATATACAGTATTACATTTCTGTATTGGGTTTAGATATGGTTAACGTGGAAAATAATCGGAACTAGGTCTGCTTTACCCTTAAAAAAGAAGCTTTATCACCTAGCATCTTGCCAACATTTAAATAAAACCACTAGCCAAACCTTGAAAATTAACCTTTAAGTTACTCTTTGAGCACAAGGTCACTTTTTTATTTAAAAACATACCTGTAATAAAAGAGGCAATATATTTAACCTGGTGGTAAGTTGAAATACTGCCTCTTCACTGCTCCCTGGCCGCTGCAAGTGTTTGACCAGTTGTATACCTGCTTCCCCCTCCATCTGCAATAAATTTTCTGCTGACTCATCATGTACATCAAATAGTGACATGTGAGCTAGCCAAGAGAAACCACTGCGGGTGGCAGGCGAAGCTTGTATTTCACACACATGGAAGTGTGTGTGCCCGCTCATATAAATTACAATAAGCCTAGCTCTATCCAAATAAATGGGCTTCAAAATCTTAACACGCTGGTACAGGGTCTCTCCCTTCTACATAAAAATGTTTCCGAGCATACCCTCCCTGTGCTGGCGCTCTTTCCAGCATTAGGGCACATATCTCCATATGTTCTGGAGTTATCCGGTTCTGAAGCCCATATTCAAACTCACTGAAGTTCATTTGGGGGATGATCTGGCAGCCTATCTGCTTCACTTAACTCCTATCTCATCCAAACATCATAAAAGGTCACAGTTCAGTTACTACACAAACAGTTACACAAAATTTAGGAAATTGACAGAATGCAGCCTTGCCTCTGCTAATCACAGAAAGGAGAAGTTTCACAAAACACGGTTCTACCGGACTGACTATACCTTTTCTACTAGTTATATCGCAGAACTAGCCACCTGAATCTGGCCAGTAGGGATGAGCCGAACACCCCCGGGTTCGGTTCGAACCAGAACCTTCGAACGGACCGAAAGTTCGCGCGAATTTCGAACCCTATACGTTATAATGGACGCGAACGTTCGAAATCAAAAGTGCTAATTACAACGGCCAATATGCATGTTAATGTCATAAAACAGGTTTGGGGACCCGGGTCCTGCCCCGGGGACATATATCAATGCAAAAAGAACTTTTAAAAAACTAACGTTTTTTCGGGAGCAGTCATTTTAATGATGCATAAAGTGAAAAAAAAAAAGTGACATTTTCCTTTAAATATGGTACCTGGGGGTGTCCAAAGTATGCCTGTGAAGTGGCATGTGTTTCCCGTTTAGAACTGTCCTTGCACAAAATGACATTTGTAAAGGAAAAAAAGAAGCCATTTAAAACCACTTGCGGCTTTAGGTTTGATCTTAAGTAGAATCTGAACAGGTACATTATGAAGTGTAGCTCCATCCCAAAAAAATCTATTTTTAAGCTTTTTGGAGAACATAGGGAGGGGTTATCACCCCTGTAACATTTGCTGTCTTTGCACATCTGTTCAGAACATGTCACCTCACTTTCCGTCCCAATGATAAATGTTTTTGGAAAAGTGGGGTTTTAATTGAAACAAGGATTGGTGATAAAGTATCAGTAGAGAGGAGATACCTTTTTCCCAAATTAAATCTAACAGGATAGAATTTCCCTTCCTAGGGGTAGATTTCCTCTCACTTCCTGTTTTCTCTTTCCATTTGCAAGTAGGAGTCGTTTGTAAGTTGGATGTTTGAAAGTAGGGGCCTGGCGTATATACTCTGCAGAAATTTGCCCTATTAGATGTTGGTGTAGCCACAAGACTGGTGGGCACAGGAATGGGCCCTGCTGTGAGTTAATAGATCAAGATTTGTAATTGCATGCACCTGTTGAACAGGGCAGAAAAATTGGGGGTGGTGGTGGTGGTGGTGGTGGTGGTGGACGGTTTTGCCACAAGACTGTAAGCTCTCACAGTTACTCTTGGTGGGCGCAGGAATGGGCCCTGCTGTGAGTTATTAGATCAAGATTTGTAATTGCAAGCACCTGATGAACAGGGCAGAAAAAT
Organism: Lithobates sylvaticus; assembly: GCA_028564925.1. Taxonomy (NCBI): domain Eukaryota; kingdom Metazoa; phylum Chordata; class Amphibia; order Anura; family Ranidae; genus Lithobates; species Lithobates sylvaticus. The sequence continues at coordinate 534,550,844 of CM053026.1, read as the reverse complement.
TGGGCCTTTGGCGGTGGTGGTGGACGGTGTTGCCACAAGACTGTAGGCCCTCATAGTTACTCTTGGTGGGCGCAGGAATGGGCCCTGCTGTGAACTATTAGATCAAGATTTGTAATTACCCGCCCCTGTTAAACAGGGGCTGAAAAATTGTGCCTTAGGCACTGGTGCTGGTGCCACAACACTGCAACCCCTCACAGAGACTGTACTTGGAGCACAGCAGTCACACGTGTTGCGAAGCATTTTTTTAAAAAATTGTAAGTACACGCCCCTGTTAAACAGGGGCTGAAAAATTGTGCCTTAGGCACTGGTGCTGGTGCCACAACACTGCAACACGGCCCTCACAGAGACTGTACTTGGAGCACAGCAGTCACACGTGTTGCGAAGCATTTTTTTAAAAAATTGTAAGTACACGCCCCTGTTAAACAGGGGCTGAAAAATTGTGCCTTAGGCACTGGTGCTGGTGCCACAACACTGCAACACGGCCCTCACAGAGACTGTACTTGGAGCACAGCAGTCACACGTGTTGCGAAGCATTTTTTAAAAAATTGTAAGTACACGCCCCTGTTAAACAGGGGCTGAAAAATTGTGCCTTAGGCACTGGTGCTGGTGCCACAACACTGCAACACGGCCCTCACAGAGACTGTACTTGGAGCACAGCAGTCACACGTGTTGCGAAGCATTTTTTTAAAAAATTGTAAGTACACGCCCCTGTTAAACAGGGGCTGAAAAATTGTGCCTTAGGCACTGGTGCTGTGGCATGGATCATTGAGGAGGAGGAAGAGGATAGTCAGTGAACATAAGAGGACAGTCACTCAGCATCAGCATAGGCAGTCTTGAAGGGATGTGACATTAAAAATTATTCGGTTATATCCGCCTCAGGTGCCTGGTAGCTGGTGGTGATCCAAGACTGATTCATTTTGATGAATGTCAGTCGATCAACCGAGGCGGTGGACAGGCGCACCCTATGATCAGTCACAAATCCTCCAGCAGCACTGAATGTGCGTTCGGAAAGAACGCTGGAGGCAGGACAGGCCAGTAGCTCAATTGCATACTGTGCAAGCTCTGGCCAGTGATCCATCCTCAGGACCCAGTAAGCCAGAGGATTTTCGGTGGGAAAGGTGTCCAAGTCTGACCTTGCCCCAAGGTATTCCTGCACCATGTATATCAGACGCTGGCGATGGTTGCTGGAACCGATCATACCTTGGGGCTGCGGACTAAAAAATTGTCTGAACGCATCGGTCAGACGTCCACCTTCCCCACCGCTCCTTCTGCCACTGACCGAAGCCTCAGCAACTCGTCGCCCAGGACCAGGAGTTTGTAGCCTCCCAGTTTCTGGGAACGCGTTGCACAGACCTTTCTGCAAGGCCTCCCTGAGATGTCTCATCCTCTGCTCCCTCTGCGACGGCAAGATAAGGTCCGCAACCTTACCCTTGTACCGCGGATCAAGGAGAGTGGCCAGCCAGTAATGGTCCCTCTCCTTGATCCGAAGAACACGAGGATCCTTCCGCAGGCTTTGCAGGATCAGGGAGGCCATGCAGCGTAGGTTAGCTGAGGCATTCGGTCCGGAGTCTTCTGGGTCACTGAGGATGACATGATCGCCAGCCACCTCCTCCCAGCCACGTACAAGTCCACTGGCTTGTTGGGACTGTACATCATCCCTAAAAGACTGCTGCTGCTGATGCTGAGTGCCAGGCTCCACCTCCATGCTCACACAAATCCTCCTCCTCCTCCTCCTCCTCCTCCTCCTCATCCTCTTCCTGTGTGATGGGTGGGACAGAAGGAACACTGTCCGGATAAAGGGGGCCTTGAGAGGCAAGGAAGTCCTCCTCTTCCTGCCTCTGTTCTGCCTCAAGTGCCCTGTCCATTATCCCACGCAGCGTATGCTCCAACAGGTGGACAAGAGGGACAGTGTCACTGATGCATGCACTGTCACTGCTCACCATCCTCGTGGCCTCCTCAAATGGTGAGAGGACAGTGCATGCATCCCTGATCATGCTCCACTGACGTGGGGAAAAAAACCCAAGCTCCCCTGACCCTGTCCTGGTGCCGTAGTCGCAAAGGTACTCATTGATGGCCCTCTGCTGCGTGTGCAGTCGCTGCAGCATGGCCAACGTTGAGTTCCACCTGGTGGGCATGTCAGATATTAGGCGGTTCTTGGGCAGGTTCAGCTCCTTTTGCAGCTCAGTCAGCCGAGCACTGGCATTATAAGATCGGCGGAAATGCACACAGACTTTCCTGGCCTGCCTCAGGACATCCTGTAAGCCTGGAACCTGCCCAAGAACCGCTGCACCACCAGGTTGAGGACGTGAGCCATGCAGGGCACATGGGTGAGCTGCCCCTGTCGCAGGGCGGAGAGGAGGTTGGTGCCATTGTCAGAAACGACCATTCCTGGCTTAAGCTGACGTGGCGTCAACCACCTCTCGGCCTGCCCCTGCAGAGCTGCCAGAACCTCTGGCCCAGTGTGGCTCCTGTCCCCCAAACACACCAGCGCAAGCACGGCATGGCATCTTTTTGCCTGCGTACTTGCGTAGCCCCTTGTACGCCTACGGAGCACCGCTGGTTCCAAGGACAGAGCACTGGAGGAAGAAGAAGAGGAGGGGGTGGAGGAGAGAGGTGTGTCACAACCAGTAGCAGTAGTCGCGTTTTGGAGGCGTGGTGGCGGAACAACCTCCAACACTACTGCACCTTGTCCTGCATCCCTCCCAGCTGCCAATAGAGTGACCCAATGGGCCGTGAAAGAAAGGTACCGTCCCTGTCCATGCCTGCTGGACCATGAGTCAGCGGTAATATGCACCTTACCGCTGACCGCCCTGTCCAGCGAGGCATGGACATTGCCCTCCACATGCCGGTAGAGAGACGGAATCGCCTTCCGCGAGAAAAAAGTGGCGTTTGGGAACCTGCCACTGAGGAACCGCACATTGAACAAACTCACGGAAGGGGGCCGAGTCTACCAACTGAAAAGGCAGCAGTTGAAGTGCTAGCAATTTAGCAAGGCTAGCATTCAACCGCTGGGCATGTGGATGGCTGGGAGTGTACTTCTTTCTACGGTCCAGCAGCTGGGGCAGGGAAATTTGCCTGCTGCATTCGGACGTCGGTGTACTGCAAGTACTTGGTTGTGACACACCGAATTCTACACCTTCAGTCCTCTCAGAGCAGCTTTCAGAGAGGACTGAAGGTGTAGTGGGGATGGAGATCCCAGCTGAGGAGGAGCAAGGAGAGGTCCGCTTAGTTCTTTGGTGTGGGTCTTTTATGTGTGCCTGCCAACGAGCTGCATGGCAGGTCGCCATATGTCTGGTCATGCTTGTCGTGCCCAAGCGGCTGATGTTTTGGCCACGCGAGATACGCTTGAGACAAATATTGCAAATAGCAGTGGTGCGATCTGCTGCACTCGTCTCAAAAAAGGCCCACACCAAAGAACTTTTCTGATAACGTGCAGAGGCAGCGCCCTGCACAGGCGGAGCTCTGCGGTGTTGTACAGTTGCTGTGCTGGCCTCTACCTGGCCTCCAGGGGGCATCCTGCCTCGTTGGACATGTGACGCCGCATCCTCCTCCTCCTCGTCCTCCTCCTCATCCTCTCTCCCTTGAGGCACCCACGTGGAGTCAGTGACCTCATCATCCCCTCCCTCTTCACCACTAGAGCAAACCTGGCAGTAAGCTGCAGCTGGTGGAACTGTACTGCCAGATTCCTCAAGCTGGGTATCGTCATCCGAGCCTTCGAATCGTTGGGCATCCTCCTGGAGCATGTACCCAACACTGTGCTCAAAGAGTTCGGGGGACTCCTCAGGAGGACATGGTGGGTCTAGGGAAGGGGTGGCTGATGATGCTCTGTCAGTACCCTGAGCCTGGGTGAGAGAGGATGAGGAGGATGAGGAGGGCTTGGTCATCCATTCTACCAAGCCTTCAGCATGATGCGGCTCCACATGTCCAGCTGCCGAAAACAAAGACGCGCGTGTCCCATGGCCACGTGCTGATGACGATGCACGACCACGTCCACGTCCACGGCCACGTCCACTAGAAACAGAGACTGTCTGCCCTGTGTTCTTGGCTCTGCACGCTCTGCCTCCCCTTGGCGGTCTTCCAGCCATTGTAGTCGGTAGTCCTGTGGGTGCTGCTGAGAAGAAAATATAGGAGCTCTGTGTGATGCCACTAACACACTAGAAGTCCTATAGGTGCTTCTGCAAAGAAAATATAGGAGCTCTGTGTGATGCCACTAACACACTAGAAGTCCTGTGGGTGCTGCTGAGAAGAAAATATAGGAGCTCTGTGTGATGCCACTAACACACTAGAAGTCCTATGGGTGCTTCTGCAAAGAAAATATAGGAGCTCTGTGTGATGCCACTAACACACTAGAAGTCCTGTGGGTGCTGCTGAGAAGAATATATAGGAGCTCTGTGTGATGCCACTAACACACTAGAAGTCCTGTGGGTGCTGCTGAGAAGAAAATATAGGAGCTCTGTGTGATGCCACTAACACACTAGAAGTCCTATCGGTGCTTCTGCAAAGAAAAAATATAGGAGCTCTGTGTGATGCCACTAACACACTAGAAGTCCTATAGGTGCTTCTGCAAAGAAAATATAGGAGCTCTGTGTGATGCCACTAACACACTAGAAGTCCTGTGGGTGCTGCTGAGAAGAAAATATAGGAGCTCTGTGTGATGCCACTAACACACTAGAAGTCCTGTGGGTGCTTCTGCAAAGAAAATATAGGAACTCTGTGTGATGCCACTAACACACTAGAAGTCCTATAGGTGCTTCTGCAAAGAAAATATAGGAGCTCTGTGTGATGCCACTAACACACTAGAAGTCCTGTGGGTGCTGCTGAGAAGAATATATAGGAGCTCTGTGTGATGCCACTAACACACTAGAAGTCCTGTGGGTGCTTCTGCAAAGAAAATAGAGGAGCTCTGTGTGATGCCACTAACACACTAGAAGTCCTGTGGGTGCTTCTGCAAAGAAAATAGAGGAGCTCTGTGTGATGCCACTAACACACTAGAAGTCCTGTGGGTGCTGCTGAGAAGAATATATAGGAGCTCTGTGTGATGCCACTAACACACTAGAAGTCCTATGGGTGCTTCTGCAAAGAAAATAGAGGAGCTCTGTGTGATGCCACTAACACACTAGAAGTCCTGTGGGTGCTTCTGCAAAGAAAATAGAGGAGCTCTGTGTGATGCCACTAACACACTAGAAGTCCTGTGGGTGCTTCTGCAAAGAAAATAGAGGAGCTCTGTGTGATGCCACTAACACACTAGAAGTCCTATGGGTGCTTCTGCAAAGAAAATAGAGGAGCTCTGTGTGATGCCACTAACACACTAGAAGTCCTGTGGGTGCTTCTGCAAAGAAAATAGAGGAGCTCTGTGTGATGCCAACTAACACACTAGAAGTCCTGTGGGTGCTTCTGCAAAGAAAATAGAGGAGCTCTGTGTGATGCCACTAAACACACTAGAAGTCCTGTGGGTGCTGCTGAGAAGAATATATAGGAGCTCTGTGTGATGCCACTAACACACTAGAAGTCCTGTGGGTGCTGCTGAGAAGAAAATATAGGAGCTCTGTGTGATGCCACTAACACACTAGAAGTCCTGTGGGTGCTGCTGAGAAGAAAATATAGGAGCTCTGTGTGATGCCACTAACACACTAGAAGTCCTATGGGTGCTTCTGCAAAGAAAAATAGAGGAGCTCTGTGTGATGCCACTAACACACTAGAAGTCCTGTGGGTGCTTCTGCAAAGAAAATAGAGGAGCTCTGTGTGATGCCACTAACACACTAGAAGTCCTGTGGGTGCTTCTGCAAAGAAAATAGAGGAGCTCTGTGTGATGCCACTAACACACTAGAAGTCCTATGGGTGCTTCTGCAAAGAAAATAGAGGAGCTCTGTGTGATGCCACTAACACACTAGAAGTCCTGTGGGTGCTTCTGCAAAGAAAATAGAGGAGCTCTGTGTGATGCCACTAACACACTAGAAGTCCTGTGGGTGCTTCTGCAAAGAAAATAGAGGAGCTCTGTGTGATGCCACTAACACACTAGAAGTCCTGTGGGTGCTGCTGAGAAGAATATATAGGAGCTCTGTGTGATGCCACTAACACACTAGAAGTCCTGTGGGTGCTGCTGAGAAGAAAATATAGGAGCTCTGTGTGATGCCACTAACACACTAGAAGTCCTGTGGGTGCTGCTGAGAAGAAAATATAGGAGCTCTGTGTGATGCCACTAACACACTAGAAGTCCTATGGGTGCTTCTGCAAAGAAAATATAGGAGCTCTGTGTGATGCCACTAACACACTAGAAGTCCTGTGGGGTGCTTCTGCAAAGAAAATAGAGGAGCTCTGTGTGATGCCACTAAACACACTAGAAGTCCTGTGGGTGCTTCTGCAAAGAAAATAGAGGAGCTCTGTGTGATGCCACTAACACACTAGAAGTCCTGTGGGTGCTTCTGCAAAGAAAATAGTGGAGCTCTGTGTGATGCCACTAACACACTAGAAGTCCTGTGGGTGCTGCTGAGAAGAATATATAGGAGCTCTGTGTGATGCCACTAACACACTAGAAGTCCTGTGGGTGCTTATGCAAAGAAAATAGAGGAGCTCTGTGTGATGGGACTAAACACACTTCAAGTCCTATAGGTGCTTCTGGGAAGAAAATATTGCTCTGTGTGTGTAATGGGACTAACACACTTCAAGTCCTATAGGTGCTTCTGGGAAGAAAATATAGCTCTGTGTGTGTAATGGGACTAACACACTTCAAGTCCTATAGGTGCTTCTGGGAAGAAAATATAGCTCTGTGTGTGTAATGGGACTAACACACTTCAAGTCCTATAGGTGCTTCTGGGAAGAAAAAAATATAGCTCTGTGTGTGTAATGGGACTAACACACTTCAAGTCCTATAGGTGCTTCTGGGAACAAAATATAGCTCTGTGTGTGTAATGGGACTAACACACTTCAAGTCCTATAGGTGCCTCTGGGAACAAAATATAGGAGCTCTGCCTGCCTGCCACGAACACACTACAAGTCCTATAGGTGCTTCTGGTAACAAAATATAGGAGCTCTGCCTGCCTGCCACTAACACACTACAAGTCCTATAGGTGCTTCTGGGAAGAAAATATAGCTCTGTGTGTGTAATGGGACTAACACACTTCAAGTCCTATAAGTGCTTCTGGAACAAAATATAGGAGCTCTGCCTGCCTGCCACGAACACACTACAAGTCCTATAGGTGCTTCTGGGAAGAAAATATAGCTCTGTGTGTGTAATGGGACTAACACACTTCAAGTCCTATAGGTGCTTCTGGGAACAAAGTATAGCTCTTTGTGTGTAATGGGACTAACACACTTCAAGTCCTATAGGTGCTTCTGGGAAGAAAATATAGCTCTGTGTGTGTAATGGGACTAACACACTTCAAGTCCTATAGGTGCTTCTGGGAAGAAAATATAGCTCTGTGTGTGTAATGGGACTAACACACTTCAAGTCCTATAGGTGCTTCTGGGAAGAAAATATAGCTCTGTGTGTGTGATGGGACTAACACACTTCAAGTCCTATAGGTGCTTCTGGGAAGAAAATATAGCTCTGTGTGTGTAATGGGACTAACACACTTCAAGTCCTATAGGTGCTTCTGGGAAGAAAATATAGCTCTGTGTGTGTAATGGGACTAACACACTTCAAGTCCTATAGGTGCTTCTGGGAACAAAATATAGCTCTGTGTGTGTAATGGGACTAACACACTTCAAGTCCTATAGGTGCTTCTGGGAAGAAAATATAGCTCTGTGTGTGTAATGGGACTAACACACTTCAAGTCCTATAGGTGCTTCTGGGAACAAAGTATAGCTCTTTGTGTGTAATGGGACTAACACACTTCAAGTCCTATAGGTGCTTCTGGGAAGAAAATATAGCTCTGTGTGTGTAATGGGACTAACACACTTCAAGTCCTATAGGTGCTTCTGGGAAGAAAATATAGCTCTGTGTGTGTAATGGGACTAACACACTTCAAGTCCTATAGGTGCTTCTGGGAAGAAAATATAGCTCTGTGTGTGTGATGGGACTAACACACTTCAAGTCCTATAGGTGCTTCTGGGAACAAAATATAGCTCTGTGTGTGTAATGGGACTAACACACTTCAAGTCCTATAGGTTGCTTCTGGGAACAAAATATAGCTCTGTGTGTGTGATGGGACTAACACACTTCAAGTCCTATAGGTGCTTCTGGGAAGAAAATATAGCTCTGTGTGTGTAATGGGACTAACACACTTCAAGTCCTATAGGTGCTTCTGGGAAGAAAATATAGCTCTGTGTGTGTAATGGGACTAACACACTTCAAGTCCTATAGGTGCTTCTGGAACAAAGTATAGCTCTTTGTGTGTAATGGGACTAACACACTTCAAGTCCTATAGGTGCTTCTGGGAAGAAAATATAGCTCTGTGTGTGTAATGGGACTAACACACTTCAAGTCCTATAGGTGCTTCTGGGAAGAAAATATAGCTCTGTGTGTGTAATGGGACTAACACACTTCAAGTCCTATAGGTGCTTCTGGGAACAAAATATAGCTCTGTGTGTGTGATGGGACTAACACACTTCAAGTCCTATAGGTGCTTCTGGGAACAAAATATAGCTCTGTGTGTGTAATGGGACTAACACACTTCAAGTCCTATAGGTGCTTCTGGGAACAAAATATAGCTCTGTGTGTGTGATGGGACTAACACACTTCAAGTCCTATAGGTGCTTCTGGGAAGAAAATATAGCTCTGTGTGTGTAATGGGACTAACACACTTCAAGTCCTATAGGTGCTTCTGGGAAGAAAATATAGCTCTGTGTGTGTAATGGGACTAACACACTTCAAGTCCTATAGGTGCTTCTGGGAAGAAAATATAGCTCTGTGTGTGTAATGGGACTAACACACTTCAAGTCCTATAGGTGCTTCTGGGAAGAAAATATAGCTCTGTGTGTGTAATGGGACTAACACACTTCAAGTCCTATAGGTGCTTCTGGGAAGAAAATATAGCTCTGTGTGTGTAATGGGACTAACACACTTCAAGTCCTATAGGTGCTTCTGGGAAGAAAATATAGCTCTGTGTGTGTAATGGGACTAACACACTTCAAGTCCTATAGGTGCTTCTGGGAACAAAGTATAGCTCTTTGTGTGTAATGGGACTAACACACTTCAAGTCCTATAGGTGCTTCTGGGAAGAAAATATAGCTCTGTGTGTGTGATGGGACTAACACACTTCAAGTCCTATAGGTGCTTCTGGGAACAAAATATAGGAGCTCTGCCTGCCTGCCACGAACACACTACAAGTCCTATAGGTGCTTCTGGTAACAAAAATATAGGAGCTCTGCCTGCCTGCCACTAACACACTACAAGTCCTATAGGTGCTTCTGGTAACAAAATATAGGAGCTCTGCCTGCCTGTCACTAACACACTACAAGTCCTATAGGTGCTTCTGGTAACAAAATATAGGAGCTCTGCCTGCCTGCCACTAACACACTACAAGTCCTATAGGTGCTTCTGGTAACAAAATATAGGAGCTCTGCCTGCCTGTCACTAACACACTACAAGTCCTATAGGTGCTTCTGGTAACAAAATATAGGAGCTCTGCCTGCCTGCCACTAACACACTACAAGTCCTATAGGTGCTTCTGGTAACAAAATATAGGAGCTCTGCTGCCTGCCACGAACACACTACAAGTCCTATAGGTGCTTCTGGTAACAAAATATAGGAGCTCTGCCTGCCTGCCACGAGCACACTACAAGCCCCTCTTTGTCAATCAATCTTTGTAACTGAATCTATCTAACTCAATCTCTGCAAGTGAATCTCTCTCTCTATCTATCTAAATGCAGCAGAGTGTCACAGGAACAGCCTGCTCAATCTGCGCCGGAACAGCATGTGACTGGCGCAGACGGCGTGGCGGCGTTTTATAGGGGGGGGCGTGTACTACAGCCCCTGAGCTGTAATTGGCTACAGGCGTCCTGCCTGTAGCCAATTATGGCTCTTCGAGTTTCCGGGGCTGTGATTGGCCAAGCATGCGGGGTCACAGTGCATGCTTGGCCAATCATCAGCCAGCAATGCACTGCGTCGGCCGCGCCGGCCGCAATGCATTGCGGGGCCGCTCGCATCACACGAACGTGATGCGAGCGGCCAAAATAGTTCTGGGCTCGCCGAGCGAGCGAACGCCCGGTGCTCGATGCGAACGTGGGTTCGCATCGAGCACCGGGCCCATCCTTACTGGCCAGTTTATAGACCCTGCTCTTGGTGCCTTGACCTGTACATTCTGGGAGGCCTCTTCTGCCTGCAAGGGTCATTGTATGGGACCTCTAGGGTTGATCCCCAGCATGCACTTTTGTCAGCAGAGTGAATTCAGAGCTTTGGCTCATTGCTTCTGAAGTGTTATACCTGGAGCCTGTGCCCTGGAACTTGCTTAAAACGGACTTTCAGTAATTTTCTTAACTTTCTATTTATTAAATCTTCTGCCCTTGTTGTTTTTATTTTGGATAGTAAAACATTTTTTTTCTGCCAGTAAATACCTTATACAGCCCACTTCCTGTTTCTTGTCTGGTAAAAAGTCTAGGCTTATGACATCATTCATAGCTCTCTCTCTCTCACACTAGTGAGAGTTTGCCAGGAAGGGGGGGGGGGGGGGGGGGGGTCATAAGAGGGCCAATGAGGGCTGGAGGTGTGCCTCTGTGTGTCTGTGTAAATCCAAGAAGTGAACAGGCAGTAGCTTCAGGTGCCCACAGTTAAAATGGATGCAGCCAGACTCAGTGCAGGGAGATTTCTGCAGCATATTTGGCAAGTACAGAATCACAGTATATATAAAATAATATGCAAAGTGGTTGGAGGGAAGCATCAGAATGGCAAAGATGTTTTTTTTTTTACAAATTATGTGAGCAGATTGCAGTTTCTCTTTAACAACCTAGATACTAGGGAGCCTTCCTAACACATGTAAAGTGGTCCTAACACCTTACACAACCCCCCCCCCCCCCCAAGTTTAAACTGAAACTTAATATCATTTTATGCAACTTTACCTCCCTGCAATAACTGGTGTCTTTTTTTCTTGTAACTGTTTAGAGTTTTAACCTTTGAGTGTTAACCCAAACTTAACTCTATTTTGAATCCTACCCTAACCTTAGCACTTAGCCAAACACTAACCTTATCCCTAAAACTTGATACTTACCTAATCATTGGAAAAACTTTCACATGCTAAATCCCCACAGTTCATGTTCCAAGATCCTACAGTGCCAACCTCTTAGGGGCAACACAAAATCACTGGCATACCACTCAATAATTATATGAAAGAGTTTCTAATTTCACAAAGAGTTGCAATCTACTTTCTCATTTTTCCCCTATGGGTCCCTCTTTCAAGAACCTCACTGATCACGATTCACTTCTGACTACAGGAGAAATGTCATCCTTCTCTTATAATGGCCTAATATAGTTGTGTGACATATGACTGTTATTTTATCTTCCCCCGTAGAAGCACAAAGAGTCTTTTACATTAAAAAAAAGTACAGTAGATATTTCACCCATTCAAATGCAATGAGAAACTGGCATTTAAAAAAACTCTTTTACAGTACAAGGAGATTGCTCAGCATGCATTATGACCTTTACATCACCTTGTCTTTGTATATCACACAAGGTGACAAGTTTGTGTCTGCACTCCAGGAAGAGATTAGGCATTAGTCATGGAACGTGTGGGCAGTAAGCAGTGAATATGCTTGAGATTGAGGTTTTCCAGAGAGCAACTAACAAAGACATCCTACCATGCTAAATTAAACATAAAAATGGAACTGACAATATGACGGCAAGGCTTCCTGGACAAATTATGCACTGTGAAGTAAGATACAGACAGCATGAAGAAACTGAAGAGACCCGAAAGACAAATTGGTCAGATAAATGAATAGGTTCAAAGGAAATATTTGACACAAGAATAATTATTCCGAAGTTCATAACTGGACTTTGACTTTAACGTCTACCTTTAAATATTTCCATGTACACTTTTAGATTATAACATATGAATGTTCAAGATGTGTCATTTATATTTTCATGTAATATCTGGGATACAGTGACTGTGTTAAAGTGAACCTGAACACAAAAAGTGAATTTTCTATCGTGCTTAGGCCGTACCCTGGAAAATGTACATTTTATCTTGGGTGCCTCTTCAAAAATAAAAATGAAATTTCTGTGCCCTGAGCCTCAAATCTTTATATATGCAGAATTAGAGGCACAGCTTCTTCTGACTAGTAGTCTTTTGAGATACAGTGGGTATAGAAAAGAATCACCCCCCTTAAAAATAATCACATTTTGTTACTTTAGTTTTTTCCAGCTGTATTTACTCAGTGCAACTTATAACATCTAATTGAAAGATATAGCACCAACATGTCAGACAAAATACAAAAAAATTCAAAAACAGAATCACTGAGTTGAAACAAAGATCATCCCCTTGTGTTAGTATTTTGTTGAACCATTTTTTTGCTTTAATTACTGCCTTTACTCTGTTAGAATATGTCTCTACTAACATCTAGACTTTTCAATATTTTCCCACTCTTTTTTGCAGAGCCGCTCAAGTTCAGTTACATTTGATGGTGATTATTTGTGGACTGCAGTCTTCAAGTCATTCCACAGATTTTCAATGTGGTTTAAGTCTGGTCTCTGACTCTGAATGTCCATGCAAGGACATTCACCTTTTTCTCCTTCAACCACTGTGTGGTCATTTGTGCTTTGGGTCATTGTCATGTTGGAAGTAGACCTTCTTCCCATCGACAACTTTCTGGCAGAGGCTAACAGATTTTCCTCAAGAATTTGATGGTGTTTTGCCTCACCCATTTTTCCATCTATCCTGACAATTACTCCAGTCCCTGCTGCAGAGAAACACCCCCATAACAGGATTTTACCACCTCCATGCTTTACTGTAGGAATGGTGTTATTTGGGCGGTGAGCTGTATTGGATTTCCACCAGACATATCGTTTCGAGTTAAGGCCAAATAATAGAATTTTAGTCTCATCTGACCATAACACCTTTTTGCATCTGGCCTCAGAATCTTCAAGGTGCGTTTTGGGAAAGCTCAGTCGTGACTGCATGTGGACTTTCTTGAGTAGTGGCTTTTTTCTTGCAACCCTCCCATACAAGCCACATTTGATTTTGTGATATTGTTGTCAAATGCACACAATGACCACTCTGTCATAAATTCATGCAGCTGCTTCAGAGTTGCTGTAGGCCACTTGGTAGCCTCTCTGACCAGTTTCCTCCTGGCTCTTTCATCCAGGTTGGAGCAACGTCCTGATCCAGGGAGGGTCTGTACCAAATACTTTCCACTTCTTAATAATATACTTCACTGTGCTTCTAGGCATTGACAAATCTTTGAAATGTTTTTGTATCCATCTGCTGTCTTGTGCCTGTCCACAACTTAATCCCAGAGATCTTTTGACAGTGCCTTGCCACCCATAGTTGATTGTTTGCTTCAGTTGTGTTGGAAGAACAACAACAAGTAATCTAAAGTTGCTTTATACTGTGAAATGTATATATGCATAAATCCTATCTATCCAGCAGGTGGCACTGTAGTATTATAGTGTGTATTCTATGGTAATGTAATCACAGGATGTTCTGTCTATGTTCAGTGTGTACTTGTTTGTTGTTTAGTTCCTGTTTCATGCTGTAAGACATAATCTAATATAGACAGAAAGGAAAAATCACACTCCTATAGAAATGGCCAGATGCATGTCGTCGGATGTCAACCAACCTCACAAGTATTGGGGAGAAGCAGTCATGACTGCAACCTACCTACAAAACAGACTACCCTCAAAACACATTAAAATGACTCCATTCGAAATGTGCCATTGATCAAAGCCTAGCATAGGGCACATCAGAGTGTTTGGATGTAAAACATATGTCTATATTCCAAGTGAAAAGTGATCCAAGCTGGAGAACAGAGCCATAGAGGACATTCTAGTAGATTACAGTGAAATAGATTATTTCAGATATGCATATGATGCCTATTTCATTCAGGGTGTATCCAAGCCTGCCAGACTGAGTTTTTAGATCGGACACTATTGACTAACTGGTTGGGTGATGGCCGGTCCCTCATCATGCTGGAGGCTACACACAGTTAGAATTTCTTGTAATTGGTGAGCATAACATTTATGTAACCTTTTCATTATTTGTGATTTTCTGTTACTGAAAAATGATAAAAGCAACTATAGATTTTTGTGATTGTAATGATGTCTTTTTAAATCTGATTGATTTAGATGCATATTGAGTTTCCCTGAAGAAGCGGAGTTGCAGCTCAGTTCTTGTACTAGTACAGTGTTCTTCACCGGCAATGAATCTGTAGAGTTGGAGCCTCTCGGCTCTCTCACCAATCCTTGGGTACCGTCCTCAGCTCCGGTCCCTCCAATGGTGGCTCTGGTCTCTTCAATGGCGGCGTCCGGTCTCCTCAGTCACAGCCCTGAACTATGCTAGGAACAAGTATCAATGCTGGCAATATGCCATATGTTGTTCACATTTCTACTGACTATCTTTTTATGGAGATACCTTTTAACCACTTAGCGACCGCCGGCCGTCAAATGACGGCCAGGCGGCGCATCTCTCGTTCCGGGAGGGCGTCATATGACGTCCTCCCCTTCTGTGCACTGCAGGGCGCGCGCGCGCGCCACCGGGAGCGCGCGCGCGCTCTCGCCGTGTCACTGGGCACCCACTGGGCACCCGATGCGCGTGCCCAGCGGCCGCGATGTCCGCTGGGCACCCGCGATTGCCCGGTAACACAGCGGGACCGTTGATCTGTGTGTGTAAACATACAGATCAACGGTCCTGTCAGAGGAGAGGAGCCGATGGTGTGTTCTCTGTACAGAGACACACCGATCGGTCTCCTCCCCTTGTGAGGCCCCTCCCCTGTCTTCTGGTCACAGTAAGAAACACTCTTAGGGAACATAATTAACCCCTCCCCTCCCCTAGTGGTTAACCCCTTCACTGCCAGTGTCATTTATACATGAATCAATGCATTTAAATAGTGATTGCTGTATAGGAGAACCTTCTCCCTTGCGCGGCAGCGCATGACAATGGTGCCAAAAATGTGTCAAAAATGTCCGATGGGTCCGCCATAATGTGGCGCAGTCACAATAAAAATGTAGCGCTGCTCTACCCGCTCTGGCACAGTTAGTAAAGGGGTACGTCCCTATGCACATAAAAACTTAGCTTATACTCTAAGTGTAAAAAAAAATATTAATAAAAATGCTATAAAACTATCCCCTATTTTGTAAACGCTATAACTTTTGCGCAAACTAATCAATGATCGCTAATTGCGATTTTTTTTTTTATACCAAAAATATGTAGAAGAATACGTATCGGCCGAAACTGAGGAATAAAAAATGTTTTTTTATATATTTTTTGGGGGATATTTAGTATAGCAAAAAGTAAAAAATGATTGTTTTTTTTTCAAATTTGTCGCTCTTCTTTTGTTTATTGCGCAAAAAATAAAAAACGCAGAGGTGATCAAATACCACCAAAAGAAAGCTCTATTTGTGGGGAAAAAATGATAACAATTTCATTTGGGTACAGTGTCGTATGACCGCGCAATTGTCATTCAAAGTGCGTCAGCGCTGAAAGCTGAAAAATGGCTTGGTCAGGAAGGGGGTTGAAAATGCACTGTAGTGAGGTGGTTAATCAATTCTGTTTCTGTGCTCACCTCAGTGACAACCTCATATACTTATAAACCTTCTTTAGTGTATGGGAGAAATTCACTCTTCCCATTTCTTTGGTTTTATTAAAGCAGACCCCTTTCTCTACTCCAGGAATCAAGAAGACAGATGGATATACATCCTTATCTATGTTGATGACATTATAACCTGTTTTGAACAAGAAGTGGATTACAATTAGTTCACAAGCTGAAAGAAAATGTTGAAATCAAAGAGCTAAGATACATTAACTACTATCTGGGAATCCAAATAGAGTGAGAAGAAGAAGGAACTTATCTTCTCAACCAATCTCAGAAAATCTCAGAAATCTTGGAACAATTCCATATGCAAGATGCAAAGGAAGTGAAAACTCCTATGGAACCAGGCTGTCAAAAGAGCAATGAAGCAGAAAACTTACTACCCAGCAATGATACATATCGCAGAGCAATCGATAAGCTGCTATATGTTGCCACTGTGACAAGACCAGACATATCTGCAGCAGTGGGCATACTATGCAGGAAAGTTTCAGGTCCCTGTCAGCGTACCTCAAAGGAACAATTCAGAGGAAGTTACGGTTACCAGCAACATCCAATCCAAAACTGGTCGGATATGTGAATGCTGATTGAGCCAAGGACTGCACAAACCGCAAATCCACAAGTGGATTCATCTTTCAGTATTGGGAAGGAAGCATAAGTTGGACTAGTCGAAAGCAAGCAACTGTTGCTCTAGCTTCAACTGAAGCAGAGTACATTGTAGCAGTACACGCATGTCAAGAAGCGATATGGATTTGTCATCTTTTTGTGGACATTGGGATAGATGTCAAAACCAATTCCCATTTTTGAAGACAACCAGGGAGGTATAAAGCTTACACAATTAGAAAGGGTCAATCCTAGGACCAAACACATCGATGTCAAGTATCACCTACTGAGAGACAAGTAAACACAAAATCAAAGAGGGAAAAAAAAATGGTGTGAAAAAGTGATTGCCCCCCTTGTTAAAACATACAATCAATACTGCCCGTCAGAGGAGATGACTGCTGATGCACTCACCAAGCCTTTGTTGAAGGAACGTCATAGTTATATCCAGAAGAAGCAAAGTACTGTGACAAAGCACATGCTGTTGAGAAGGGGTGTTGGAAGAACAACAGGAAGTAATGTAAATTTGATTTATACTGTGAACTATATATGCATTATAACTATCTATCCAGCAGGTGGCACTGCAGTGTTATAGTGTGAATTCTATGGTAATATAATCACACAATGTTCTGGCTATGTTTAGTGTATACAAGAAGCTTCCAGCGCATTTTTTTAATACTCTGACAACAGGTTAAACTACCAGGGACTGAAATGCTCCAGGAAAGCTCTTTTCGGGGCAAACTAATCAAAATGACCACCGCTGATCACAGTTGAAAGTAAAATGGCTTTGTGTGCCATTGAGAAGGTGATTAGCTGCACCTGATTGAGTTTACAAGTCATTTTTAGGAGAGGGTTATCCTTTTTCCAACTCAGTGATTATGTTTTTTATTTTTTTGTATTATTTTTTGGCATGTTGGTGTTATGTCTTTCAGTTGGATGTTATAAAAAGAGTAAATACAGCTGGGTAAAAAAAAACTGTCTCTGTCTTCATTTCAGGCTGCAAAGCAACAAAATTTGATTATTTTAAAGGGAGGTGATTCTTTTCTTTACTCACTGTATGTTGTGAAATTTGGAGATGTCACTACTGTGCTGCTCACTGTTCTTCTGAGGATTTGCTAGTGAGGAAGCTGTACTTGAGGATCATCTCCCTTCTTCTGTTTCATTTATTCTGTGGATTTGTGCCTCCTCCACATCTCCTCTATCAAGATTGCCATTCACCTGGCCTGCACAGCATACTCACATCTTCAGCAATGCCAGCCATACCAAAATTATCTCTTTTTCTGTGCTCTGTGGGAGCTCATTAATCCCTAAAATTCCAGGTTCATGATCATACATATGCATACCATGCCTGTCCAGCTGAACTGTGCCCATGCCCACCTTTTCAAGCAGGCCAGGGCACATTTTGCTAAACCATGCTAACGCTGAATTGAGCACGGTATGAAAGGATCACATTAGTCAACCGAATTAAACTTTGTGTGTCAAACATATTTGGTCATGGTACATATTGCCCAGTGTGAGTATGCCCTAGGGCAGGAGAGAGAGAACACAAAGGGGAACTATATCATTTTGTAAATCATTGAGTATTATGTTGTTTAAGTTTTATACTTAGGGCATGTGTTTTAACTTTTTACATTTTTTTTGATCTTCTGTTTTTATAATGGGATCTTCTGTGAGCAATGTGGAGTTTTGCATTGTTGCTAGATGTCCACAATATGGTGCTAATCTCAATATAGTGTAACCCACTTCATTAATTATATTACCTTGTTTTTGTTTATTACTTTTTACATTTTTGTATTTATTAAGGTCCAGCTTCCATTTAAAAATGGTTTGAATCCATCATGATATTTGCTGTTTATTTAGTTTTGGTGGAGTCGGGACTGTGGGGATATTTGCTTTGAGATCGGGTTCCAAAGTAAGGCTTGGGTCCCTTTATCTGCAAACAAGCGTTGGCTTCTTATTCCTGTGGATTCAGAATAAAGCCTACTACACACTAGCGTTTTTTTTTTCATTCAACCCAGCGAGCTGAACAAAGGAAGATCCTGTACTAACAATCCGATTTAGTGCAGCGATCTCACTGCTGAGCTATTGTGTTCTGACAGGGGGGTACCATTGGCTGAGAGCACTCATCGGATGCCAATTGCCAGACCTTTTTAATCAAGCCGGATGTTTGGCCCGGCTTCTGCCGGACCAGCTGCCATACACATGGGCTGAATGTCGGCCAGTTTCTATTGAATATTTGGCCCGTGTGTTCTGGGCTTAAGGCTTCGTTAAATGAAGGAGTGTACACACAATGATATCCAAAATGAGGCTTATTTAGAGGTTGTCTTTATAAGGAGCGATGGTCCAGCACGGCATCCATGTCCTGAAAGATGTCACATATGATGAAACGCATAAGAAGGAGCTACATGCTGACGTCATTGCACTGCCGTAAGTGACCCAGTAGTTGTCTATTTGCCTGCCTGAATGTGTTTTTTTCAATACCCAATTGCCATGAATTAATTTTAAGTGCAAAATACTGTTACATAAAAGTTTTTGGACGATTTTACACTATAAGGGGTGTTTGCTCTTATTTTCTTTCTGAGCTAATTTGGCTGAAATCTGGAGGTGGTGACCTAAAACAAACTGAGCTACCCGTCAACTCTGAGGAGTGGGGGAGACGCAGTAGTTGTGCACATCATTACACATGCCTTTTTTAATTCTAGCATTTGACTTACAATTGACCTCCACTGGACCTACTTTTGATCTTGTTTGAAATGGACGTCAAATGCAGGTCAGCAGACTCCCACTGACTGACATTTAAAAATTGCATTTGACCTACTTTTATTGTGTTTCTACAGACAAAGGATGTTCTACTGAGATGCATATGTTTAGAAGGTCATAGGCAACCTTTTCTTGTAAAACATTTTGTTTTACATTCACACTCAACTCCCAAAATTTCTTTGTGTATGACTAGCATAAGAGAGTAAAATAAGAACATGCACTGCTGTTTTGAAATAGACATAGTTCCCAGCTATCACTCATTTGGAGGGGCTTTCCTTCTACTGAGACCAAATCCCTCTGTCCCTCATGTAGAATCAGTTGTTTCTCTTTTTATTCTGATGTTTACATTCCTATACAAAATGTACTATCTTATTTTCCAAAAGTGTTATGCCGCACTTTTTATCTAACATTCATATTGCTGCATTTGTTATTTTGAAAATCCATTATAAAGAAAAAATAGAGGTCAAAAAAGCACTGGTTGGGTTTAGACATTTTCTGCATATTAGATCTTCGTGGTCTGTATAACTGGGGCAGTAGCAGGGACGTGTCATTTGCCTACATACTGTGTGCTAAAAGGTGCCACTCTTTATCATTTCAGAAGGTTGGGAGTAGTGTTGGGTAAACAGTTTGGCCCGAGCAAGAGTTCATGCCGAACATTGGCTGTTCACCCGTTCGACGAACACCCAAATTGTCGGGGTGTTCAACCGTTTGTTCGGCCCGCCGAATGACCACAATGCACTGCGCCACCGCACAGTGCATTGGAAGCCCTGATTGGCTGAAGCAATGAAAGCTTTTCCAATCAGGGCAGAGCCATGATTGGACACTGTCATGATGACTCTATCCAATCATGGCTCTTTGCTCTTAGTTCCACTCCACACTATAAAAATATTCTTCCCATAGCAGCCATTTGCAGTGTGATATTGGCATGGACAGAGATAGAACAGGGCTCTGTTCAGTGCTACTAATGAATTAGTGTGCAATAGTGGGCTATTGTGATTCTATTGTGAATGTAAAGTATCAGTTTAGTGTGAACCTAGTGATGGTTCAGTGTGAGTGTGGTGCGGCCATTCATTTTTACTTTAGAGTCAGTTTAGTGTGAATCTAGTGACAGTCGCAGTGTATTGCAGTGCGTTAGTGCACAATTAACGCAGTATATTTCAGTGCGTTATTGCAGGTTTACCGCAGTACATTAAAGTGTGTTACTGCGTGTTTAACGCAGTATATTTCAGTGCCTTATTGCAGGTTTACTGCAGTATATTACAGTGCATTACTGCACATTTAATGCAGTATATTTCAGTGAGTCATTGTAGGTTTACCGCAGTACATTGCAGTGTGTTACTGCGCATTTAACGCAGTATATTTCAGTGCCTTATTGCAGGTTTACTGCAGTATATTACAGTGCATTACTGCACATTTAATGCAGTATATTTCAGTGAGTTATTGTAGGTTTACCACAGTATATTGCAGTGCGTTACTCCATGTTTAGCACAGTATAATTCAGTGCATTATTGCAGGTTTACTGCATCATTTTGCAGTGCGCTAGTGCAAGTTTAACACAGTATATTTCAGAGCTTTATTGCAGGTTTACCACTGTATAGTGCAGTGTGTTAGTGCACGTTTAACACAGTATATTTCAGGGCATTGGTGCACGGTTACCGCAGCATATTGCAGTGTGTTAGTGCACATTTAACACAGTATATTTCAGTGCATTATTGCATGTTTACAGCAGTATTTTGCAGTGTGTTAGTACACGTTTAACGCAGTGTATTTTAGTGCATTATTGCAGGTTTACCGCAGTATATTGCAGTGCAATAGTGCATGGTTAATGCAGTATATTTCAGTGCGTTATTGAAGGTTTACGGCAGTATGTTTCAGTGTGCTAGTGCACATTTAACATAGTATATTTCAGTGCGTTAGGGCACGTTTAACGCAGTATATTTCAGTGCGTTATTGCACATTTTAATGCAGTATGTTTCGGTGCGTTAGTGCACGATTACCGCAGTATATTGCAGTGCGTCAATGCAGTTTTACTGCAATATATTGTAGTGTGTCAGTTGAGTGTATCTGTGTAGTGAGTACTCAAGTTAAAGTGCACCAAACACCACTTTCCATTGATTAACGTGCATCCACGTACACATTTCCCCATCTTTATTACATTTTGTTAATAAGCCCCACATCATGTCTGGAGGGCCAAGAAGGAGAGGCAGACATTCCCATGGCACTGTGAGGGGGTCAGCAGCATCTGTGTCCACAGGCAAAGGTAGACGTGGTCTGTCCTCAGGCAGGGCATTATTTCCTCTGTTTAATGATGTTACCCCTGCTATCCAGCCACAGCATGCAAAAGTGGTGGTGGTGGACTGGCTTACTAAACCATTCTCATCCTCCTCATCTCCAATCACCAAACCAGAGACTAGTGCGCAGTCAACTGCAGCTGCCAGAGTGGCTTATTCTGTTTCCTTGTCCACAGCTACTCCTGCCATAGCCCCAGCATCAGGCATGGACAAATCAGCTTAGTTATTTGAACACAGCATCAGGCACTTCCTCCTTGATGATGCACAGCCATTAATTGATTCAGATCTTGGTCCTGAGGTTGAAGAAGCTAGGAACATGAGCCTACAGAGAGGGGAGAACACTGCTAAACAACCAATTGGCAGTCAAGAAAAGCCCAGAGTAAGACGTAGGCTATGCATAGGGCTGGCATGACTAGGCAGCAGGGCAAACCGGCAGTGAGAGGGGTTAAAAAAGTAAGGGAGTGTAGCTGGCCAGGGTAGGGGGTGGTCTAAGATGTTTATTCCTGGGGGTAGGAGGGGCCAGGGTCCGGTGGTCATTCTCTGGTCACCGGATGAAGAAGTAGCTGCTCGTGCCTGCCTGTGCTGCTGTGTCTCTTCTCTGTCCCCAGAATCATGGCTGGCATGGAGGCTTTTCTAGAGCAGCTGAGGGTGGCTGCGGCATCACAGGGATCCCAGTGGCTCCAGCGGCAGATCGCCACTATACAGGAGGAAGAAACGGCAGGCACGGCTGGGGGTGCTAGGTCTCGGCCTCCGAAGCGATATTCACCCCCTAATCCCTCCAAGCTCAGCGCCACCAAGGAAGTCCCAATTCAAGGGACCCTCCAGGCACACCGGCTCCGCCGTCCACACAGGTGGCCGGTGCTAGCTCTGGGAGGAATCCCCGGCGAAGGCGAAGCTTATGTGGCGGGGACAGCGGCGAGGTTTATCCCCAGGTCCCGCCAGCACGTCGTGGGAGGCAGGATCATGCGGCCGCCTCCCCTGGTGATGCACCCATCAGGGAGGCGGCCCGTCGCGGGAGAGGTCGCTCTTATGGCGCCGGCCAGTCAGTCAGAGCGGCCAGCCGCCCCCCACTCCCCCCACAAGATGGTCAGATCCTCCGTTCTGGGCTGCAGGGAATCTCTACAGGAGGTTGACGAGGGGTTCGGATGGTGCCGCTGATGCAGGAGTGAGGCGTGGCCTGGGGGCTGGGACCAGCACTTCTGGACCCGGTGCTTCTTTGGTGAGGGTCCCTTCAGTGGTAAGTAAGGAAGCGGCCTTCCTCTGGTCAAAAGGTGAGCAGTCCAGCTTGGAGGATGAAGTTCCGGATCGGGCGGTGGCGGTGGATGTGGGACGTGCGACTGTGGGTCCTCCTTCTGGGCAGCCTGGTGAGTCCATTACTAATGCTTTTTCTTCTTTAAAGGCAGTGTTGGGTGGGCTTTTAAGCTTGGGCGGGGGGCAGCGGGGGGCAGGGTGCATCCGATCCCCCGCCGGTATTGTCTAATGCGCCTTTACCTCACTCAGCGGCCCACTCAGCTGCTGCGTCAGAGCTGGGTCTGATTTGCAGCATCTCTTGACGGGGGGGTATCCAGGTGTGCGATGTTCATTGTAGAAGTTCTACGGTGGCTATATTCCTCCGCCGATCAAAACGGGCCGATGGGGAAAGGGTAAGTATGTACATGTGTATGGAGTCCCAGGGGAGGTGGTTTGTCCAGTCCCAGCAGTGCAGGACTTCTTGGTTGTCCGCCCGTTAGGTGGGGGTTCATTTTTGGTTCATCAGGATGGGTTGTCATTATCAGTATTCCAATTCCGTTCAGTTTTTTGTAGGTGTTTAGTGTTGGTGGGTTACGATCCCACTGGTTACTTATCCCATTCCTTCCGCATTGGGGCTGCCACTGAGGCAGCCAGATGGCGTTTGGACACATCGGTAATTAAGCGCATTGGGCATTGGGAATTGGACCGGTTTAGGCTCTATGTACGCCCCTATTTGGTATAAGTTATTGTAGGAGAAGAGTGCAATGTGTTATGTCCTTCTGTTGTTTATTGGTGTTGTTAGTGCTATGTGCTGCATTTTTCTTTCAGATGATGCGGCTGGTCTCGTGTGGATCATGGGACACTCTTTTGTCTTTTGGGGGGCAAAGCGGGCTGACGTACGGCCGCCAGATGGGAGTTCCCAGGGAGGTAGCTATGGTTTGGTGGATTGGAGTGCCGGGCATGCTGTGGAGCAGGGTGTTGCCCGAAGTTTATAACTATGCCCGCTTGGATTGTGCCCCGGATGTTTTAGTTTTACATGTTGGTGGCAATGACTTGGGGGTTAGGTCCATAACGACTTGATCAGGGACATTAAGTTTGATGTCCTCTGAATCCGCACAGAATTTCCTCACACCATGGTCGTGTGGTCGCATATAGTTGGCTGCACGTCCTGGCGTTGGGCCTGTGTGGCCACGCTGATTCTAAGAAAAATTTGGTTAGTGCCTTCTATGATCCTCAACATAGTTACGATGTATCTGGGAGAGTATTGTTTTAAATAAATGTTATGTTAAGATGTTGGGTGCCACATGCTTGACAAGGCATTTAACCTCCCCCCACTCATTGCCCATTGGCAAGAGCACCTGAAAGCCACACAAAAAGGATGTAATTCTGCTCCTCCTCACTACTTATCTTTCCAGTCTACCCGCCCTATACTTCATGACCTCTCAGCAGCCTCCACTGACAGGGATGATAGTATAGCGAAGGGTGTCACAGGTCCTTGCAGCTTGTTTGCCAGTAGCACAGCACCAGCTGTAGACTATAGCAGGCAAATTTCTTAGCCCGATCTGCTGCAGCAGAAAAAAAACAATACAGTCACTGCCACCCACATGCACAGCTTCTAAATTCAAGCTTGTCAAAGCTGCTGGCTTTACAACTCCTGCCTTTCCATCTGGTGGATTCTGCCCCCTCCCATGATTTTGCAGAATGCACTGTCCCACAATGGCAGGTTCCCAGTCGCTATTTCTTTTCACGTAAGGCCATTCCAGCTCTGTATAATCATGTGGAAGGCAATGTTGTGGCATCATTAGGCAAGGCAGACAGCTGCAAGGTCCACGCTACTGCTGACACGCGTGGTCCAGCAAGCATGGTCAGGGACGCTACATTTTGTACACAGTACACTGGGTAACTCAGTGCTGCAGCTTGTTTTGCTGTCACGTCGCCGTACAGCTACTGGTGATGATGCGAGATTTGTCAGCTCCACCACTCTGCTGAATTGTCCTCTGAATTGTCCTCTGAACCACCACAAGGTGCCATACAGTGCTTCAGCTGGTCTGTGTAAGGGACAGGAGCCACATCAAAGCAGAGATTCCTGCAGCTCTGCATGGGCAGGCCCAGAGGTGGTTCACGCCAGGCCAGCTGGAGGGAGGAATGGTGATGTGCGATAATGGCACAAACCTCCTGTCCACCTTTAGACAGGGAAAGTTGACAAGTGTGCCATGCCTGGCACGTGTCCTTAATTTGGTGGTACAGTATTTCTTAGGCAGGTACCCAGGGTGGGAAGATCTGCTATAGCAGGCCAGAAGAGTCTGTAGCTATTTCAGGTGGTCATACACAGCCAGTGCTGGGTTGGCTGAAATTCAGCAGGAATTCCACCTGCCCGTAAACCACCAGATTTTTGACATGCCCACCAGGTGAAACTCAACTTTGGCAATGCTGCAGCGGCTGCACATGCAGCAGAGGGCCATCTCAAGTACCTGTGTGAGTATGGCACAACGACAGGCTCAGGCCAAGTCTGCTTTTTTTCGACAATGGCTGCTGATAAAGGATGCATGCACTGTACTGTCACCATTTGAGGAGACGACAAGGATGATGAGCCGTGACAATGTTGTTTTCCTGCTGGAGCAGACTCTGCGTGGCATTATGGACAGGGCACTCGAGGCAGAGCAGCGGGAGGAAGAGGAGGGCTTCCTTTCCTCTCAAGGCCCACTTTATGCAGACACCATTTTTGCGACGCCACACAACACACAAGAAGAGAGGGAGAAGGAGGATTTTGGCAGTTTTGGAGGCACTGAAGAAGAGAAAGACATACGTCAAACCTTAAAAGATGGTTTTCCATCCCCAGAACCCTTGGCAGTAGTACGTGGCTGGGAGGAGGCAGTTACAGATACTGTAATCCTCAGTGACCCTGAAAGAACTCGAGAATAGCCTGTGAAAGGACCCAGGAATACGTGTCAAGGAGAAGGATCACTATTGGTTGTCAATCCTCCTTTACCGCCAAGTGGAAAGTCTCAGAGATCATCCCATCCCCACAGAGGGACCATAAGATGAACTCTCTTGAGGACACCCAAAAGCGGAGTTCCAGCCATTTCTGTGTTTATTAAAAGTCAGCAGCTACAAAAAGTGTAGCTACTGACTTTTAATAAACACACACTCACCTGTCCCACAGTACAGCAATGTGGGCGCCCGAAGCCTCTGTTCTCCCCCCCACCTCTCCCTGGCACCACTAGTGTGGGCACCCGGCTGTGACAGCTTGCGGCTTCACAACCGGGTACGCACTGCGCATGCGTGAGTCGCACTGCTCGTCCTGAATGGCCGGGCAATCTTCTGGGGCCTGTGACTTGTCTCAGAAGATTGCAATGAGGGAGGGGGAGAGGAGAACTCCTGTTTGAGTCGCCTAGGAGCGGGATCTGGGTTCTGGGTACCTTTCAAAATTAGGTACCCGCTCCCCCAACCCAAAAAAAAATTACATGTCAGGGGGTCACTTTTGGGTGGAACTCCGCTTTAAAGAGGAGATTATGTAATGCCTTTCAGACTCTGGTAGATTACAGTCTTGTGGAAAAGGAGAGAGGATCGGTGGAGAAAAATTATGTTTTTTACAAACTTTGCGTTTATTGATACATGTTCACCAGGGAAGTACCCGGACCCCCATACCCTTTGCATGCCCAATTACTTGCATATAAGCCTTCAAAATGGGCGCTTTTGATTTTTCCAGCTTGGGTCCCATAAACTTTAATGGGGTTCGTTACTCGGTTCCGAATTTTTGTGATGTTCGAAAGTTCTGCCGCAAACCAAACCGGGGGTCGTTCGGCCCATGTCTAGTTGGGAAGTATGAGAGGTGATATTTATTACACTGTATTAATTGTTTATTTCTTACATTTTATCTGTCATAAAGTTTTTCATCCTGACACATGGATTTACCAGCCAAATGTGAACAATTTTATGTCCAAGTTAAATGTACTTTTTCATTTAAGATAACTTCAGCAATATCTCTTCCATTTCATCATTAATACATGAATATATATGAGTTCTGCGCTTTACAGATACATGTTCTAATGACTCAGCAGTTCTAAACCAAGGCTTTTAAAAGTGGTTTCAAAGAAGCCAAGTGCAGTAAAGTCACATTATACTGACTGA
This sequence comes from Lithobates sylvaticus, assembly GCA_028564925.1. Lineage (NCBI taxonomy): Eukaryota > Metazoa > Chordata > Amphibia > Anura > Ranidae > Lithobates > Lithobates sylvaticus. The sequence continues at coordinate 534,524,160 of CM053026.1, read as the reverse complement.
AAGATGTAGCCAGTGCTTCAAATGATTATTCCAAGCTCCAGAGTTTCATCTCAATCATAATAGGGGTTATTATTTTATTTGTTCCTGAAGTGGACCATCATTTAAATTTCACAAGAATCATTGGGGCACATGTCCAAATTACTTAATCACATTATTATTTTGAACAAAAAGAAAAATGTGCTTTTCATGAGTGCAGAAGGCCACCAATGATAAAGAGTATTTTTATTCAGTTATGGAAAATAGAGTACAGGCCACCATATCCAAGTGCCTCAGGAAAAGGTTGCTAAAACTGGGAGACTTTCATTAAAATCCTGCCCTGTGGCAGCCCTGTGGCTTCCATTAAGGTGTGTGTTAATATATAAATATATATATATATATATATATATATATATATATATATATATATATATATATATATATGTTATATATATATATATATATATATATATATATATATATATATGTATATATTCACACAGTATCTCACAAAAGTGAGTACACCCCTCACATTTTTGTAAATATTTTATTATATCTTTTCATGTAACAACACTGAAGAAATGACACTTTGCTACAATATAAAGTATTGAGTGTACAGCTTGTATAACAGTGTAAATTTGCTGTTCCCTCAAAATGACTCAACACACAGCCATTAATATCTAAACCACTGGCAACCAAAAGTGAGTACACCCCTAAGTGAAAATGCCAAAATTGGGCCCAATTAGCCGGTTTCCCTCCCCGGTGTCATGTGACTCGTCAGTGTTACAAGGTCTTAGGTGTGAATAGGGATCAGGTATGTTAAATTTGGTGTTATCACTCTCACTCTCTCATACTGGTCACTGGAAGTTCAACATGGCACCTCATGGCAAAGAACTCTCTGAGGATCTGAAAAAAAGAATTGTTGCTCTACATAAAGATGGCCTAGGCTATAAGAAGATTGCCAAGACCCTGAAACTGAACTGCAGCACGGTGGCTAAGATCAAGGGGTGGGGGGTCAGCATGTCGGTGCTCAGACTGCATCAAATTGCTCTGCATGGCTGCATCAAATTGGTCTGAAGGAAGCCTCTTCTAAAGATGATGCACAAGAAAGCCTGCAAACAGTTTGCTGAAGACAAGCAGATTAAGGACATAAATGACTGGAACCATGTCCTGTGGTCTGATAAGACCAAGATAAACTTATTTGGTTCAGATGGTGCCAAGCATGTGTGTTGCCAACCAGGTAAGAAATACAAAGACAAGGGTGTCTTCCCTACAGTCAAGCATGGTGGTGGGAGTGTCATGGTCTGGGGCTGCATGAGTGCTGCCGGCACTGGGGAGCTAAAGTTCATTGAGGGAACCATGAATGCCAAAATGTACTGTGCTTCCCTCCTTTCAGAGACTGGGCCGCAGGGCAGTATTCCAACATGATAATGACCCCAAACACACCTTCAAGACGACCACTACCTTGCTTAAGAAGCTGAGGGTAAAGGTGATGGACTGGCCAAGCATGTCTCCATGCCTAAACCCTATTGAGCATCTGTGGGGCATCCTCAAAGGAAGGTGGAGGAGCGCAAGGTCTCTAACATCCACCAGCTGTGATGTTGTCATGGAGGAGTGGAAGAGGACTCCAGTGGCAACCTGTGAAGCTCTGGTGAACTTCATGCCCAAGAGGGTTAAGGCAGTGCTGGAAAATAATGGTGTCCACACAAAAAATTGACAATTTGTGCCCAATTTGGACAATATTACTTAGGAGTGTACTCACTTTTGTTGCCAGCGGTTTAGACATCAATGGCTGTGTGTTGAGTTATTTTGAAGGGGCAGCAAACTTACACTGCTATGCAAGCTGTACACTCACTCCTTTCATTGTAGCAAAGTGTAATTTCTTTAGTGTTGTCACATGAAAAGATATAATAACATATTTACAAAAATGTGAGGGGTGAACTCACTTTTGTGAGATACTGTACGTGTCTTACAGAACCGTTAGCATTAAAGTGCACCAGGCAAAAGAGAAAATCTTGACTTCACTGCTCTCTGATTTTGACGCCTAAAGCCCCATACACACGGTCAGAAAATCCGACCACCAAATCCATCGGATTTGGTCCGACGGATTTAGTCCGACACTGGTGTTGCATACACACGGTCGGACAAAGTTGTCGGAAAATCCGATCATTCTGAACGTGGTGACGTTTGTTGCCTACGACGGGACTACGTAGAGGCTAGTAGCCAATAGCTTTGGTCTTGTAATGTGATCTGAGCATGCGTGGCACTTTGTCCGTCGGAATTCGCTACACACGATCGGAATTGGTGTGATCGGACTTTGTTGTCGGAAAATCTTTAGAGCAGGAGATACAACTTTGTCCGTCGGACAATCCGATGGAAAATGTCCGATGGTGCCTACACACGGTCGGAATTTCCGACAACATTGTCCGATAGGACAGAATCCATCGGAAAATCCGACCGTGTGTATGGGGCTTTAGTGTGAGTTACTGTAATGCCCCGTACACACGAGCGGAAATTCCGCCAGCAAAAGTCTGATGAGAACTTTTGGTCCGAAAATGCCACCGTGTGTATGCTCCATCGGACTTTTGCTGGCGGAATTTCAGCCAGCAAAAGATTGAGAGCATGTTCTAAATTTTTTGGTTGGAAAAAGTTCAGATTCCGACGTGCAAAATTGCTACGCATGCTTGGAAACAATTCAACGCATGCTCGGAAGCATCGAACTTAATTTTTTCGGCTCATCGTAGTGTTGTCTGTCATCGTGTTCTTGACGGTCGAAACTTCAGCAAACTTTTGTGTGACCGTGTGTATGCAAGCCAAGCTTGAGCGGAATTCCGCCGGAAAAACCATCCAAGATTTTTCAGACGAAAATTCCGCTTTTGTGTACGCGGCATTAGGCATAGTAATGCATGGATGGCACTGCAGTGCATTTTTGTACTGTTTTTTTCAGTTGCACCCCAACAGTTATTCCAACAGCAGACCTGAGTTTTAGTACATCACAGTGCACAAATGTAAACCCTGTGTGCATTGTAGTGCATGGGGGTAAAAATTAGAGAATTAGAATTTACGTTGCAGCGTATTGGAATGGAATGGGCTGCCTTACTGTAATGCACATTGACACATACCATAATGCACTTCAAAAGTGTAAATTCAGGCTTTTATACTGTAAGGAAGGCAACAATGGAAGCCCACATATTTCTCAAAATCATATGCCAGGATTCCTAATTAGACAATTTCCCGAGCAAGAAAGCATCTATTATTTTTCATTATGTACCAACATGAACATCAACCAGCATTTAGCTATTATCGTTGCAGAAATAGCTGTTGTCTCTCTTCAGATGATGTATGTTTCAGATATTACTTGCCAAAAAGAAAAAAGTTTTTGAGCTATTCAGCAGAAATAAAACAAATAGGAATCTGATCATGTAGGCAGCTGGGTAATCCATCATGCTGCTGGGAATTTAAAAATGAGCTAACTGACACCTGCTCCAATGATAATGCAATTTGAAGCAGGCACTGTCGCTAAGCCTAAATACATTGCAGTAAGAATATGCTGATATACTAGATATCCTAATACAATTCAAATGTATGTGATTAATGCAGCACACAGTGTTCTCTACAATGTAATCATTACAGAATGTATAAAATGATTGCAGAAAAAGAATGATCTCTCCAGTCAATCATCTCCGGAGCTGCAGGGCCCCTGTCACAGTTGTTGATATTTGTCACTTCATGGGGAGAATATAATGCCTCTCCTTACAGCATGAAAAAGGATACTCTGCAGGAATGACAATATATTCTCTTACACAGATGTAATATTGTATTTGTATTAAGATGAATACTTAATAAGTAAATGAGAAATATATTTTTGGTAGATCTTATGAAGAATCTGTTATCAATATTGACAAAAGCTGATTTATGATGTTTGCCCTTTCATATAATCAGATGTCATGTATGCATAGATACCCAAACCAAAATTAGCGCGTTTAGTATGTGCCAGATAACTCAACAATAACCGAATATATTTCCTACCTAAACCAGTTCCATATTTTGCAAGTACATGTGAGGTGTTTATTTGGTAAACTGTTATAATAAATACCCTGCTCATATTGTTTGAATGTGAAAAAATTGGAAATGTTTTAATTATTTTTTCAATATTGTAATTGTATCTCTCAATTACAGAATTAAACAGAGCCACTTTGCAAAATTTAGGCTGCAGTTTTATTATTATTATTATTATTCACGATTTATATAGCGCCAACAGTTTACGCAGCACTTTACAATGTAGAGGGGGGACAACACAATTACAGTACAGTTCAATACAGAAGGGACAGGAGGGCCCTGCTCATAGAGCTTACATTCTAAAGGGAGGGGGGTGGTGGTACAAAAGGTAATAGATGCAGGGAATGATTTGATGGGGGGTGACTGGGGACAGTTGTTAGGTTGGTGTGGGGTAGGCTTCCCTGAATAAATGAGTTTTCAGGGATCTCCTAAAGTTAGACAGGTCAGGGGCTGATCAGATATACCGGGGCAGGGAATTCCAGAGGATGGCAGAGGCTCTGGAGAAGTCCTGAAGATGAGCATGAGAGGAGGTAACAAGGGAGCTAGAGAGCAGGAGGTCCTGGGAGGAGCGGAGGGGACAATTTGAATTTTATACGGTGGGGTAGGGGAAGCCAGTGAAGGGATTGGCAGAGAGGGGCAGCAGTCACAGATCGATTAGTGAGGTGTATTAGTCTAGCAGCAGCATTCATAATAGACTGAAAGGGGGATAGCCTGCGTAAGTGTAGGTCATTAAGGAGAGAGTTGCAGTAGTCAAGGCGGGAAATAATCAAGGAGTGAATAAGTTGCTTTGTGGTGTCAAATCCCTGTTCTGTTCTTTGAGTAGAGACAGATCGTGAGTTCCTAATAGCTAGGAATCATGATCTGTCATTTCCTCTAGGTCAGTCCCCTCCCCCCACAGTTAGAACACACATAGGAAACACAATTAACCCCTTGATCGCCCCTAGTGTTAACCCCTTCCCTGCCAGTAACATTTTTACAGTAATCAGTGCATTTTTATAGCACTGATCGCTAAATGCCAATGGTCCCAAAAATGTGTCAAAAGTGTCCGATGTGTCAGCCATAATGTCACAGTCCCAATAAAAATCACAGATCGCCGCCATTACTAGTGAAAAAAATTATAATAAAAATGCTATAAATCTATCCCCTATTTTGTAGACGCTATAACTTTTGCGCAAAACAATTAATATACGCTTATTGCGATTTTTATCACCAAGAATATGTAGAAGAATACATATCGTCCTAAACTGAGAAAAAATGTGCCTTTTAAAAAAAAAAATGGGGATATTTATTAACCACTTCAATACCAGACACTTTCGCCCCTTCCCGCCCAGGACAATTTTCAGCTTTCAGCGCTGTCGCACTTTGAATGACAATTGCGTGGCCATGCTACACTGTACCCAAACAAAATTTTTATAATTTTGTTCCCACAAATAGAGCTTTCTTTTGGTGGTATGTGATCACCTCTGGGATTTAAATTTTTTGCTAATCAAACTAAAAAAGAACAACATTTTTGAAAATAAAAAGGTTTTTCTTTGTTTCAGTTATAAAATTTTGTTTTCTCCTTCACTGACGGGCACTGATGAGGCGGCACTGGTGGGCACTGATGAGTTGGCTGTGGAAAGGAGCTGCGCTAAAGATTAAAACATAAAATACTAAATATGGGCTAAATGTTATTTCGCCCAGATAACTATACGTTTCACGTGAAAGAGCGTCAAAGAGGAAGTCTGCGTGCCATCAGACTATTATAAAAATGAATAAATAAAAGCCCGGCTGAGCTTATCCTATTTGTGTGGAAGTAAAGTTAAATGTGCAAGGTGGGTATCCACTGATTAGTGAGATCAAAGGACGACCTATAAAGCATAAATTGAAAAGCTAGTGAAAAGTAAGTAAACACCCTGCTGAGCGATCAATTATATATGATACCTGTTATCGACTGTTTTTATATCATATATTGTATATGGTGTGCAAATTATAACCCAAACTGTAACCAGTGAGCCTTGGTGTAAATAGTCCAAAATAAAGGATGATATTTATACTTAATAATAACAAAAAAGAGTGAACACCCTACAGGGCGTTCGGGACAATATTATACCCGTTATTGACTATTGGAAAATAAACGCCAACTTGATACTATAACTTTAAAGTTACGTGCAAGCTATAACCTGGAATATAGCTAGTGAACATTAAGTGACAATAAAGCTAAATAAAGAAAACAATAATATTGAAAACAATAAACACCCTACAGAGCCTAAAAATTGCAATGGTGACCGGATAAGTGTATAATCTCCTGGGGGTGTGAGAAAAACAATCTCCCAGAGAAGCAAAATCAATCACAGACAATATATATAAATGTGCGTCTTGATATGCACAATGTAGCAAACAAGTTCCGTGCTTTTAACAGTCTATGTGAAGACTCCCAAATTCTTGAAGTAAAAGTGACTTATATGGCACCAAGAAAAGATGTGAAGACCTCCACCATAGGGCAAACTTGTCTCCTTACCGGAACTATATGGTCCCTTTTTTTAGGGGGACCTTTCACGCAAGTGGCTCTCAACCCTAGCCAGGGGTATACTGGGGGGAACGTCCGATATCCAACCAATCAGAATAACTCGTCCAGAATGGCTCCCAACCAGGGTCCTTCTCTGATGTCAGCTCAGGATCAGGCTCGGTGGCCAAATTGCAGTTGGAACCAGAGGGGATTAAAGAGAGCTCACATAGTGTGAAATCCAACGATATTTTATTGTATAAAAATAAGTAAACACTTACAGTGTAGCAGAATTAGATAGGCATGAAGCGAGCCGGCCGGTCTCGCAAATACAGCCCGTGGTATGGGATCACGTCTTACAGCGGTAGCGTCAGGACGTAGCTCCTCCTCCCTACGCGTTTCGTCATCAACGGACGTCGTCACGGGGCACGGGCTGCGTCATGACGCACCGCATTATATACAGGCACTAATCACCCGAGCCTCAGTGTGAATCTCAGACTAGGGAACAGCGTCCGCCATTTTGGAAAAGGGAAAAAACACTCTAAACCACATATGAACTGAGGGATCGGTTAGTAATAAATTTATTCCAACCAGTAGTAGGGGCAAGTGATCACCACCATATCTAACTGGAACAAAGCGTTCATGGCAGATTCACATTTAGTGAAAGACATAAGCCGAATTGGAAAAAATATAATAAAAATAATGATAAAAAACGTATATTAAAAAAACGTATATTGAAAAAAAGGTTGTGCAGTTAACCCTGCCAGAGAGGTTTTTTAAGACATAATTCGATGGCAGGGACTGCTCAGAGTTACAGAACTCAAAGGTCCAATGCGATATATTAACCCTTTGCGGAGTGAGGAAAAGTTGTCTATTTAACAAGGTGATTACACATTGATAGACAGAGCTCCATTATAGACTGGAAAAATACAAAAATATAGAAAAAAAATTTATATAAAAAATAAAATACAATAAAGCTTGGACTTTAGAAGAGGTAAATATATGTTTATGAACAGAGCTCCATTATGAACTGAAAAAATTAAAATATGGAATCTTAAAAATATTACGCTCAATACAGAAAATTTTACTCGTCAGTAAATGAGACTCGGAGTAAAAAGTTAAAATTAAAAATTAAAAATTGAAATAAAAATAGAAAATATGCGAGTTTGCCATTAATGAAGGTATGAATGAGACTCATTTTTTAGCAGGCTGTATAGTTAAGGTAGAGAACGGTCAGGATGGACTGTTCTTACTGTCAGAGATCCACATTAATGGCCAGACATATCAGAGTAACAATACCAAATATAATACTGCATAGGCATAAATTACATTCTGATAGAATAATAGAACAAACCTACATTTTGGGAGTATATAAGCTCATGTATTAACAGAACCCAATATAATAGTGGGACAAACCGACATCACTATAATGTATAAGCACATATGTCGAAAATAACAAACAAGAGAGAAACCCAATACTATCAAGACCTCCCATGCACAGGATGTTATTATTAGGTGGACAGCTTGAAAGTAAGCTTCTATGAATTATCTATGAAGCAATTAATATCAACATCTATGTTGAGTCCGAACGGTGTGTAACTTTTGAGTTTGTGGACCCATGCCATTTCCAGTTTTGAAATACTATTCACCATATTACTCCCTCGCCAGTGTGGCTTAAATTTATCAATGCCCAAAAATATGGTGTTATTGGGATCCCTATTATGAACTCGAAGGTAGTGCTTAGACACTGAGTGCTTTGTGAAGCCACGACGTATGTTATTGATGTGCTCGTTCAATCTGACCTGTAATGGTCTTTTGGTCCGGCCCACATACTGGAGCCCACACGGGCATTGGAGCATGTAGACCACTCCAACTGTGGAGCATGTGATGAACGGCTCTATGTCGTACTTTTGGGAAGTACAAGTGGAAACAAATGATGTAGTTCTTCTGGCCCTTATTTTATTAAGTGTGCAAACTTGGCAGCGTCTGCATTGATGGTAACCTTTAAGCGTCGGGAAAAAACCAGTCTGAGAGAGAGGAGGATTCAGAATGTTGGGAGCTATCTTATCCCTCAGGGAGGGAGCTCCTCTGAAGACAACCTGAGGTTTTTCAGGAAGGATAGCCCCCAAAATTCTATCACTCCGTAGAATGTGCCAATGTTTCCCAATGATATGTTTAACATTAGCATGTTGGCAAGAAAAACTGGTGATAAAGGGGTTACGGAATGAATCATTTTTCTGACCTGGCGGCTTTTCTGTTAGTAGTGCATTTCGATCAGTCTTGTCCACTAAGGCAAGGGTGTCGGTAAGAAATTCTGATGTGTAACCCTTATCTTTAAACTGACTGATCGAAATGCACTACTAACAGAAAAGCCGCCAGGTCAGAAAAATGATTCATTCCGTAACCCCTTTATCACCAGTTTTTCTTGCCAACATGCTAATGTTAAACATATCATTGGGAAACATTGGCACATTCTACGGAGTGATAGAATTTTGGGGGCTATCCTTCCTGAAAAACCTCAGGTTGTCTTCAGAGGAGCTCCCTCCCTGAGGGATAAGATAGCTCCCAACATTCTGAATCCTCCTCTCTCTCAGACTGGTTTTTTCCCGACGCTTAAAGGTTACCATCAATGCAGACGCTGCCAAGTTTGCACACTTAATAAAATAAGGGCCAGAAGAACTACATCATTTGTTTCCACTTGTACTTCCCAAAAGTACGACATAGAGCCGTTCATCACATGCTCCACAGTTGGAGTGGTCTACATGCTCCAATGCCCGTGTGGGCTCCAGTATGTGGGCCGGACCAAAAGACCATTACAGGTCAGATTGAACGAGCACATCAATAACATACGTCGTGGCTTCACAAAGCACTCAGTGTCTAAGCACTACCTTCGAGTTCATAATAGGGATCCCAATAACACCATATTTTTGGGCATTGATAAATTTAAGCCACACTGGCGAGGGAGTAATATGGTGAATAGTATTTCAAAACTGGAAATGGCATGGGTCCACAAACTCAAAAGTTACACACCGTTCGGACTCAACATAGATGTTGATATTAATTGCTTCATAGATAATTCATAGAAGCTTACTTTCAAGCTGTCCACCTAATAATAACATCCTGTGCATGGGAGGTCTTGATAGTATTGGGTTTCTCTCTTGTTTGTTATTTTCGACATATGTGCTTATACATTATAGTGATGTCGGTTTGTCCCACTATTATATTGGGTTCTGTTAATACATGAGCTTATATACTCCCAAAATGTAGGTTTGTTCTATTATTCTATCAGAATGTAATTTATGCCTATGCAGTATTATATTTGGTATTGTTACTCTGATATGTCTGGCCATTAATGTGGATCTCTGACAGTAAGAACAGTCCATCCTGACCGTTCTCTACCTTAACTATACAGCCTGCTAAAAAATGAGTCTCATTCATACCTTCATTAATGGCAAACTCGCATATTTTCTATTTTTATTTCAATTTTTAATTTTTAATTTTAACTTTTTACTCCGAGTCTCATTTACTGACGAGTAAAATTTTCTGTATTGAGCGTAATATTTTTAAGATTCCATATTTTAATTTTTTCAGTTCATAATGGAGCTCTGTTCATAAACATATATTTACCTCTTCTAAATTCCAAGCTTTATTGTATTTTATTTTTTATATAAATTTTTTTCTATATTTTTGTATTTTTCCAGTCTATAATGGAGCTCTGTCTATCAATGTGTAATCACCTTGTTAAATAGACAACTTTTCCTCACTCCGCAAAGGGTTAATATATCGCATTGGACCTTTGAGTTCTGTAACTCTGAGCAGTCCCTGCCATCGAATTATGTCTTAAAAAACCTCTCTGGCAGGGTTAACTGCACAACCTTTTTTTCAATATACGTTTTTTTAATATACGTTTTTTATCATTATTTTTATTATATTTTTTCCAATTCGGCTTATGTCTTTCACTAAATGTGAATCTGCCATGAACGCTTTGTTCCAGTTAGATATGGTGGTGATCACTTGCCCCTACTACTGGTTGGAATAAATTTATTACTAACCGATCCCTCAGTTCATATGTGGTTTAGAGTGTTTTTTCCCTTTTCCAAAATGGCGGACGCTGTTCCCTAGTCTGAGATTCACACTGAGGCTCGGGTGATTAGTGCCTGTATATAATGCGGTGCGTCATGACGCAGCCCGTGCCCCGTGACGACGTCCGTTGATGACGAAACGCGTAGGGAGGAGGAGCTACGTCCTGACGCTACCGCTGTAAGACGTGATCCCATACCACGGGCTGTATTTGCGAGACCGGCCGGCTCGCTTCATGCCTATCTAATTCTGCTACACTGTAAGTGTTTACTTATTTTTATACAATAAAATATCGTTGGATTTCACACTATGTGAGCTCTCTTTAATTCCCTCTGGTTCCAACTGCAATTTGGCCACCGAGCCTGATCCTGAGCTGACATCAGAGAAGGACCCTGGTTGGGAGCCATTCTGGACGAGTTATTCTGATTGGTTGGATATCGGACGTTCCCCCCAGTATACCCCTGGCTAGGGTTGAGAGCCACTTGCGTGAAAGGTCCCCCTAAAAAAGGGACCATATAGTTCCGGTAAGGAGACAAGTTTGCCCTATGGTGGAGGTCTTCACATCTTTTCTTGGTGCCATATAAGTCACTTTTACTTCAAGAATTTGGGAGTCTTCACATAGACTGTTAAAAGCACGGAACTTGTTTGCTACATTGTGCATATCAAGACGCACATTTATATATATTGTCTGTGATTGATTTTGCTTCTCTGGGAGATTGTTTTTCTCACACCCCCAGGAGATTATACACTTATCCGGTCACCATTGCAATTTTTAGGCTCTGTAGGGTGTTTATTGTTTTCAATATTATTGTTTTCTTTATTTAGCTTTATTGTCACTTAATGTTCACTAGCTATATTCCAGGTTATAGCTTGCACGTAACTTTAAAGTTATAGTATCAAGTTGGCGTTTATTTTCCAATAGTCAATAACGGGTATAATATTGTCCCGAACGCCCTGTAGGGTGTTCACTCTTTTTTGTTATTATTAAGTATAAATATCATCCTTTATTTTGGACTATTTACACCAAGGCTCACTGGTTACAGTTTGGGTTATAATTTGCACACCATATACAATATATGATATAAAAACAGTCGATAACAGGTATCATATATAATTGATCGCTCAGCAGGGTGTTTACTTACTTTTCACTAGCTTTTCAATTTATGCTTTATAGGTCGTCCTTTGATCTCACTAATCAGTGGATACCCACCTTGCACATTTAACTTTACTTCCACACAAATAGGATAAGCTCAGCCGGGCTTTTATTTATTCATTTTTATAATAGTCTGATGGCACGCAGACTTCCTCTTTGACACTCTTTCACGTGAAACGTATAGTTATCTGGGCGAAATAACATTTAGCCCATATTTAGTATTTTATGTTTTAATCTTTAGCGCAGCTCCTTTCCACAGCCATTTTGTCTTTGTAGTATAACAATTTGAGCAGCAGCTTTAATTCATTAGGATAGCGCAACTTTTCTCCTTACACTTTACTGATGAGTTGGCACTGATAAGGTGGCACTGATGGGCACTGATGAGGATGCACTGATATGTAGAATTGATGGGCACTGATAGGCGGCACTGATATGCAGCACTGATGGGCACCAATAGGCGGCACTGATAGGTGGCACTGATGAGCACCGATAGCCGGCACTGATAGGTGCCACTGATAGGTGGCACTGATGGGCACTGACTGGCAGCACTGATGGGCACTGACTGGCAGTACTGATGGGCACTGACAGGCGGCTGTGATGGGCACTGACAGGCGGCTGTGACGGGCACTGACAGGCGGAACTGATTGGCAGGTAGGCGGTACTAATTGGCACTGACAGGTGGCACTGACAGGTGGCACTGATGGGCGGAACTAATGTTGAGGTACTAACAGGTTTTACTGCCTGGCACTGAGATGGGCACTGACTGGCACTGTGGTGGGCACTGATTAGCACTGATATGGGCACTGATTGGTACTTCGATGGACACTGTGATCTGTGTTTTAATTGGGGCAGCTGAGGGGGCACATCTGAGGTGTTGTGGCACATCTGAGGGGGCTGTGCTGATAATCAATGTGCTGATTATCAGCACAGACCCCCCCCCCCTCTGACAGGGAGAGCCGCCGATCAGCTCTCCCTGTCAGCTCAAACTGAAGGAATGCCGTTTACCGGCACTTCCTTGTTCTCGCGAAGATCAGCTGTGATTGGTCACAGCTGATCACGTGGTAAGAAGCCTCTGACAGAGGCTACTTATTACGATCGGAGATGCGGGGTGTCAGACTGATAACACTCATAATCGCCGCGATGCGCGCCCCCTGCTGGGCATCATATGACGCCCAGTCAGGATAACAGAACCACTTCCTGGACGTCATTCTGCATACGGCGGGCAGGAAGTGGTTAAGTAAGTACAAAATATTGTATTTTTTTCAAAATTGTCGCTCTTTTTTGGTTTATAGCCCAAGAAATAAAAACCACAGAGATGATCAAATACCACCAAAAAAAAGCTCCATTTGTGGGGAAAAACGGACGTCAATTTTGTTTGGGTGCAGCGTCACATGACCGCGCAATTGACAGCTAAAGCAACACATTGCCAAATCGCAAAAAATGGCCTGGTCGTTCAGCAGCCAAATCTTTCGGGGCTGAAGTGGTTAAAATGAATATCTTTTAACAGTTGTACAGCTCAGCTCAGATAACTGTATCATTAGTTCTATCTGTAGTATCTGCTTGGTATCCAATCTATAGCTCTACTCCAGCCAATCTATCTATATCAGTAGTACTACAATTGCTACCTTGTTGTAGATGATATGACCTCTCTAATCACCACCATTCATCTCTCCATCAAACCAAGGTGCTATACCCCCACTGAGACCATGTATCCCACAACCAAAAAACTCCCCAAATGAACTGAAAGCCCCAAAAACGTACATGTTTCGCTTTAAAGAAAGCTTTGTCAGGGTTAAAGTGCAAAAAATAAAGGAAAAGAAGTGCATAATGCCCAAAAATAGTGCAGGAGGTGAAAAATTATCCCCACATGGCAAGTTAAAAAATGGCCATTTATCTGCAAGTTGGAGAGGGTTGTTTTGTATATGAATCTCCAGTCTGCATATCATCACCATGATGATTGACTGTCACCGTGATCACATGCTAATAAGTTCCTGATCACTAGGGGAAGACACAGAGCTTTTAGACCATAGGTAGTAGATTCAAACAACTAGGAACAGGCGCAGGTTCCTGAATTTGTAATATTATCCTGGCATAGGGATTCATGTTTAACAACTTCAGCCCCGGAAGGATTTATCCACTTCCTAAACCCGGCCATTTTTGCGAAATGGCACTGCGTCGCTTTAACTGACAATTTCGCTGTCGTGCGATGCTGTACCCAAACAAAATTGATGTATTTTTTTCCCCACAAATAGAGCTTTCTTTTGGTGGTAATTGATCACCTCTTCATTTTTTATCTTTTGCGCTATAAACAAAAAAAGAGCGACAATTTTGAAAAAAATCAAAAAAAATTATCTGTCTGCTATAAAACATTTCCAAAAAAAAAAAGTTTAAGCTGATATGTATTCTGCTACATATTTTTGGTAAAAAAAAAATCGCAATAAGTGTATATTGATTGGTTTGCGCAAAAGTAATTGCGTCTACAAAATAGGGAATAGTTATGGCATTTTTTTTTTTTTTTTTTTTTTTTTTTTACTAGTAATGGCGGCAATTAATGATTTTTAAAGGCACCCCAACCACTGCTTTGGGCTGTAGATACAGATGCTGCTTGCCCCCTGATAGCTGTATAATAATCATGTCTGCCTCACCCTTTTTTGGGCCTCCTGGAAATTATTTTGTTAAAGTGGGACTTATTTCCTACTTTTATTAGCAGCTATGGCAAGAGCTACACTAGAAACTGTGGTGCCTTACAGGCTAAACTGCACTACAATAATATCCTGGAGGTAGTGGATGTCAACAAGATGAAATACAGCAACTCAGAGTGCTCATGCAAAGGAAATTCTTTTATTTGCTATATGTTTAAAAGCATGACACAATAGATGCTACATGTATAAAAGCATGATACAATAGATATTATGAGGAAGGCTGCAAAAGCTGAAATGCGTTAGCATCTATTGTATCTTTTTTTTTTTATACATGTAGCTAATAAAGAATTTTCTTTGCAAGAGCACTCAGAGTTGCCGGCTTTCATCTTATTGGTATTCACCAACAGCTTTAAACTACTGTTGCTGCTGCTGACCCCCTAAAAAAAAGAAACAATAAAAGACTAACAAAATGAAGCACAAAATATGAAGAAAAAAAATCTTAATACAATTGAAGAACAAAAGTACACACCAAAAAAAATAAAAAAAATAAAAAGGGGGAACAGCAGAAACAAAGCAAAAGAAGTTGTTGCTGACACAAATAAAAACAAAACAAATAATCTTTAATGCCGCGTACACACAAACGGAAATTCCGCCAGCCCATGTGATCTTTTGGTCGGAAAATGCGACCGTGTATGCTGCATCTGACTTTTGCTGGCGGAATTTCAGTCAGCAAAAGATTGAGGGCATGTTCTCAATTTTTCAGACGGAAAAAGTTTGTAATTCCGATTGTCTGTGGAAATTCCGACGCGCAAAATTCCGACGCATTCTCTAAAACAATTTGACGCATGATCGGAAGCATTGAACTTCGTTTTCGCAGGTCGATGTAGTGTTGTACGTCACCACGTTCTTGACGGTCGGAATTGGGGGTGACCGTGAGTAGGCAATAAAAGCTTGAGCGTAATTTCGTCGGAAAAACCATCCAAGGCTTTTTTGACGAGAATTCCGATCTTGTGTATGCGGCATTAGAGGACTGCTGCTTCTTTTAGAGCACAGTAAATGCCGATGGGTTTACTCCACTCTCCCTAACCACACAAGCTGCAATTTACTACAAAGTATCAGTGGAAATATACAGCCATGAATATAGTGCTGCATATAGCATTATATATAACCACACTGGAAACTCTGGGACATCAGCAGGATTTGGATTACATGTTTAGTGCATTTTTGGCGAATTTTTCGTACAACAGCACATTGACTTTAATGGGCAGCCTGTCATTAAAAAAAACAGACGTATTACCAAATTTTGTCACTGAGCCATGCACATTTGGTGAAGCATGTTTTCACTACCCGTGTATGAGGTGCCATTAACCCTTTTCTGAGCATGTGTTTCTTCCCACATATTCCGCTACGTTTAGATGTGAATAAAGTCTTATGCCCCGTACACACGGTCGGAAATTCCAACCACAAAATCCGTCGGATTTTTTACGACGGATTTTGTTCGACACTGGTGTTGCATACACACGCTCATTACTGTGAGTTAAACTAAATAAATTCAAGGATGTTGATCTCAGTATAGAACTAGGTTGCCGGCTTGGTTGCATTATGTGATATATACAGTGCCTTGAAAAAGTATTCATACCTCTTGAAAATGTCCACATTTTGTCATGTTACAACCAAAAACGTATTGTTATTGTATTGTATTTTATTGGGATTTTATGTTATAGACCAGGGGTCTCCAAACTGCGGCCCGAGGGCCAGTTGTGGCCCTTTGCCAGCCTTTATGCGGCCCTTGGGGCACAACAGCTTCCACTGATATGAGTCACTATTCCTCTCATTGACACCAACAATGGGGCACTATATCTTCCACCGATACCAATGACGGAATACTATTCCTCCTACTAAAAGGGGGAATATTCCTCCAATTGACCACCAACCCTGACGCCATATTTATTCTCACTGATGCTGGGCCCGTGACATTTTCTGCCCCTGCTGGCCACAATCCGGCCCTCCTAAAGACTGAAGGACAATAAAGTGGCCCTTTGTTTGAAAAGTTTGGAGACCCCTATTATAGACCAACACAAAGTGGCACATAATTATGAAGTGGAAGGAAAACGATAAATGTTTTTTTTTTTTTTTTTTTTTACAAATAAATATGTGAAAAGTGTGGCGTGCATTTGTATTTAGCCCCCTTTACTCAGATACTCCTAACTAAAATCTAGTGGAACCAATTACCTTCAGAAGTCACCTAATTAGTAAATAGAGCCCACCTGTGTGTAATTTAATCTCAGTATAAATATGGCTGTTCTGTGAAGCCCTCAGAGGTTTGTTAGAGAACCTCAGTGAACAAACAGCATCAGGAAGGCCAAGGAACACACCAGACAGGTCAGGGATAAAGTTGTTTAGAAGTTTCAATCAGGGTTAGGTTATGAAACAATATCCCAAGCTTTGAACATCTCACGGAGCACTGTTGAATCCATCATCCAAAAATGGAAAGAGTATGGCACAACTGCAAACCTACCAAGACATGGCCGTTCACCTAAACTGACAGGCCGGGCAAGGAGAGCATTAAGCAGCCAAGACGCCCATGGTAACTCTGGAGGAGCTGCAGAGATTCACAGCTCAGGTGGGAGAATCTGTCCACTGGACAACTTTTAGTCATGCACTCCACAAATCTGGCCTTTATGGAATAATGGCAAGAAGAAAGCCATTGTTGAAAGAAAGCTATGAGAAGTCCCGTTTGCAGTTTGTGAGAAGCCATGTGGGGGACACAGCAAACATGTGGAAGAAGGTGCTCTGGTCAGATGAGACCAAAATTTAACTTTTTAGCCTAAAAGCAAAACGCTATGTGTGATGGAAAACTAACACTGCACATCACCCTGAACACACCATCACCACCGTGAAACATGGTGGTGGCAGCATCATGTTGTGGGGATGCTTTTCTTCAGCAGGGACAGGGAAGCTGGTCAGAGTTGATGGGAAGATGGATGGAGCCAAATACAGGGCAACCTTAGAAGAAAACCTGTTAGAGTCTGCAAAAGATTTGAGACTGGGGTGGAGGTTCACCTTCCAGCAGGACAACAACTCTAAACATACAGAAGAGCTACAATGGAATGGTTTAGATCAAAGCATATTCATGTGTTAGAATGGCCCAGTCAAAGTCCAGACCTAAATACAATTGAGAATCTGTGGCAAGACTTGAAAATTGCTGTTCACAGACTCTTTCCATCCAATCTGACAGAACTTGAGCTATTTTGCAAAGAAGAATGGGTACAAATGTCACTCTCTAGTTGGTAGAGACATCCCCAAAAAGACTTGCAGCTGTAATTGCAGCAAAAGGGGGTTCTACAAAGTATTGACTCGCCACACTTTTCACATATTTATTTGTAAAAAATGTTGAAAACCTTTTATCATTTTCCTTCCACTTCACAATTATGTGTCACTTTGTGTTGGTCTATCACATAAAACCTCAAAAAAATACATTTACGTTTTTGGTTGTAACATGACAAAATGTGGAATGTTCAAGGGGTATGAATACTTTTTCAAGGCAGTGGAATAACCATTCAAAATAAACAAACACTGAATTCATTGTTATGTTGTAACACTAGCCAGGGCTCTACATGCAGGTAATCTTAGTACACGTAGCACATTTATTTCTCATATCTTTGTAAAAATCACCTTCGTTATCATATACTGATCTGTATTTTGTAAGTGGTATCTTTATTATTAATAAATTCTGGTTTCCTGATTAAAATGAATGACAGGAGCTATTAAAATTCTATGAATGGAACCATAAATTGGAACTTGGAAAAAGCAGTGAAAAAGAAGACAGAGAAGATGAATACGATATTTCTGGATGACTGGAAATGCTGCATGATCATATCTAAGCTGCATAGCCAATTAGGAAGTGCTGTGCTGCAGTGGAGATCTTGAGCCATACTGCAGCACATTGGTACTGACAAACAAGTGGCTGCATCATTTAGGGAAAGACAGTTTTAAAAAAGGAAAGAATATCTTTTAAAAATGACACGCAGTTGCCGAACTGTTTCTTAACCCTTTCCCAGGAATTATACAAAATAAGATCTCACAATGTGCTTCTACCCAAGATCTTATCACTGCGCCAAGGAGAAGAAACCTAATGTAAATAGAGCAGACACTTTAAAAGTAAATATACAGGCATACCCCACTTTTAAGTACACAATGGGGTTTATTTACTAAAGCTGGAAAGTGCAAAATCAGGCTCCCTTCTGCACAGAAACCAATGAGCTTCCAGGTTTTATTACCAAAGCTTAATTGAAGAAGCTGGGGTTAGAAGCTCATTGGTATAGAAGTGAGACTGATTTTGCACTTTCCAGCTTTAGTAAATAAACCCCATTGCGTACTTAAAAGTGGGGTATGCCTGTAGATGAAGAGCATCTACTAAACACAGGTTATAATCAGGGCTCAAGTCCTGCGGGAACGCATGGGAACGGAGTTCCTGTACTTTTTCCACAACAGGAACTCAGTTCCCGTTAGCAGCCGTGTCCTGCAAGACTTTGAAGTATGCGAGCTGTGTGGCAGGTGCTACACCAGCAGCTGCCGACGCAGCTCGCAATAGTAAGTGTCGCACACCTGACCATTCAGGCATTGTCAGTAGGGGGCCCCATGACAGCTTCCGCTTCGATCTACCTGTCAATCACAGCTAGCTGACAGGTAGATCAGGTCCCTGCTGCTATGAGAGTGATTGTATTTAGTCAGACCTCTCGTGATGCGCTCCTCCCCGCGGCCCCCTCCTGATTTTCTGTCTCCTCATCTCCTCCCTCCCCCCCCAGTCTCCTGCATACTTGCGAGTGGATCTTGGGTGGGCGTTCCCACACTTTTTTCCCCAGGACTTGACCCCTGGTTATAAGTAAATAGTGGCCCTAGGTATGCAATAACATAAATAGTAAACATAAATATTACACACCCAGTAAATAGTAGTGTATAAAAAATATGCAAGAAAAAAATAGTCCACAAGATGTGATCTCCAATTCTGGGTAATTAATCCTTGATAGATACTCAGTTGATTGAATAATCTCACACCACACCACGTGATAAACACTGTAGGGTTGATCTACTAAGACTGGAGATTGGAGAATCTGCATGAAAGCCAATCAGCCTCTAACTTCAGCTTGTTCAGTGACGGTTTAACCGAACGCCGACCGCCTCATGTCAATATACTTCGGCAGAAGGGCTCGTACAGGCAGAATCATGTACCTGTACATGGCCCTTTACGAGGCGGCCAGCTCCGTGAGTCGGGTCGCGGGTCCCGCGGACTCGATCCCCGCGGGGTATTTCCCCGTTCTGCATCTCTCCGTTCTCCCCCTCGTTAAACAAGCATCTCCCCGTTCTGCCTAGTGACAGTGTCACTGATCTCTGCTCCTGTGATCGGAGCAGAGATCAGTGACGTGTCACACACAGCCACACCCCCCCACACAGTTAGAAACACGCCCCTAGGACACACTTAACCCCCCCACTGCCACCTAGTGGTTAACCACTTCACTGCCGGTGTCATTTACACAGGAATCAGTGCTTTTGTATAGCACTGATTGCTGTATAAATGACAATGGTCCCAAAAATGTGTCAAAAATGGCAGAAGTGTCTGCCATAATGTCGCAGTCCCGATTCCCGCCATTTAAAAAAAAAAAAAAAGGATTATTAATAAAAATGCCATAAAACTATCCCCTATTTTGTAAACGCTATCATTTTTTTTTTACCAAAAATATGTAGAAGAATACGTATCGGCCTAAACTGAGGAAAACAATTGTTTTTTTATATATTTTTGGGGGATATTTATTATAGCAAAAAGTAAAAAAAATAATGCTTTTTTTTCAAAATCGTTGCTCTTTTTTTGTTTATAGCACAAAAAATAAAAACCGCAGAGGTGAACAAATACCACCAAAAGAAAGCTCTATTTATAGCCACGTCACACGACCGCAATTGTCAGTTAAAGCGGTGGCAGTGCCGAATCACAAAAAGTGCTTTGGTCAGGGAGGGGGTAAATTCTTCCAAGGCTGAAGTGGTTAAGAAAACAACTGCAGCAGATTTTGCACTCTCCAGTTTTAGTAAATCAACCCCTGTTTCTTCACTTCCACAGTTAGATGTAAACTCACCAACACTATTTGCCTCACATTCGGCTAAAAGAGCATTGCACCCCTCAGGGCTATGGATATCCCGTCAATCGTTCCAAGCATCCAGAGACTAGAAGGTATCCGTAATATGCAAAGTAAAATAAAACTCCAAATAGTGCAATAACGTCAACATTTTTATTTATTAAGAACAGAAGGCCTACTTGTAATGCACTTATAAGAAGGCAGATAAAACACGGATTTGTAGGAGTAGACCTGAAGATAGAGGAAATTAAGAAGGTGAGGTGACCGATGAAATTAGAAATAGGGGATTTTGACTCCCACGGGGTTGCATTACAGATGGGTCAGGGTTATGAAATGAACCTAATTTCAGTTGAATTATGGCTATTATAATTTTATGTATAGTGGTAGACCCCTAAAAAAAAAAACACGGATTTGTATGACAAGCAGATGCCAGGCATAACCTAGTCACGGCGGACATAGACTGAACACCGTATCTCACCCGACCAACAAGCCATTACACACAGAGCGTCACTTCCGGTTGCCATACAGCCACTTTCTGACACATTTCGTCATTGCGACTTCGTCTTGGGATCCCTGGTATTATCTCACTTGGACAGTGCCAGATAGCTAGGTCTTTGCCACTGTGTGTGCAGTGATCACTTTTCAGTATATTAATAAATAAACATGTTTGTTGTAATAGGTTTATATGCAGCTCCTGTTGTTTTAGTTAATCCTGTCCCTTCTAGTCTGGGAATCTATAGATAGTTTTAGCTTAAAGCATAGTAACGAGCATGGGTTAGGCATCTGAAGACCACTTTTGGTAGTTAGAGATTCAGTTGCATGACAGATTGGAATCTACTAGGAACCAAAATGGAGAGTAGATAGGCTGACTCTGAGTTCCAGTACCCCACCATCGTTTTTGCAGGTGAGAATCTTTGTTCCAGGCTGGTTAGACAGCAGTTGGAGGATCTCCTAATCACTGCTGATCTTTGTCATTTAGTGCTAAAAACTGAACAATGGCCTGTGCAGGAAGGGGGTGAAACAGTCTGGTCTTAAAGTGGTAATAGGCAGGGCTATAGGCAGGGGCGGACTGACAACTCATGGGGCCCCCGGGCAATAGGAGATTATGGGGCCCCCAGGCAATCAGAGATTATGGGGCCACACAGTATACAGTATACAATCACACAGTATACACAGACATGTTTCTATTGGCTGAGAAGGTACTGGAGAGGTGGGGCAGCTATAATCTCTGGATTTTTAGACCAAAAGGATGTCGGTAAGGGACATTTCAGAGACAGATTTAAAAAAAAAACACAGATTTTTACATAATGTCCCTGGTTTTACTGAGGCTGGCAACCCTGATGTGGCCCCCTAGTGGCCCAGGGCCCTCGGGCAGTGCCCGAGTGGCCGAATGGTCAGTCCGCCCCTGGCTATAGGGTATATTATCTGTCCTTTCAAATGAACCCCCTTATACCCCTGTCCCAGGCTGATCCTCCACAATACCTTTAAGCCGAATTATGTTTTTTTTATTTTTAAACACCCTCCTGTGTTAAAATATAAAAGTTTTTTTTTTAAGCACTACTTACCCTCCCAGTCCTCCTTCCTTGTGTGAAGTGATGGGTGTCACTTCTAGTCAGTGTCATTCAACACATTTGCATACCTTCCAACTTTCTGAGATGAGAAGGGATGCCTATTAGTTCAGTATGCATGGACCACGAAGAATTAAACCACAAAAGAATGGACTAATTAAAAGTACAAGTGTTCTCTTTTCACCACTTCTTGCCTTTATACAAGCCTTTTAAAATAACAAATGCAATAATTTATAGATTGGATAAAAGTTTTAGTACACTAAAACATTTTGATAGTTAAATAACACATTTTGTACCAAACATCAGATAAAAATGAGGGACAAATGATGAGGAAAAAGAGGACAACATAGATTGGATTTCGATACAAAAGAGGGACAGTTCTCTAAAATGAAGGAAGTTGGCAGCTATACTTTTTTCTGTGTTCCCGGGATGACGTGGGCACACCCCAGGGATGCATAATCTTGGGAGCCTGGCCTTACAGTACTGCTTCACAGAATGGCAATCACACTAAATGACACTCCTAAATGTCCTTAAATGAGTACCATTCAGTGTTGCAGTAAGGACTGCCTAGCGCTGACACCAATCAAGAAGTGGAAGGGCCTGTGACATCACAAGACAGGCAAGAAGACAGCTGACATTACATTAAAAATGTAGGGAAGCTTTTTAAAAAATAGGTGTGGGTGGGAAGACTGGGGCGGTGGCATATGGAAGCTGGATATGTAATTTTAAGAAAGTTTCACATTTGTAAATGCATGCTTTTCCAGATTTATGCAATTTATGTGTAGAAGCCCCTTACCCCTAGATAGTGGTGGTGGATCCCCAGGTGGCTTCATGGACTAGCAATTCACCTCAGAACAAAATTCTTGACTCTTTAGGGTGGAAGAAATTAGGCAGAGCTCAAAAAGCCAATAAACCCAAGAAAGAAAGGATTAGGACACAGGATACCCGGAAATGACACAATTGCAGACTAGGAATCTCTATTTACAGTCAATATAGAAGAAAGAGCAGCTATGAGGCAGCACACATGGTCCTTGGATGAGCCAGTAGAGCTCCTTGCAATGTCCACTGCTTGTACTGAGTTTTTTTGGACACAAAACGTTTAATCACTGGCTCTTGGATCCAGGTAGCTGCCTTCCTGTACCTTCTCCCCTGGGTATACCCTCCAGAGAGACAGTGGGAAGCTTCATGCTTTGACCCCTCTCTAGCACAACACACCCACCACGGGCAGCAGGCCTGGAAAGAAAAAGAAAAGAGAGCTCCTGCAACATACTCTTTCTCTAGCATGCCACACTTAAGATAAACCTCCTAATGGTTGGCAACAGAGACACACCATTCCAAGTGACACTCCCCAACAGCAGACAGAAGCAAACAATAACACTGAACCCAAGGAAAGCAGAACTATCAATCCATGGTCAGGTGGACTACAGCCTAGCAGCACTAAATTTAGCTTAGCAACACTCCTGCTTGGAACAGGGTCCCTCCCCTACGCATATAGCTATAGATTGGCAACCAGATGCAGATTAGATTAGCTTCTAAATTACCCTTCTTCACTACGAGACAGCTGGTAACATCAGTCACACAGGGAATGTATTGTTTTCAGTCAGATTACTGACTCCAGGGCTGCTGTTAGAAACCATGGGGCCCCATACAGCCCACCTGACAGCCCCCCCCCTTTTTGTTTTTGTTGGGGGCTTTGGTGAAATATCAGGGGTCAAAACAGACCCCTGATGTCTCACATTTAAGACAGAGAAAGGGACTAAGAACAGAGATTCCTCAGTCCTTTTCTCTAAAGCCCAAGCTGCACTGGATGGTAAATGAATGGGAAGCACTCTGGGGCTCCGCCCCGCTCCCCATCCTGAAACATTCCCCTGTGTGCCCTCAGCAGCTGCTGGTGGGAGAAGAGAAGAGGGAAGCTGGCAATGCTGCAGGGGATGGGGGCGCAAAGGGAGGCCCAGACAGCAGGAGGGTAGGGATGCAGATAGCAATCCCTCTGCAGTGCAGCCAGAAGAAGAAAAGGAAGGAGAAGCCAGCAGAGCTGCAGGGGGAGCCACAAGAGATGTCAATAAGGCAGCACAGCCGTAGCCCTGCTCAGCAGGTGCCCGGGTGCCCGGGTGCCTCTTTTGAACCGATAGGGCCTGGGCCCAGTACAGGAGGACTGGCTGTACTGCCTTGTCCACAGCCCTGACCGATATAGTAGCATTGAACTGAACAATAAATCACAACCATTGTGTAGCACTACAAGGCACAAAGAAAATCCTGAGTAATGAACATATATGAATGTCCCCACATACATCTCTAATTCCAAAGTTCCACAGTATTTAGAACATATTGTGCTTGCATTAAAGTGGTTCTAAACCCTGTTACACCACTTTTCACTACAGGTAAGCCTATAATAACGCTTACCTGTAGGTACTGTGAATATGCACTGAATCCGCATGTGCCGACATCATCAGCACATGCGCACTGAAGAAACGGCTCGCTCATGCTGTTTCTTCAGTAACTGCGCCGCGACCGGCAGCTCCCGCGCACATGCGCGTGAGTGACATCACCGCGGCTCCGGTCTATCACAGTGCCAGAGCCAGCGAACCCGGAAATGACTCCGGGAGACATGTTGCGGGTCACAGCGGTGTGCGGGGACCGCTGCAACAGCTTCCATCTAAGGTAAGTATTTCATAATGAGCTAGTAAGCGATGCATACTAGCTCATTATGCCTTTGTCTTGCAGGTTTGAGTTTAAAACCACTTTAAGGTGCAAATTGATGTAATCTCTCACAATTACTTTTTTTGTATGTGTTTTTAAAGATGGGGAAACAAAGAACAAAATGCAAAAAAAATTCTTAAGTTATTGGGATGACAGGTTTATGGTCACATGCTACTGATCACAAGCTGTTGAAACGTCTGATAATATTTTTATGTGAGGATGAACTGCTTTGCATTTTGTCCAGTAATTGAATTGACGTCATCAATTCAAACTGTGAGATTTGCCTGTGTTTTTTACTAGATGAGGCCTACAGTTTGTTATCCAGAATATTATTGAAATGAATGGGGATGCACAGTCAATATCTCCTGAGAGTAATGTCATATGGGTATCTAATGACGTCTTCTATGCACAATGAATATACAAGCTGACATTTGTGCTGGGAAAATCCTTTCTGTACCTAGTGAGTGACTCAACGTGTTTTCTCTGTTGTAATGCAATTTAGAACATCATCTTTTAGCTTATGATTCTGAAACACATTTATTAACCCCAGGTATAATTTCATAAGAGTGTATTTTGGGAGAATAAAAACTCCCACTTAGGACCATAGTAGTTCGTCGATCATTGTTCACTATATTGTGCCAATAAAGCCTAGAACGCAGTATACCATTTCCATTTCATTTTATTCTGAGTACCTGAAAAAGTTTGGTGTTTTTTTGTTGGGGTGTTAGGCCCCTTTCACACGAGGCGGACTCCGCTTCCACGGAGTCCGCCTCTGTCCGCGGCTCAGCGGGAGATCTCTCCGTTGATCTCCGCTGAGCCGGCGGATGACAAGTCCCTCTCTGCTCACTGAGCGGGGAGGGGCTTGCGAGCGCCGCTGGTCTCTATGGAGAGATCGGATGAAAACGGACAGTGTGTCCGTTTTCATCAGATCTCACCCGATCCGATCCGCCAGCGACAGATCTGGACGTGGGGCCATACGTCTGCTTTTGGCGGATCGGACCGGCTCGGATGTCAGCGGAGATGTCTCTGCTGACATCCGACGCTCCATAGACTAACATGGAGCGCCCGTTCAGATCCGCCGTCAAAACTGACAGGCGGATCTGAACGGTCCGTCCATGTGAAAGGGGCCTTAGAGTTAAAACATTTTTGAATGTTAAAGGAAAAGCACAGAGTTTTTATGTTCAGGGCTTAAATTACCATTTCAGAAATATATTTTTTTCATCTTTTAGTCAGACAAATAAAAAATATAACTGATTATATACACCGCCCGGCTCGGGAGCACATACGCATGAGTGCTTCCATAGCAAGTGGCTTGCTATGGGGAAACTCGCAGAAGGGGAGGAGCAGAGAGCGCTGGCGGGGGACCCCAGAAGAGGAGGTTCCCGTACCACTCTGTGCAATACCATTGCACAGAGTAGGTAAGTATAAACCTGTTTTTAATTTTAGGGGGAAAAAATTGGGTTCACAACTGCTTTAAAGGGGTTGTAAAGGTTTGTGTTTTTTCACCTTAATGCATCCTATAGCGACCAGCCCCAAGCCCCCCCCCCCCCCATTTTACTTACCTGAGCCCACAAACTTGTCCCACGGGGACTCTCGCCGTCTCTCGGCTAGGGGGTTCTCGGCTGTTGATTGGATAGATTAATAGCAGCGCAGCCATTGGCTCCCGCTTCTCTCAATCAAATCCAATGACGCGGC
The DNA here is from genome assembly GCA_028564925.1 of Lithobates sylvaticus. Classification (NCBI taxonomy): domain Eukaryota; kingdom Metazoa; phylum Chordata; class Amphibia; order Anura; family Ranidae; genus Lithobates; species Lithobates sylvaticus. The sequence goes on along the minus strand of CM053026.1, from coordinate 534,497,674 downwards.
GAACGGGGGGGGGGGGCAGAGTCCTGCTGGACTCGGAGCACGCCCGCAAGTTAACCCCCCGAGGGGAGTGCTTCTCCCAGGGGGTTATCTAATGCGGGGAGGAGCTGAGAGAGCCACCGGGGGACCCCAGAAGAGCAGGTTTGGGGCCACTCTGTGCAAAACGAGCTGCAGAGTGGAGGTAAGTATGACATGTTTGTTATTTTTTTTTTTTTTAAAGAAACCTTTAGTATCACTTTGAAGCGGAAGTCCCGTGAAAATTTATTTTTTTAAAAGTCAGCAGCTACAAAAACTGCAGCTGCTGACTTTTAAAATAAGGACACTCACCTGTCCCAGGGTCCAGCAATGTCGGCACCCGAGTCCGAACCGTCCCTCGGTCCTCGGATGCTGCCACCGTCATCTTCGCTATGGGAATCAGCAAATGAAGCCTTGCGGCTTCTCTTCTCGGTTCCCTACTGTGCATGCGCGAATCGCACAGCGCAATCAGAATGGTCCCTGCTGTCTCTGGGACCCGTGTGTGTCCCAGCAGACAGCGCGGCGGGACAGGAAGAGGCATAGACTCCCGTGGGAGTCTATGCCTGGAAGTGGGTGCAGGTATCTGCACCCCCCTCCCCCTGGAAGGTGCCAAATGTGACACCGGAGGTGGGGAGGGTTCCGAAAAGCGGAGGTTCAATTTTTGTGTGAACCTCCGCTTTAAGTTAAAACTGTAAAAATAAAATAATAAGCAGATGCTATTAAAACAATCCTTTAATTTGCCAATGTATTCAGCATTTGCTGTCAAATATGAACTATAATTCCTATAAATAGTTCACTGGTGCACAATTAGCATAAAAAGCTCTGCTATTTCTCTGTAGTCCCAGTTATCCACCCCCCCCCACACCCCCATCTTCCCCAAGCACTGCCATCTTGCCTCTTGTACACCATAGAGAAGGTAAACCCAGGCTGCCAATCAAAGCCATCTCATTGAAAACACCACAACTCTTCCTGTGAGAGTCATGTGTCACTTCTTTCAATAAAATTGTGGCAATCCCTATAAAATGATAAGGATTATCTGCTAACTTCTAACAAGAATGAAACACTTGCCTTTTACTAACAGCAGATTTTGGACTGCAAGTTTTGCAGAGATAAGAAACATATTTGAAATAGTTGATTACTGAGAAGATTATAAAGAAGCTTAAATGCTTAAAGGGTAACTCCACTTTCGTGGGGGAAAAAAATAGCAAATAAAGAAAAAATGAAATAGTGCATATGATTGCGACACTAATCATTTTGTAATTGAATGTTATTAACAATGACCTTTCCTTTTCAATCTGCAGCCATTGTAATTTTCTGAGAATACATTGCAATATGGCTACCTGGAGTTTTCTGTACACAGAATGTATACTGACCACTTCCCAGAAACATAATTTCCTGCTTGTGTGATTGGCTCACCAATTTTCCCAGAAGTCTGCCTAAGATATAAGTCAGATTTCAGGCCTCCCCTGCAACAAAAATTTCATTTTTGGAGAGATACTTTCAATAGGAACACATCTAAAGGGATGCAGGCCCAGCAGATGTCCTCATTAGAGCCCTGCAACTCCACAACTGACAGTTAATTATAAAACCAATCCCATTATACCCACTCAGTACAGAGGCACAGACAAACACACAGGGATTTCTTCAGAATAACAAAAGGTAGGAATCTGCAACAAAGTTTGTTATAATCCTTGCAATGTACATAGATCACCCAGAGGGGAATGTTTTTTTTTTCAACAAAAGTGGAGTTACGCTTTAAGGAATTGAATAATTCACTTTCAGGCCTTTTACATATGTAGATGTTCATAACTTAATAATGCTGGTACATTAACTGACTGCTTTAAGTTTTAATGGATCTGAACTGGCAGTGGAGTCCCTGCAGAATTTAGTATGTTAAAATATTCAGAACTTGCAAATGGAAGCAATACCTTAAATATTTGGAACCAGAAAGACCATACAATTTAAATGTAATACAAAATCAATCTGCTACCAAACATTTGTTAAGCTTTTTTTTTTGCAATCTGTAGTGTGTGTTATTTATATTGTAAGGTATGTGATATATATATATACTAACAGATAAAGCTATTAAACTGACACATATACTTTAACCTATATATTTCGAAAAGGGTGCCCATTTTCTGGGCCCCTGGATTCACGGTGCATTAGCACCATATTGACTTCATGGACTGTTTTTTACATTATTATATTTGTTCGTTAGGGCAGCAGAAATACAAAATCTTAGGTGGAAAATGCAGCAAGGCTTAACCACTTGTCGACCACCCTATAGCTATTTCACTGCTACAGGGCTGCGGCTGTGCGCAGGATCACATATATATACGTGATCCTGCATGTCCGGGTAGTGGGCGTGAATGTGCGTCAACGGTGCCTAGCTACCGCTGTGATTATTCACAGAGGGAGACAATCAGTGGGTAACGACAACTGCCGACACTCGCCGATCATTCAGTACACAGGCACAATGGCAGTCTGCCTATGTAAACAAGGCAGATTGCCGTTCTATCAGTAGGGAAGGTATGGATCCCGTGTTCCTGCAAAGCAGGGACATGGATCCATGCCTTCCCCTAGTGAAAGCACCTCCCCCACTGTACACAAACACTGGCTAGGAACACAGTTAACCCTTTGATCGGCCCTGACGTTAACCCCTTCCCAGCCAGTGTCATTAGTACAGTGACAGTGCATCTTTTTACCACTGATCACTGTATTAGTGTCACTGGTCCCCAAAAAAGTGTCAGATAGTGGCTGATTTGTCCGCTGCAATATCACAGTCCTGCTATAAGGCGCTGATCTCCACCATTACTAGTAAAAAAAAAAAAAATAAAAATTCCATAAATATATCCCATAGATGATGTCATGAATGACGAATCGCAACAGAGTGTGGCTTTACGACGGCCATCAGTAACGTCAGCACACCGCTCTGGGACACGATGTTCACAACCACTGGAAAATACAGCAGAACGTGGTAGGAGACACCACGCTATTTCTTCACGGTCTGCTGTTGCGATCGTATGTAATGATATGCCTGTTTGCAACTTGTGTTTGTAAGTGCAATTCTTAAGAGGGTGTTTTGTGTGGAAAAACAATAAATTGTTTTAAATAGATTACACTATGGAGTTCCTTTTTTTTCTTTTTTGATTTGAATTGAGCCCATTATTGTGTGATCCAACCCGTTGATGCAGCGCTCCTGGGAGAATGGAGACAGAGAGATCAAACCCATGTGTTTTTGCTTGTGATCCAGTTGATTCTGGTAAGAGTTGACCAGACCAATTTTCAGCTTTCAGTGCTCTCACACTTTGAATGACAATTACTCAGTCATGCATCACTGTACTCAAATGAATTTTTTGTCCTTTTTTTAACACAAATAGAGCTTTCTTTTGGTGGTATTTGATCACCTCTGGGTTTTTTATTTTTTGCGCTATAAATGAAAAAAGACCAAACATTTTGAAAAAAAAAAAAACAAATTTTTCTTAGTTTCTGTGATAACATTTTGCAAATTATTAATTATTCTTCATAAATTTTGGCCACAATTTATACTGCTACATATCTTTGGTAATAATAACCCAAATTAGTGGATATTATTTGGTCTTTGTGAAAGTTAGAGAGTCTACAAGCTGTGGTGCAAATCATAAAAAATCGATCACAGCTGATGTACTGGTGGCCTATCTCATTTCTTGTGACTCGAACAAGTCAGGAAAGTACAAATACCCCCCAAATGACCCCTTTTTTGAAAGTAGACATTCCAAGGTATTTAGTAAGAGGCATGGTGAGGTTTTTGATGTAATTTTTTCCCACAATTCTTTGCAAAATTAAGATTCTTTTTCTTTTTTTTTTTCCCCACAAAATTGTCATTGTAATAGGTTATTTCTCTCACATGGCATGTGTATACCACAAATAACGCCCCAAAATACATTCTGCTACTCCTGAGGATTACAATACCACATGTGTCTGACTTTTTCACAGCCTAGCCACATAGAGAGGCCCAACATGCTGGGAGCGCCATTACGTGTTCTAGGAGCATAAATTACACATCTAACTTGTTGACTACCTATTACACCTTTGAAGGCCCTGGAGCACCAGGACAATGATACATCACACTAATGTGGTACTGATGACAGATGGCACTGATACATGGCACTGATGGCACGTGACACTGATGTGGCACTGATGACAGATGGCACTAATGACACGTGACACTCATGTGGCACTGATGACAGATGGCACTAATACGTGGCACTGATGACACGTAACAATGATAACAAATGGCACGTGACACTGACAGGTGGCACTGATGACAGATGGCACTGATACATGGCATTGATGACATGTGACACTGATAACAGATGGCACGTGACACTGACAAGTGGCACTGGGGACAGGTGGCACTGTGGGCATGTGTGTTTGTGTGTGTGGGCACTGTGTTTGTGTTCACACTCACGCTGCAGCCGGAGGTCACTCTCCCTCCTCACACGCGGTCTCTGTGTGAGGAGGGAGAGCCGGCGACGAGAGATGATCTCATATGTTTACATATGAGATCATCTTTCATTGGACACTCAGATCGAGTGCTAAATGGCGCGCAGGGAGGATGAAAAAAGGAGGATGTCCAGGGACGCCTTTCCGGCAATTGAGCGCCCCGCTGTAGGCGTCTTCCGTCTATAGCACAGGCGCGAGGTGGTTAAAAGACAAATTAATAGATTATTACAACAAATTATTATTAGATATTAACAAATGTGCATGCATTTGCAGAAATGTGCCACATTTTACACATTAACATTACTTGCCATTCCAAAAACTGATGTTGAAGACAAAATTTATCCTGCCTACTAGCATAGCTTGTGTCACAGTGATTCAGAAGATCATTTGGGCATGTTTATTCTCTCTGATGCATGAATGCATGCCTCATTGCTGTCATCTACAATTTGCTTTTACACAGTTACAAATAATTAAACTTGCCACTGAGAGCATAGTTAAAAATTTTGTATTGTAACTGTGTTGATTAGCTTGCACAACCTTAAAATAAACTAGTTTAAGTTTAGTACATTTTTAATTACAAAATGTGTCTTTTGCTTATATTCAGAAAAAAAAAAGAAGAAATTTTTTTTTTTGTTTTTTTTAATCTTAAAGTCTATACAATTCTTAACAATGAACCTCTTTTATTTGGTAAATATACCATTGAAGGCATATTTGTCAAGTAAATGGAAAAAATACCAGTAATTCTGAGCTGTCCTGTGTTCTGTAAATACTTCCTGTGTTTGCTCAAGGAGTTTAATTAGCCCTCCTAGTTGGTATCTTGGACTACACAATAATTAGTGTCTATGTTGCGGAGAACATGACAGGGAGATGGTTTGAGTAGTTTAGTAAAAGATGACTGAGCAGGGCTGACACCATGCAGTACATACAAATGCGGAAGGAGTAGACATAAACAGCGCTATGTCCATAAAACATCACATGGCGCTATGTCATATATTGCAATCCAATGTAAAACGTGAATATACCATAAATGAAATGTCCGTACAATCCAATTAATGGTGCTAAATAATATATATACATTCAAAAAAGGTGAATGGTGATAAAAGTCCAGGTAAGAAGAAAACAGAGCATGTATCCCAAGTTGGAAAACAGAGGGGCTTCTGTATGACTGCAATACAAACTAAAAGCCACTTACCAGAACATCATGACCATCTAGTTATGAATGGTCATAATACACATGAGATCAATCAAAAGTGCTTCTCACAGCAGCTGTCAGTATCCAGCATCACAAGCTCCACAAGCAGCTCCGGTTCTCTTGTCGCCCAGAAAGTGGCATGTACAAAAGAAAGGGTCCACAGATAGTGTAAAACCATTACAATTATTATTTATTTTAATCCAGTAATGCACTTACATACAAAATCTTCAACAAGCATGTATCAAACGAGCATCGGCTGGGATCCCCTGATGATGTCATTTTATGACAAAGCGCATAGGGACGTAGCCTACCTCACGAACATCAGCACACTTGACTAGCCCTCTTTGCACAGTTTTTTCTCAAAGTTGTTGGTCTTTTTTCCTTTATAAAGTAAAACAAAAAAAATATGTTTTTGCTAAATACCGGGAAAATATAATTTTTTTCGTCATACTTACCTGTAAAATCCTTTTCTCTGAGTTACGGGTCACAGAGTGAGGCTATTATTCATTACTTACTGGGTTATACTTCATCTCCAGGTGAATGGATACTGGTAGACCAAAGGTCTTTAGACAGGAAGTGATCCCCTATATAACTACTCCCATACAGGTAGTACTTCAGTTTTGTACTGAATCCTCAAAAAGAGGGGAGGGACCTCTGTGTCCCATGATGTACTCAAATAAAAGGATTTTACAGGTAAGTATGATAAAAAAAACAATTTCCTTTTTAATACATCACGGGACACAGAGTGAGGCTATTATTCATTACTTACTGGGATGTCCCAGAGCAATAGCCTTGAGGGGAGGGAGACACCCTGCCAAACAATAGCCATCAGACCTTATAAGGCAGCCCGCAGTACACTGCGGCCGAAGTGGCCCGGGGAGATAAGGACACGGGGTAATCCAGGGCTTGTGCTCTCCTGTTCCAAGCCGACAAGATGTCTTGTTGTATAGGCCTGGAATGGAATTGCGTAAGGAACTGCCTCGAAGGAGGACACCATCCTTCCCAGAAGACTCATACAGAGCTGAATGGAGGGTTGCCTGGTGCCCCTTACCTGATGCACCTGATCCTTCAGGGCATAGATTTTTTACGGGGGGGGGGGGCAGAAATACCTTTGCCTGGACCATATCCAGGATCAGACCAAATACTTGAGACTCTGAGCTGGTCTCAAGGCTGACTTTTCGGTATTTATGACCCAGCCCAGGTTTTCTAAATACCGCACTGTGCAGGCTATACTGTTTTCCAGGGTCTGTAGTGAGTGATCTCTGAGCAGGAGGTCGTCCAATTATCCGAGCACCGAGATCTCCTGGGCCCTTAAAAGACCCAATAGCTAGGATGTTTGTAAACACCCGATGTGCTGTGGCAAGCCTGAAGGGCAGTGCCACAAACTGGAAATTACGTTCCTCTACTGCAAATCCCAGGAACCTCTGATGAGGCTGAAAGATAGGTACGGGTAAATACCCATCCTTAATATCGATGGAGGCTAAAAAGTCTCCCATCTGGAGCGAGGCTACTACCGAGCGGACTGATTCCATCCCGAAGGATTGGATTAACAGATGTTGGTTCAGGGATCCTAGGTCTAAGATTGGCCTTATGTCCTCATTTGGTTTTAGAACCGTGAACAGGTTTGAATAAAACCCTGTGCCTCTTTCGGACACCGGAACCTGTATGATCACTCTCTGATGCACTAACTGATCTAGTGCTTGAAACAATAAGTTTATTTTTGGAGGATCCGCAGGAATGTTGGATCTTAGAAACCTCTGAGGGGGAAATCTCTGTAATTCCAGCTTGTAAACGCGGGATACCGTTGAGGTGACCCACTCGTCCTGCACCACTGTTCTCCAAATGTCCGTAAATTGAAGCAGCCTTCCCCCCACCCGATAGAGTGGGGGCATCCCATAAAAAGGAAGGCTTGGTGCCGGGTTTAGAAGAGTTCTGGACCTATGTTTTTTTCTGACCCTGGCCCTGCGGCTTGCCCCCAGCTCTAGTGCCCTGTTGACAGGGCGCTTGCCCTGGCTCTGAAATACCCGAGAAAGTCCCCAGAGGGGTTAAACGAGGGAAGCCTGGTCCTTCACTTTACAGGAAATAAAGAACTCTTTCCTCCGGAAATCTTTTGGATATATTTATCCAGGTCATCACCAAACAAACGGAATGGAACATGGAATGGGAACCCTGACAATTACTTCTTACAGGGAAGCTTGGCTGACCAGTTCTTAAGCCACACAAGTCTGCGCATATATACAGACAGGAGAGCCAAATGAGAAACCTGCTGTATTGAATCCTTTAAGGCATCTACAGCAAAACAGAGCGCCCCGAGGAATATCTGCCCTATTTTCAGCAAAATCATCCTCCTGGTTAGGCCTGTCAGGCCGTCTAACTTGATCCTTTGAGGACTGGCAGACTCCAATTGCTGCAACAGCTGGCTGAATAGCTAAAATGGCCAAAGAAAAGGAAGCCTTTAATAATGACTCCAGTTTCTTATCAACAGGGTCTTTCAAGCCCTGTGCGTTATCCACTGGACAAGTTAAGTTTTTGTTTAAAAAGAGACTGCCGCAATCAGCATACACCGCCTGTTCCAACAGAAGATGCAAGGGGAAAGCCTGTGCAGCCTGAGGAGGCTTCAGGGACCCCAAAGAGGACAAGGGAGGCTCAGAAACTTCTGCAGGAGGTAACTTAAAGGCAGAACGAACCATCTCGGTAAGAGTCTAGATTAAAAGCCTCTGTGACTGAGAGGCTGATACCAACTGGACATCTTCTGGCCCAGAGTCATCAGAAGCAGACTCATCTGCCGGGCCATCTCCTAAGGAAATAAAGGTTTTAAGTAAATGAAAAAATCTGACCATTGTAAGTACCCATGAGTGTTAAATGGTTTGTCTCAACCCTTTAACTTCCACTTTTGCTGCACAGCTTGATCTGATAAATGAAGCTGAAAATAATAGCAGGATCAACAAGTGAAAAAACTAGGGGGGGCACTGTATTAATATTAGTGACAGACTGCATCTCACGTATATATCATTTTAGATTTTTGCCTTTACTACCACTTTAAGCAATTAAAACTGTTCCTTAAAGAATAACTCCACTTTTTTTGAGAAAAAAATAGTCCCCTCTAGGTGATCTTTGTACATTGCAAGGGTTTCAACAAACTTTGTTGCAGATTCCTACCTTTTGTTGCTCTGAAGCAGGGGTGCCCAACCTTTTGAAGAGTGAGGGCCACTTAAGCGACTTGGTAACCGGTCGCGGACCACAATGAGTGGAACGGGTGGATGGCATGTCCGGGTCCACTCTGCATTTGCAGAGCAGACACGGACGCAGCTCACAATACTTTTTAAGGGATCGTATTGGAGGTAGAACACAAGTAGGTTTATGTCTGCCACTACTTAGAGGTGAATGGAGGGTCCAATTGGTCAGACTGTCGGACTGACCGTGTGAAAGGGATCCAATTCTGCTTTCACACTGATGCGCTGCGGTTTACGTGTGCAACGCAGTGTACCTTTGGCTTTCCTGCAGTTTGCAATAGACTTCTATTATATTCTGCAGGTTTGGTGCACTTTCAGAAAGCTCACCAAACTCACAGGTAATAATAGAAGTCTATGGCTCAGTGCAGGTAACCCGCAGGTAAACTGCTCTGCACCTGCGGATCAGTTTGAAAGCAGCCCAGTAAACACTGCAGAAAAGATATGCCCATATATACACTGTGATTTTAGTAATAAACTGACCTTTAATAACAGTCTTCTTTCTATTCTATCCCAGAGCAGGAGGTCGCGGGCCACATCAGAGGGCTCCGCGGGCCACATGTGGCACCCCTGCTCTGAAGGAAAAGCAATCTGTTAGGAGTTGATTTACTAAAGGCGAATAGGCTGTGCACTTTGCAAAGTGCAGACGCTCCATACCTTTGTAAATGAGCAGAAGCTCTGCTGACCTCCATCATTCAATCACGTGCAAGCAAGCGTTTTTTTATTTTCCTTGCATGTGATTGGGTACTCTTTGCAAAGTGAAGCATTACCTCATTTACTAAGCTCTGGGGCAACTGCTCTTGCAGAGTGCACCGGTAAATCATCTGTCCTAACACTACTGGAGCCATTACTGAACCAGGGATATTGTGTCACCATGGACAATTTTTATACGTCGCTGGAGCTGTTTGAGGTTTTGATCCAAAACAAAACTGATGCTTATGGTACGGTTAGGCCTAACCGACGTGACATGTCATCTATGTTTGGCAAAAAAAAAACGAAAAACCGGTGAAAGTGTTGCCTGGCAGAAGGGTAAGATAAAGGCAATACGTTGGCGAGACAAGAAGGACGTGTGTCTCATGAGCACTGTGCACAGTACCTCCACTGCCATGGACCACAAAAAAGGTGGGAAAGATGTGCTGAAGCCGCAAGTCGTGATCGACTACAATTGCACCATGGGAGGTGTCGACCGAGCTGATCAGGCAATGACCTTTTATCCGACTATATGTAAACAGCAGAAAAAATACTACAAAAAGAATTTCAGGCATCTTCTGGAACAATGCCTTTGGAACGCCTACATCTTGTACCGAGCAGGAAGTGACAGGCCTCTTGTTCATTCGGATTTTATCTGGAAGGTGGCTGAGCAAATTTTCCTCAAACACCAGATGCCATCAGTAGATGCGAACAGACCTGGACGACGTGCTGTTGGTGTTGCCAACCCAGAACGGTTAACAGGTCGTCACTTTATGGATTATATACCACCAACCACAAAAAAGGCAGCACCTACCAGGATGTGCGTGGTTTGCTGTTCCAACAGAGATGACAAGGGAAAAAAAATCAGAAAAGAAAGCCGGTTCTATTGTCCGGATTGTGACGTCGGACTGTGTGCTGTACCCTGTTTTAAAATTTATCACACTCAGGATGTTTATTAAATTTTCTTTGTCTGACAAATTTCTTTAGTTTGTATTATATTATTGAATAAAATTATATTATTTAAAAATTTAAAATCATGATTTTGTGTTTTAAAGTTTATCCCATCTGGGATGTCTACTAGAGTCTTGCTTGGTCAGGTTTAAGTAAGTAATTACTAAGAATTGCAGGCCTATAATACATAGCATCAAATTTCCATGCAAAATAATTGTACCGCTTTCAACACAAAATTCCACACAGAATCATACCGCCAGGGAGGTTAACATGATACTGTTAAAAATGCATTCGAATGAATGGAGTAATGCACACACTCACATAGAAAATACATACTTTTTTATTCTTTTAATAAAAAAAAAAGGAAAAAAATGGCAAAAGACAATGTATAGTATGAACATCCCAAAGTCTGACAGAAATAGAAGAAAGATCAGCTGGTTTAATAAGATCAATAACAAAACATAAATTTAAAGATGTTCTCATCTTAGCATACAACGAAGACTTATACATGAGATTTGAAGTCCTGAGGAAGCAAATCTTTCCATGAAACACGTCAACCTACACATTCTAATCTCTAAGGACTATCATGCTATATATCCTTCACTTCCCTTAGTGGAAGATAAGAGGTAGTAATAATGCCCATGTACAAATGATGTATGTTTTTATCTAGATTTTTATTGGACGAAATAAAGATTTGTATATATATTTTTTTAATTCTTTGACGCATGTATTCATTGCATTCATGGATTAGCAAACATACAGTATTTTTGCTGCAGAAGCAGTCCGATCTTCAGTTTAAACTAAAATCGCCCACTGTTTCTGACATTTGTATACTCTTAAGAGGTGAAAAGCCTTTTTTTTATAATAGTTTATGGGGGGCTGCGCTATATCTGAAGGACTGGAATTTAGTTTACATGGGACAAGGATTCTGCTGTGCTTACAAATATACAAAAGTTACCCCTGTTTACCAAAGGAGTTGCTCAAGGGTTAAATGTTTAATAAAAAAAAATATATATATATAAAAGCTCTCATTTATAAACTACCCAATACAAAAGGTACTGTGTGACTCCACCATATTACTATACTAGGGGTGCAAAATGGTACGCAGCATGTAAAGGTTAGAACAAATGTTTTTATTAAAAAGAGAATTGCGCCTATTGTGAATCATCGAAGGGGTTCATTTCATAAAGCCAACCAGTCATATGTCATACATACATATATGAAATATTTGTTGTGCAAACATTTGGGACCTATCACTTATATCCCAGGATATTTTACTGCTGATTATACTGTATGTGCACGTAAAAGCAATCTATCATTATAGAATTATGAACGCTGCCATTGTTTCATAAGGTCCAAACATACTGATTTTTGATCACTAACTAGTGATAGAAAGTAGTATTTGTTTAATGAGTTACAAATTCAGTGGCTTTATCTATGATCTGGTTCACTACTATACCAAGAAGTAAAGTGAGGATTAAGAAAACAGTCCCCCAGCCTGCACCCCTAAAGCCGAGTTACACCTGTTTTTTAGTTTATTTAAAGTCAGCAGCTACAAAAAGTGTAGTTGTTGACTTTTAATAAACATACATTTACCTGTTTCCGCGGCACCGCAATAGCAACTGTGGGCACTCGGCTGTGACATCTTACGGCTTCACGGCCGGGCGCGCACTTCGCATGCGTGAATCGCACTGCGCTATTGGCCACGCAATCTTCTGGGACCTCTGACATGTCCCAGAAGATCGCTGGCTAGGGCAAGAGGAGGAGTCGCCTAGGCAGCCAAGAAGAGGAGACAGGAAGTGGGACAGGAAGTCCCACTTAAATCAAGGTACCCACTCCCCCCCAAAAAAATGACATGCCAATTATGGCATGTCATGGGGCGAGGAGTGCTTAAAGTGGAAGTTCCACTTTTGGGTGGAACTCCGCTTTAAAAACAAGTCAGCAATTTTCATTTCTACCCTAACTCCTTAAATGGGTTGTAAACCCTTCCCCAGTGAAGTGACTGGCCTCAGATGATACGCAGAAATGAAACAATTCCTTCTACATAAGTTGTATCTGTTTATCTGCAGTCTTCTCTTCCTAACACCAGTTCAAAGTGTTGAATTTTTAAAGCTGCAGAGCTCAGTAAGCTGATTGGAGGGAAGGGACACGCCCCCCACCCTTCACACAGCACACAGGAACAGAGCTGAGGCTGCCAATTTGCTGGAGGTACCTCCCCTGTCACAATTTTTCTCTTGGTGTCAGGAAAACTTGTCAGAGGTCATGCATGCTGATAGCAGAGGAACGACGCAGCAGAGAGAAATGGCAGAAAGAGTTCACACTATAGAGAGACAAGTTCACACTATAGAGGGATATGCTTTGTTCATATTTCATGTCTGAGGTTTGCAACCACTTTAAGTAAAGATTATGTGTTAGTAAATTTGTGTTTTGGATGTTGCTAATACATTTTTACTTGTCACCTTAGCAAGCTTTTTTTAAATTGAACCTGTCTGACATTTTAAACTTAAAGCGTATGTCAGGGAAAGGTAAAAAAATACATGCTGATTTGCCAGAAATGCACTCAGCTTTTAATTATGTGGAATTACAGGAAACTTCAGGACTTGGTGTCAGCCCTGCCCAGTTAGCTGTTGTTAAACTAATAAATTCATAATATTCTCATAAACTTTACATCATAGAGATCATTATGTAGTGCAAGAAAAGAACTAAAGACTCCTTGAAACAACACAAGAAGTGTGCAGAGGACAGCTCTAAAAGTCTGGCATAGCAGGTATTTTTTGTACTTAATAAATGACATAACAAAACACTTTAATTGGGGTATTTAACAGACCAAAATAGAGCAGATAAGAGAAGTTCATTGTTAAGTTTACATACATTTTAAAAATAAATCTAAAGAGATGCACAGAGAAGAGTTTCATGGCTAATAAAGGTAACAAGAGATGCTTGTGTAGTTTTAGTTTGAAAAATCTAACATGGCTGACAGGTTCACTTTAAAGGAATAAAACAAATGCAACAACTAGTCATTGCTATTTCTAGTTTTGGAATATTGACATTCTAGGATGCAAAAACAATGTATCCTTTATTAACTGTGTACAGCTATAACAGAGACAACTCATTGTAGTTTAGGGAATACATTAAAAAAGTGTGGTCACTTAGTCTTCAACATTCAATAGATTCCATCTGGTTTGTCCTTTTCATGTCTTGTAAAATAAAAAAGAATACAAATTAAATGATGTCATGTTATGTTACAATATATGCAGCTTGCTTCATGCTATATATTCAAATGAAAACACCAGTTATTTCATTAATAGAGACTAATAGAGAATACCTGGTGACAATGACCATGCTAGGCATGAAAGCATAGAAAGTATTTTATATATATATAAACTATATTACCAAAAGTATTGGAACACCTGCCTTTACATGCACATGAACTTTAATGGGATCCCAGTCTTTGTCCGTAGGGTTCAATATTGAGTTGGCCCATCCTTTGCAGCTATAACAGCTTCAACTCTTGTTGTCCACGAGGTTTAGGAGTGTGAGAATGTTTTACTATCCTTCCAAAAGCACATTTGTGAGGTCAGGCATTGATGTGGATGAGAAGGCCTGGCTCACAGTCTCTGCTCTAATTCATCCCAAAAGTGTTCTATTGGGTTGAGGTCAGGTCTCTGTGCAGGCCATTCAAGTTCCTCCACCCCAAAATTCGCTCATCCATGTTTTCATGGACCTTGCTTTGTGCACTGGTCCAAATCATTTGGTGGAGGGGGGATTATGGAGTGGGGTTGTTTTTCAAGGGCTGAGCTTGGCTCCTTAGTTCCAGTGAAGGGAACTATTAAGGCATCAGCAAACCGAGACATTTTTTGACAAATTCATGCTCCCAACGTTGTGGGAACAGTTTGGGGATGGCCCCTTCCTGTTCCAACATGACTGCGCACCAGTGCACAAACAAGGTCCATAAAGACATGGATGAGCGAGTTTGGGGTGAAACTTTTTTTATTATTATTTATTTAAACTTTATTTTGTTTTGTATGAAAAAAATTACATATCCACTGATGTCTAATTTTAAGAGAGAGAGAGATCAGTGCAGCGTTTAATACTGTGGACCACAACACTCTACTCATCCGCCTCACAGAAGTAGCAGGAGTCACTGGCTCGGATCTACAATGGTTCGCATCCTTCTTAGGAAACCGCTCTCAGACGGTGAAACTAGGAGCTTTCACCTCTGAAACCCGGGCAATCTCCTGTGGAGTCCCCCAAGGATCACCCTTGTCACCAGTACTCTTCAACATCTACATTCGCCCACTCCTCAACATCATAGAGAGAGGGGGTGCCACAGAAGGACAAGAAACTGGCAGTCATGTTCCCCCAGCTGCAGCATACTATCAAGTTTGCTCCAGCGATGGAGAGGGAGGGGATGATGAGGTCACTGACTGTACTTGGGTGCCTGAGAGAAGAGAGGAGGAAAGTGAGAAGGAAGAGGAAGCACAACTCCAACGAGGCAGGATGTCCTCTAGGGGGCAGCTTAAGGGCAGCCACCCTATTGCATCACACCGCAGAGCTCTGCAGGTGCAGGGCACTGCTGTCTCCCCGTTGACATTTAAAAGTTCCTTGGTGTGGGCCTTTTTCGACATGTGTGCAGCAAATCGCACCGTTGCTGTTTGCAACCTATGTCTGAAGCGGATCAAGCGTGGCCAGAACAGCAGCCGCTTGGGCACCACATGCTTAACCAGACATATGATGACCTGCCATGCAGTCCGTTGGCAACAGCACTTGAAAGACCCACATCAAAGAAAAATGAAAAAAAGCATCTCCAACCCTACTATACCTCTAGTCTTCTCAAAAACCTGCACTGAGGACTGAAGGTGTAGCAATAGGTGTCCCAAGTATGTGCAGCCAATCTGCGAGCAGTACAACACCAATTGATTTTAGCAGGCACATTTCAATACCCCAGTTGCTGAACCATAAAAAGAAATTTGGTCCCAGCCATCCACATGCTCATCGTCTAAATGCTAGCTTGGCCAAATTGCCAGCACTGCAGCTGCTGCCTTTTTAGCTGGTAGACTCTGCCCCCTTTCGTGAATTTGTGGTATGTTCTGTACCTCAGTGGCAGGTTCGAAAATGGCATTTCTTTTCACAGAAGGCCATTCCAGCTCTCTACTGGCATGTGGAAGGCAATGTTTTGTCCTTGTTGGACAGGGCGGTCAGCAGTAAGGTTCATATTACCACTGACTCATGGTCCAGCAGGCATGGGCAGGGACATTACCTTTCCTTCACAGGGGGACTGGGTAACTCTGCTGGCAACTGGAAAGGATGCAGGACAGGGTTCAGTATTGTTGGAGTTGTTCTGCCACCACGCCTCCAAAATTCTAGTGGTGATTCTGCCAGCTCTCTCCTCCACCCCCTCCTCTTCTTCTTCCTCTATGGCCTTTTCTGCAGATTTGTCCTCTGAACCAGCGGTGCTCCGTAAGTGTTCAATGGGCTACGCAAGCAGTCAGGCTAAAAGATGCCATGCGTTGCTTGAGTTGATCTGCCTATGGGACAGGAACCACAGAGATTCTGTCAGCTCTGCAGGGGCAGGCTCAGAGGTGGTTGATGCAATGCCAGCTTCAGCCAGGAATGGTTGTATGCGACAATGGCACCAACCTTCTCTCTGCCCTCGACTCATGTTCCATGTTTGGCACACGTCCTGAATTTGGTGGTGCAGCGATTCTTGAGCAGGTACCCAGGCTTTCAAGATCTCCTGAGGCAGGCCAGAAAAGTCTGTGGTCATTTCCGCAGGTCATACAATGCCAGTGCTCAGCTGGCTGATATTCAAAAGGGAATGCAACCTGCCCACCAACTGCCTCATTTGTGACATGCCCACCAGGTGGAACTCAACGTTGGCAATGCTGCAGCGGCTGCACACACAGCAAAGGGCCAACAATGAGCACCTGTGCGAGTATGGCACCAGGACAGGGTCAGGGGAGCTTGGCTTCTTTTCGCTATGCCAGTGGCTACTGATCAAGGATGCATGCACTGTCCTGTCACCATTTGAGGAATCCGCAAGGATGGTGAGCAGCGACAATGCATGCATCAGTGACACTGTCCCTCTAGTCTTCCTGCTGGAGCATACGCTTTGTGGAATCATGGACAGGGCACTTGAGGCAGAACAGCGGGAGGAGGACTTCCTTTCCTCTCAAGGCCCCCTTTATCCAGATAGCATTCCTGCGGGCCCGCCAAACACACAGGAAGAAGAGGAGAAGGAGGAGTATTGTGTCAGCATGGATGTAGAGGATAACATTTAGCAGCAGTCTTCAAGGAGTTGTACGTGGCTTGGAGGAGGTAGTTACAGATCATGTGATCCTTAGTGACCCAGAGCACTCAATGCCTCTGAAAACTTACGCTGCATGGCCTCCCTGATTCTGTAAAGCCTGCGAAAGGACCCTAGGATTTGTGGTATCAAAGAAAGTAATTATTGATTATTGAACCACGTTACAAGGGTAAGGTTGCAGAACTCATCCTGCCTTCACAGAAGGAGCAGAGGATGAAACATCTTCAGAAGGCTTTGAAGAAAGATTTGTGCAACGCATTTCCAGACCCTGGGAGGTTACCATTTCCTGGTGCTGGACAATGTGTTGCTGAGGCTTCGCTCAGTCAGAGGAAGAGCGGTCGAGAAGGTGGCCGGCTGACTGATGCCTTTAAACAATTATTCAGTCCTCAGCACCAAGGTCTGATCAGTTCAAGCAACCATCGCCAGTGTCTGCATTATATGGTGCAGGAATATCTAGGGGCAAGAGCAGACTGTGAGACCTTTCCAACAGAGCATCCACTGAGTTACTGGATCTTGAGGATGGACCACTGGTGTCACGTACCTGGTGGTTTTGAGCCTGAATTGCAGAGAGAAACCTCCCCTACGGCTCCCACTCATGGCCCCCTGGAATAGGGACAAAGGGCACAGGAGTGAGGAGTGGTATGGGTGCCTGGCAGGATCAACAGTCAGTTTCAGAAGTCCAGGAATCACTTGCAAAAACAGGGAACTGGAGAGTAGACTGGAACCGAAGTGCTGGACTGGAACCAGGAACTAACAGCAGGCAGATAGGCTGGAGAGTGCTGGACTGGAACCAGGAATCAGCAGCAGGCAGGATCACCAGAAAGAGGTCAGGCAGGCTGGGTCGGATATCAGGCAGACAGCAAAGGTACCAGGGAGCAGGCAGGAGAATAGTCAGGCAGGCCGGTGGTCAGGTATCAGGCAGACAGCAGAGGCACCAGGGATCAGGCAGAAGAATGGTCTTGGCAAGCCGAAGGTCAGATGCAGGCGGATAGCAGGAAAGGTCACAAACAGGTAGCTGGGTCTTTTAACAGGTAAGTCTCAGGTCAGATCAAGTAAAGCACACAGAACGCTGTAGAGCAGACGGCAGGGACCATCATGCGCAATGGCGCCTGCGAATGCGCGCCAGAGAGCCTGGAGCGCTGATTACTGGCAGGATCTTCCTGACAACTGGCCAGAAGTTACTCAAAATGCAATTGAGCTACTGGCCTGTCCTGCATCCAGTATGCTTTTTGAAAGCACATTCAGTGCTGCTGAAGGGTTTGTAACGGATCAAAGAGTGCACCTGTCCACAGACTCCGTTGATAGGCTCACATTCATAAAAATGTATCAGTCTTGGATCAGCAGCTCTCAAGCATCTGATGCTGATGTAACTGATTGAATTTGCTATGGATTTTGGATCCCTTGAAGACTGCCTATGCTGACTATCCTATTCCTCCTCAATCTTGATGATGCTAGCTTCCAACAATATTTTTGGTTTAGGGCACCACCACCAACACCACCACCACCCAAGACCCAATTATTCTGCCCTGTTTAACAGGGGCATGTAATTACAATTTTTGATATAATATTTCAATGCAGGGCCTATTACTGCTAACTGTGAGGGATTACAGTGTTCTCGTGCCACCAAAACCAAAAGCCCAATTTTTCTGCTCCTGTTTAACAGGGGCTTGTAAATACAATTTTTGATATAATATTTCAAAGAAGGGCTCGTTCCTGCGCCCAACAAGAGTAACTGTGAGGGCTTACAGTGTTCTGGCGCCACCAAAACCAAAGGCCCTATTTTTTCTGCCCCTGTTTAACAGGGGCATGTAATTACATTTTCTGATATAATATTTCACAGCAGGGCCCGTTCCTACGCCCAACAAGAGTAATTGTGAGGGCTTACAGTGTTGTGGCACCACCAACACCTAAGGTCCAGTATTTATGCAGAGTATATAGGGCAGGCCATATAGTATATATATATATATTGCTGTTCAGAGTATATATAGTGCCTGGGGGACACCCACGCCATTTATTTTTATTTTTGTGCGGGGTTCCCCTTAATATCAATTCTAGACCTGAAGAGCCTGGTATGGATTTTGGGGGGGACATCCACGCCATTTATTTGTGGGTATTTTTATCTATATTGCCGGGAACACATTACAGCCGCCAGCAGTTTTAAATGAATTTTTTTCTTTAGAAATGTCATTTTGCTGTGGCACTGTTATAAACATGGGAAATATGCACTACTTTACAGGCAAACTAAGGACACCCACCAGGCACGATATTTAAAGGAATATTAAATTTTTTTTGTTTCACTTTAAGCATTATTAAAATCACTGCTCCCGAAAAAACTGACGTTTTTAAAACTTTATTTTGCAGTGATACATGTCCCCTGGGGCAGGACCCGGGTCCCCAAACACCTTTTTGGCAATAACTTGCATATAAGCTTTTAAAATTAGAACTTTTGATTTTTCACGTTCGCGTCCCATAGACTTTAACGGTGTTCGCACAAATGTTTTGCCTGTTCGCATGTTCTGCTGTAAACTGAACTGGGGGGTGTTCGGCTCATCCCTAATTCTTACTTAACAGTGTTTTACTTATTGTGTTTTCCGACTTAATCCATTTTTTTTCTTTTTGTGTTAGTCCATTCTATCATTCGTGCTATTATTAATGCATTTTAATATCTTTTCATGTCAGGTGCTGCTAACCCCCCGCTGTCTCTTATCGCTACTCAATAGTGGAAATTGTATCCTTGGCTTTTTTCCCTGCCCTATGCATCTTGATATCATTGTCTTTAATCTCTGGAAAAATATCTGGGGACGTGCCATTGGTATCGTCTGGAACTTGTACAATATTTTCGGGAGTATTACCATTTTTACCATGTTTATTCTTCCAAGAGTGGACATGTTTCGATTTTCCTAATCTCTACTTTGATCTGATTAAGTAGTGGTATGTAATTAGCTCGATACATTTTCCCCAGCAAAGTTGGTAATTTTATTCCAAGGTATTTTAGTCCCCCCCAGGTGAATGGGATTTCCCTCTGTAGTGCCAATTCTTCCTTTTTGTTTAAATCTATATTTAAAATTTCCGATTTAATTGGGCTGATTTTAAAATTTGAGAGTTCCCCATATTTCTTCAATTATTTTATTAAATTTGGGAGTGTTGTTATTGGGTTGGAGATATAAAACAAAATATCATCCGCATATGCCGCTACCTTCTTTTCCCAACTTTACCCCACCCACATCTGTGTTGTTTCGTATGGTTGCCAGTAAAGGTTCTAACGACAGCACATTTAGGTGGGGCGACAGTGGACATCCTTGTCTTGTTCCATTGAACATTTCAAAGGATGGCGGTTGTATACGTTTTTGATCCATTTAGTCATTTCTCACTGACAGCTGAATAAAAAAAGTGAAAAAATCCATAGGCCCGTATGGATTTTAAGGGGAACCCCATGCCAAAATTATAAAAAAAATGGGTCCCCCCCAAAATCTATACCAGACCATTATCCAAGCATGCAGCCTGGCAGGTCAGGAAAGGGGGAGGGAGCCAGCGCCTGTCCCCCTCCTGAACCATACCAGGCCACATGCCCTCAACATGGGGGGGGGATGGGTGCTGCTTCCCCCCCACCCCAATGCACCTTGTCCCCATGTTGATCGATTTGTATTAGAAGTCCGTAATGGGTGACATTGTGGGGGGGCAGTACTTTGGGGAAATTTGGGGAGAGAAATCTGTACTGGGGGGATTTTTACTAAGAGGTGTGGGCAGTTTTTTTTGCTCAACTGTGTACACTGGCCTTTGTGATACATATCCCTGGTCCCTGCATTTTGCATTGCATACTCCTGACCTCTGCACCCATGTGCGTTATGCACTCTTGATCTTTGCTTTTAATGTATTATGCATTCCAGACCCCTGCACTCTGTGCTTTATGCATTCCTGACCCCCGCACTACACACTCCTGACCCCAGTGCTCTGTGCCTTACCCATCCCTGGCATTGTGTCTTGCATTACGTATTACTGACTAATGCATTAGTGCATTAGGCACTCCTTAACCCTACACTCTGTGAGTTATGCACTCCTGACACCTATCCTCTGTGCATGTTTTGCACTCTTGATCTCTGTGCTCTGTACGTTATACACTTTTGACATCTGAGATCTGTACATTACTCACTCCTGACCCCCGCACTCCAGTATATTATATACTCTTGACTCTTTATTTTGCCAACAGTTTCTGCTTTCTGGCTAAGTAGTCACTGATTATTTTATTAGAGTTCTAATTTGATGTAGACAGTGTGCAGAAAAGCATATGTAATGAAACATCCCTCCTGACGGGGTACGTTTAGGAGATTAAGCTCCAGGGATTTCTAAGCCCCGGAGCCATGAGGCGGCTATACCGGGGCCCAGAACGGGAGATCACCGCTCTGCAAGTCAGTGGAACTGGGGGAGGGGGGTGAGGAGGGGGTCCTGTGTAAGTTCACCTTACAGATTTTTCTGTAAAGGTGAACTTACCCTCTAAAGTGGTAGTAAACTCTGCAGTACCACTTGTACCTACAGGCAAGCCTATAATAAGGCTTACCTGTAGATACTGTGAATATCTCCTAAACTTGCACCGTTTAGGAGAAATTCAGCTGATGACTTGTGCTGGACCTTCAGAGCCTGTGCCTGAAATGTGACATCATCGCACCCCCGACCACACATGTAGCCAGAGGCCGCAAACCCGGAAGGAGTACCAAGGGAAGGTGTTAGTCATCTTAGGGGTGACATTGCGGCACTGGAGTGCTTCGTTGTCAGGTAATTCTATCATAATGTGCTAGTATACAATGCATACTAGCACATTATGACATTGCCTTGCAGGGAATTTTTTACAACAGCTTTAAGGTGTATGATAACAGTTATCAGAAAGTATAAGAAGCAAACAGGTAATTTAACCTATGGGATATAAGACTTTCAGGTGGGCTGACCCCAATTTTTCCTGTTTGAAATTGTCCACATCTCTTTCATTCCCATTAAAAATGCATGACATGCTGTATAAAGACAGTGATAAAGATTGCTTTTGGACACTTACCAGTAGGAGTTTCTGTTTTTACTGAAAGCAGTTTAACATTCTCCTTAGTTTCAGCACACCTTTACCAGTAAATGAAAAAAAAACATAGAAATGTCAATTATATTTCAACTCAACACTTTAAAGTTTAACTAAAAGCAAAGCTTTTTTTTTTTGAATAAAGTGGAAAGGAATTAAAACCCCTGTCAGGTCTTTATTGCTGTCTGTGCCCCCATTGGGGAGATTCACCCTGTTTACCTTTATCATCAAGAGTGAAAGTTAAAAAAATCCCAAATTTTGGGTTGACATTGGAAAAAAAATAGAGGGGACATTTTCCAATGGGGACACTAATTCTATTGACCCTGGTGACACACCGGCATTACTTCAGGATGTGAAGGAAAATATCCCCAATGGGACACAGATGGCAAAAAAAAAAAAAAAAACGATTTTACTCTATCCAAAATTAAAAGAAAAAGTTTTGCTTCTGGTTACACTTTAACAATAAATAAAAGCAATTGTTCAAAAAATGTATCCTCTTCTTTAAATTATTATTTTTTTTTTTTTTAGATAAACTGCATTCCCCTGTTGCAGAATATAACTCTCAGTCTTTATTAGTTATCTACTATTACAATGAAGCAGGATGCAAGTATACAGTATATGGCACCTTTTAGCAGGTTATTACCATGAACATGTATATTCTTCATGCTCAACATGACCGACATAACTAGTAAATCACAGACTTGATATGGTGGTGATGTGGGATGATGCAGGACTTTTGGATAGTTTTATATTTAATTTAATTAAGCAATTTTATCTCTGATTTTAATTTCAACATTTTTGTTTTTTGGCACCTTAAAGGAAACCTGCATTAGGGAATTATGTAAGTTGCTATTGATGTTCCTGTTTAATAAAATTGTTAACTATCTGGCTTCCACATAGTGACTTTAGTACTCCATGCACGCAAGTATGCAAATCGAGAGTTCCAACCTTGCTTTTTTTTCCTCTTGCTGCAAGCTTGTTCTGGATCAATGACTCAAAGTATTGAAATCAGATACAGCTAGTTGACTAGCATTAACTATCTAGTTAGCCATAACAGTCTACTGTATATATTTCTCACAGCACAGGTGTACTTTAAAGCTGATCTTCAGTTCGCCTTGTTAAGTGAGTTCGCCCCTAAAGTGCCGCCATTATGGCACATGGGCAGATGTGCCCATGGGCTCTGACTGGCTTTGGGTCTTGTAGGGGCCTGTCTGCGCATGCACCGTGGAAATGCTGCGCATGCACAAAGACAGGGAAGGTTTACAGCTTTCCCATTAGCAGTCTTTGTGCAGTTCTCTCATGATCAAGGACAACTCACAGTTATCAAGAAGGTCCACTTTTAAGGATGCATTTTGTAAACTACCAGGTCACCAGTGTTTAGGCGGGTGCCAGCTCCTTAACAAGGTGGGTGCCAGCTCCTTAACACGGTGGGTAGCAGCTCCTTAACACGGTGGGTACCAGCGCCTTAACAACCAATGTCTTATCCTTGCTGGTTGAGAGCAGGGGTGAGTTACTGGTTATTAGAATGTGGGCAAGAGTCGGCTCCTTAACAACCTGCAAAAATGCAGCAAAAACGCATGTACATGTGTTTTTGGTACACTTCCATTGAAGTTTATGGGGCCAAAATGCAACCACACCGAAATAGCAGATGACGCTTTTGCAGAAAATACTGTGCTGCATTGATGTGAATGGGCATCATTGAGTATAATGTGATTTTAATGTCATCCGATTCTGTGTGACTCAAGTCACATCTGAAATCGCACTAATGTGAACCAGGCTTTAAGCTATTAGAAAATGACTGAAACTTGACTTTAAATTATTAGCAGTGATCATTGAGGATCTTTGAGAATGAATTGCTTCACAATACAAGCAGCTAGATAGGTCAGGAATGGCTTGTTTTCAAGCTCCTTTACTGCTTGTTCAGAATATGTAAATATTGCTCATATATAAGGGTCAATTTACTAAAAGCAAATAGCCTGTGCACTTTGCAAAGTGCAGTTGCACTCTACGAGTGCACTTGCGCCAGACCTTAGTAAATGAGCATGTGCAAGCAAAAATGCTATTTTCTTTCTTTTTTTTTTTTTCCTTACATGTGATTGGGTATTCTTTGGAAAGTGAACTTTCATCTCATTTACTAAGATTTTGAGCAATTGGACTTGCACAGTGCAACTGCACTTTGCAAAGTGCAACTGCACTTTGCAAAGTGCTCAGTCTATTTGCCTTTAGTAAATCAATCCCATAATGTCCATAGTCTGCACTTTAAAAGGTAACCTGACAAAATAGGTGTGATCTGTTATAGTTGAAAGTCTCATTAAGCTTTGAGGTTGCTGTTTCCTAACTCCAAGAATGATGCTATTTGCATGGCAGGGACATCATTGTGTGCAAACCTGCTCTGCTCAAGAACTACCCCACTTCCAGAGATGACCACTGGCAGCTTCCAACCCTAGATAGGAGCCTTGGTTGAAATACATTATAGTCATTGCAACAGTTTCCTATGTAAATTACAACAATAATTATGTGCTATGTAATAAAATAAATTTATGTAAAACAATTATGTTTCAAATGAAAATAGATGGTTTTACTCCTAGAAGGTTGTAATTGAAATGTTTTCCTTGACTTTATGAGGTCGCAATCATGCAGGATGTCTTAATCCTGCTGTTTAATGTCTGATAATCTAATGTTATTCAAAATACTGTAAATATATACTTCACAGAGGATGCAAGCAGGGTAATATTTCCAAAGTTAATTAAGTCAAAAGCTCATGAGAAGGATTTCATTCACTTAGTAACAGATTGCAGGGGTAAATTGGTGTTATATCAAAGAAAGTACTTAACCACTTAAAATGGTTATAAAGGTTTGGTTTAAAAAACAAAAAATAAATAACAAACATATCATACTTACTTCAGAGTGTCCCCCCGATAATCCTCTTCTGGGGTCCCTCCGCAACGCTCCTGGCCCCTCCTTCCTCTCGAGTGCCCCAACGGAGAAGCGCTTTCCCTGGAGGCACTCGTGCGGGCGTGCTCCCGAGTCCTGCTGCTGTGTCCATTGACACAGACAGCAGGACTCAATCCCGCCCCCCGGCTTCCATGTCACTGGATTTGATTGAAAGCAGCAGGAGCCAATGGCTACATTTTGTGTTTACAAGTTAAAATCATTTTTTTTTTTGCTAGAAAATTACTTAGAACCCCCAAACATTATATATTTTTTTCAGACACCCTGGAGAATAAAATGGTGGTTGTTGCAATACTTTATGTCACACTGTATTTGAGCAGCAGTCTTACAAATGCAATTTTTTTTGGAAAACACCGTTTACATATGTGGTCGTGACTTACATATGCGATCACGTCTGCGCGTGAGCATGGAGGGATGGGGTACTTAAAAATAAATAAAAAATTCTTATTTATTTAACTTTTTACTTTATTTTTTTTACACTGTCTCCTTAAAAAAAATGTAAACATCCCTTGTAATAGAAAAAAAAGCATGACAAGACATCTTTAATGTGAGATCTGGGGTCAAAAAGACCTCAGATCTCACATTTACACTTATTATTTTTTTCAATAAAAAAAAATTGTCCCCTTAAGGCCGTTGGGTGGAAGTGACGTCTGACGTCGCTCCCGTCATCCAATGGCATAAAGTCGAGTGGGGGCCATCATTCCCTCACTTGAGAGGAAAACATCGGATTGTCTCTGCCACTACCAATGGATCCAGTAAGTAGCGGAGATGACCGGGACGAGGAGAATAAAAGTGATCTTGCAGTGAATCCACTGCGGAGACCACATTTATCACAAAGTGGACCGCCCACCGTTGAAGGAAATACTGGGGTTATGGTAGCTATCTGCTGCCATAACAACGGTATTTAACGTCAAACTAGCAACGCAAATCTACGTTGGGTGGTCTGGAAGTGGTTTTAATCTCAGTGTTTTGACTGATTAAAAGTGGCTAACCATGATGCAAATTAAGATGTAAAGACATTAATTAATAATGTCTACATAATTGTTAGCATTATAATACGTAATACTGCATTTTTAAATAAAATATATAATTATCTATACCTTTTATGTACAGTATATATATATATATATATATATATATATATATATATATATATACGGTACATATACTGTTGTGCTCATAAGTTTACATACCCTGGCAGAATTTATGATTTCTTGGCCATTTTTCAGAGAATATGAATGATAACACAAAAACTTTTCTTTCACTCATGGTTAGTGTTTGGCTGAAGCCATTTATTATCAATCAACTGTGTTTACTCTTTTTAAATCATAATAACAACAGAAACTAGCCAAATGACCCTGATCAAAAGTTTACATACCCCAGTTCTTAATACCGTGTATTGCCCCCTTTAACATCAATGAGAGCTTGAAGTCTTTTGTGGTATTTGTGGATGAGGCTCTTTATCTTCTCAGATGGTAAAGCTGCCCATTCCTCCTGGCAAAAAGCCTCCAGTTCCTGTAAATTCTTGGGCTGTCTTGCATGAACTGCATGTCTGAGATCTCCCCAGAGTGGCTCAATGATATTGAGATCAGGAGACTGAGATGGCCACTCCAGAACCTTTACTTTAATCTGCTGTAGGCAATGAAAGGTCCACTTGGCCTTGTGTTTTGGATCATTGTCATGCTGGAATGTCCAAGTACGTCCCATGTGCAGCTTCCTGCCTGATGAATGCAAATGTTCCTCCAGTATTTTTATATAACATACTGCATTCATCTTGCCATCAATTTTGACCAAATTTCCTGTGCCTTTGTGTTTCACAGTAGGAATGGTGTACCTTTCATCATAGGCCTTGTTGACTCCTCTCCAAATGTAGCATTTATGGTTGTGGCCAAAAAGCTACATTTTGGTCTCATCACTCCAAACTTTGTGCCAGAAGGTTTGAGGCTTGTCTCTGTGCTGTCTGGCCTATTGTAAGCATGTTTTCAGAGAGTCCTGTATTTCACCTGAAGTTATTTGTGGGTTTTTCTTTGCATCCCGAACAATTTTCCTGGCAGTTGTGGCTGAAATTTCAGTTGGTCTACCTGACCGCGGTTTGGTTTTAACAGAACCCCTCATTTTCCACTTCTTGATTAGAGTTTGAACACTGCTGATTGGCATTCTCAATTCCTTGGATATCTTTTTATATCCCAGTTGAACTGTTTTATATAGTTCAACTACCTTTTCTCGTAGATCCTTTGACAATTATTTTTCTTTCCCCATGACTCAGAATCCAGCAACATCAGTGCAGCACTGGATGAAAGATGCAAGGGTCGGTCAGGAGTCCAGAAACTTATTGATCTTTTATACACACACTAATTACAAGCAAACAGATCACAGGTGAGGATGGTTAATGGCCATTCAATATGTAAACTTTTGATCAGGGTAATTTGGGTAGTTTCTGTTGTCATTATGATTTAAAAAGAGTAAACACAGTTGATTGATAATAAATGGCTTCAGCCAAACACTAACCATGAGTGAAATAAATGTTCTTGTGTTATCATTCATATTCTCTGAAAAATGGCCAAGAAATCATAAATTCTGCCAGTGTATGTAATTTTATTAGCACACATGTGCATCTCAAAAAATGTGAATATCATCAAAAAGTTAATTTATTTCAGTAATCCAATTCAAAAAGTGAAACTCATATGTTATATAGATTGATTACACACAGAGTGATATATTTCAAGCATTTTTCTTTTCATTTTGATTTTGATTATGGCTTACAGCTAGTGAAAACCCAAAATTCAGTATCAGAAAATTAGAATATCACATAAGGC
Source organism: Lithobates sylvaticus (assembly GCA_028564925.1). Classification (NCBI taxonomy): domain Eukaryota; kingdom Metazoa; phylum Chordata; class Amphibia; order Anura; family Ranidae; genus Lithobates; species Lithobates sylvaticus. The sequence goes on along the minus strand of CM053026.1, from coordinate 534,469,980 downwards.
CAATAAAAAAAAAGATTTTTAATACAGAAATGTTGGCTTACTGAAAAGCATTTCCATGTACAGTATAGTATGCACTCAATACTTGGTCGGGGCTCCTTTTGTATGAATTACTGCATCAATGTGGTGTGGCATGGAGGCGATCAGCCTGTGGCACTTCTGAGGTGTTATGGAATCCCAGGTTGCTTTGATAACGGCCTTCAGCTCGTCTGCATTGTTGGGTCTGGTGTCTCTCATCTTCCTCTTGACAATACCCCACAGATTCTGTATGGGGTTTAGGTCAGGCCAGTTTGCTGGCCAATCAAGCACAGTGATACCATAATGATTAAACCAGGTATTGGTACTTTTGGCAGTGTGGGCAGGTGCCAAGTCCTGCTGGAATATTAAAGCGGAAGTAAACCCATCAATTTAACAGTTTCAAAAAACAGTTACATTCCCGGCATGCCGGGAATGCTAACTGCACATTGGCTGTGCTCTCAACCAAACTGTCAAACCATCCAATGGCTGTTGGACAAAGACAAAGATGGCAGCTTCCTTGGCTGAAAACGATAGGGGGGTTTACTTCCACTTTAAATCAGGATCTCAATAAAGCTGGTCAGCAAATGGAAGCAAAAAGTGCTGTAGAATTTTCTGGTAGGGGGTTGAGGTGACTTTGGACTTGATAAAACACAGAGCACCAACACCAGCAGATGACATGGCTCCCCAAATCATCACTGACTGTGGAAACTTCACACTGGACCTCATACAGCTTGGATTCTGTGCCTCTCCACTCTTCCTCCAGACTCTAGGATCTTGATTTCCAAATTAAATGCAAAATGTACTCATCCGAAAAGAGAACTTTGAACCACCATTGGTCCAGTCCTTTTTCTCCTTAGCCCAGGTAAGACGCTTCTGATGTTGTTTCTGGTTCAAGAGTGGCTTGACAAAAGCAATGCGACAGTTGTAGCCCATGTTCTGGATACGTCTGTGTGTGTTGAAGCACTGACACCAGCCGTAGTCCACTCCTTGTGAATCTCCCCCAAATTCTTGAATGGCCTTTGCTTCACAATCCTTTCAAGGCTGCGGTTATCCCTGTTGCTTGTGCACCTTTTTCTACTACACTTTTTCCTTCCACTGAACTCTCCATTAATATGCTTGGATACAGCACTTCGTGAACAGCCAGCTTCTTTAGCCATGACCTTTTGTGACTTACCCTCCCTTACCCTTGTGGAGGGTGTCAAAGACTGTCTTCTGGACAACTGTCAGGTCAGCAGTCTTCCCCATAATTGTGTAACCTACTGAACCAGAGAGACCATTTAGAGGCGCAGGAAACCTTTACAGGTGTTTTCAGTTAATTAGCTGATTAGAGCGTGACACAATGAGTCTACAATATTAAACTTTTTCACAATATTCTAATTTTCTGAGATACTGAATTTGGGGTTTTCACTAGCTGTAAGCCACAATCATCAAAATTAAAAGAAAGAAATGCCTGAAATATATAACTCTGTGTATAATGAATTAAATTATAATTTCTAGAGACAGATGTAGGAGAGAAACTAACTTAGTTAAAGCTTAATAAAGCAATGGGCCTTGATCGTATTCATCTTAGAGGATTTTTCGTGAGGAGATCTTTACTGTTCAGATATCCTCCACGCTTTACACTTCATGCCCACAGGTACAATAATTACTTCCCTCTTTTAACCCCACCACTATAGACGAGGTTGCTAAACTACTTGCTAACGTCCATCTTACCACCTGCCCTCTGGATCCTGTTCCCTAGCAAATGCTACCTACATCCTCTGTCTCTATTCTACACTCTATAACCCACATCTACAATCTCTCCCTCTCTTCTGGCATCTTCTCCAACTCTCTAAAATATGCACTTGTTAGCTCCATACTTAAAAAGCCCTCACTGGACCCATCCAATCTTAACAACCTACGCCCCATATTCTTGCTCCCCTTCTTATCCAAACTCCTTGAACAACAACTGAGCGACCACCTTGCGGATAATAGCCTTCTTGATCCCCTTCAGTGTGGATTTTGTCCTCAACACTCCACAGAAACTGCTCTCCTAAAACTAACAAACGATCTACTAACAGCCAAAACCAAGGGACACTATTCTGTACTCCTACTCCTTGAACTCCCTGCTGCATATGATATGGTTGACCACCACGTCCTCTTCAAAATACTCCATGCCTTTGGTCTCTGTGACTGTATTCTTCAATGGTTCTCTTCCTAACTATCCAACCACACTTTTAGAGTTAGTTACAATTCTACTTCCTCCTCTCCCCTTCTTTTCTCTGTTGGGTTCCCCCAAGGTTCTGTTCTTGGATCTCTCTTATTTTCAATCTACACCTCCTCCCTGGGTCAGCTGGGTCCAATACCACCTCTACACTGACAACACCCAAATCTATTTCTCTACCCCTCAGCTCACTCCTTCAGTCTACTCACGTATCACTAATTTACTATCAGCTATATCAGTCTGGATGTCACACCACTTCCTCAAACTTAATATTTCCAAAACCAAACTTATCATTTTCCCTCCCCCACGTGCCTCTTCCCCTGATCTCTCTGTCAAAATCGATGGCACAACCATAAGCCCATTCCCGCATGCCAAGGTCCTAGGTGTAGTCCTGGACTCTGAACTATCCTTTAAGCCCCACATCCAAGCACTGTCCAAATCTTGCTGCCTCAACCTCTGCAACATCTCCAAAATATGCCCCTTTCTAACTAATGACACAACAAAGCTCTTAATTCACTCCCTGGTCATCTCTCGCCTCGACTACTACTCGTTGGCTTACCTCTACATAGTCTATCCCCCCTTCAACCCATCATGAATGCTGCTGCCAGATTCATCCACCTTAGCAACCGCTCTGTGTCTGCTACTCCTCTCCATCAATCCCTCCACTGGCTTCTGCTCACCCAACAAATTAAATTCAAAATACTAGCAACTACTTACAAAGCCATCCACAACTCTGCTCCCAGCTACATCACTAGCCTAGTCTCAAAATACCAACAAAATCGTTCTCTTCGTTCTTCTCAAAACCTCCTGCTCTCTAGCTCCCTCGTCACCTCCTCCCATGCTCGCCTCCAGGACTTTTCCAGAGCCTCTCCAATCCTATGGAACTCCTTACCCCAAAAATTATCTCCTACTCTATTAGCTTTTAATCGATCCCTGAAAACCTTCCTCTTCAGAGAAGCCTATCCTACCCACACCTAACAACTTATTTTAATTTTCTCCATCTGATCATCCCCCACAGCTATTACCTTTTGTTCAACTTGACTCCCTTCCAGATTAAATTCATTTTCTTCATCTGATCATCCCCCACAGCTATTACCCTTTGTTCAACTTGACTCCCTTGCAGATTAAAAGCTCTAACGAGCAGGGCCCTCTAATCACTCTTGTATTTTATTGTTTTGTAACTGTACTGTCTGCCCCATGTTGTAAAGCGCTGCGCAAACTGTTGGCGCTATATAAATCCTGAATAATAATAACTTTAAGATTTAGTTGTCAGATCATTAACGGATCTTTTTATTCAATCTTTTCAGGAGAAGTTCCCTATGACTGTCTGACAGCTAATATTGTTCCTATCCACCAGAAGGGTCACAAGGTAAAAGCTGGCAATTATAGGTCAGTGCATTTAACATCTATTGTAGTCAATTAATGGAATCACTCCTAAAAAGAGGGATCATTGATCACCTAAGAACACACTAGCTGGACCCAAAGCAGCATGGCTTTACTGAGGGCAGATCATGTCAGAATAATCTGATTACATTTTTTACCTATATCACTAATGTTTTGGACCAGGGTAGTGCTGAATTTCAGTAAAGCATTTGATATAGTTCCACATAACGATATTATAAAAGTTGTACTAGTTAGGACTTAACCCTTGATAGTTCAGTGGATATGCAGTTGGCTAAAGGATATATACCAAAGTGTGGTTGTAAATGGGGTTCATTAGGAACAGGGGCCAGGCACTTTTCTGTTGAATCTATATGTGAGTAATATAACTAAAGAGTTGGTGGGTAAAGTATGTCTTTTTGCTGACGACAGAAACATGTACAATAGCGTTGATATCCCTTGAGGTGTCTGTAACATGGATCAAGATTTGGCATTGCTGGAAGATTGGTCAAAACAGTGGAAACTGCAGTTCAATGTTTCTAAATGTAAAACAGTTCACCTAGGGAAAAAGAATCCCTTGAGAGAGCACAATGTTGGGAGTACAGCATTGGGCAGCACTACGGAGGAAAAAGATTTGGGGTACTTCTTTTAGATGAAGGCAAAAACAGTGTGGCTAGGCAGTGGGAAAAGCAAATAGAATTCTAGGATGCATCTGGGGTCTTCGGCAGAAGGAAGGAGGTCCTGTTTTTCCTATATAGATCTTTAGTTAGACCTAATTCAGGATAATTTGTCCAGTTCTGGAGACCCCACTTACAAAAAGATATTGATGAATAAGATAGAATGGGTCTAGAGCAGTGATGTAAGTAACTGAGTTAAAATAAACGGAGTTACGTAACTCAGTTACTTTAGAGGGTAACTAGTAATCTAACTAATTACTTTTCCCCTCATGGTAACTCAGTTACCATTACTTTGGCTTAGTTACCCCAATTACATCTACCGCCACTAGATGGCAGTAGTGTAATTCCGGTGTCCTGCCGAAAAAGTTCCCCCGCCGGATAAGGACCCCCTGTACTGTGCAGGCGCAAGGGCTTGCACAGTACGAAGGACTACAGAGCTTCCCGAAAATTGCCGAACCTAAACAGCTCTGAGTGAACTCTACAACGCGCAGGCGCAGTTAACATGTAATTGTACGAGGCGATGCCGCACGCTCCCGATGCTCATGCTACTCTGCAAGGGGCGTCTATCGTGTAACTAAGGGGCGGGTCTAGTATTACTGTAACCAAGGGGCGCATTTATTATTATTGTTATATATCGATCTCTGCCCATTCATTTAACATTCGCCCTCTTCTGTAGCCATCCGCCCCTTACACAATATAATAATAATAGACCCGCCCCTTGCTTACACGCTATAACAGATCTGCCCCTTGGTTAGAGTAATAATAGAGCAGCCCCTTGGTTACACGATATATAACAATAATAATAAATGCGCCCCTTGGTTACAGTAATACTAGACCCGCCCCTTAGTTACACGTATAGAATATTTAAAAAAAAAAGTCAGTTACTTTGCTGAGTAACTAATTACTTTTCCAATGTAGTAACTGAGTTACTAATGCAATTACTTTTTGGGAGAAGTAATTTGTAACTTAACTAATTACTTTTTTAAAGTAAGATGACCAACACTGGTCTAGAGACTGGCAACAAAAATGGCAAAGGTGAAAGGTCTGAGAGATAAAACATATAAAACATATCAGGAGAGACTTCCCCAACGTAATATGTACAGTCTGAAAGCATTATTTTTTTAAGCCAAGATCAGGAACACAGGGACATGACCTCAAACTAGCAAAAGGAAAGTTCAAAACGAATCTTAGAGTATTATTTTACTGAAAGAGTAGTTTATGCCTGGAACAGACTTTTAGCAGAGGCAGTGGGTCAGTCATTAGTAGGTGGATTTAAACATGCTTGGGACAAACATAGATCCACTGTATACTCAGACAAAATAGTTAAAGTGTTTCTAAAGCATTCTATGCATTAAGGTGAAAAAATCTTCTCTGCTGCAGCACCCCCCCCCCCCCCCCCCCCCCCCCCCCTTTTACTTACCTGAGCCCATCCGATCCAGCGATGTGCACTAGCGCAGCAGCTCCCTGGCCCTGTCTCGCTCCTCATTGGACAGATTCATAGCAGTGGGAGAGATTGACTCCCACTGCTGTCAATGAAATCAGGTGACACATCAGGCTCCAGAAGAAGAAGATCTGTGCTGCTCTGTACAAAACTTTTACACAGAGCAGGTAAGTATAGGCATATGGCATTACTATGTTTCTATGTAATAATATTGCAGCCTTATCTCTAAGAGTTTGAATGATCTCATATTTATTGTACCTATATACTTTCCCTGTCATAGCAGAAGTTACAGGCAGAGAGTAAGGCCGTTCTGTCTCCCAGTGGAAATAACAGAAACTCAAAAAGCTGTTCTATACCCTTCTCTAGCAGTGTGAACAGAATGTCATTAATCAGCTCTGAGCTCCGGTAGAAGATAGATCAACCTCCATTGGGCTCTGTCACTGAGCTGCCTTTCTGCTATGACGAGGCATACAAGTGATTAACAGCACACACCTATCATCTAGAGGTAATGCTACCCTACAGCTCTAACATCATATGGTTTTCATGTTATTTGTAGACACGCAACATAATAGACAAGTACAGAACGGTTGCCTGCAGCCTCTCACCTTGTGACTTGCTAAATCTGATCATGGAGAGGAGGGGAGAGGAGGGGGTGTTGGCAAGGAGACTAAGGAAATCCATGCAGACTAGTGACAGTGTGCAGGATTTAGTAAAACAGTAGATTGCAAAATCTGGTGCAGCGCTACATAGAAACCAATCAGCTTCCATTTTTTTTGTGTGAAAGCTTAATCAAACAAGTTAGAAGCTGTTTGGCTACCATGCACAACTGCACCAGATTTTGCACTCTCCAGTTTTAGTAAATTAACCCCAGTAGCTCAACCAAGGCAAAGTTACTTATTTGTATATTTTAACATGTCAGCAGACTTGCAATGTGCAGTGCACTAAAAACAAAAAATGTGTTATAGGGAAAGAGTTAGGCTGGGTTCACACTATTGGATGCGGGTTTCCCCACATCTAATTCACATAGCAGGAGATTGTGACCGGTGTACTATCATTAGCCGTCCCCCATCACAAAGTGTCCGCTGTGTACTGCGCATGCGCAGCATGCGCAGTACACAGGACACCCATATTCCGAAAAATTGCCGAGGACTCACGGCGCCTGCGCCGTGAGTCCACTTTCAAGCCCCACCATCCAAGTGGACATAGAGTTAGAATATAAAAGAGCCGAGCGCAGAGAGGCCGTGCCCGAAGCGTGGCGATCGAAGCGAGCCCGCGAGGGGCCCTCTAAGTTTGAGTAGCCCTATGTCTGCTTGGATGGTGGGGCTTACACATCCACTCACGGCGCAGGCGTCGTTCATCTTCCGATGTTCATCTTCCTCATCTTTATGCTACGTACTGCGCATGCGCAGTACACTTCGGACACCTGGTAATAGCCGGACTGTTTGTGACAGAACACCGGCTCTCTATGGAGCCGGTTCACACATCTTCGCAGGGGCCCTGGTGCAGACTGGTCTTTTTCAGGTCTGAATTCAGCCCAAAATTCGGGCTTAAATCGGACCTGAACCAGTGAATGGGGATGCACTGGACACCTACTGTGAGCCGAAGCATGCTGCAGTGTGAACCCAGCCTCAGTGATTCAATCCATCAGAATCCACCTGTAGCGCCGACACTTTTTCAAAGTGTGCGATATTATTGTAAATTTAGTTTTTCCCAGAACTGTAATTGAGTTTTGGGGTTAATTGTCCTAGGTTATTACTTTGGCATCAGTTTGGCTGGGCTGTACTAAAGTTCTGCCTGGCCATAGGTGAGGAGAGCACCTGTGACCGGCTGAGAATGCAGTCTGGTTGGACGCATTGGGTACCAATCTTTTCCCAGAGCCAATCAGTGGGCGCGTCTGGCCCCACTGTGTATTCCAGGAAGGGGTACTTAAGGTGCTGAAGTCATGTGTGACGGGCTCTCAACTTCTTATTGGTTCTGGTTCCGGTCCGGACCAGCCCTGTGAGGGGTCTCGATCCAGGAGCGTCTGCTGACCCCGTAAGCCTGGTCATCCTGACCAGTCCCAGAGGCCCTCATGGTCTGGGGTGGGGATCCATCCGTTTCCGAACCTCGGAACTGGCTAGTTCGATGTGCAGTAACTGAAGGAGGATTCTGAAATGTCCCGGTGTCCTCTCAGGATTGGAGAGGCACAGCAACTCGACAAGCGACCAGGGGGGGACTCTTCGAAAGAGGGCCACACACAAGGCTGGCTGCTCAGTAAGAGCCTGGGAGCTGAGATGTATGGACACTGGTTGAATCCGCATTTCCTACAGTATCGCCGGATCGGCTGAAAAATACAGGTACCACAGGAAAAGTTCCTAACTCATTCTTCGGTTACAACCAAGTCTGTGGCAGAGACTTTTACACGTTCACTTAAAGTTTCACAACCAGGTCCGTGGCAGAGACTTTGCTAAATTCTGAATCACTTGTTGGCTGCTAGATCTACAAACAAGGGTTTATCCAACAGTGAAGTTTCCAGTTGTGAGTGGCTACTCCCTGGATCATCTAGAGAGACATTTATCTGAGTGTCAGCAGTTCTAAAGTGCCTGAGCTTTATCACCCATGCCCTCTATTCCCAAGTGAGAGACTGTGTTTTGTTTCAACGTTTTTTTTACAAAAAAAAATCCTCAAAAGGACTTTGAGTGTCAGTCTCAGCAATTACTGGGTACTAACCCTGGGAACCCCTAGACGAAAACGACGAGCTACAAGGAGGAGGTAATCGGTAAGCCCAGAAATACATAGCCGCCCCGCAAAGGGTTATTGGCTCTACAGACCTATAACTGAAATGCTAGTCTTCAGGGGTTTACCTTCATTCAAAAAGCTGTAAACTAATAATAAAACTAATAACACAGGCAAGAACAACTAGACAGACTCTCAATTCTGTGTTTTACAGCATAACATTAATATTTGAAAAAAAGTATTTTTTCAGCCTTGAAATGCTATTCAAAGCATGTGCTGTAGAAAAGGCAATATTTGATTGAAGATTGTAATTATAACTTCATTATTATTACAGTGCGGGTGTATAATTTTTACTGTTGATACTTGCTTTATTTCTTTCTCCTGTAATATCAATACACAATTACTTCAATTATTAATATTGTCATCATCACAAATTTTATAATGAGAACAGAATAAAGCCATTACAGCAACGACACTGCAATTAATGCTAATATTTACTGTGTTTTTTTACACTTTATATTTCCCACATTTCAAAAATAAAACATGATAAATTTTATTTAAACTTTAGTGGGTTGGAAGTTGTGCTAGCATTGTAAAGGCAACTGACATTTCTGAAAGTTCCTTCAATGCATTCATAGAACAAAACATAGAGTCCACAAAGACGTTCACTTCTGGTCTTCAGATAATGATACCTTTTAATGAAGAAATGGTAGAAGATTACTTACGCTTTTTCTTCAGCATTCTCTGCAGCTAGAAGAGAATCAATTGAATGAAATTACTTCAAATACTACTATTCATTTGAAAACATGTGAAATCAAAGGTAATATACAAGCAAAATCTGTCTATGCACATGCGGCATGACCTTCATATTAAAGTTGAATTCTGGGATAAGCAACTATTGTCTAAATAAGCCTTTTTCAATTTTTTTTTAACACTTAAAAAATATTTTCTTTCTCATGGAACCCCTGCTTAAAATGGCTATAGCTCATAAGTCATGATACATTAGTGTGATGGTCAATGGGAAGAATGCTCCTTACACTTGTGGTCATTGGTAAATGTTCAGAAAGGCAGAAATTGCTCATTGCTCAAGAAAGCCCTTGCAACCTCTGGAGGAACCCTGGTTGAGAAACCTTAGTCTAAATCAGGGATATGCAATTAGCGGACCTCCAGCTGTTGCAAAACTACAAGTCCCATCATGCCTTTGTCTCTGGGTGTCATGCTTGTGGCTGTCTGAGTCTTTCTATGCCTCATGGAACTTGAAGTTCTGCAACAACTGGGGGTCTGCTAATTGCATATCCCTGGCCTAAATACAAGAGTCATGAATATTCTTACTTGAATCTATGATCTATGCAGTAATACTGTGTGAATTTTGCCTCAGGAACTTCCTGTACTAAAGACCAGTCACTACTGCTCTTTCCCCTTGTACAGGATGACTGGTGTTGTATTGCCCCCCCCCCCCCCCATAGTTCTTTGCAGGCAGCCTTTAGTGGGAAGAGCCACTAGGTCCCTCCCCACAGATCCATACTCTGTACTGATCCCTATTTCTGGCTGTGTGGCCATCTTAAGTAGGGGCAGATGCTTCAGGTAACATTTACTTCCTGGAAACCACCTGCCCTTAGCTCAGACTCAAAAAATGTAAAAAAGAAAGTTTAAAACAAGAAAATATGATATACTTTCCTATCCATTTACTTTTGCTAGCAGCATAAGGATTTAAAGTAGTCAATGTTGATTGAAAGAATTAAGTTTTGCTTTAACCTCCCTAGCGGTATGATTATGTCAGGAATTTTGTACCAAAAGCGGTACAATTATTTTGCATGGAAATTTGGCTTTTTATATTGTAGGCCTGATAAAGTTTGAAACACAAAATCATAAATTATAATATAATAAAAAAATATAAAAATTATTCAATAATGTAATCAAATCAAAAACACTGAAATTTGCTCAGTTGCAGAATTGTCGCTGTCATTAGATTTAGTGTTTGATGACGAATTGTGATTCTAATTTATTATCGCTGTTTTCTAGCTGGTCTAAAATCACTTTTGACATAAAGGGACACTTTTTGGTTGCTATGGACAATCTCCAGTTTCCAGGCAGAAAAAAATGTATTTATTATATACAATGACATGCAGGGCACTGGACAGACCACTAGGGACAAAGGAGATGTGTAATTTTTATATACAGTACTGTAATCTGTAAGATTACAGTACTGTATGCGTTTTGTGTGTTTGAACTTTTTTGAATTTGGCGCCGATCTCCGCTCCCGTGCGTCGTAACGTTGCAGGGAACAGAGATCAGCGGCACTCGGCACTGTGTGAATCGAGCGGAGAAGCTCGCACACACAGCGCGGAGACATCGCAGGATCCAGGAGACGAGGTAACTAACTTCCCCTGTACCCTGCAATGCAATCCCGAGTCTGGCTCGGGGTTACCGCTTATGGTACTGATGTTCCACCCCGAGCCAGATTCGGGATTACCGCCAGGGGGGTTAAAGTGTATGTATAGCCCACACTTTTTTTTTCACATTTTACATAGCGTAAGGAAGGGTTAAATCCCATGCTAGGATTTTTTTGTGAAACTACTAGCTCTACTACTACTAGCTCTCCCAGAATATGTGTCCCCATGAGAAGATCTCCCCTCATCTCTTGCTCTGGGGACAACTCTAAAATGTTGGATTTCCTCTCTTTCTGTTTCAGTAACAATGGTTACCAGTAAAACTAGACTGAATCTCCAAAATAGGGACTCAGACCGCAATAAACAAAAAAAAATAAAAAATACACCTTAAATAAAAGCACTATTATTAAGTATAAGTGCTCAGATCTATAACAACCAGTTAACTTTAATTAAAAACATCCAGTCATGCACCAGAACACTGAAATTCTTCTAAGATTTTTCTTACCTGGGGGCTTTTTCTGACATATTTTGTAGATAACTACTAAGACAATAACGGCGATAACGGCTGCAACACACCCTGCTCCAATTTTAATTCCTGCAAAAAAAAAAAAAAAGTGTAATTAATAATACATATCTTACCATGTTTTCCGTTTCACATAAAAAAATCAATTGGGTCAATGAGATTCTTCATTGTTATTACAAGCAATGTAATACCTAATACATGTTTAATGTACACATGTTGACACTTACAGTATTATAATAAAGCTAAATCAATAATGTTGTGTTTAAAACATTATAAGTACAATTACCATACCAACTAAGCAAACAATAGATATTAAAAATGATTAAAGCGGTTTATTAACTGATGCTAGGAGCAGTAAGCAGCCTGTCAAATATTTATTAAAACCAGGCCAAGTAGAAACCAAGTTCTTCATATTTGGCTCTGAACTGAAAGAATTCCATGCATGGCTAATAAGGTCAGTATTTGGTATCTCAACAGAAAAAAGGGTTCAGAAGCCAGAAGGGACACTGTTTATAAAGCAATAGTGATAGGATGGTCACTGAAGCTTAGCCCAAGTCAGAATAGACATTCTATCACTTATTGTACCGTCTGGTAAGGATCAACTGGGGATGAGGTGAGTGAAATCTCTCCAGCGGTGACACAGGCAGACAGCTCAGATATTATTATTATTAATATTATACAGGATTTATATAGCGCCAACAATTTATGCAGCACTTTACAACATAAAAGGGATGAAGTACAGTTACAATACAGTAAAGTACAAGAGGGTTAAGAGGGCCCTGCCCATAGGAGCTTACAATCTAAGTAGCAACCTGGAAGTAGCAAGGCAGTGTATTCCCAACACATGGTCCACTGGAAAGCCAAGTATACCTATTCCCTTTTCAGCCAGCCTTGTGTGAAGAAGTGACCCTGTGGTGACAGGGCTGCTTCGAGTTCCATAACCTTCAATTTGTCTTTTCAGAGAAGGACATTTTAAACCTTTCAATTTTGAATGTTGCAAGCAGGATTTGATCTATAAATGCATTCATATATGGTCAACTATAGTGTTTTATATGGAGCAATTCCCCTAGGTTATATTACTATATTTGCATAATATTTTTTTTGATACTAGATTGCATCCTGCTGGGCGACTTTGGTCCCCCACTGGTGTGCCCCCATAGTGGTCCTTGTTTGATCTCCCTAGAGTGGCGCAGCAGACGTGTCCCCTCCCCCTGGTGACAGGATGGATATTAATCGCCCGTTTTTAATTTTGTCAGCTGCTGTAGAAATATTTAATTCCAAACAAATGTGATTGCAATAAACAATATTAAATTAACATGTGTGAGACTTATGAGACATGATAATAGTATGCGTATACATTTGTTTTATATGTAGAAGTGACTCTGTTCTGCTATAGACAAAAGAGATATTTGGGGGGCACACCCTAAAAAATGCATAAAGATGGTGCTGCCATAAGATATTTTGACCAAATCCTTTTGGGTGGAGCACCCCACTCAGTAAGTACCTCAATTAGTGACCACCTGTGTCATGGGTGGAGACCTCATGTTCTCCCATATAGAGGAGTTTAGCTCCCTTGGTTCAGAGAAGCAGGATCTCCCGATCTATGGATAGTGTAGGACCCACTAATCATGGGGTACTTTGTCGCAGTAAGTGGGCTTAAGCACCATATAGCAATATGGTGTGACCAAATCCCCATATTTTTTTGATAATGTTTTTTTTGAAAATGTCTGTCTAGGTGCTTTTAAATAGCCTTGCTGGAGGTAAATGTCAGTTTTGCATGTGTGCGCTGTAATATGTTTGTTCTGTTGTATGGTCTTATGGCAGCACCATCTTTATGCATTTTTTAGGGTGTGCCCCCCAAATATCTCTTTTGTCTATTACGGATTTTGACCAAAGCCCTTTTGGGTGGAGCACCCCACTCAGTAAGTACCTCAATTAGTGACCACCTGTGTCATGGGTGGAGACCTCATGTTCTCCCATATAGAGGAGTATAGCTCCCTTGGTTCAGAGAAGCAGGATCTCCCGATCTATGGATAGTGTAGGACCCACTAATCATGGGGTACTTTGTCGCAGTAAGTGGGCTCAAGCACCATATAGCAATATGGTGTGACCAAATCCCCATATTTTTTGATAATGTTTTTTGAAAATGTCTGTCTAGGTGCTTTTAAATAGCCTTGCTAGAGGTAAATGTCAGTTTTGCATGTGTGCGCTGTAATATGTTTGTTCTGTTCTGCTATACACCCCTGAAGAAAGAATGTACTCCCGAAAAGCGTCAAGTGATTCTGTCTATGCTTAGTTATGATATATACAGTAATGCCGCTTACACACAGTCGGACTTTCCGACGGCAAATGTGCAATCAGAGCTTATTGTCAGAAATTCCGACCGTGTGTAGGCTCCATTGGACAGTTTCCATCAGAATTTTCGTCGCACAAAATTTGAGCTCTGGTTCTCAAATTTTCTGACAACAAAATCCGTTCCCATAAATTCAGATCGTGTGTAGACATTTCCGACACACAAAGTGCCACACATGCTCGGAATCAAACAGAAGAGCAGCACTGGCTTTTGAACTTAATTTTTCTTGGCTCGTCGTACGTGTTGTACGTCACTGCGTTCTTGATGTTCGGAATTTCCGACCAACTTTGTGCGACCGTGTGTATGCAAGACAAGTTAGAGCCAACATCGGTCAGAAAAAAAAACATGGGATTTTGTTGTCGGAATGTCCGATCGTGTGTACGCAGCATAAAACTTGGATTGTGAGCATAATTCGTTCTGGAAACATGCTTGTAATCCAAAGCAATCATATATCAAAGCGAATTTCCCATAAGAAATAATGGAAACTCAGATGATTCGTCCCACAACTATTTATTCATAAGTACTTCAGTTTATAGTCCATATAAAAAGATTATAGCAATGTGATAGGTTGTGTAACCATAAAATGTCCATCCACAAATGGAAGTCTCCACAAGGGGACTAAAAGCAAAATACAGCAGGAGCTACAGAGATTAAAAGAGAAGAGAGGCGCCTCTAAGTGTAGCAATTTGGTTACATTTAATGAAGGTACAACATTTAGCAACTCACATGGTTGATGATTAAAAGAGGCACATCTAAGTATGCAGCATCCGGGGTAAAGCTGTCCACATAGACCGCCCCCCGCACTGCTGGCTTATGCTGCTGTCATTTTGCAATCGTGACCGGGAAGACTACCCTGCAGTAGAGTGATCGGAAAGCAAGGCTTGAAGCGCTCATGGAGCGCAGGGTGAGAGGGATGACATAAGAAGGCGGTGCGGAGGATGGTTTATGTGGACAGCTTTACCCCGGATGCTGCATACTTAGATGTGCCTGATTTAATCATCAACCATGTGAGTTGCTAAATGTTGTACCTTCATTAAATGTAACCATATTGCTACACTTAGAGGCACCTCTTTTAAACTCAGTTGTGACATGACGCTACTTGTATATCAAGACATCGCTTGTATATCAAGTCAAAATTTATAAAAAATTTTAGCTTGTCTTGCAAAACACTCTCAGACCAAGTTACTCTCAATCCACGGTTTTACTGTATAATGTGGGGCTAACAGGATATGTAGAGCATTGTTCACATGCATATATTCTGCTTTGTTGTAAATGTAATAACAATACACCAGCAGCAATCTTTTTTATTACTTTTTTTTACATTGTTTAATAACATTTATACTTGAAATGTTATACTTTCATTACAAAATGTAAATCATTATTCATGGATTAACTCACAACTTTAGGCCATTAAAGTCCCTTTAGGCTGGGTTCCCACTAGTGCGAATTGGATTTGGGTTTCCCGGCATCCAATTTGCCCAGCAGGAGATTGTGACTGGCTCTCTATGGAGCCGATTTACATATTTCCGCAGCGGCTCCGGTGCAATTTGCACAGGAGCCCTGTGTGTCTTTTGGTCCATTTCAGGTCCGAATTCAGCAAAAAATTTGGGCTGAAATTGGACCTGAAATGGTGAACGAGGACGAACCAGACTCCTGCTCCTGCTGTTGCGTGCTCATATGTGAACCCAGCCTTAAGGGTTTTTTTTTTTTTTTTCGTTTTGGCCTGATCTCTTTCCTGACCATACTCCCTCTTCCTTCTAGCACAAATAGCAATGATTGATGGTCCAAAGATGATGATTATGTATCAACTGGCATAGAAGATCTGGTTGTAGAATGGCCACCTCTGTCAATATATGTGGTCATTATTGGCTCCATTACGCAATAGAAATGTTTATTTTGGATGCAGTGTATGTATGGCCAGGTCTGTTAAAGATCCAGCTGACCAATCCTCGTGTTTTTTATCATAAGAAGTGGGACAATTCAAACAACAGATATGGCGACTTGAAATCCACACAAACAAAAGTATGCTATTATCATCTAACCATCACATTCTGGAAACAGGTAATTTCTGTACAGCTGCAATGTGTTCTCGCTCTGGTAGCCATGTTTTGTGAACCTGCATTTCAATTACGCACTGTACTTTACTCAGCGTAGAGCAGAAAGTGAATCTGGTAGTCCTGCCTTGGTATCACTAGGGGAATTTTTCAGCCACAATGCATACACAGAGTGTTCATGGCTGCAGGCTACAGAAGTACCTGATGCATGCATGCTCCAAACGCAAGCTCGACCATGCCTCCTGTCCATCACCGCTGACGTGCTTGTTGTGTGACCGTCTTCAGCCTCGGGAACCACCGGAGCTGCCGGGAACTGCTGACCACCACGGCAGCCCAGCTGGACTACAGGAGCCCAAACTACTTATGCCATTCACATTATATCTCACCAAATGTGAATTTAGCTTACTTTTATTAAACATAAAATTTTAACTGACGTACTGCAGTACTGCAGTATGGCAGTGTGGCACTGCTCCTTTCTCTCTGACCCATATCCACAGAGTCGCTTCTGCTCTCTACAGCTGGTACAGCTCTACACTGATACAGAACAGAACCCCTAAACCCTGGTCTGGTCTCACTAAATGAACTTTGCCTACTGGCACACCTGGACCGTGGAACTATTTCCATATCGCACTAGCTGCTTTTCTAGCGCTATATCTTTTTTAATTTTAAGAAGTGGCTGGAGGAAGATGTTGCAAGTTGCAAGCAATTCTCTCTTTTATCGGTGTCCCTTATACAATTTTATATGTGTGTGCCCTAGGCACTGTGCTTGTGTGTGCCTAACTGGAAAACCAGGACTGTTTATTTCTTCTTCACTATAGTATTTTGAAATTGGGGGAGCGTTTCTACCTGTGTATCGTGTAAAAATTAGGTGTGTGGGAATTCAGTAGAGAAATAATTGTATTGCTCTCCGAGAGAAAAAAAAATTATTAAAATGTACATCAGACCAGAACAATAAGGACTTCTTTTATCCTAGCTGAGCTTTACCTCTGCCACCAGTGTACAGTATATCATTATTCTACCAAGTAGGTGAAAACATATCGAGTGCGTTATGTAAAACAACCTTTGCTACTCCCATTCTTGATAACTAACATCGTACAGACATTTCATTTTGCAGAGTTTAACCACCTCAATACTGGGCACTTCCGCCCCCTTCCTTCCCAGACCAATTTTCAGCTTTCAGCGCTCTTGCACTTTCAAGGACAATTGCGCGGTCATGCTACACTGTACCCAAATTACATTTTTATAATTTTCTGCGCACAAACAGAGCTTTCTTTTGGTGGTATTTATTCACAACTCTGTTTTTAATCTTTTGCGATATAAGCAAAAAAAGAGCAGAAATTTGGAAAAAATATATATTTTGTTCTTTCTATTTTAAAAGAAATCCAATAAAATCAAATTTTGTCATAAATTTAAGCCAAAATGTATTCTGCTACATGTTTTTGGTAAAAAAAAATCCTGTTAAGTGTATAATAATTGGTTTGTGTGATCACGGACATATGTACGCAAATGATCATGTACAGATGTGTGCAGGTGATCACGGACATATGTGTGCAAATGATCATTGGGACATGTGATTTTACTGTTATATATGTGGGGGACATGTGTTTTGGGGATCATTACTATGTGGGGACATTGTGTGGGGATACTAGACTGGTGATAAGTGAGTAAAAAGCTGTAAAAAACAGCTCATACTCATTGATCACCAGCCGGCTGCAGAGATCCGCTCTCCTCTCCTCACCATCAACTTCCGCGTGATCGCCTAGCAAACGTCTCTCTGTTTACATCACATGATGGCTGTGATTGGGCACGGCCATCATGTGATCAGGAAGGCCAATCACAGAGCCCTCCTGCCGATCTTAGATGCACCGTGTCCGGGTGACACGAGCGCATCGGGATTGCACCACTGCGCGGGAACACGTGCGCGATTCCCCTCCTTCTGAGGGACATTCCTGAACGTCCACTCAGAAAGAGAGAGCGCCCACCCAGCCGTACATATGCAGTGGCCGGGTGGGAAGTGGTTAAGAAGCCCTTAAAGTTTAGTTACAATTAAAAAAAAATTAGTGGTCATCTTGCTGTATGTTAGTATGTGAACCTGTCTATTGCAATAGAGTTTATATACAGCGCATGTTATTTTAGTTAACCCTGGTGCAGAGTAGACCCTGAATTATAGTGCCACACCACAGTTTGTGCAGATTAGAAGCTGTGTTCCAGGCTGGCTTTACAATGGTTGGAGAATCTTCCCAGCACTCAGACACCAGGATGGACGCCGCATTGTGATCATCCTCAGAGGCTCCTGCAACTGAACTTTGCTGCAACATTCATCTGGAGGTATCTCTATTAATAAATACTGTTTATATACCTGGGTATATGTGCACAATTCTACCAGGACTCTTGTTGGGCCCTTTGCTGGTAATACCTGTTTGTACATTGGATGTATGTACTATTATTTATTTTTTTCTTATATATAGCTTGTGTTATTTCCATACTGGTGTGCATCTATATACTTATGGTAAATGTTTTATGCTGGTTGCAGTAGTTCCTCTTCTCCCAATTACTTTGATTAGATTGCTTGTTAATTTCCCAGGAAATGAATCCCCTCCGTTTACAGAGGCCTTGTCCTGGGTAGAGGCACTGCCAACTTTATTATAAAACCCATTCTTCCACTCAGTGAAGGTTCTGGTTCTTCTATCTACCTAAGTTTAGTGCATTATCTTGTTTAGGGAGGGCCCTTTGTCATAACCCCCCAAAAGAGGGCCCGAACTCTGTTATAAATGTACAAATGATTTCTCTAATTCTCTATGTTTGCTTACCTTTGTTACTTGTGGGAGAAATTTTTTCTGTACCACCACTTGAATTGCTACTGTCAGGTTCTTTGGAGTCTTGGAGTATAAAAAAAAAAAAGACAGGCATTTAATTCAGGTGACCACAATGTTTCAGTACACACCTGAAGGAAATTAACTGGTTAATGTCAGGTCAAAGGATGGACATGAGGAGGTTAATGTGAATAATAAGGGAACTGAAGGTTTAATAAACAGGTCACACTGATTTAACAGAGAGATTAAATGTACAGAAGAAAGGGGGGTGGGAGTAAAAGGTTTAAAAAAAGATTCCACAATCAATTAAAACACCTTAATCATGAATCTGCTTCTAAGGATCCTTTCATTCATTGATAAATTAAACTTCCTCCCTTCCTCTGTTGTTACAGGAAGGGAATGGCCCTCAGAAGTACAAAACAGTGTGTACATTTGAGATCACTGTGGACATCACAGTAATCACAAGGTACAGAGCCACTCAGATCTCTGAACATTGTGTCTGTAATCTGAGCCTTCTAATGACAGTACTTTTTTCTACCACTAGATGTCCTTAGTCTCCCAGATTGAATGAAGACCAGCATCATTTAACCCACTTAAATGATGCCACAGATCCTCCCCCAGCCGTGACTAGACACAGTGAAGGAGAAGCAGAAGAGTGATGGAGAAGCAGGACAGTGGTGAGCTCATCTGTCATTCTTTCACACTTTCTTCTCCTATCAGCATGCTCCATGTCAGCACACAGACTGGCTCCTTGTGCTGCTTTTTCTTCTCTCACTAAACTCTGCTGTACAAGGACTGTAGGAGACTGATACCAGGTCAAATTCAGCTGCCTTTACTACTTGCATTAAAAGGGGTTGTAAAGGTTCATTTTTTTTTTTAAATAACAAACATGTCATACTTACCTCCTCTGTGCAAGGGTTTTGCACAGAGGGTCCCCGATCCTCCTCCTCCTCTTACACGTTAAGCAAATGGTGTATATATCTGGTATTTACATGCATGCTCAGGATTTGGCATAAACAACATGAAAGCATGGATCCATCCTGCCTTGTATCAACAATTCAGGCAGCAAGATAATGCACCATGCCACAAAGCTCAAATGATCTAAAACTGGTTCCTTGAACACGACAATGATGTCACTGTACTCCAATGGCCTCCACAGTCACCAGATCAAAATCCAATAGAGCACCTCTGGCATGTGGTGAAATGGGAGAATCGCATCAGGATGTGCAGCCGACAAATCTGCAGCAACTGCGTGATGCTATCATGTCAATATGGACCAAAATCTCTGAGGAATGTTTCCAACACCTTGTTGAATCCATGCCTTGAAGAATGAAGGCAGTTCTGAAGGGAAAAGGGGGGTCCAACCCAGTACTAGCAAGGTGTACCTAATAAAGTTTCCAGTGAGTGTATATCCATCCATCCATCCAGCCCTGGATCTGATGAATGTCTAAGTTCCTGATGATATTGAGAACTGTAGGTTTAGTAGGATCAAAATAGCAGTTCAAAGGTTGCTAAACTAATGTTTCCACAACCCACTGAGAGACCTTAAAAGCCAACATGTTTCAAGGAAAGGAAAACCAAAGCCTCATTCTTCAGGGCTTGGACATGCAGAAGAGTGTCTGACTAAGCAGAGAGAATGGTATCTGCTCTAGCAAGCTTTCAGTATGTGTCTTCATTTATATTGATTTCATTTATAGTGAAGTTTAGCTGCACTGGATGGTTGCCCTCCAGACTGCACTAAAGCCCCATACACACGGTCAGATTTTTTCATGGATTCTGTCCGATCGGACAATGTTGTTGAAAAATCAGACCATGTGTATGCACCATCGGACAGTGTACGTCGGATTGTCCGACGGACAAAGTCCTATCTCCTGCTGGATAGATTTGCCGACAACACGGTCCGATCACACCAAATCCGATCGTGTGTACGGTTGTCCGACGGACAAAGTGCTACGCATGCTCAGATCACATTACAAGACCAAAGCTATTGGCTACTAGCCTCTACGTAGCCCCGTCGTAGGCAACAAACGTCACCACGTTCAGAATGATCGGATTTTCCGACAACTTTGTCCGACCGTGTGTACGCAAAACCAACATCGGACAAAGTATGACGGACATGATCCGACGGACCTGGTCTTCGGATAGTCCGAGCGTGTGTATGGGGCTTAAGAGCGTCCGGTCACCGGACACTGAGCTGTCCACTAAAAGCTTGACTGCTGCAATCAGGTGATTGCAGCAGAAAAGCTTCATTGGGCGGTGTTTCGAGTGTAAACAGGGCGCAGGCATCCGCCCTGAACACTCCCAGCCCCACTCTACAACCATTCATTCATTATTCCATTCCACCCTGTTGCACCTGATTGGCAGATCCGGTGGACGGTAGGCGGGGGCTTATCATGGAACCGTCATTTTTGGTTTTACACCACTCTGGAGCATGGCCTGACGGAACGAATGGGTAAGCTAATAATCTTAGCTAAGCAGCACCGATCTGTCCATCTCAGTGCTGTCCGCGGGCCTTAGATGGTCTCTAGACATGGATTATGTAGATTGATTCCCAGCCAGCACTCACTGACAGCTGCCACTCCGCAACGGCATACGCCATACGGTATTAATACACACAGTAACTTCCCTGCTTCTCTCCCCACCAGAGGAGTCAGTGCAGACTGAGCCTGGGCATGATCACGCGGCTAGAGGAGCAGAGAGACTGAGAGAGAGGTAGCGATCCTCCCTGACTGTCCTCTAGTCAAACTGTATACAGCTATACACCTACATCTTATCCTGGCTGTATATTGGAGACCTTCCTCCATCATCACTGTGACTGCAGATATACATCATCTGTCCTGTTAATGTATGTATATAGCTGTATACAGGACAGATTATGTATATCTCCAGTCAGTGATGGAGGAAGGTCTCTATATACAGGAAGGAAGGTGGGTATATACAGCTATATATACACCCACCATCTTCCTTCCTTTATATAGAGACCTTCCTCTATCATCACTGACTGAAGGTATACATCATCTGTCCTGTACACAGCTATATACATACATAGTAACAGGACAGATGATGTCTACCTACAGTCAGTGATAATAGAGGAAGGTATCTATATACAGGAAGAAAGATGCTGGGTGTGTATATAGCTGTATACACCCACCTTCCTTCCTGTATATACTAGAGACCTTCCTAAATCCTCACTGACTGCAGGTATACATCATCTGTCCCTCCATACTGTACAGGCTGCTGCATATGATGGGCATAGTGAGGCCGCATATGATGGGCATAGTGAGGCTGCATATGATGGGCACAGTGAGGCCACATATGATTGGCACGGGTGAGGCTGCATATTATGGGCACAGTGGCTGCAATTGATGGGAACAGTGGCTGCAATTGATGGGCACAGTGGCTGCATTTGATGGGGCATAGTGGCTGCATGTGATGGGGCAGAGTGGCTGCATTTGATGGCAGAGTGGCTGCATTTGATGGGGCACAGTGGCTGCATATGATGGTGCACAGTGGCTGCATTTGATGGGGCACAGTGGCTGCATTTGATGGTGCACAGTGGCTGCATTTGATGACACAGTGGCTGCATTTGATGGCACAGTAAGGCTGCAATTGATGTTTTTTTTTCAGTATTTTTCAGAATTTCAGTTTCTTTGCGCCCCCCCCCCCCCCCCCAAAAAAAAATGTTGAGCACCAGCCACCACTGCTCTGCATATGAAGGGCACAGTGAGGCCACATATAATTGGCACGGGTGAGGCTGCATATTATGGGCATAGTGGCTGCAATTGATGGACACAGTGGCTGCATTTGACGGGGCACAGTACTTGCATGTGATGGGGCACAGTGGCTGCATTTGATGGGCACAGTGACTGCATTTGATGGGCACTGTGGCTGCATATGATGGGCACAGTGGCTGCATATGATGGGGCACAGTGGCTGCATTTGATGGCACAGTGACTGCATTTGATGGGCACTGTGGCTGCATATGATGGGCACATATGATGGGCACAGTGGCTGCATTTGATGGGGCACAGTGGCTGCAATTGATGGGGCACAGTGGCTGCATTTGATGGCACAGTGACTGCATTTGATGGGGCACAGTGGCTGCATTTGATGGGGCACAGTGGCTGCATTTGATGGGGCACAGTGGCTGCATTTGATGGGGCACAGTGGCTGCATTTGATGGGCACAGAAAGGCTGCAATCGATGTTTTTTTTCAGTATTTTTCAGAATTTTAGTTTCTTTGCGTGCCCCCCCCACCCCCAAAAAAAAATGTTGAGCACCAGCCGCCACTGCACTGCTCTACGTTCTCTACCAGGTAAAGAACGTGCACGTTGTAGTTGATGTGAAGAGCACTGGAAGCTGCATCGAGGGATTCTAAATACAATTTTTGGTGCCTTAATTTACTTGCTATACTATATTTTCTGATTTTTGCTGCACTTCTTAGGAACTGACCCAGATCTCACTATTATGAGATCTGCTCATATATATATTTGTATTACTTTTTTAGTTGAGAGACTGTCAAAATGTAATTGTGTCTTGTGCTTAATCATATAGATTATCTAACCTATGGTGATAACAGCAGCTTAGAATGCTACAAGCTTTTCTCTCTGCCATTATCTGTTCACCCATGCTAGAAGGCAGCACCCTGTAGCTGTAACCTAAGAAATGAAGAATGTGTCTTTTTACTGTATTGGTAGCAGAAATAATCCAGCATGCTTTGCTTCATCAAAAAGCTAGAGCTGAATGTCAGAAAGGAATGAAACTATTATTTTTTCATAGTGCACAATGAGCATTTAAAAAAAAAAAGAAGAGATGACCTTTAAAAAGAATGCAGCTTTCTAAAATCTTACTGTACATAATGTATTATCATACAGCATGATCTGTATGGATGGAAAAGCAGCAGATTAACTGACTGTATACATATACAAGTATCAGTTTTATCATTTGTGTGCTTTATAAATTATTTTATTTCATCTGAAATTGTTTTGTGATATGATGTCATCTATTAAAGAACAATTACAAATAAGTATATAAATCATAGAATAGACTACAGCTGATAATAAATCTGGTTTGTTAGAGCGGAACACTACTGAAAGCAGATTTAATGTTTTGAATGGAATGAGGTAGGGTTCAGACTCCTATCAGGTCCTACAGCTTTCCATGGCCTCAGCAAGAATGTTAAAAGGTGAGTTTAGTTTTAAAGTTTACTATAGAGCAGGGGCCTCCAAACTTCCTTAACAAGCCAGTTTACTGTCCTTCAGACTTTAAAGGGACCAAACTGTAGCCATTAGGAGTAGAAAAGGTGCCGACATCATTGGGAAAAAACAATGCCCCATCTATGGTGTCAGTGGGAGAAATTGTGTCCCATCATTGGTACTGCCCGCTGCTTCCCAAACACAAGAGATTGCCCACTTAGCACAAGTACCATTCAAAGTACACTGCATTTTCTCAATGAATGTCACCACCCTGCCTTCCAATCAAAGAGTGCTATGTATTCATTGGAGATCACTGTAGTAGCAGCGTTTACTACAGTCATTTCCATCTTCCACTGGGATTCCACAGAAATGGCACAGACATACTTACATTGGTCAAAGCTGGACCAATGTAACTATGTAAAAATTACCATACCTGGAATTAAGCTTTAAGGTTCTCTTTTTCATCACTTTTTTGTTAATGCGGCCAAAATGTCAGTTTGTTTTGTGCTTTTAACATAATGATTATCTAACCCATTTTTTCTCAACCTTTTCTCAGTCAAGGCATCCTCCAAAATTATGGATAGTCTCCAGGCACCCCATTCTAAAATGTAAAATGTTATAGTTTTACATAATGCAGCAACATAGGACACCCATGTTAGGGCTCATGTACATACAGACTATGTTGACCTTTGAAACACGGCAAGACAAGGTTTTTGCGTTTTCCCACGGCCGGCGGTCAAAATGTTCCTATCCTGAACGCAATTCTTTCGTTGAACCTCCCCTAACCACAGCAGCTTCTAAACTCTTGTAAAAGCCTATGGGGGGAGATTTACTAAAACTGGAGCACTCAGAATCTGGTGCAGCTGGGCATGGTAGCCAATCAGCTTCTAACTTCAGCTTGTTCAATTAAGCTTTGACAATAAAACCTGGAAGCCGATTGGTTTCTATGAAGAGCTGCATCAGATTTCGCACACTACTGTTTTAGTAAATCTCACCCTATGTGTACATGGACACATAGGCTTTTATGGAGTTAAGTTTAGGAGCTTTGGCAAAAAAATTCCAAGAGCTCCTAAACTCAAGTTTAGAAGCTGTAGTGTACATGAGTCCTTAGAGGTGATTTATTCTTCCAAATCAAATACACTTTTGCACACTGGTACTGACTGGTATTCCAATGTTTCTCTTTTCCTTAAATTTTTCTCTACAAGTCAGGAAATGTGACCCCAGTGTTGAGGGAGAGAGGCAGAGGAGGGTCAAACAGGGATGCTGTGGAGGCGACAGACATCCTCCTTATCAACTGATGATATCATTGGTTGTTAGGATGTCAGTGTCTGGAAAGTCGTAATGATGCATAATGGAAACCTGTGGCTTTGTGTAACTGAAAGGCAGACTTGATCCACCTGCTGGCTTGTATACAGTTTTTGATACATTTTTAGGCATTTTGCCAAGGCACCCCTGTAGATACCTCAAGGCACCCCAGGGTGCCTGGGCACCCTGGTTGAAAAAGGCTGATCTAACCTATGGTGAACATAAACAGCTAAGAATGCCACAAGCTTTTCTTTCTAGCATAATTTGTTCACATATGCTAGAAGGCATCAAAGAGCTGTAGTTAAATGTTAGAAAGGAAATTAAACTCTAGTTTTTTATTCATATTACATAAATAAATATTTCTTGAGATGACATTTAAAAAGAATGCAGCTTTCTAAATTCATACCTATCCCTATAGAAGGAATAGCAGCAACTTGAATGACTGTATACATATACTGTACAATTTTTTTTTTTTATAAATGTATTTGATTCCATCTGAAATTGTTTTGTGATATGATGTCATCTAGTAAAGAACAGTTACAAATAGGTATATAAATAATAGAATTGACTACAGCTGATAGAAGTTTTGGTTTGTTAGGGCAGAACTTTACTGAAAGCAGATTTCATGTTTTAGATGCAACGAGTTAAAATTCGAACTCCAATCCGGTCTTACAGGTCTTTAGGACCTCAGCATAAATCTTAAAAAGTGAGTTCATTTTTCAAACTGACGCTTATTATAGAGAATATAGTAGAGGGAAAGTCATACAGCATATCTGTCAACCATCCCCCTACTCTCCCCACATTGATTCTTCATTGTACTATGTGATTTGCTATGTCCTTCTGAAAAAGTTGCCCTGTCAGATGAAGAATTTGAGATGGGGTTGTAACAGATTCAAATGAAGGACTCATCCGTGACTCTGTAGTCTACCCAAAATCCAATTTCTCTTTTAATCCATGACCTTGTATTCAGATGATGCTTACCTTTGTCATTTATTGCAGGTTTTTGTGTTTCACCACTAGGCATTGTACTTGCTTCTTTACTGGGAACATCTAGTAAAAGAAAAAAAAAAGAATAAGTAATAAAATAAATACTATAAGTAAATTCATGCAAATGACTATAATTTATTACTGAATATAATTTAAATGTGTCTTGTTTAAAGAAGAACAATGTACCATTAGCTTTTAGTGGAATTTACTATTGGTTCTATCAAAAAGAATGTCCTTTTCTTTTAGAAGCCCTTTCCACCCATTTACTATTTTTTCAGAGTGATATATCTAGTGTCTGTGTGTGTTTAAAGTCAGTTGGTTAAACCAAAAACACAGATTGAAACAAAAATAAAATTACACGAGCATCTTCCATTTAACCATTTTAGATCTGGTCATAAAAACTTATGATCCATGTCAACCTTTTGGGGTTGTGTATCTAAATGGTGACTGTATGCCACTTAAAAAATAAATGAGCTTGTCTAACGGAACAGTTTTTTCTACAAAGAGAAAAAATATTATGATGACTACCACCACACCAAAGCAGTGAAAATGTACTATCATTACATTATAGCTTATTTTCCCTGCTATAAGACAAATAATGCTTTTCTAACCACTTCAAGTCTGGACTGTTTCATCCTCTTCTAATACAGGCCATTTTGAAAATGTAGACGCTGTCACACTTTGAATGACAATTACTCCATGCCATGCAACACTGTAATTTTAGATAATTTTATAGACAGATAGAGCTTTATTTGCTACATAAAGGAAAAAAATACAGCAAATTTGGTGGAAAAAATTAAATTTTTCTTGGTTTTTGCCATATATTTTTGCAAATAAATAATCTTTCTTCATAAATTTAGGCCAAAATGTATTTTGCTACATTTCTTCAGTAAAGGTAACCCAAGTCAGTGTATATTATTATTATATGTATATTTAGTTTGCATGAAAGCTATAGAGTCTACAAAGTATGGTATATTCTTATATTTAAAAACTGATCAGGGGGCGTGGCCTGACGCATGGAGAGGTGAGACGTGCCTGCACTCAGCTCCTGGCTCCACGGACCTCCTAAAGGCCAGTAAACCGGCCCAAAACAGCCCCATGTGAAGAACAAGTTGAAGGCACCTAAGGGCAGCAGCGGACACCGTCCAGGGGGTGATCTGGACAATTATTTCGGCCGTGGCAGATCATCATCGCAGCGCCGGCCGGAATCCAAGATGGCGCTGGCCCCACCATCCCCAGCGCGCTCTGAATCAGCCCTGCACTCACAGGTGAGCTCAAACGGCCAGCTCTCACTCCCTGAGGACACTGATTTCTCCCCCAGGCTTACAAGAAGCCGATCTAATGCCTCCCTAGGATCAGGGGAAGGGTGGGACATGGAAGCACAGATTAGATCTCTGGACAGCTACATGAGATCCCTGCCCACTAAAGCTGACTTTGAACATTGTGTACATAGGATTGAGAAAACCTATAGGAAAGAGATCTCTGACCTGAAAAAAGATGTGGGGGCACGCTTTGAAGATGTTGAAAGCACAGTAGATGGCCTGCGGGACACTGTACAGTCACATGATAGGATTCTCAATACCCACACAGTCATGCTCCAGCAACTCTCCTATCAACAGGACAACCTCGAAAATCGCAGTCGCCGCAACAACATACGCATACGGGGGATACCCGAGTCGGTTGACCCCAAGAATTTACCTGCAGCTGTGAAGGCTATCTTTAACCAATTACTCCAATGCCCAAAAGATGACCCGATCGAATTGGACCACGTGCACCGCACCTCGGCCCCTCGCACCCCTGATCCCTCCTTTGTACGCGACACTTTGTGCCGAGTCCATTTTTACAAGATAAAGGAGAACATTATGAGGGCCGCCAGCACAGAGCACTCGATTCTCTTCAATGAAATACCCGTTATGCTCCTTCCTGATCTCTCCCGCCAAACACTGGCGATGCGGAAAGCTTTGAGGCCCCTCACGCAACTCCTGCAATCGAAACAGATCAAATACCAATGGCGATTCCTGTTTCACCTCCGAGTTCACCATGAGGGTAAAACTGCCATATTCCGTACGATGGGGGACCTGCCTTCATTTCTCAGCACACTTGAACTCCCTCAAGTCGCATTGCCTGAATGGCCATTTGCACCGACTACCCCAGGTTTACCCTACACCCCACAATGGCAGAAACAAGGAAGCAAGCGCACTCCTCGATCCTCACAGCACCAGGACCCCAACGATTGAACTGATCCAGAGGGCCATCCCTGGTCTATTACCTTCCTCTTTTTTCTCCACCATCAGGGTCCCCCCCTGTGGTGTGCCTAGACCCTTGTGGGTCAGATAGTTCACTCACTGAATAATTTCCTTTCTTTCAGTTTTTTTATATTTTATGCCTCATGTTGCTATGTCCCCTCTCTCTTGTTCCTACAGGTGGAGTGTCTCATCATAACTTTTTCAGTCCCCAATGCACAGGTTCCAGGACTTGTTCTTGCACTCCCCTACCTGCAACAGCCCTCCTTGTGTTGCCCTTACCGAGGCTTTACAGTAATTGCTATGTTTAGTTTGATCCCTAAATAGGGCCTACTGCATATTTATATCCCCTATAACGCATAGATGTTATATATTATGCCAGTTTACAAATGCATTTCTGATGACCGTTAAGATAACTCTAATCATTCTGTTATTTGGTTTACTCTTTAGGTCGCAACTGATTTTTGTTCTCCACGTGGTGCCGGGGTGCAGGGAGCTGCCCTGCTCTGTGGTCCCGCCTTGCACCCCCCTTACGGGTTTTTGTTTTTTTCTTGCTCCTCAGTGCCCCAATGGACACTGTGGAGTGCACTGATGTGTGCCTTTATAAAAGGCTTTTTTTTCCCCTTCCTCCTGGCCTTTTGGAGCCACCTAGTGGCCTTTTTTGTTTTGGTTACTCCTTTTTCTTGTTTGACCTGCTGGGCCCATTCCCCACAATTGATACATATGCATTTTATGTTGCTTACATTCCTGTTTGCTATAGTGGGAGAACGTGGCCATGATTGTGATTACTGGTATTACCTAAACAAGGTTACTGTACTATCTTTTTTCTCTCTTTTTTCCCTTTTCTCCTCTATCTCCTATATTTCCTCACCTGTGTCCCTATACCCTTTTTCCCCTTCCCCTCTCCTCCATGACCAGACAATATCTCCATCCCCTACCTCAAAAGGATTCGCCCACAATACCATCAGCTAAACTGATACTCTGCCTCACCCCTCTGATTTTCCATGGCTAATGACGGTCCAATAACATTCGCATCCTTTAACTGTAGAGGTTTTAACACGCCTGAGAAGCGGAGCCAGACACTTTACCATTTTCATAAAAAGCGTACCAAAATCCTGCTTCTACAAGAAACGCACTTTCGCACAGGGGCAATACCAGTCCTGCGCAATAGATATTACTCACAATGGTTTCATAGTGTTAATCCTCAGGCCAAATCCAAGGGGGTATCTGTTGCCTTTCATAAATCTTTCAACCCAGAGGTTCTGGATTCCCTCATAGATGATTCAGGGCGTTACATATTTCTGAAACTGAAACTAAACGATTTTCTTTTTACAGTGGCTAACATCTATGTGCCTAACGTGGGCCAGGCCCGGTTCCTCTCTTCGGTCCTCACCAGACTATCCTCCTTCGGGGGGCCATCATTCGTCATTGGCGGTGATCTCAATGTTGTACTATCCCCGTCCGCAGACACATCCTCGGGTAAGTCTTCTGTTCCTTACTCCACTTTGACACGTATCAAATCGCTTTTACACTCCTTCCATCTGGTGGATGCCTGGCGGGTCCAGCATCCCACAGACAGGGATTACAGTTACTTCTCTGTAGCACACAACTCCTACAGTAGATTAGACCATTTTCTCATCTCCCAATCACTATTAGACACACCTCTCCAAACGTCGATTGGTAACATACTCTGGTCAGACCATGCCCCTGTATATCTGACTCTGGTTCGTCCCCCCTCGACTCGCCGGGGAGAGAATTGGAGACTCAATGACAATCTGCTCCGAGACATTGTGTGCGTTGCTGATGTCTCTAAAGCCATAAAAGACTTCATAGGAGACCACTCCTCAGACACAACCTCCCCCCTGAACCAATGGGAAACACTCAAATGTGTGATACGGGGCACCCTTATACAACATGGCTCTCGCCTTAAGAAAGCCAGGGCTAATGACATACGCAAACTCCTTACCACGATAGCTGAACTCGAACCCCTCCACAAACGAGAGCTGGGCCCTGCTATTTTCGTCCAGCTCTCTAACGCCCGCAGAGATCTACTCCAGCTCCTGGATTCGCACTCCTTAATTGCCAGAAATAAAACACGAAACCACTTTTACTCATTAGTGAACAAATGTGGTAAACACCTAGCGAGGATCATCCACCCTAGACCCCCCCCCGACACTCTATCCCCTTTATTGTCCAACCCAACCAAGAAAAAACATTTAATATCTCTGGGATATCTGCATCCTTTCGACAATACTACTCACAGCTATATAACCTCCCGCGCGCAGCCCCAGATGTTCAGTCTCCCACCTCCAGTGACCCCATACTAGATTATATTCTAGAGACAGCCCTGCCTACTTTTGACGCGCCGGACGCGACAACCCTTGACGAGCCCCTGACTGCCTCTGAATTCCTGCAGGCCATCAAAGCTCTCAAAGTAGGCAAATGCCAGGGACCTGATGGATATACACCCCGATTCCACAAAACCTTTTCCCCCCCAACTTGCGCCCCTCCTGACGAAGGCCTTTAATTCGGTAGAAAGCTCCAACCTCCCCTCTAAAGAATCTTTATCAGCCAACATCTCCATTATACCTAAGCCAGGCAAGGACCCATCCCAATGTAGTAGCTACCCCTATGCCCATCTCCTTACTTAACATAGACGTTAAGGTATTCGCAAAAGTCCTAGCCCCCCGTTTGTCCCCTCTATTACCTAAAGTTATCCATAATGACCAAGTGGGGTTTGTCCCCGGTAGAGAAGCAAGGGACAACACCACCAAAACGATACACCTTATATCCCTGATACAGAGTAAAGGCCTGAAAGCTTGCCTTCTATCCTTTGACGCTGAAAAGGCCTTCGATAGGGTCAGCTGGAGGTTCCTACAGCTGTCCCTAGAACAACTTGGCCTCGGGGCGCCCTATATCTCCAAAGTTATGTCCCTATATTCCCGACCCTCAGCCACAGTTCTTGTCAACGGTACAGTGTCAGCTCCCTTTGACATCACAAATGGCACTAGGCAGGGCTGCCCCCTATCCCCCCTACTCTTTGTTATCGTTATTGAACATCTGGCCTGCGCCATACGTCAAAACCCCTCCATTCTTGGCATTCAAACACCATCCGCACACCACAAACTATCCCTTTATGCTGATGACCTCCTAGTGTATATCCAGAACCCACATACCTCACTACCATACCTACTTAGGGAATTCCAACGTTTCGGCACCCATAGCAACTTTAAGATCAATATAACTAAGACGGAAGCCCTTAACATATCCCTTGCTCCCTCTACTTTGTCCCTCCTAAAATCTAATTTCTCATTCCGATGGCAAACCAAGGGGATCTCTTATTTGGGGATTATTATACCGTCAAACCTGACAAACTTGTTCTCCCTAAACTATATTCCTTTACTCTCCCAAATACGGAAATACTTAGAGGATTGGGGTGGGTCCTCCCTACCATGGTTTGGGAGGATCAACACCCTAAAGATGGACACTCTACCCAAATTCCTATATTTATTTCAAACGGTTCCCATCCACGTCCCCAAATCGTTTTTCAACTCCCTAAGCTCCTTAGCCATAAGATTCATGTGGAACGGGGGACTCCCAAGAGTTAAATTTAAATTGGTTACGCTCCCAAAGACAATGGGGGGAACAGGTCTTCCTGATTTTGAAACCTACCAAAAAGCTGCCCATATGGCTAGCATCCTGGAGTGGTTCCCTCGTCCATTTTGTAAGGCTTCTGTGACAATTGAACAGGACCTCTCCCCTGTAGACCTCCGGGCTCTTCTATGGGGGTATAAACACGATTACACTTGTTTGACCTCTCTATCCCCTTTAACCTCAGCCTCCTTGAAACTATGGTACCAGAAAGGACTTAACACCACTCTCTCCTCTGACCCAGGTCCCCTGACGTCCCTTTTTGACCACCCCCAACTCCCACAAGGGATAGGGGCAACCACCCTGGGGTCCTTTAAACGTACTGCTTGGCCACAAGCTCATACTTTTGTACACCCGTCACAGGGGACTCCGGTTTCCCCGGCAGGCCCTGGAGACTGGCTCACAGCCTTACATATGTCCACATTTGCCAAACACCTACACTCCTTCTCTCAAATACATTGCACACACACCAGCTTCGAGGAACTATGTTCTCTTCAGGAAACTCCCAGACACCTCCTTTCCTCCTTATATAGCCTACTGCAGACCTTAACACATGACCAACTTCCACATTACACGAGGATGTGGGCTGCGGACCTGGGTGAAGACGTCTCCGTGCCAGAATGGCAAACCTCTTTTCATTTCACGCATAAGTCAACCATCTCCTGTTTTTCTCAAGAAAAGATTTTGTCCAGGTGGTACAGAGATCCCGCAACTTTACAAAAAATCTTCCCGTCTACACTGGCCACCTGCTGGCATTGTGAAACTTCAGTCGGAACATACCTACATGTCTGGTGGGATTGTGAGAGGATCCGCCCCTTCTGGACACAGGTTTTTGAAAGTTATAATCTTATTTCTGACAAACCAGTACCAATCTCTCTGAAAATTGCACTGCTCTGAATATTACCCGGGTCTATGAAGTCGCAAAAGCAAAGATTACTTTGCTTCTTCATGTCCTCAGCAAGGCAACTTATACCTGCATATTGGAAAACAAAGATTACCCCTCCATTGTCACGGTGGGTCTCTACTATGAATGACACCATGAGAATGGAGGAGATGCTGGCCCTTGACAATGACACATATGCCAAATTTATAACGCAGTGGTCGATCTGGCTCCGCTTCTCCTCCTCTGATACTTTGCTGAATAAAATTTCAGGCACATAGGGACACACTTTCACCTTATTCCCACTTACCACTCTGTGAATAACCCTCCCCCCCTCTTCTCCCTTCTCCTTCTATTCTCCTTTCTCTCTATGGACCTTTTCTTCCCCTCTTCCCTCTGCCACTTTATTCTTTTTTTTTCTTTTCTCTTTTCTCTCTTCTCACTTTTTTCTTTTCTTTATTTTATCTATTACATATTACCTCATGTAGTAAACCATGAGTATTACTCAATGGCAAGGCTCCGTTAATCAGAGAACAGGTTCTCTTCCCTTTTCCAGTCTACTGGCAGGAACCAGCTGTGGGCGATAGCCATTGGCTGGCTTCCTGTAATTGTATTTCTGTTACCATTTTCTGAATGTATTTTCCTCATGTTGTTTACTGTTCTCATTGAAAAGCACCAATAAATATATTTTCAACACTAAAAACTGATCAGTCCTAATGTACTGACTGCCTTTCTCATTTTGGCCCTAAAATGTCAGGACACTACAAATACCCTCCAAATTACCTCTATTTGGAAAGTAGACAGTCCAAGGTATTTAGGAAGAGGCATGGTGAGTTTTTTAAAGTTGTAATTTTTTGTCACAATTTTTTTGAAAATTAGGAAATGTAATAATTTTTTCCCCAAAGTTATTTCTCACACACAGCACAGGCATACCTACAATTACACCCCAAAACACATTCTGCTACACCTCCCTAATATGGGGATACCATATGTGGGAAACTTTTTCACAGCCTAGATGCATAGAGGGGCCCAAAATCCAAGGAACACTTTGGGTTTTCAAGGAGCATAGTTTACGCATATAATTTCCTGACTACCTATCATGCTTCTTGAGTCTCTGAAGTGCCAGGACAGGGTAAACACACACAAAATGACCCTATTTTGGAAAGCGAACATTCCAAGGGATTTTCTAAAAGGCATAGGGGATCTTTTGAAAATGTCATTTTTTTGCCACAAGTTTTTGGAAAATCTGGAAAGAATATGAGTGCATGTGCTCTCCTAAGAGCATGCATGAGCGGCCCATGCGAGAGGATGTATCAGTATGTCCCCCCACATTGGCAAAGCTTCCATCTGGCCATTTATCTACACTGGCAGGACAGGAAGTGGTTAAAGAAATATAAAAATACAAAGGGCCACTTGCTTACTTGCTCTCTCTATTTATACCCAAACTCCAGACAGATACAGTATGAAGACAGAAAATCATTTCTCAAATATGCAGCCTCTCGGCGTGTGGGCCTTGGTGCCGAGTGGCCGCATATTTGCAGGAATTGGTGTAAATAGAGCTGTGCCAAGAGCACGCACCCAGCACAGTTACCGGCGGTTAATGGAAAGTTCCCGATAACTGCTTTAGGAGGAGGTAGGGTGGGGTTTATGATCATGTGATCGCTGTGACAGCCAATCATGGCAGTCACATGATCATAAACCCCACCTCCGGGCATTCGAAAGTAGGTTAAATTTATTTTTTTAATGCAAGCAGTGTGAATTTGTGGATTTTACCTCTTACAACCACTTAAGATGCAGTGCAGACTAGAAGAGGGAGAAGCAGCCCAAAGGAGCAAGGTAGTTGTGCTCTAATGCTCATATTCTAACAAGAAGCATGCAGATACTGTAAGTGACGAGAGGAAAGTGAGGTAATTCAGTCTGCTGCTTTCCATTTTACTCTCCAGTGACAGGCTCGGCCAGGGTCAAAACATGTAAATGTTACTTACATGCAGCAGAGAAAAATCATGCCCCCTGCCTTTCCAGACAGGACTATGGTGTGTGGCAGGGCTGTTTTATCTCAGAACTGAATGGTGAATCTTTTGATAAATTAAATAGCCCCCATAAATGTATTTAATTTGTATGTTTAGCTGCTTGCCTGGAATTAAAATTATACTAAAGTCTTGTTTTTTCTTCTTTGAAAATAACAAACATGTTATACTTACCTGTTCTGTGCAGTGGTTTTGCACAGAGCAGCCCAGATCCTGCTCTTCTCGGGTCCCTCACCGGCGCTCCTGGCTCCTCCCCCCTGTTGAATGCCCCCATAGCATGCAGCTTGCTATGGGGCACCCGAGCCGAGCCGCAGCTCTGTGTGTCCATTTAGACACGCATCTGTGGTTCAGCCCCGCCCCTCTCTCTCCTTATTGGCTAACTGACTTTTATTGACAGCAGCGGAAGCCAATGGCACTGCTGCTGTGTCTCAGCCAATCGGGAGGGAGAGTCTCGGACGGCCGAGGCACTTGTGCACATCCCTGGTTTGAGATGGGGCTCAGGTAAGTATTATGCCCTGTACACACAAGCGGATTTTCCGTTGGAAAAAACTTGGATGTTTTTTCCAACGGAATTCTGCTCAAACTTGGCTTGCATACACATGGTCACACAAAAGTTCTCTGAACTTTCAACCATCAAGAACGCGGTGACGTACAACACTACGACGAGCCGAGAAAATTAAGTTCAATGCTTCCGAGCATGCGTCGAATTGTTTCCAAGCATGCGTAGGAATTTTGCGTGTCGGAATTTGTACAGACGATCGGAATTTCCAATCGGAACTTTTACCAACCGAAAAATCTTTTGCTCCGATGGAGCATACACACAGTCGCAATTTCCGACCAAAAGCTCTCATCTGACTTTTTCTGGCGCAAATTCCGATCGTGTGTACGCGGCATTAGGGGGAAAAAGTTGCCCTGTCAGAAGATGAATTTGAGACAGGATTGTAACAGATTCAAATGAAGGACTTAGCCCTGACTCTGTAGTCTACCCAAAATCCAATTCTGTTTTAATCCATGTCCTTGTATTCAGATAATGCTTACCATCGTCATTTATTGCAGGTTTTTGTGTTTCACCACTTGCCATTGTACTTGCTTCTTTACT